>JAYEPQ010000004.1:64102364-64752364 GCA_036321105.1 Dracaena cambodiana | reverse complement strand
ATGAATCAAGATACGTGTTGAGGGCATATTCACACTGTTCAGGCTACACATTTGGATAGAGATAAATTCTCCAAGTAACCATTTGATGATTAATGAACAGTGCAACAAGGCAACATAGAGGTATTATAGTATGTACTAAGTTTCTTTAAGCCTCTTTAATGGAACGTGGAGGTTATAGTACTCCCGCCATCTTTTCTTAAGGGAAAGGCAACATAGGTGGAATGTGTTATTTCCTGCAAAAATCGCGCTTCCTTTCATTTCCATGGATTGGATTTTAAGATTACAAAAATCTCCAAAATACAATAAAAAGAAAATAGAAAACAAATAAGAGGACTTATATAACGTCTCTTTCTTTTACAAAATATGTAGGTTCTTAACGTGGGTATATAGTGTCGACCTCGAACTCCGTTGACGATCTGATACTTGGATTGGTCTTGAACGTGAAGAGTCGATGATGAAGGCTTCTGGCTGGAGGCTTCTTGTTGCTGATCGGCATGTCTTCACGTAAAAAATCAACTCAAAAGTTTTCAAAGATCTCCCCAAAAGATCCCAAAAACTACCCTCTTGGCCTCTCTTTATAGTTTTAGGAGTTTTCTAGGAGATAATGATGTATTTTCACCTCAATTTAATCTCTAAACTTGTATTTTAGTTGGATTTGAAATTTTCAATTCGGAGTAATTGGATATGATTGGATTCAGAATTCTGATAAAAATCCAAAGAAAGCTCTGTTTAGAAACTGAATCAGGCCCGTGTGCGGGGCTGCTTACGCGAGGTTGTTTGCCCCGTATGACTTAGTTCTTTTGAATCAAAATTTTCCTCCTACATGTGTCATGAGGCATGGGTAGTAACATATTTGAGCTTGTTCACCGTATTACTCGATCCATATTACTGGACTCTTGACTCACTATATTATTTAAAGACTTGCTTTGTGAACATGGAGTCTTTGCGAGTTCCACCATTAAATTTTGCTGCGTCTTCATTCTCAACTTCTGCTGCTAATCTTAATTGTATGCATGTACGTGTACAGGAACAAGTCAACTAGGAAAATGTAGTTTACCATGAAAATTTTACTAGATATATATTTTACCACGTAACATGTTGTGTAATTGTTTTGATTGAAAAGTAGGGACCTAGATAACGAAACCAAGCTAGCTAATAGAATCTAAATTTGCATTGTTTAATGATACTACCTAAGTACTCTTCCGATGATTAAACATCTTTGAATGGATAAGATTTTATCAATTAAGAGTGTACTCCTACTAACCGATCCATATGCTAATTAATGAACAATTTGAGTTTGGCATGATACTTGCTAGGTGAGCAAAGTATGATAATGACATGCTTTAGTGATAATAAACATCAGAATTAATTGAATGTGGAGATTTTTAATATATATATATATATATATATATATATATATATATATATATATATATATATATATATATATATATATATATATATATATATATATATATATATATATATATATATATATATATATATATATATATATATATATGAACCGCCAGCTCAGGAAAAATTACGTGAGCTAGCGGCAAAACTGTAATGATTCAATGATTTTTCTTCAATTTTTCTTAACAATCACTATCTCTTCCTCTTTAACTTATTTAGGATTAAATTTCATAAATTTTGGATTTCATTTACCCTTTCATCAAGTGCATACAAAATGTTTTATTCATTGAAAATCGTTAATTTTGTGTTAGCTTGATGGAGGACCAAATCAAAACTAAAACCCAAGAAATTGGGTATGAGCGAACCCTAGGGGGTCGAGATCATAATCCAAAAGAAATTTTTTAAAAAACATTATTGTAGATATTGGAAATGAACTGCAGTTTAGGTAACTTGCGTGAACTGTCCGCTCATTTCCATCTCTCTCTCTCTCTCTCTCTCTCTCTCTCTCTCTCTCTCTCTATATATATATATATATATATATATATATATATATATATATATATATCCGTTTATAAAGTTGAATACAATATTAGAAATATCAGTAATATCGATAAGAATATTTTATGATCTAGATCGTATCAACTATTTCAAAATCGGATATAATATTATTAGTAGTTACGGTGCAAAAAAAATATTTCTCATGGAACCAAAAATGCAAGAGGTGAACTATATATATTAATCAATTTTTTTTTCTTTTTTCTTATTTAATTTTTACTGTAGTTGCATGTGAAATATGTATGTCTGTGTCACTCCATCAATCTTTTAATGAAGGTATTGGCAAGTAAACTTCCTCTCTGAATTTTGTCAGTAATTTCTAAGTTGCTCAGAGGATCAGAAGATTACACTGGAGATGAAATATTTTTCATCTCGAGCAACGTTAAGTAGCTGGAAGCATCAGTGCATGCATGTGGGCAGCCAGTAGCTAGCCTCAAAAGAGAGAGATATTGAGAGAGAGAGAGAGAGAGAGTAAATTCTGACCAACATCAATAAATCTATTTATTTTGAAAAACAAAAACCAAAAAAGGTGGTAAAATAAAGAGGGCAGTGATGTAGCTAGCCAATCTTAGCTAGCAGTGGATATATGACAATTTGCAACCAATCAAAATGCTGATGATCAATGGCCAATTGGTCTTCTCCTTGAACGGACACCGGCCTTGCATGCGTGTAGAAATACAGCTATATATGTGGGCAAAAATAATATTGGGGCCGGGACAGCACACCATTGTCTAGCTCCGTAGCAACATTAAATGATGATTTTTACTCTCATTTCTTTCCATCTGCCAACAGTCTTGTAGTTGGTTTGAATTATTGATGATGAGCTGATTAAATCTTGGAGGACCCATTGCATTGCATTTGCATTTGCCAAGCATTCAAAAGTCAATAGAAATGCTTGAGACTATGATCAGAGATCCATGTAGATACCAGGAATTTTCGATCAGAATGGTCGGAGACCGCCTCACCCAAAAGCTTAAACAAATTCTCATATATAATTTAAAAAATTGAGTGTAATAGAAAAAGCTTATGGTACATATGATAAGCCCTATGACTGGTTTGGCATGCTACTATTCGAATCCACAACCTAATTTTGTGAGAAGCATGTCGATAGAATATTGGAAAACTATTAACAAGGTTTTCTTCTCCTATTCATAGTTGATTATGATAGATTCTCCAAGAAGTGGTATTAACATGTGGGTTACTTCCTTTGCAGACAAATTAAATATGCGACGGGACATTGTAAGTGGTAGAGCAGTCTTACTGTCACGATCCACTGATATCTAGCCTCTCGTTGTACACATTCGTAACATGCGAGTTACTGGGTTATTATGAATATGAGGGTCGTGCATCCAATATATAATGACTCCCATGCATCATGAGTATGGGTGGGTAATTTCACAGTCTGCTTGTATAGTATTACTAGCATACCCATGCATTTATTTATTTCAAAATTTTCCTTGCAATGTAGTCATAGTTAATAAAGATATTTACATTATAAAAACAAAATGGCATCGTACTCCTACACTAATTAAGCTCCTAACTTGGTGTAAGCCCAACTAGTGTACTTGGCAAACTACTAAGCTTATATTAGTATAAAAAAAACAATATGAACAAGAGCCTTGGCAGGCACAGAACCGAGTTTAAAGTCGTTAAGGCCTCACCAACAACCTGCAGCCTGCCACCAAATCCAATTCTATGGTAGAGACTTGTTAGCTTTGAGTATGGATCCAAAAGTTTCTTGGTGTGAATTGATTACACTTGATCAAACCAATGCCAAACTTTATGGGCAATTAACAACGACAATGGGGTCCCATGCACCTGACGTTAGTCTGGATCGGCCGTGCTTGGGGCACTTATTCATGCTCAGGCCAATATACGGTATGATCACAATATTGCATGATGATGCAGTTCACAAAGAGTGGTTGGGTATGGGCAAATATTTGCAGGCAGTACAACAGAAAACTTTTGGACTCCAATGTTGGCAAGCCAGCCGAAGAGTAGTTCTCAAGCGAAGGGGCCACGTTGTATATATATATATGCATGTATGTATGAATTTTCTTCAGAGTCTTCTTCCTAAGAGAATTTCTGACAGGTTCGCAGAAAAATTTTGGAGACAACAAGTTCAGAAGTTAGTTAAATATATCAGCGATATTAATATATAACAACAATTCTTTTTTTTTTTTTTTTTGGTTTTTTACGATTTGGCTTTATGAATCATTTGTTCTCTTTGTTGAATTAGAAACTATCATATTCCTTTTAACTGCTTAATCCATATTCATTTAGGTTCATGTGCGCAGCTTATTTTATATATACTTTCATTCAAAATATCAGAAAAATTCCATTCTGAATAAATCAAACCATTTTAAGCAATTCTTTCAGTTCAAATATGTCTCTAGCTAATTTTAATTAATCATTTATAAATAATAAATTAAAAGGAAAGAAAAACAACCTTGGATGCTCCTAGGGTAAAGTTGTGAAATCTCAAAATTAATCGAAGGTTCTTGATATTGCATAAGTTAAGGTGACGTCCTAGCTAGCTAGCTTAACCCTCTTGAATGTGTCTCTTGTGGCATGCACGAGACTGTATCTTGTTCAAACATGAATGGCTTGAATTCAATTAATTTCATTAGGTGTATTTGCTGAATCTGCAGCTCATTTGAGATTGAGCTTGAGCAGTTTATGGTAGGAAAACCAAGTTGAAGATCGCAATACGTACATTTCATTTTCAAACCATTAAGCTTGTCACAAGATTTAAGATCAGTTGTCACTTTCATTCGTGTTCTCTAAGCTCTAAGCTTAATTATTAAGCACATTTATACTAATTAGCAGTACAATCAAATTAAATGACTTCAAGTTATGTATATATCATTAATGACATGGATCAACATGTTTAATTTGGTGAGGCTTGACTTTTAGATTGCTAACTAATTTGCAATAGAGTAGTTCTATCTAAAGTTAAATTTGCCAATATATTTTGAAACTGAGATCTGATTGAAAAGCTCCAAATTCAAATTGAGATTAAATTTATTTTTATTTTATTTTATTTTTCTTTCTTAAAAAAGAGTGTACATATATGTTATTTTCCTCGTAACTAAAGATGGAAACTAGTCCCCGTAAAAACGTCACTCTCCTGTCAGCTCAACCATCACTCTGCTTTCATACTGACATTAATTGTAAAAAATTAACTGACAGGAGAGTGACATTGTAAAAACGTTTACAAATCTTTTTGTGCAAATACCAACAACAACAACAACAAAGCTTTTTATCCCAAATACTTGATAAGATATATGAATCAAAAGAGAATTCTGCCGGATCGATCACGTTGATAATCCTTCTCCATTCATTTCTATCAAGTTGAATCTCCTAATTTAAGCCTCTAGAGTCCATATCTTTTCGTATCACCTCTATCGATCCATGTTTTATTCGGTCTTCCCTTCACTCTTTTAACTTGTCATGCACTTATAAGCTTCCCTCATCGAATATGTGCATTTGAAGGTTTATGTTACACATAATCAAACCATCGTAAACGATTTTCTCGCATCTTCTCATCGATGGGGGATACACCTATTTTAGCACGAATATCTTCATTTCTCACATTATCTCTCCTAGTGCTGTCGCATATCCAGCTAAGCATGCATATTTTTGTTACACTTATCTTTTGTGAATAACATTTCTTTATAGCCCATCATTCCGTACCATATAATAAAATTGGCCTAATAGTAACCCTATAAAATTTTCTTTTCAGCCTTAATGGAATATTACCATCGCATAAAACTCCCGTTACACTTCTCCATTTCAATAGTTAGCTTGTATCTTATGGTTGACATCATTATCGATCTCGACATCATTCTGAATAATAGAACCCAAATACCTAAACTGACTGTCCATTTGTATCTCTTGCCCATCCAGTGTTACAACACTATAGTCTAGGGTTTACTAAATTTACACTCGATATAGTCTATTTTAGATCTACTCAATTTAAAATCTCTAAATTCTAATGTGTATCTCCATAACTCTAATTTGGCAATCACCCCTACTCTTGTCTCATCAACTAAGACAATATCATCAGCAAATAGTATACACCAAGGTATCCCATCCTGAATAGTTCTAGTTAACTCATACATCACTACAGCAAATAAGAACGGGCTTAATGCATATCGCTAATGCAATTCAATTGTGATAGAAAAATCACTTGTTAGATCACCACATGTTCTGATATTGACTATTATTCTATCATACATGTTCTTAATTATATCAATATACTTGATGGGGACTCTTTTCTTGATCAATATCCACCAAAGTATCTCTCGTGGTACCTTATCATACGCTTTCTCTATGTCAATAAATACTATATGCTGTACGCCCAAAAATTGAACCTTTGATTCCATTGAAAAATTGATAAATTACAATAGGAATTTAGATTACAAAAATTCCGAAGAATTACAAGAACGGGAATATTGGTGGATTCCCTTTTTTAAGTGGGTACGGGTGGCGGTGGAGTCTTGTTGCTGCCTCCGTTGACTATCCAACTTGGAAGGGGATCTGTGAAGAAAACCTGCTCCTTCTGATCTCTCTCAACCTTCTGTGAAGAATCGCTCTGCCGGCTCCAAAGAAAAGTCCCCTCTCCGGTTAAATTCCTGTATTTTATAGACCGAAGAAGTTCCAAATCCGGCTCAATTCTCTCCTGAAAAATCGGATCACGGATTATCAGTCCAAAAATAGGAAACAAATAATCGGAAAAGAACAGAAAACAACCTGCGGGTGGCAACCCGCGGGGGCTCCCGCGGGTTGCAACCCGCGGGAATTCTCCCGCGGGTTGCTTCCCGCGGGGGTTCCCGCGGGTTACAACCCGCGGGTGCTCCCGCGGGTTGTTTCCCGCGGGGGTTCCCGCGGGTTGCAACCCTCGGGTGCTTCCGCGGGTTGCAACCCGCGGGTGCTTCCGCGGGTTGCTTCCCGCGGGTTGCAACCCGCGGGTGTGCCCACTTAGCAAATTTAGGTTTTTTTTTTTTTTTTTTTTGTATCTACATAACCCCCTCCAAAGTTTTTGAAGTTCTGTATTGAACCGTACTGAATTTTGAAATACTTTGGATTTTTTAATTTTGGTTATAGACCTTTTAAAAGATTTGGTCGATAGGGATAACTGTTAATATATTTATTTATTCCATAACAAGCAGAGGTATGATTTTAACGTACTCATTAGAGGACAAGCAGAGGTATAATGTTAACGTGCTTATTTTAGGTCAAGCAGAGGTATAATATTAACGTGCTTATTTTAATCCTAACCGTTCAGTGACATTTAGTATGACGAGTCAGGAAAAGACAGAGGTGACATTAAACGTGTCTTGGAGCTTAACCTATTCAGAGAATCTGGTCGTGATAGGGACAAGCTGACTAAACAGAGGTGATGGTTAACGTGTTTAGTTTTGGAATCGGACTATCAGAGGTAACTGTTAACTTGATAGGGAGATGATTTTCGTCAGAGGTGATTTTCAACTTAACGATATCAAAAGCACGTTCATCAGAGGTTGTAATGTTGGACTTGATGAAGTGTGAATTTTTTTTTCTGTCAGAGGTGAAATCTTAACGTGACAGGGGATCGATTTAATTAGGATTTTATCTCTTTTGACTTTTTGAATTATGATGTCAGAGGTATGATTTTAACTTGACAAATATTTTGGAGTGTCGCTTGCTCTGTTAGAGCAAAATGACAAGAAAAGTTTTGCTGTCAGAGGTGAAATCTTAACGTGACAGGAGATTTATCTGATCAGGATTTTTAGCAAACCCCCAGCTATCAACGGGTTTGATTTTGCCTTTACCAACTACCGTTTGAGTCGGGCTAGCCATGCTATTCCCCTCAGCATGGTGAGTTGTCAAGGATTTCGTTTGGGTTTAAATACCAAACTTTTCCTCTTCCCTTTGCCTTAGCAGCTTAGGGCAGTGATGTATTCTTATATTCGGATAAGAATACTGTTGTGACAGATTTGTCGTGGGATTTTTAGCAAACCCCCAGCTATCAACGGGTTTGATTTTGCCTTTACCAACTACCGTTTGAGTTCGGCTAGCCATGCTATTCCCCTCAGCATGGTGAGTTGTTAAGGATTTCGTTTGGGCTTAAATGCCAAACTTTTCTTCTTCCCTTTGCCTTAACGGCGTTGGGCAATTCATACTTTTACCCCCAGTATGAATGGGTTGGCGAGAAATTTATTCTCTCCCCGTAGCCTTATCGACGTTGGGTAATTCATACTTTTTACCCCCAGCATGGTGGGGTTGGCGAGAAATTTATTCTCTTCCCGTAGCCTTATCGGCGTTGGGCGGTTTATACTTATTACCCCCAGCATGGTAGGGTTGACGAGAAATTTATTCTCTTCCCGTAGCCTTATCGGCGTTGGGCGATTCATATTTTTTTACCCCCAGTATGATGGGGTTGGCGAGAAATTTATTCTCTTCCCGTAGCCTTATCGGCGTTGGGCGATTCATACTTTTTACCCCCAGTATGGTAGGGTTAGCGAGAAATTTATTCTCTTCCCGTAGTCTTATCGGCGTTGGGCGATTCATACTTTTTTACCCCCAGTATGATGGGTTTGGCGAGAAATTTATTCTTTTCCCGTAGCCTTGTCAGCGTTGGGTGATTCATTTTTATTTTTTATTTTTTATTTTTTTTGAATTGTTGTAAGCCCAAGTGGTACCTTTAGACCTCACGCATTAAATGTGTCGGAGTTAGCTCTAACTCCTTTTTTGTTCAGCTTTGAGCTGAACTGCTCCAGCGTCAATCAACGCTTGAATTTTATCTTTTAGGATAAAACAATTTTTTGTGGGGTGACCTATAATCCGATGGTACAGGCAGTAATTCGGATCGTTAGTTTTCCCTACTTCTTCAGGCCTCTTGCTTTCCGGCAACTTGAGCATCTTGCGCTTGCTGAGCAGGTTGAACATAGTAGCAGTATGTTCATCCTTGAACGAATACTGCTTTTGAAGTCTGGGTGACTTTGCTGTGTTGCTTGTAGTTGGCCATGGTTTTTGCTTCGGTGTACTTTCTACCGCCATTGCCGTTATGTCTTTCCCTTTTGAACGGGAAAAATAGAATGGAGATTCGTTTGTACCGTCTCCGGTTGCAGACTGTTGCATTTCGAGACGTCGAAGTATTTCTTCGGCCTGTTCACCCTGCTTAAGCAGATCCTTCCATGACTTGGATTCGACCGAACCCATCTTGTCTAGGATATCGGTCAACAAGTTATGTCTGCAGGTTTCCACAAGCGTATCCTGCGTCATGCCATGTGGGCATCGAACAGAAAGTTCTCGGAACCGCTCGACATAAGTTTTGACCGTTTCGCCTTCTTCTTGCTTCGCTGCTAGCAAAGATAATATGGAGACTTCTGTATCATCTTCAAATAATCGGGCTAGGAACTCACGTTCTACATCAGCCCAAGATTTAATTGTTCCCTGGGGAAGTTGCATAAACCAGGTAAATGCGGGCCCCCGTAAAGTGCTTGCAAATATCCTAGTCATAGTTGGATCATTCCCCATGAGATGTCCTGTCTGTGAGAGGAAATAGAAGATGTGTTGCTGCGGCGAACTTTTCCCGTCGAATGATTGAAGATTCAACGGTTTATATTTTGCAGGATAGGGTACGGTCTCCCATTCTACGGGATATGGACGGACTACCCCCACCTCTTGTAGAGAAGAGCTTGTAATTGGTTATCCATCTTCTCTATTTTCTCTGCGTGAGGATTGAGGATAACTTTCACTTCCTCTTCCTCTCTTGAATGAGGAGGCACTTCTTCATCTTCGTCTTCGCTGTCTTCATTTATTTGGACAGGCCGTTTTCCTTTCTGCCGACTAGAAATGGACGGCGATGATTGGTTCTTTCTAGTTTGAGCCAGCAACTCAATCAAAAGTTGCTTCATTTCTTCTATGGTCTCCTTGTGCTGTTCGAGACGTTTTTCTTGTCTCTCAAGCCTTTCAGAGACTTCTTCTAGAAGCGCGCCCTTTGGTTCGATAGAAACTCCTTTTGACCCTGGAGTAATTTCCTTATCTGAAAGGTTGTTTCCGACCACCTTTTTGCCTTTATTAACCATATTTGATGAGGCAGCAGGTAGATCGGTTCCAGAGCACACCCTCTTTATTGTCCGTATTCCTTTGGATTCGGTGATCCGCTCAAAAACGGACCGTCTCGGATGGCACTCGCAGTTTGATAGAACAGTTGAGATTAACTGTTCGCATTGGCATTGAGGAGTATTCTGTGCAGAGTTCTTCTTCCAATTGAGGTATTCTCTCAAGTCTTGAGATACTTCTTTATCCCTATTTGCAACCTGACGCCGCTTGCGTTGCAAACTTGGTTCATAATACTGGAGAGTTTGTAATATTTCAGGGCTGAGCTCTTTTCCAGTATTAGATTGTTCTCCAACCCTTCTGCGGATTCTTCTGGAGTGTGTGCTGGCCTGCGCAGTTGTGCGGGCCTCGCACGCATCTGACTTGTTCTTCGGGATCTGGAGGATTCTATCATGAATATGTTCATCCGAAGAGAAATTTAAAGATCTATCCTCAGGTGAGTTCATGAGCACATCCTTATATTTGTTTGTAGAGGAACGGAATGGTACACCTGAGAGAGTAACCAAAAAGTTAGATGTGCGCTGTGTGCTCATTGCGCGTGTGCCCGAATAGACACCAGAACCAACCCTTGATTTTTCCTGCGGAGTGCAACCCACGGGTTGCAACCTGCGGTGTGCAACCCGCGGTTGGAACCGCGGGTTTGTACCCGCGGTTGCAACCGCGGGGTTGCACCCGCGGGGTGCAACCCGCGGTTGGAACCGCGGGTTTCCACCCGCGGTTGCAACCGCGGGGTTGCCCCCGCGAGGTGCAACCCGCGGTTGCAACCTCGGGGTTGCCCCCGTGCGGTGCAACTCGCACTTCTGCCTGCGGATTTTTATTTTTGGAATTTTTCTTCTCTGATGTTTCCTGATCTGGATTTTCTGACCGCAATTTTCCAGAGGCACTGTTGAGGCGGGCCCGCTGGGCCTTACGCCTTAGATTTCTCTTCTGAGAGCGGGTCAGGGACAGGTTTGACTTTTGGCTTGACTTTGAAATGGGCGATAACGCCGTGTTCTTGACAGACGATGACGTCCTGTCAGTTCGAACGGGCGATGACGCCTCATAAGTTTTCATAGGCGATGACGCCTTTCCGGTGGGCGATGACGCCTCACCTTTTTTCATTGTCACCCGGCGATGACGCCTAGGCTCCGAGTCAGAGGAGGAAAGAAATTCCTCATATTTTTGTTGGTCAACTTCTATGACCAGCGTCTCAACCATTGAGCCAATCGGCACCCGGTCGGACTGCGCCACCAAATTCTCTGTGGTAAACAGAGGAGCTCCCACTGTGGTCGTCAGTTCTTGTACGCCCGAAAATTGAACCTTTGATTCCATTGAAAAATTGATGAATTACAATAGGAATTTAGATTACAAAAATTCCGAAGAATTACAAGAACGGGAATATTGGTGGATTCCCTTTTTTAAGTGGGTACGAGTGGCGATGGAGTCTTGTTGTTGCCTCCGTTGACTATCCAACTTGGAAGGGGATCTGTGCAGAAAACCTGCTCCTTCTGATCTCTCTCAACCTTCTGTGAAGAATCGCTCTGCCGGCTCCAAAGAAAAGTCCCATCTCCGGTTAAATTCCTGTATTTTATAGACCGAAGAAGCTCCAAATCAGGCTCAATTCTCTCCTGAAAAATCGGATCACGGATTATCAGTCCAAAAATAGGAAACAAATAAACGGGAAAGAACAGAAAACAACCTGCGAATGGCAACCTGCGGGATCGCCCCCGCGGGTTGCCACCCGCGGGACCCGCGGGATCCTCCCGCGGGTTGCAACCCGCGGGGGCTCCCGCGGGTTGCAACCCGCGGGAATTCTCCCGCGGGTTGCTTCCCGCGGGGGTTCCCGCGGGTTGCAACCCGCGGGTGCTTCCGCGGGTTGCAACCCGCGGGTGCTTCCGCGGGTTGCTTCCCGCGGGGGTTCCCGCGGGTTGCAACCCGCGGGTGCACCCGTGGGTGTGCCCACTTAGCAAATTTAGGTTTTTTTTTTTTTTTTTTTGTATCTACATATGCAAATCTCTATTTCTCTGTCGGAATCTTATCATCTCGGAATGAATCTAAACTGCTTCTTCAATATTTTAACAGTCTGTCTCAATTTATATTTATTTACACTTTCCCAAATGTTCATAGTGTGACACAAAAGTTTTATTCCACGGTAATTAGAACAACTCTGAATATTACTCTTATGCTTATATAAAGGTACTAGGTGTTTGCTCAAAAATTGGATTTCTCCTTCCATTGCAAAATTATTTGATTACAACGAAAATTGAGAATTACAAAAATTAAAGAATAACAAAAACGGGAATATTAATTTATTCCCTTTTTGATGTGGGTTCGGGTGGCGATAGAGCATCGCTGATGCACTCCGTTGACCGCATGATCGGGAAGGAGATGGCTCTGCTCCGCTCCTTGATTTCACGAGCTCGTCCAAAATCGTCCCAAAAGTTCCCTCTCTGGACTCCACTCCTGTGTTCTATAGACTGAGGAGGCTTGAAATCCGGATAGAATCCACCCTGAAAAATCAGATCATGAGATATCAGCGAAATAAACGGGAATAAACGAAAAACAACCCGCGGGTGCAATCGCAGAAGTCCTCCCCGCGGGTGCACCTGCGGGAGTCCCCCCGCAGGTTGCACCCGCGGGTTGCACCCGTGGGAGTTCTCCCGCGGGTGCAACCACGGGGGTTCTCCCGGGGGTTCTCCCGCGATTGCAACGACGGGGGTTCTCTCGCGGTTGCACCTGCAGGAGCCTCCCGCGAGGGTTCTGTATGTCCGAAAAATTGAATCTTCTTTAATATTGCCAATTTGATTTTGAATTACAGCAATAAAAGAAAAATTACAAAATAAATTCGAGATTACAAGAATGGGGATCAATTGATTTCGATTCCCCTTTATTTTTGTGGGTCTAGCAGCGGTGGAGCTTTGTTTCTGTGCTCCGTTGACGATCCGATCTCTCTGAATTGAGGAACTCCTCTCTGGATTTTTGGACTCCGGCCTCTAGAAAATTGGACTCTTCCCCAAAGATTCTCCTCCATCCAAAAGCCCCTTCTCCAGTTAAATTCCTATGTTTTATAGACCGAAGAAGCTCCAAATCCGGCTCGATTATTCCTGAAAAACCGGATCACGGAATATTAGCGAAATAAAATATGAAATAAATAATCGGAAAACAACCCGCGGGTTGGCACCTGCGGGATCGCTCTTGCTGGTGGCAACCCGCGGGATTGCTCCCGCGGGTTTGCACTCCCGCGGGAGTCCCGCGGGTTGCAACCCGCGGGTGTGCCCACTTAGCAATTTTCAATTTTTTTTTTTTTTTTGTATCTACAGGTTCTCCCGCGGTTGCACCTGCGGGAGCCTCCCTCGGGTGTCCGCAGTTATTATTATTATTTTTTAAATTATATATTTTTCAGTCTCTACATAACCCCATCTAAAGTTTTCAAAGTTCTGTATTGAGCCATACAGAATTTCGAAACACTTTGGATTCTTTAATTTTGGCTATCAGACGTTTTAAAGGATTTGGTAGACAGAGATAATTGTTAACATATTTCGCGGAATATGAGTGGAGATATGACGTTAACATGCTTATTTAATTATTTAATAACAAGCAGAGCTATGATTTTAACGTGCTCATTAGATGACAAGTAAAAATATGATGTTAACGTACTCGTTGGGTGACAAACTGAGGTATGATATTAACATGTTTATTTTAGGTCAAGCAGAGGTATCATGTTAATGTGCTCATTAGAATCCTAACCGTTCAGTGACATCTAGTATGACGAATCAGAAAAAGACAGAGGTGACATGAAACGTGTCTTGAAGCTCAACCTATTCAGAGGATCTGGTCGTGATAGGAACAAACTGACTAAATAGAGATGACGATTAACGTATTTAGTCTTGGAATCGGACTATCAGAGGTAACTATTAACTTGATAGGGAGATGATTTTCTTCAAAAATAATTTTTAACTTAACGATATCAAAAACAAGTTAATCAGAACCTGTAATATCAGACTTGATGAAGTGTGAGTTTTCTTTTCTGTCAGAGGTGAAACCTTAGTATGACAGGATATTTAATCGGATTTTATCTTATTTGATTTTGAATTATAATGTCAGAGGTATGATTTTAACTTGACAAATATTTTAAAATGTCACTTGCTCTGCTGAAGAAAAAATGACGAGAAAAGTTTTGTTGTCAGAGGTCAAATCTTAACGTGACAAGAGATTTATCTAATTAGGATTTTTAGCAAACCTCCAGCTATCAACGGATTTGATTAGCCTTTACCAATTGCCGTTTGAGTCGGGCTAGCCATGCTATTTCCCTCAGCATGGTGAGTTGTCGAGAATTTTGTTTAGGCTTAAATATCAAACTTTTTCTCTTCCCTTTGCCTTAGCGGCGTTGGGCAACGATGTATTCTTATATTCGATTAAGGATACTATTGTAACGGATTTGTCATGGAATTTTTAGCAAACCCCCAGCTATTAACGGATTTGATTAGCCTTTACCAACTACCATTTGAGTTTGGCTAGTCATGCTATTCCCCTTAGCATGGTGAGTTGTCGAGAATTTTGTTTGAGTTTAAATGTCAAACTTTTCCTCTTCCCTTTACCTTAGCGGCGTTGGGCAATTCATACTTTTACCCCCAGCATGAAGGGGTTGATGAGAAGCTGGTTCTCTTCCCGTTGCCTTGTCGGCATTGGGTAGTTCATGCTTTTGTACCCCCAGCATGGTGGGGTTGGCGATAAATTTATTCTCTTCCCGTCACATTGACGGCGTTGGGTGGTTCATGCTTTTTTTACCCCCAGCATGGTGGGGTTGGCGAGAAATTTATTCTCTTCCCGTTACCTTGTCGGCGTTGGGAAATTCATACTTTTTACCTCCAGTATGATGGGGTTGGCGAGAAGTTGGTTCTCTTCCCTTTACCTTGACGGCATTGGGTAATTTATTTTTTATTTTATTTTATTATATATATATATATATATTCATCATTCATTTTTTTTTGCAGGTTATAGGGGTTTAAATTAACCGTCCTGAGCTCATATTTAGAATTATTGTGAGCTCAAGTGGTACCTTTAGACCACCCACATTAAATATGTCCGAGTTAGCATTAACTCCTGTTTTGTTCAGCTTTGAGCTGAACTGCTCCAACGTCAATCAACGCTTGAATTTTATCTTTTAAAATAAAATAATTTTTTGTGGGGTGACCTACAATCCGATGGTACAGGTAGTAATTCGGATCGTTAGTCTTCCCAACCTCTTCAGGTCTCTTGCTCTCCGACAACTTGAGCATCTTGCGCTTGCTGAGCAGATTGAACATAGTAGCAGTATGCTCATCCTTAAACGAATACTGCTTTTGAAGTCTGTGTGACTTTGCTGTGTTGCTCATAGTTGGCTATGCTTTCTGTTTCGGTGTGCTTTCTACCGCCATTGCCATTATATATTTCCCTTTGGAACGGAAAAATGGAATGGAGGTTCATTTGTACTGCCTCCGGTTGCAGACTGCTGCTTTTCGAGGCGTCGAATTATATCTTCGGCCTGTTCCCCCTGCTTAAGCAGATCTTTCCATGATTTGGCTTCAACCGAGCCCATCTTATCTAGAACGTCGGTTAACAAATTGTGCCTGCAAGTTTCCACCAGAGTGTCCTGCGTCATGTCATGTGAGCATCGAACAGAAAGTTCTCAGAATACCTCGATATAGGTTTTGATCGTCTCGCCTTCCTCTTGCTTTGTCGCTAGCAAGGATAGTATAGAGACTTCAATATCATCTTCAAAGAATCGGGCTAAGAACTCACGTTCTATACCAGCCCATGATTTAATTGTTCCCTAGGTTAGCTGCATGAACCAGGTAAATGCGGGCCCCCATAAAGTGCTTGCAAATATCTTAGTCATAGTCGGATCATTCCCCATGAGGTGTCCTGTTTGCGACAGAAAGTAGAAGATGTGCTGTTGTGGCGAACCTCTGCCATCGAATGACTGAAAGTTCAACGGTTTATATTTTGCAGGATAGGGTGTGGTCTCCCATTCTATGGGATAGGGACGCCTATTCCCACTTCCTGCAACTTTTTTGGTGAAGAAGAGCTTGCAGCTGGTTTTTCATCTTCTCCATTTTCTCCACATGAGGGTTAATAACCACCCTTACTTTTTCTTTTTCTCCTGAATGAGGAGGTAGTTCTTCGTAGTCGTCTTCACTATCTTCATCTATGTGGACATGTTGTTCCTCTTCATGCCGCTTAGAAATGGACGACGAGGATTGGCCTTTCTTTGTTTGAACCAACAACTCAGTTAAGAGTTGTTTCATCTCTTCCATGCTCTCCTCTTGTTGTTTGAGACGTTATTCTTGTCACTCAAGCCTTCTAGAGACTTCTTTTGGAAGATCGGCCATATTTACTGCAGCCTCTGACCCTCTATTCGAATCAGAGTAAGACGAAAATACAACAGCAGAATATCTGTCTTCCTCTTTATCAGATTCTCTAGCTAATTTCTTATAATTTAATGGTATGGCTACTCCTCTCCTAGCCCGAGTGTGTCGATACACGCCCTCTGGCTCGATAGACACTCTCTTCAATTTTGGAGTGAACTCTTTGTCTAAAGAGTCGTTTTTGGCAATCTTTTTCCCTTTACTAACCATATGGGATGAAACGGCAGACAGATCATCCCCAGAGCATATCTTTTTCACCACCTGTCTTCTCTTTGGCTCCGTAATCCGCTCAAAAACAGATGGTCTTAACTTGCATTTACAATTTGATAGAACGGCTGAAATCAACCGTTCACAATGGCATTGAGGAGTGGATTGGGAGGTGCTCGTCTTTTGAGTAAGATACTCTCTCAAATCCTGAGACCTGTTCTCATTTAAATTTGCACTCTGACGCCTCTTGCATCGCAACTTTTGTTCATAATACTGATTGGTTTGTAGTATTTCAGGGCTGAGAATTTCCCAGTATCAACACGATCTCTTTTATGGAGTCTTCTAGAGTGTGTGCTGGCCTGTGCAGTTGCACGGGCCCCGCACGCATCTAAATTATTCTTCGGGATGTGTTGGAGGATTCTATCAGGAATATGTTCATCCGAAGAGAAACTTGAAGACATGCCTTCAGGTGAGTGCATGAGCACATCCTTATGTTTGTTTGCAGAGGAACAGGATGGAACACCCGAGAGAGTAACCAAAAAATTGGGTGTGCGCTGTGTGCTCACTGTGCATGTGCCCGGATAGACACCAGAATGAAATCCAGCTGATACAACCCCTGATTGTTCCTGCGGAGTGCAACCTATGGGAGGCAACCCGCGGTTGGAACCACGGGTTTGCACCCGCGGTTGCAACCGCAGGGTGCAACCCGTGGTTGGAACCGCGGGTTTGCTCCTGCGGTTGCAACCACGGGATTGCCCCCGCGGGGTGCAACCCGCAGTTGGAACCGCGGGTGAACCCGCGGTTGCAACCGCGGGTTTGCACCCGAGGGATTGCCCCCGCAGGGTGCAATCCATAGTTGCGCCTGGCGATTTCCACTCGTGGAACTTTTTCCTCCTGATGCTTCATGTGTTGTTCCGTTCAGGATTGTTTTCTGGATTGGATTTTCTGACTGTAATTTTTCAGAAGTACCGTTGAGACGTGCCCGTTGGGCTTTACTCCTTAGTTTTCTCTTTTGAGAGTGGGTAAGAGCTTGGTTTAATTTCGGAGCAGGCGGTGACGCCATATATTTTCTGACAGACGATGACGTCTTGTCAGTTTTAACGTGCGATGACGCCTCGTAAGTTTTAATAGGCGATGACGCCTTTTTATTTTCGGTGGGCGATGACGCCTCCCATTTCTTCATCGTCGCCCGGCGATGACGCCTGGGCTCCGAATCAGAGAAAGAGAGAAATTCCTCGTATTTTTGCTGGTCGATCTCTACGACCAGCGTTTCAACAACAGATCCGATGGGTACCAAGTCGGACTGCACCACAACATTCTCTATAGTGAACAGACAGGCTCCCACTGTGGTCGCCAGTTCTTGTTTGCTCAAAAATTGGATTTCTCCTTCCATTGTAAAATTATTTGATTACAACGAAAATTGAGAATTACAAAAAATGAAGAATAACAAGATTAATTTATTCCCATTTTGATGTGGATTCGGGTAGCGATAGAGCCTCGCTGGTGCACTACGTTGACCGTCTGATCGGGAAGGGGATGGCTCTGCCCGCTCCTTGATTTCACGAGCTCGTCCAAAATTGTCCCAAAAGTCCCATCTCTGGACTCCACTCCTGTGTTTTATAGACTAAGGAGGCTTGAAATCCGGATAGAATCCGCCATGAAAAATCGGATCACGAGATATCAGCGAAATAAGCGGGAATAGACGGAAAACAACCCGCAGGTGCACTCGCGAAAGTCGCCCCGCGGGTGCACCCGCGGGAGTTCTCCCGTGGGTTGCACCCGCGGAAGCCTCCCGCAGGTTGCACCCGCGGGCGTTCTCCCATAGGTGCAACCGCCGGAGTCCTCTCGCGGTTGCACCCGCGGGTGTCTCCACCCACGGGAGTTCCCCCGTGGGTGCACCGCGGGAGTCGTCCTGCGGGTTGCACCCGCAGGAGTTCTCTCGCGGGGGTTCTCCAGCGGTTGCAACCGCCCGCGGGTGCACCCGCAGGGGTTCTCCCGAGAGGGCCTCTCCCGGGTGTCCGCAGTTATTATTATTTTTTTTTTATTATATTTTTTTAATTATTTTTTTAAAATTATATATTTTTTTAGTGTCTACACTAAGGTACTCTTCTTTCATTTATTTGACATCATTTTAGTTTGTCAAATCTTATTAAAAAGGTCTGTCAACTACCTCACACATATCTCTCCTAAGTATATCATACCTCAATAGTAATCTCATCTGGACTAATAATTTTTTTTATTTTATTATCTTTTAAGCCTTTTTTAATTTACATTCTTTAATTCTACGCATAAAATTACGATTCATACCCTCAGATTGAACAGTATGGTTTTACAAATCTTGATTAAAACTATTATTATACAATCTGTCAAAATAATCTCTCCATTTTTCTTTAATCCCTTTATCTCGAACTAAAACATTTTGATCCTCATTTTTAATACGCTTTAAACTACATAAGTCTCTAGACTTTCTCTCTTTTATTTGAGCAATCATATATATATATATATATATATATATATATGAGAAAACAGGAAATTCACCGGCGGTGAAGGGAGTTCCTTCACCGCCGCTTAGATGGCCCAATAAAACTACAACACGTGGCGTCACTTAAGGTAATAAATAAAAGAACTCATTTAACCACTTTTTGAGTGGCGCCACGTGTAGTAATTTTATTGGAACACTTAAGCGGCGATGAAGGAACTCCCTTTACCACCGGTGTATTTCCCGTTTGCTCATATATATATATATATATCCTTTTCTGCCTCTTTATTATCCAATTTCTCGTACACTTGTTTGTATAATTTAGTTTTTGTATCCCGAACAACTTTCTTAGCCTCTTTCTCACCTAGCCTATACTTAAAGTTGTTTTGTCATTGTTTTTTTATAAATCTCTGTAAAAATCTCGCTTGATTTTAATAGCATTTTTTACCTCTTCATTCCACCATGATGTGTCCTTACATGGTGCAGTACTGCTCATCGACTCACTAAATATATTTTTAACTACTCTCTTAATGCAATTAGGCATTTTGTTCCATATAATATCAGAATCATCATAGTCTCTCCAATGTGCTTCTTGTACTATTCTATCTTCAGAAACCATGAACAAGCTGCTAGATAACAAAGATTAACTAATCAAGGAGTTGATTGACGCAATTCTTAACAATCAAGGAGTTTAAGGACTTCAACAAATTAAGTTTTCATGTATGATTTATTATATCTATGAACTTTGACCCTATCAGTTGCTTGATAAGCTTACTAACATATTCTTACCAAATATGGAGTTCAAAAATTTGAGTTTCCATATATGATTTAATCCCCCTTTAATTATAATGATTTTGTCTATTTCCTCATCTTTCAGGTCACCTAGACACCCTTCCCTTTTTCCTAAGCTTATCAAACAACTGATAATGCCAAGGTTCACACGTAAAGTAATTAGTAAACATTCAGGCCTCTTCTATCAATATTGAGGCGGGGATCGATGAAGACAGCCGTAGCCATACATTTTGATTTCATAAGATTCAAATGTTTAACGTACGACTTTCTAACAGTCAATATGTACAGCAAATTTTTTTTATTATAAATGGTGAGTAATTTCTCATATTCTACTAATCAGTTATTAACGAAATAAGCTACAATAGATCACATATGTACGATGAAATTGCAGAGGCTAAAACATGAGTTGCGCTATTGAAGCTCATCTGACAGGAAAGTTGAGCAATGTCTCTTTCTTTTTTTCTTTTTCTTGTATCTTTCTTTCATTTAATTTGACAATAAAAAAAGCATGCTTAATTAGCAATAAATTAGGATGTTGAGCATGGATTTAACAATAAATTAGGATCTTGAGAATAAATTCCATGACATCATAGTAACATATATCCACGATTGCATTTCTTGATCGAACTAATTATTTATATTCACAGTTCGATCGTACTATCCTCAATCTACTCATGTTTACATACTACATTACATTAAAAAAATGGGTGGGAGAAATTAAAAAATATAAATAAAACAGAAATAGTGAATAAGAACACTAATTAAAATGATAGTAGTTATTTTTGCTACCTAGCGCAACTACGTATACTATTTCATTTATTTATATCTTTATCTTTATCCTTATCCGTACCTGATTAATATTATTAATCAGACAAATTTCATAGAAATTAACCAGTGGCAAGTTGTTCAGAGAAATTCTTCTATTTTCATTTTTTTTTTTTTTCCTTTTTTCTCTGTGAACAAAGACTGTAGCCTGCTCTTGATCAACAAGAGGTTCGATATTCTTATCAATTTATTTTGTTTACAGCCTGCTCATGCACAACATCAATCAAAATATGTGCACGGTAGAAATAAGCTTTTATTCATTTATTCATCATTTTTTGTAGATGAAGGTAGTTTTCTGTTGATTGATTGATTGAAATGTACATATCATCACCATCATCATCTTCATCAAATTAGAAGGACTCGCAGCAGCAGACCTTCCCCTTGGTTGCGATCTCACACCCACCGGTGGCGTAACCATCTCTCTTACACTTCTCCTTGCAAGCTGCAGGATCAGTGCAAGCTCCTTTGCCCAGGCAATCAATCTTCAATGCTCTGCCACCTGCAAATTTATATATATATATATATATATATATATAAAGAAGATAAAACTCCTGATTAATAGAACAAAGGGGATAGTACCACCATTCAAGCTTAAAAAAAAAAAAAAAAAAAAAAAAAAAAAAAATGGATGAAACTTACATGGGAGCGAGCTAGAAATTGCAAACACGACGAGCACCAGTACAAGGAGGAGCGTCTTGGACTTAGACGACGGAGGAACAGCCATTACGATTATTTCTAGTATGATCTCTTTGTTTCTTTGTTTTGCCGAGAGAGACTTAATTTATACTGTGTAGTGAGAGAAAGAGATGCATGCATTGTATTTTGTTACACCCATATCTAACTAAATATTCAAACATTAAAAAGTAGATTGGAAATTAACTCTCTCTCTCTCTCTCTCTAAAATATCTATTTGACTTTTTTTTTTTTTTTTCATAATGTGAGAAGAATATCCTTATGCGTTGTATATCGAAATTTATGCATTCCACGCGTTTTCGCATTTTTTTTTTTCAATTTTTTTAGTTTTCTGTACACGTTGCATGTATTGTAAGGGATCCTTTTATATTGGACCAGAATATAGTATTGTATTAGGTTACATATTTTGGAGCACTTCCTGCTTCAAGTGTTTTGGTACAATAAGTAAAGAACTATAAAATGTATTACAAGGTAATTGGATATATATTGGGATTTTCTTGTTTTATTTGAGCCAACACGTTTTGTAGTCTAGTTATCATCCTCTCGTACTTTATTTCTATCTCAATTAATCTTTGTTATCTATCAACTAGTTCTGTCAGGACATAATTGGATACAAAACTCGTAGATGATTTTCATAAATCTAATAGTGTAACATCCAAGATGACTTTTATATATTTTATTTATAAAATTACCTCTGACTATCCTGTTTTCAGATGTATTCGGTAATTGTGTATCCAATTCAATTTTTTAAAAAAAAGATGTGAATTAGATTTATATAAGAGAAGTAATATTTTACATATTTAATTTTTGAAATAGAAAAAAAAAATTAAGTTACTTTAATTTCCTCGTCAACTTTCAATACTATATCCTTTTTTTATTTAAGTCACGATAACCATGTAAAGATAGTTAAACATGTAAAAATGTTTTATTTTAATTTAAGTTAAAGCGAAAGATAGTTGACCCTACAAGATATGTGGAAAGGGTAACTACATGTCTTTCTTTCCAAAGTTTTTGTGATAGATATATATAGTAAGTGGGGCACGTAGAGCTATCTTATCTTTGCACGTATGGAGTTGAGCACTATCTCCAGTGTTGCTCTCCAACTTGGCCATGACCTACTCTTCACTCGGCAATAATTTCGAGTTGATCATACATCTAGTGTTGTAGTGTTGCTATAAATACAATGGCTTGTTTGTTTATCTAAAACTATAACCCAAGTAATTGCTTTCCAGCGTATTGATTGCAAACTGCAATGGAAATGCAAATGGTGCTACTAATTGTGATAAAATATCTTGCGGACAAGCAAAGGATTGTCAGAATTTGCAAATTCATGATAGTTTTTTTTTTTTGCGAGGGGGGGGGGGGGGGGGGGGCACACCACTTCAAAACTTGGCTAGTATAACAAGTTTGATATCCATTTTTTTTTATATCAATGTTCTTATGTTCAACATCTCCTTCCCCTCTCTCACCCAGAGAAGAACAAGCACGGGAAGGACCACCGGTTGGGACCCGGAGGCACGGGGCGGACCACTGGTTAGGACCCAAAAGCACGGCGACAAATAGCCTACAGTGGCAAAGCAGATGAGGATTGGAGAGGAGTTAAATAGGGGCTTGTCAGTGAGAGAATGTTGAGGGTTTGTGGGTGAGAGGAGTTACATTTTGGAGATGAGTAGTGTGCTCACTAGAAAAACTCCTCTCTACGAAAATTAGGCTCACATGTGCTCCTTTAGGGGCTTGCTATAAATAATGCGTGAGAGTCATCCAATTAAAATATTTGCATTTTGAATTAGGATCGAACATCGGTGGGTTCGAATCGGGTTTAGGTGGTCCCAATAAAAAACCGAACCGAATTTCCAAATCCGAAATCGAAACCGACCGAAATCTACTAATAACCGAAATCGAAAATTTGGTTCGGTTCGGTTCGTTTTCGATTTTTTGGACCTACAGCCGATAAGTCCACTAGAATTTAAAAAAAAAAATGTGCATTGGTGCAGTTTTAAAAAACTGAAACTAAATTGAAACTGCAACCAAATTCAAAAGAGAGAGAAGTTTTAAAAAACTGAAACAAAATTGAAACTGCAACCAAATTCGTAAGAGAGAGGGGGAGAGAAACTATAGAAGTGGATTAATGGATTAACGGGATAGAGAAACTATAGAAGTGGATTAATGGATTAACGGATCAAATATTTATACAAATTCAGTATTTATACAAATTAAGTTTTTTCGGTTATTTTCGATTGGCACTAATACCACCAAAAACCAACCCGATATCCAAATAAATCTTCGGTTTTTCATCCGGAACCGAAAACCGAACTAACCGAACCGATCGATTCGATTAGAACCGGTTTAGCAATTCGATTCGGTTTTTTCAGAAATTTGCTCACCCCTATTTTGAATCCAGGTAATTAATTACATTCATAATTTGCACCCTCCCTTTATACGTTCATGTCACATGGCTAATAAATACAAGCTGATTGCTCGGCATTGGGACTTCGGACAGTAAGTATGAGCCTCTCAAGCAAAAGTAGAACCTCAAATTTTACAACATCAAATTAGTTGAGCATTATGATCCCTTTATACAACTATTTGCAAGCGACAAATCAACTTGGGCTCACAGTATACAGTCACAACAGAGACGCACAATCAGTCAGGTTGAATGATGCCCTTGTAAACCTCCCACTCTGCTCCACTACAGGATGGTAACCTGTTATGGGCAAGGATTGAACAATAAAACCCTGAAGATGATCCCTCGTAACAGTCAATTGACATGGTCCATGGAACCTGCTTAATAACAGCTGTAACCGGTGAACTAAGCTATAAGCAACATGATTTTCAAAATGCAGACAACGCAACTGTTGTTCTGGAGAACCTCAAGCACAATGGATCAACAACATTCCTCAGCCGATGGATGTGACTCGAACGGAGTGGTCAGCAGACCCAGTTATGAAGATGGGAAGTGTCGGATGCCAATCCACACTCGTTACTGCACCAGTGTGAGGAAGCGTTTTTAGACCACTCATGTGACCTTGCACCTAAACAGAAACTTGTTAATGATGTTGGTAACCTACATTATATTAGAGGAAATTCAGGATGGATGCATTTTGAAAACCTGGTATATGGGGGATCTAACAGAGCCCGATGTCACCAACAATCTTTTTCCGTTGGAATCAAGTGCTATTTCATGCCTACATATCTTCTCGCTCTCAGGAGTACAGAACCTGTTCGATGAAATAAAATCTTATAATTGTTTCACAGTCACATCTGAACATACTGAAAGATGATGAGAAAGAATGAAATCAGTTTCTATCTAACCTAACCACCTTAGTTGCACAATATATCTTTTTCATTCTTCAGTCTGAACAAAGGCCATAGCCTGACTGGAACAGGAGTTCTGTAAGGACCATAACCCAGTCCCAGCCCTTTATTACTAAGCCAGTTCTCAGTGGCTAAACTGCATTATTAGATCTTTACAGCTAACCGATTATTGAGAATAATGTTGGCACCCATAGATGCTAAACAGGAAGTTCACAGAAAAAATTCCTAGTAGAACTTCATTATCTGTTATTTTTACCTCCCAAAAAAAAGTCACAGAAAAGAACTGTAAAGAACATTTGTCTCGGAAACAAGAATAACTGGAATGCAATTGAGTGAATCTGGTAGTGACCATGGAGCTATATAAAAAATTAATGGTCAAAAAGTCCCTCATGTCAAAAGCTTTTACTATCTATTACACAAATTAACTGAGAGCTACAGTAAGAGATACCAGAGGCTTGTAGCTGGATAGAAAATTTGGATTACTACTAAGGCGCAACAGCAATAACAATAAATCTCTAAGTATTGCCAGATGTACTTACAGGAAGTTATGTGATAGAGGCACGGATTGCCTCTGAATATTGGAAAACAAAAAGGGCCCAAGCAAAAATGATGAATGTAGCACAGTAGGAAACAAAGACGGATCTGTTGTGATAAAACAAGGGTGTTGTATTGAATGCATACAGCAGATAAGTGGAAGGTGCGGCACTAATGAGGACAAGGTGATTGGCGACCAACAGTTATTGTATGTGCAAAGACAATCATGGTAAATTATAGATGATTTGACTCAGGACCAACAGTTACTGTATGTGCAAAGACAATCATGGTAAAAGACAGGTGATTGGCTTTGTGTGAAGGATCATTGTATGGATAAAGAAGGTAAATATCTAAACTGTAATAAAATCGTAAAATTTTTGAAACGTAGCTGCAGTACCAGATATTGCCCTCAAGAGAGTTATCACTATAATAAGGACAATGCAATGTAATTGAGATAATACATAACAATTTGATCATGGATAAAGAAGGGATATTGTTAGCTTTCAATATATTGGATTTAAAACTCACAGAATATTTGACCTATTTAAATATTCACACTGTTGAAATAAAAGGGCACATCAATAAGATTAACCATGACTAACAGGCAGTGAAAATATTCCTCTGCAAGCTGCCAATGCAATCTACCTTAACAGTGATAATAATTAGTATTTCGTGAAGTTTTAGTATCCTTACTGCAAATTTAAAAGGCTATATGATTTGATTGAAGATATATCACCAGAAATGTGAATTTGCAAATTCAGATATTCATAAAAGAATTTGTAGTTTATTCATTCCATCCTGGTTCTATAAATCTACCTTAGCAGTGAAAATCCAATGGGGCCTTTGAATAAAGGAAGCATCACCAGAAAATGTGAATTTGCATCTTTGGAAGTTTCCAAAAAATGTTTGCATCCTTATAGTCCCACAGAGTGACGAAAGGCCACGGATGGACGAAGGACTGCGTGTGTGTGTGTGTGTGTGTGGCGCGCGCGAGCCAGAGCAGTGGCAGGAGGTGATGAGGGAGGGGCAAGGTGTAATCTTTTCAAAGTATGGTTTGGCCAACAATAGCATCTTTGAATTTAATGGCATTAGTTAGGTGACTAAACAAAAGGCAAAGGGCACTAATAGAGAGATCGTATCACCATATCAATTAATTATGGGGACTTTGCTTGCCACGTACTGTATTTGCATAATTGAAGAAAACAATTAAGAGAAAAATGAGACATAACATACAAATATATTGATGGTGAATTTGAGAATCACAGTACCTACTGCAATCTCTAGACCAAAGAACTTGACCTTGATTCTGCAGGCTCCATTCAAATATCTGCAATCATCCATTTTATATATCCAATTAGGTTCACACTTTTTATACATGCCAAGAAGAAACAACCAAACAGTTGATAATAGGAGGATACATGTACGTAATGCAATTATAACATTACTCTTTTCCAGATACTGAGAATGACTTTTGAAACAAAAATTGGCGTAAATAAGAACTAAGAATTTCAGCACAGAAATAGACAGAGAAGTTATACGAAATTCTGAGTATCAAGTCAAAGCAATAACTTGATCTGAATTCAGAACAAGTACTGAAGTTTATGTCATAAAAGCTGACTACATACCTTCCCATCAGAGCCCAAACTGAAGATACTTGTCTCATCTGGTCCGAATAGCACAGAGCTTACAGCAGAGTCGTGAGCTGGCCATCCTGTGATTTGTAGACCAGCAGACATGTCTTTGGCTTATTAAGGATTCATAATTAATCTTTTTCACTTTACAACCAATCATTTGAAAAGAGGATATATTATGTTCCACAAAGTGATCCAATTAGGCTCTCTATGAATATTGTGCAACTTTGATGAATGTACATCCACCAAGGACATGAGGTATAGAATACAACCGTCGTCAATTTATTTAAAATCTAGAATACAGTGTTCAATCGTGAGTGTGTGAATATTTAGCTACATTAGTTTATCTTTTTACATGAAACAATCTTAAAAGTTAAAACATAGAGACAAGACATTTAATTTATGAAAATCTTATGGTAAAAAAGTGGGCAAAACACACTAGTTTTGAGAATGTTCTTTATAAACCTAAGATATCAATGCTGGCTGGTGTACAAACAAGTGTTGACATAAAATGGCTGGTCTGCTTCTGCCCAGCATTGGTTCATCAAATAAAAAATAGATCCACGTGAAGTTAAGAACACCAGCACTGTCAATTTGAATAGATGTATAAGTTCAATCATGGTATACCTATTATATTTGCCATTTTTTCAAACATTACTCAAGAATATTAATTTTAAAGACTGAATCTCCAGAGGTTTAATGTAAAAAGTGAAAGTCAAGAAACTGCATATGCAATAAATCAAACTGCAACAGAACAAGACTCTCATTACAAGAAAATCCAAGTAGTTATGTTCCTGACAAAAAGAGACTAGCGAGAGATATATACTAAAATTTAAAAAAAAAAAAACACTTTGTTGATAAAAACTATGAAAGATGGATATAGCTTAATAAATAAGCTAAAGGATACCAAACATATGAATCATTCCATCGGTTGCAGAGGCTGCTAAAATCTTCCCATTGTGATTGAAACTGAGAGAAGTGATTGCTGGTGGATCTTTACCCAGAGGAAGGACTGACTTCACAATAGTGAAATTTTATCAATATTTAGACAAGCAATGTCAATTCACGTTCAGCTGATGTAGAGATTACATTATAGTCTCTGGACATAGTATGCTTACCATAGCTTTCCATGTCTTCATATTCCAAACAGTTAAAGATGCAAGTCCCATTTTATCAATGTTGGTCAATCCTTGCCTGTTTATACACACACACACACACACACACACAGAAGACTCAGACATCTTTCGCTAGCAAGAAAAGATAAAACAAAAACATATATATAGTACATGGTCAGTAATACTGCTTCCTATGAGAAACTTCGATACTGCCAAGTAACTGTCATTGATCATAATCAACAACCAGGTGGGAAACTACTACATAAGTACCATGAAGGCTTCTTAACGCCTCTCTGAATAAATCAACTGGAATTCCAGAATTGCTACTGGTGGAACTGATTGTTTAATGGTTTTGACTTAAGGAAACTTGAAACCTAGGTGACTTAGAATTCACACACAAAGCAGGTGATCACGATTCATCATTTATGATATCGTTCAGTGACCTGCAATACTCAATGTTTATTCATTCTCACTCTATTCTGGCCTGTCAGGTGTCACTCTTTTTTTCATGCAAAATCACATCAGATCTCCCTCCCAACCTACTGTAGAGAATGCAATAGAAGAAATTAATAATTAGCTAACTAAATAATGGGAATACGAATTTTCATTAATTCATCAACTTTGATCTCACAAGGAAGCCCTAGTGGCTAATTAGGATAAGACTTATTCTCTAAGAATTCTAATCTTATCTGAAGACTTGATTTAAAAATCCTATAGAACCTATCCTAACCATTAAGTAAGACTTTAAGACATAACTTTAACTTCTCCATGTTTAAAAGACAAGGCTAAAAAAATTTAACTGACTCGAACTAAATCAAATAACTCAAATCCATGTCTTCTCCCTAGGTGGGCTCGCATATCGCATGGTCCACTTGCAATTGGACCTCAGGCGAGGAGGCTATTTTCAGATGGATCACTCAGCATCACACTTATTGTCCTTTGGACCCACTATGTTACCTCACTGTTCAATGTGGCTTACCAAGTCTGCCTAACTTTTTCTGCAAATTACATCTCATCTCCCCCTCCCTTTTCCGCAAAACTGATGATCATTGTTTTTATTTTATTTTATTTTTTTGCTTGAATCATAAATATAAGAAGTTTGAATTAAATTGCTATTGTAAGAAATTATAACTTGCAATTCCCTGGCCAAATGGTCCTTCGATAAATTCTTAGTGCGATATTTACTTCGCTTTCCTCACTGGAACCAGTGGTAATATAATTTACTTCAAAAGCAGCATATACTTATTTATGCAAGGTATTGGATTGAACTTTCATGTTTTTTCATTAATATGGCCACTTGATTAGAGTATATGGTTTAAATCAACAAGATTTTATTTCTTTTCTTTCAACTTCTAATAATATGTCCTCATAATTAAATGCTTTCGTTTGTATTATATTTGTGTTTCAATATCCTACTTTTTTTGGATTTTCCATATTATGTGGCCGCACCGTGTTGTGTCGGTGTCCCATTTCCAAGTCCATGTTTGGGGTATGCTAAAGCTTCTGATAAATAAAGTATGCAGAGATCTACCATTAAAAAGTACAATTCCCTTAAACTATTCAAGTTGGTATTAAATGAGGAAGATTCAGCTGCCAGCCAGTGGTAATGAAATATAATGCCCTGTATTAATAATACTAGTCGTTATTAGCTTTATTGACCTCTCAATGTAATACTCCATATGAACAATACTAGTCATTGTTAACTTAATTGATTTATTAATGAAGTCGTGAGTTCATAGTTTTAATTGCATTCCCTAGATCTACAAGGAGTTGTATCTCAGCTAAGCCAACCTTCTTTAATTTGTCATCTGCATTTCCTTTCTTCGTCAAGATTAGAGGTTATCTAGCTGTGCGCAATTCAAATCATCGACAATAGAGCATTCTATAAGGTATCAAAAGCCTACTCCCTTCCTATAACAAGAATACATCTCCCATAGAGATGAAAAGAAACAGACTAAATACCTTTTAGATGCAGCGGCAGAGACAAAAATTGGATCCACAGGGCTGCACTTCAAGTCCACGACACTGCAAGGAAAAAAAAAATTACATTATGGTGACAGCCTAATGAGGAGGAGAGAGAAAAGGCGTAGGGGTTTTTGGTGGGTGGGGGTGGGGGGGGTGGGGGTGGGAACAAATAGCTTGCTAGCAGTAAGATTCACATCAGAGACCTTGGGAATTCTTGTGCTGTGCTGAGATCACATACAACTCTCTTAGCATCAACATTCCAAGCTTTAATTCCACCATCTGCTGTGCCTATGAGCAGCTATTGTCAAGAGAATGAGAAAGCACAAGCATATGAATTTCTTGCTTCTATTTCAGAATCATACTGATCACAAATGCTTCTAGATCAAAAAGCCTACCAAACGGTCGGACCTGCACTCCCAGTCAAGCGACATAATTTCAGCCCCACAGTAAATAGTCGCATTTCTTGACGTAGGAGTTGATGAATCATATGTCCAAATCCTGCCATGTTTTGATTAAGACTATATCAGCCTAAATGATAAGACAAGAGAATAAACTAACTTGTCCAATGAACACTTCTTATTTCACTGTTGTATGATTACCTTACAGTACCATCAACAGAAGCACTTGCAATGTTCATTCCAGTAGCAGAAAAACGACACCTACTAATTGGACTGGTATGACCAAGGAATGTTTCCTGCAAATTATGGCATAAATTTGTGAATTTATTGTAACCTAGCTAAATTTGAAGAATGAATTAATTGTCAAAGTAACTAAAAAAACAACTCATGTCAAGCCACGCAAAGATTGGTCTAAGCTAGAGGAGCTTCAACGAATTTATGATAATATCATGATATCAGAATATGACTTTAATCACCTGAAACTCCACTTTCACTTCGGGAAACTCTTCCTCTCTAAAAATTTCTCCTACGCTGCCTGTTCCAATTTCAATGCATAAAAAATTTAAAATAGATCCAATGGCGTTTGCAGTTAAGAATAAAAGGATCTAATCAGAATTATCATATCTTAGGAAACAGTGAAAATAAATATTACACATCAGCAGATTCAGGATCCAGAATTATACTCGACTACAAAAGATTCTCTGACAATCTAATAGACAAACATTAAGAGAATCCATCTTCATTCTAATCAAGATTTCAGAAATTACATCATTGCACTACTCACAAAATTCAAGAGAAAACAAAACAAAAGGGTTGGATGAATTAAAATGTTTATAAGATATGAGATATGAAGAGAAGAAATAAGGCAAACTTTATGGGAACATTATGAGCATGCGAGTTTACTACCTATAATCATGTGTCCACTTCCACCCATTTGTAGTGTAAAATATCCATTTCCTGATAAAGGGGGGTAATATATAGCGCATACACAGATCGAAAGACTTCACTCAGATGCCAATGAACTAGAAGAATGGTGTAATACAACTGCCATGATATTAAGTAGGTTGCACGTAAGGCATCAACCTATACATCTATGGTTGCTAGACTTTAAGGTCGGTTGAAGAAAAAACAATAAGCTGTATAGCCTTTTATGTTTAAATAAATCACATAAGCCCCAAATAGTTGTGTTTTCAATTTTTTTTTTTTTTTTTTTTTTTTTTTTTTTTTTTTTTTTTGTCTTGCAATAGACCACACAGCTGGTTGGACTTCATTAAGGGGGAAAAAAATTTGCAACAGTTATCTTTTAGCTTTGCAAGAACCTGTGATGATAACTAACACTTCAGTAAGGCTATGAGAGAAACAAGGCAAAGCTAAAAATGATGGCTACACATTACCCAAAACTGATTGCTTTACCATTCAGGATCAATCATCTATAATGAAAATGAGAGTGTAATTAAAATTGTCCGTAAGATTAGATGTTTGAATAGTTAGAGAAAAACGATTAAAGTTGACAAATGGACAAGTGATGTAAACAGAGCAATTAAGAAAGCAAGAATACCCTATAACCAAAAGAGTTGAAAATGTATTCAACCCCCCATGCACCGGCAAAAGAAAGAAAACAGGAAAAGAAAAAAAAGAGAACCTCAAATTTAATCAACAATATAAGAGATAAAGTTCAACCTGCCTGAAATCTTTGTATGCATTCTTCAGATTCATCACTTTTACTAGAAAATTTACTCAATGAACTTGAAACTTGTTCCAACTTTAGTGAGGTGGATTCATTAGAAAAACTGGCAGAATCTGATGCCTCTCCATCATTTGGTCTGGAGATCCTATCTGTTTGCTGGGAAGGACTACCAGCAGAGGTTTCGTGAAAATCCTTTACTACAGGATTGCTGCCATTGTCCTTTGGGATAGCCTCATCTGACATATCATTCATAGAGTCCTTCGCATTCGCCTTGACGATGGAAGTCTTGAGAGATGAAGCAGTTTTACTGAATAACATAAGAATGTCAATTTTCTAATTACAAAGATGTTGCACAAGAAAAGGCACATCCAGAAATAAGCATAAAAGGAGAAGTATAAAGCAGCATTTTATAGCAAAAAACTATTCGGCCAGGTGTTAACCAAAACTTACAAAGATGAAAGGGAGAGAGAAAACATCAAGAAAGGTCTTAAATTTATAGGCATGCTTAAATCACTATCACGTATAATTTTCAAGCAAAATGACAAATTATAAAGGTATACATGCTGCTGAGAAATGCATGTAAATGCATATAACTGCAAGTGCTAGAAATAACAATACCTTCTCAAGTTGGAAATCTCGGCTTCCTTCGCTTCCAATAATGCTTGCAACTCAGACAGCTTATGGTTCAGTTGCTTTATGTCTTTTTTGAGATGTTTAACAGTGTTCTTCTCTGTACTTATCTTTAACAGAGCAGGGATCCGTAATTTGGTTAAGGAAAAGATATGATCTATCATGAGCTAAATGACAGGAAACATTCTATGTCAAATGGCACCTAAAAAAAACAACACAACTCAGGTTTGATAAATAAAAAGGTAATGAATTGTCAATATAAAGTAGCCTTAACAAGTAAAATATAAAAGTAGAACAATATTTCTAAAGGAATAACTATCTTTTGCTATTGTCAAGACCATCAGGCATAGATTTACCATTAAAAAAAAAGTAAAAATTTGTGAAAAAGGATATGACTTCCATTGAAGATCTCACTTAAAAAATTGCGAAATGAAAGGAGAAGGGCATCAAACCAATCCTTTGAAAAATACACACGAAATTGAGGATCCAGGTTTGGACTCTTAAGATAGGGAAGAGCTGCATAGAAAACACAGGAGAGTAGAAATTGAGATCCTGGAAAAATAAAAATGGCTAAACAAAGAAAGGATGAGTAAACCCACCAAACCAGGGTGTCCAATCTTCCCGCTTCTGCAACAAATAATTTCCATTTTCTCCGAAAAACTCGACCACTTTGTCTTGTCTTCCAGATTTCAAAGCATGAACCACATAATACCGCAAAACTGACAATTCAAGTTTCAACAGTGTGGAAAGAAGAACAACATCCGAAGGTGAAGAAAAACACTGCTTGAAGAAATTCAGCAGGCCCACTAATCTATCTGCTTGGTATTTTGGAATGTACACTTTAAAAATTAAGTCTAGAATCTTATCCACATGAAAGTTTCTGCCAATCTCAGAAGTCATCTCTGCCTCAAAGGCTTGGAGCGTATTCGTGAAACCTCTAAAGACAAGAAACTCCCTCAATAATGCTTCTGCATACTGCATGTTCTCCATGGTGCCCCTGATCTCTGCAAACATTCTAGCTACTCAATGCAGTTCAATGCAATAATCTTCAGAATTATTTTGTAAAGAGGAAAAAAAATCTCTAACATCCAACTATTTTTCAACTATTTATATTGTCAATTGCATCAGCTATTTTTCAACTCAGGTGCGCATAGTCAATCAAAGTTTTCAATCATCTAGCAGCATTACACTATGAATTGAGGACAGAGATCAAACAATAACAACAGATATGATCAAGAAACCTTAGTGGCCAACTATTTCATAGGGAATTTAAACTTTTCAATATTCTCAATCACTTTGAATGAAATCATTCCTCATAATTACACTAATAATTCAAGAGTAATTCCAGTAGCCAAGTACAAAAACTAAGTAATAAATCACAAAAAATGAACCACGAAATCAACAGAATAGATTCTCCTTAAACTATTGATTCAATCACTTAAACAAAAAAAAAAATTAATTTACGGTAGCAAGGACTCGTAACTCCATTCACATAAAATTTAGAATAAGAACGATAGTTGATACAGAAATCTGAGCACAAATAAATCAAAATATTACAAAACAAAACGTCCATCAAGAAGTCCTCAAGATCTCCACGAGAAACATAGGGTTACAGTGAATTGAGATGAAAAAAAGGAGTTACCGATGCTAACGACGAGCTCCGTTGGTGGATCGGAGGAGGAGTAGCTTGAGTTGAGTTTCGATTCTAGGGTTTGGTTTCCGAGCGAGATCAGACCAGACCAAAGGAAAGAAGAAGATAGTTGCGATTTCAGGGAAATTCTATTTGCGCACCATATTTTGCTGTGAGCACCATTTTCCCATGTTTAACTATATATAGTATGTGGTGCTCACTAATAAAATGTGGTGCACTATTGAAGAACCAGCTGGAACCGCTTTGGATTGAAAATGGAAATTGTAAAATATATATGGGTTAATTACACTCAGAGCTCTATAGTATTGAAGGCTAAAGTTTGAAACTCTCAAAAAAATCCTGAACTGTTAACACTGTTAGGAAAGTTTAGTTATTTTCACTCTTTTTTTTTATTAAAGTGCAATCTTCTCTCTCAAATTCATATTCTAACATCATCCCTCTTTTTACCTAGCACACTCCCTCTCTCTCTCCCTCTCTATTCCTCTCTCTCAATCACTCACACTCCCTCTCTATCCCTCTCTAGAGGGAGTGTTCTGATTAAAATGAGAGATGAGACTATTAGAGAGGAGAGAAAGAGAGAGGGAGTGTGCTGATTAAAATGAGAGATGAGAGTATAATAGAAATTTGAGGGACAAGAGTGCAATTTAGTAAAAAAGGAGAGTGAAAATAACTAACCATCACTAATAGTGTTAACAGTCCAGATTTTTTTTTGAGAGTTTTAAACTTTATGGACGTTAAGTTACACACCTCTAATACTACGGGGGTCTGACTGTAATTAACCCAATATATATATATATATATATATATATATATATATATATATATATATATATATATATATATATATATATATATATATTTGTGAAATTATAAAGTCACAACTCAAGCAGGAGTGTGTGGGCCGTGTGGCCCTCCCGCTGTGAGAGATGGTGGGTGTGCCGTTATAATTGCCCTGGGCTAATTGAAGGTTATTGGGCTCTAGATGCTGAGGAATAGAAGAACAAAGATTTTCTCTCTCAAGGGCTCGTAAATCTTCATTCAGATATTTTTATCTCTAAAAAATTTAAAATCCTTAAAAAAAAATCAGTTTCCTCCGAAAAAGAAAAAAAAAAATTACATTCTCTCCCACTTATTCACTAATTTTAATTTGGTTACATTTCATGTTAGGATACAGTTTTTAACTAAAGTTCACAATCTGATCTGCATCAATTAATTACCAAACTATCAAGGAGAAAAAAAGAAAGAATTAATAATACATTTTTAACCCGTCAAAGTCAAAATCAACTAATAGAGAGCAATATCATTTTCATCTAATCTTAAATGAAACAATGTTAAATTTTGTTGCCTTAAGCTTACATCAAATGAAAAGATTTAGAAGCTGATTGTTCATGAAAAGTTGAAAACAGAAACTAAACTTATGGGGTTCAACAACTTTTTTTTTTATTGGTTTATGAAAAAGTAGTCGATGATGAAAAGTAGAGAGATTGTTCTCATCCCCTCTTCTACACAAAAATAATTCTCTCTCTTTCTCTCTATGTTGAATTCATACCCCAACTTTCCAAGCTACGAACTAAAGAAAGTAACTTTTCATAATTGTCATTTTTCATTGTCTTAATGATCGTATCAATTGTTAGAAAAAAATATTATGAAGTACTTAGATAGCTATCTTATCAGGCTCACATATTACCAATATCCCTGAGTTCTCCTTTTACCAATTATATTCACCCATGTTTTACTTAAAGAATTGAGAGATAGATAGTAGATAGGATTATATTTATATTTGGAGAGATTTAGCATTATTGATTAACATATCAATGCTGATTAGTTGCATCAATTATAAAGGAAAATGATGAAAGTACTGGATACTACACATTGATAGAATCCTATTATGCTTGGAAAATAAAATATTTCTCTTAAAAAACAAGGTGTATAATTTTTGATTTTCCTTTATGAGAATTTAAAAAAATATTTCATTCCCATAAATAAAATCCTCTTTTTTTTTCAGCTATTTGGGAAAAAAAAGAAGAAGAAGAAGAAGAAAGAACCACTTTATAATGTTGGTGATGTGGCATTGTTAGTCAAGGACTATGGAGTCTCAGCCCACTTTCAATTATTGTGGGCCTATAGCAGATCTATTGCGCTTCTCAATTGGGCCTTAGACATTAAGCAACCCAAAAACTTTTTTTGGCTCCAATAGAAGTCTAAAATATGGGTAATTATAAAACCACACACTAAGGGGTCTGATTTGATGTCAAAGTACAATAAGGGAGAAAAATAAAAATAGTTTTTAAAATGAAGGTTTAGAAAGAACTATTTTTTAATAAAATTCTAGTGCTTGTATGATAAATCATGAAAGTAAAAAGTATATTACGAAGTAAAAACAATATTTTTTATTATTTAATAAAATACTATAATAATAGTATTTTATTTGTTTATGCACTAATTTTGATAAGTAATTATGAGAATTGAATATAATATATTACTTTGCCTTATTCCTAGAGCTTCATGAGCTCCTCCTAAAAAAATGAGGTAAAGAGAAAAATGGAAGTATAGTTGCCACATATAATTCACATCATTCTAGTGGAAGTAACTACCATTTTCTTCTTTAAGTATATGTTTATTTGTATGGAAGTAAGATAGAAGTAGTGGAAGTAAGACTACTTTCACTACGGTAGGATAGAAGTAATGAAAGTAAGCCTACTTCCACTACTTCAAATATTTGTTTGGCCCATAAGTAACTAGAAAGTTACTTTTTAAATAGTGATGTGGCTGTGCCATCTTATTTTCAAATTTTTCTTCCTCATATTTTTAGCTTGGAAGTAGATGATAAAGGCAAAAAATTATTATTTTTATTTGCATGTCATAATTATCATTTAAAAATTATATTTTTATACTTAAAAATTAATAAAATAATATAAATATTGTTTTATTTAATTAATTAAATAATATTAGTTTCACTTCCCAATACACTCTCCTCATTCAAAAATTAGCAAACAAACATATGAATAAATCTCTTCTTCTACTTCAATTTGGAAAGTTACTAGGTAATTTCTTCATTCATTTCTTATACTTCGACTATGATCCAAACACACCCTAAAATCCAGCCGCTCAAGCTGCAGTCATGCTTGGTTGTGCCCTTAGATGTATGGGGTGTGCCTTTATGACTCGCCTTCTTTACTAAAAAATCCGATGTAGTGCGTCGCTCAGTAGGGAACGCCCCAACGAAATTCATATTTTGGCTCATTTCATAATATGTGACAATATTTTACGTTGGCTGTCACTGAGCTACCACAACCCTCCTCCTTTATCCTGACTTAGGATAGATAGTGCATAGCACTAGCGGAGTTCTTCTTTGCTAAAGAATGTTAATCCCAATTGCACGATCTTCAGAACATCTACGTTTCTCTTTATGTTCTTTATGTCTTCGCATCTTTGCGTCTCTGACACATAACGAGGAGTCTTATAGAGAAAACCAGGGAACTCGGTATCTATGCTTATATAGTCCCCATGTGTTACAGCCATCCTCGACATATATCCAATCGAACTCGCAGCCGAGATTTTCCTGCCAAACTTCCCTATTCGTGCTCTTCATCATTATAATGCACTCAAAACTGTGGTGTTCCTCTTAGGACTAGGAATTGAATAATTTTTGGAGTTCCAGTTACAGTCTTGCTATAAATTTAGTTCTTGCAAATTTTCTGCTTGAAAAATCAAAAAAAAAAAAAAAAAAAAAAAAACTTAAGTGATTAGTAGAAACTTGTTGAACAAAATTACACCAAATTATATAACTTTTGAGTAAGTAAAAGCAAATACTACTTTAGAGTAAATGATTTTGAATTCAATTTACATATTTGATTCCTCTGACCTCATGAAAATCAATTTGCATAGACTAGTGCCTCCATAGTCCAAGTGTTATCAGAGAGAATAGTTACGGGTGTGCGAATGACAATAATATCGAAATCTTTAGGTGCATACATGCAAATTTTATAGAAATTAAAATATACATACTTGTCACTTGTTGTTATTAATCAATTGTAAAATATATACATTTAAATCCTTCACTTTTTAATGCATTTTATTAGCAAAGTAAGTCAGGCTTGGATCTTAGCATGCAACTCATTATGCACTGTTAAAACATTTATCCAATTGAAGAATGTGGATTCAAACCATCAACATCATCAAAGGGTTTTTTTCGAGTTAATTTTGCAAGGAAGCATAAGTAAAAATATATTACAAAACTACTCAGACACGAGAAGTCTCAATCTCTGTGTGGAAATTTCATTAAGTTGATCTATCATTCTCTCTCCAAAAGAGAAGAAGAAGAAGAAGAAGAAGAAAGAAGCATATCCCTAGCTAAGACCCAAGACCAAGAGTTACACTTGTCATCAACTTTCATAGTCAAGGCTAAAATGCAAAGGACGAGACAATGGGCATGCAGTGCTGAAACCTGCATGTAGTACAAAGTTGATTGTTGTGACCCTATCAATTAATTAGCAAACCAACCAACCAACCAACAAAACATGCAAAGATTCAAGGCAAAAGAGTACTGAGGATACAAAACAATATGTGATTGACTATTTCTCTACTCTTGTGCAAATTACCATTCATTCTTCCACTTCTCCTGTCATGTTCTTTCTGTCCATCTATTTATTGGTATTTTCTTACTATTCTTTTGTTTTTACTTTTTTTCTTCTCTCTAACAGTAATAGGGTAAGTTAAGTTGTAATGATACTTAACCTAAAAGAATGCTATGTGTGTATGTGATATAATGATCTCTCTACTATTATTTTCTGTTTAATTTTATTTATGCTAATTAACTAGGCCAGGTATAACACAGGATATGAGATATAACTGAAAAAATTATAGGGTTAGAATTTACGACTTGTTTGTGAAAATTCAATACAGGAGGTTAATTAGATGCACATAATAACTCACACATATGACGTAAAGGCGTAAAGTTACCATGATTCAAATAATAGAATGAAAAATATTTGAAAACATTTTAATACTTGGGGGACATATAATCTATTTGGTGGTTAGCCAATTTACTTCAATTCAATGTAAAGGCTACTTCCTTGACTTCATTGAAACAAAGAACTAGTTAACATTCTTCTTATGGTAAGACTTAAAGAACTCCTAGTGCCAAAAGTGATATGGAAATAAATATCTCTACAAATGAAGGGATGACAAATATATATATCTACTCCCTTTTATTCAAAAAAAAAAGAAGGAAAAAATAGATAATATATGGGTTAAATATGGACTCAAACCAATCATGCAGCATCCATTTGAGAGTTGCATGTGTTGATCAATAAGGTCATATATTTAAGATGTAGATAAGAACCGGCAATAACTTAGAACCTCTTTACTTTGCTCAAAATTATAGAAGAGTTGGCGAGAGACGTGAACTGTTACTAGGTTGTTGGATATATTGTACATTAGCAAATGAACCCCAAAAAAAAAAAAAAAAAAAAAAGGTTCTTATATATGCAAATTAAGGCATCAATAATATTGTACATTAAACTGTTTTATTTTAATTATTTTTCTTTTATTTCCATGTAGAGAGAATTAATCAATATGTCATCATGTGGAGTCGAAGGTACATATATATGATAAATCACCGAATTGGTGGATGTGAAGGAGTTTATTCCATTATCATAAATAGATAGCGTACGATGGAATTGGTTCGCAGCTAGCTAGCTAGCTATCTCAACCAGTTCATTTGATCCCTCTCTAAATAAATATATAAGCGATTGATTTTCAATTTTATATCTCACCACCAACTCCCGCGTGTGCTTCATTACAAACAATAATACACCACCACCACCGATAATTATAAGCTTCACCGATTTCTAATTAATGGCGACCGATCGAACTGCGCGCGCACAGTTGGAGCTCCTTCAATGCTGCCCCTCGTACTCGACTCGACTAGCAAGCTATAAGTACCCCTCATCACTCTCATTGCTATGAGGGCACTCTTCTCCTTATCAAATTAAACTATAATAATATAATATCAAGATGACTAGTAGTAGTAGTAGTTGTTGCTGCAGCGGTGCTGCTAAGTTTCTTGTAGCACTACTCTTGTGCTTGAATGCACTTGTAATTCCTGATGTAGTCGGGAGAGAGCTCAAGAGTAGTACTACTGGTGGTGGTGGGGATGACGATGATGATTGGATCAACTTCCTTTCGGGGGGAAAAGGTGGAGGGTTTGGTGCTGGTGGGGGGTTTGGTAAGGGTGGGGGGATTGGCGGTGGTGGCGGTGCAGGCGGTGGCGGTGGCGGCGGTGCTGGAGGTGGGCTCGGTAAGGGTGGCGGAATTGGTGGTGGGTTTGGTAAGGGTGGTGGGTTTGGTGGCGGAATAGGCAAGGGAGGTGGCTTTGGAGGTGGTGCCGGTGGCGGCGGAGGGTTTGGCAAGGGTGGTGGTAGAAAAGGTAAGGGTGGTGGTAGAAAAGGTAAGGGTGGTGGAATTGGTAAGGGAGGAGGCATTGGTGGTGGTGCCGGCGGTGGCATTGGACACGGTGGTGGTCTGGGTGGCGGTGGCGGTGGCGGATTTGGTAAGGGAGGTGGAATTGGAAGTGGCGGAGGAATTGGTGGTGGAGCTGGTGGAGGATTCGGAGAGGGTGGTGGAATAGGTGGTGGTGCCGGCTCCGGTGGTGGTTTCGGAGGCGGTTTCGGAGGTGGAGGAGGCGGTGGAATCGGCGGCGGAGGGTTCGGCGAGGGTGGTGGATTTGGAGAGGGGTTCGGTGGAGGGAGTGGTGGTGGTGGTGGTTTTGGAGGAGGTGGTGGTGGAGGGTTCGGTGGCGGTGGCGGAGGGATTGGGGATGGCCCTTGATCAAATATGCGAGAACTATTCTAGTACGTTGCATGGCGCCATGCTCCTGTTTAATTTGCCTAATAATAATGCATGCATGGAGTTTATTTGTATATGTTGCTATTATTTGTGTGTAATGATAATGGCGTGTTATTGAGTGAAAATTTGACTAAATAAAATGTTTTTTTTTTTTTTTTTGGGGGGTCATATGAGCAGCTTTACTTGTTGAGTTTTTGTCTTGGAAAAAATTATTTAAATCATATCTTTCCATCGTACCGTTTCTACAAAATTAAAACCCCGCATATTATTATATTTTCACACACAAGGACCACACCCTCTATTTTTTTATTATTATTATTTTTTGTTTTTTGATAAGTAGAACTAAGTTCAAGGGATGACGGGGTCCTATCCCCAAGCAGCCTCATGTGTTTTTTTAATCTCGGGGGTATTATCTCTTGGCAGGCTTCTGGCCCATCAACTTTTTTTCTTTTAGGGAATTATTATCCACCAATTTATTTGTTGAAACTTTTCCTCAAGAAAAAAAAATTATTTGGCTGGAATAAGATTTTGATGTAAGAGAGGCCCAGGAACAACGGCCCATGTAGTCTCAATTACCATAATTTGACCATCTCATTCAAAAACCTAAGATTTTGCAAACAATTAAAACTTTTCAAGCTGCAAAATTAATTTCTTCATCGGGCTATAAATACTAACATAGAAATTTCCTCATGAGAATTAGGTCACAACTAGGCACATCCCAATTCTATAAGGGCACACTTTGAAAGTTTGAAAATCTGTGTTCCTCTACAGTAGCAAGGCTGTAAGGAGAACTTCTATTTATTTATATTAAAAAAAGTTCAATTTTTTTCACTCATACAATTTTGACTGTTCTCTTTTATAAATTCTAATCGAATTTCAACCGATTCTGATAGGAGATTAACAGAGTGTTGAACTCTAATTTTTTTAGCACACTTCCAACCAAACAATCAACCCCTTGAAACAGAACATGTTTAAAATCTCAGAGAAGTTATTGTTCTCGTCATGTAATTTTGTAGTAACGCTATCATACTTTTGTTTTTTTGGCTAGAAAGTTGCATCTGATAATTGTTTGAAAACAAAATGACAGTTGATACATATATTACTATTATTGTTTACACCTTGAACTGAAATCAACTTCCAACACCTGCTGCACCACCACCAAAACCAGCCCCACCTCCAAACCCTCCACCACCGCTTCTGCCGCCGCCGCCGCCGCCGCCATATCCACCACCTCCTCCTCCGCCACCACCTACACCGAAACCACCACCAGCTCCAAATCCACCTCCTATATCACCGCCACCACCAAGTCTCCCGCCGACACCTGCTCCGCCACCAAATCCACCTCCGGCTCCTGCACCACCACCCATTCCTCCTCCACCTCCACCGCCTTGTCCACCACCTCCACCAGTCCCGCCTCCTAGTCCGCCGCCATCCCCGCCTCCGATTCCACCAACTCCGGCACCACCACCAATTCCTCCACCTGCTCCACCTCCGGCAGCACCGCCAATACCACCTCAGGCGCCACAGCCATTTCCACCAATGGCTCCGCCACCAATGCCGCCTCCGGCTCCACTACCAATTCCTCCAACACCTCCGGCACCGCTGCCAGTTCCTCCACCTAAAGCGGCCCCACCACCTACTCCACCACCGGGCCCCGCCCCACCTCCAAAGCATCCACTACGTACCTTCATCAAACTTGCTAAACCCCCGGCTATAAATCCCATGGCCCAAGCCCCCACCACACCAATGCCGACGCCCATACGGATTATAAAAATCCTTCTCATCGTTCAAACCCCACTCAGCAGCTACAACCAAACAAATACTAGTAACAGGTGCAGCCACCATTGCAGTGCTAGTGATCATTGCTAAGCTCGGAGCTGCACTGCTCTTCACTCTCATCATCAAAGAATCACATGCCCCACAAATTTTTCTCCGCTTGTAAGGAGCATGCACTATATATATATATAGTGCTAAATTAATAAGCATCTAATTAAATCACTACCAACAGCCAACTGGACACACTAAGCAATGCATGTCAGCTCATCCTCGTAACCTCGACTCTCACTCACAACATAATATAGTACTGCAGTGCATCGCATGGGCCATTAAACCTGGAGAAAGAGACGATCGAGGGGTTTGACTTTGAATGAAGATCAGGTGATGAGTTTGGTTCAATACCATGTCAGAAGAAGCTAGCATTAACAGTCAATTGCAATGCCAGTTGAAGTTAGGTTGGAGGATTGATGCTTGGGAATGTGAGGAAATTAAATGTTTTTCGTTAGCTAGAGCTCTCGTTCTTGTTGATTTTGTTGGTTCCAATGCGCTCCAATATGATCCTTTTCTTGAACCATATTTGTCAAAAAAAAAAAAAAAAAAAGTTGCAAGTTACTGAGAAGAACAATATCATGCACACGGCATTTGATTTATTCGTAAGAAAATTCGTCGATTATTTGGCAGAGTACTATTTTAATTATCTGAACGCGTAATGTCTTGATGATCTTATCAATTGGTAGAAAACATTTATAAAGTACTCAGATAGCTAGCTCATCAGTCACCTATTCGTTTTGGGTAACATCTTATAATTATTGTTCTCCAAGTTCTCCTATATTACTAATGATATTCAGCTATATATGTTTTATATAAAGAATTGAGAGATAGATATGTAGATAACATTTTATTATTTGTACCTGTACTTGAAGGGATTTGCCAATATTTGTTAACATATATATCAATGCTAATTAATCACATTCAAATACAAATCTTTATTTAATTTCGATGTTGTTAGCGATCGAGCACCAAAGAGCAACTGCATGGGGGTCATGGGATCAATCACCCCACCCAGTCGCAATGGGGGTTGTCTTGTAGGACCGTTTCCAGCACGGCGGTGGGCAAACAAGTTCGAAGCCATAGAGTATCCCTTCATAATAATCTTCGTGAAGATCATAACTTTTCTTTATTTTCCAGAAAGATGAACCGGTGATCATACTGTCATATCCAGCTTGGTGTGCTTGCCCTTCCCAATAAACGCCGAGCTCCTTGGCTAATCTCACCAATCCGATTCGACTATCAAACCCGTAAAATTTCATTATATGTTTGATATCGTACACATAACCTAAGAGTTCCTCTACCAGAAATGAGAACTCAAGAAAGGTGTTGGGAAGTGGCAATCCTGTCAATAGCTTTACCAAGTAACCAAGATCGTAAATGCCATGAAAAGTTATCCAATTGGTTTTGCCGCAGCACGGGGCGATCAGTTTCTCCTGCAACTGTTTCGAGAATGAAGTAGCATCCACCCCACAGATTTGGTTCTTCTCAAGGTCTATGCCACTTCTGCTTAGGAATTCAACTGCGTCGGTTCCGTGCAAATCAACTGAAGGATTGAATTCCTTGAAATTTATCTGCCACGAGAATCCCAAGGACTCGCCTTCTTTGTTGTAGAACGTCAAGCCCAACTGCACAATCTTGAGTGCATCTACGTTCCTCTTCATATCTCCATATCGTTGCGTCACCGACACATGGCGAGGAGTATTATAGAGAAAACCGGGGAACTCTGTGTCTATACTTATGTAGTCCCCATGAGTTGCAGCCATTCTCGACATGCAATCGAGCTCGCACTCCAAATTGTCCTGCCAGACTTCCCTAGTCGTGCTCTCCATCGATCGTTATAACTAGTCTAGTAATCGGACAATATTTATACATATATCCTTCAAATTGCGATGCTCCTGATCTCAGGACTAGAAATTTGATTAGTGTTTGGGATTCCAGTTGCTATTTGCAAATTTTCTGCATGCAAAATCATTAACAAACACTGATATGATTAGTAGGGATCGACTTGTTAAACTAACTACACCAATATTATATATCTTTTGAATAAGTAAAAGCAAATAAACACAGATAGAAATGAACACCAGCATAAATAATAATAATAATAATGAATAGCAAATCAAATCAAATCAAATAGCCGGGATGATCAAAACAGTAATTTAGAAGAGTAAAATAAATTTGCATAGTCTGGAGCAGTCCATAGCAAAGAGTTTATCAGCTGAGAAAATAAATAATTACGGGTTTTTGAATCACATGCAATAATATCGAAATCTTTTGGTACATACATATATGCAAACTTCATAGAAAAATATCTCACGAGTTGGTAACAAGGAGATTCAATTTTTGACCTTCCACAAGAAATGGAAGTGATTTACGTAAGAAAGTATCATTATCGCATGAATTGTATGTATTTACTTAGTCACTGATTGTTGTTAATTGCAACACACACACACACATTATATATATATATATATATATATGAGAAAACGGGAGATATACCGGCGGTGAAGGAAGTTTCTTTCACCGCCGCTTAGGTGGCCCAATAAAATTATTACATGTGGTATCATTTAAGAGAATTCATTTATTTGTTATCTTGAATGACGCCCCGTGTTATAATTTTTATTGGGCCACCTAAGCGGCGGTGAAGGAACTCCCTTCACCGTCGGTGTATTTCCCGTTTCCTCTCTCTCTCTCTCTCTCTCTCTCTCTCTCTATATATATATATATATATATATATATATATATATATATATATATATATATATATATATATATATATATATATAATGATCTCTGTAATATTATTTTTCTGTTAATTTTAATCATGCTAGCTAGGTCCGGGCTAACATAGGATGTGAAATATAACCAAAAAATTTAATGGGTTAGAATTTTCAAATGTTCACGAAAATTTAATATGGGAGATATCTGAATTCATTATGTACAACTAAGTTTAGATACATATTATACCTCACATAAATGCTCTAAAGTTACCAAGATGTAAGTTATAAAATAAAAAATGTTGGAAAATATTTATTATGTTCAGAGGTGACCACTGCTTTGCGTCCGAAGAAATTGCTTCTATATATATATATATATATATATATATATATAGGCTTTTACATGATTAATTTAGCGACATCAAATTTAAAAATTTAGCAAAGAAACCGATTCCCTACTCTCTAGATAGATAAACGATTCAATTATAATTGATGTCTTTTTTAATTAGCATAATCGTTTCTTTAATAGGAGTTTAACGAAATAAGATGGAGTGACATATAGTACAACAAGAAAATATATATTCTCGGATTTAGCGTGCTTTCTTGACTATGGATTTCGCAAACTTGCAATATCAAGCAAAATCAATACGGTCATTGTTATACGTAGCAAAATAACGCAAACACCAATATATCGAAATTTACATAGAAATTAAATCCTAAACGGAAAACTATAGGGCAAACAAACATGCATGACAGTTGAGCAAACGATTACTATCTATCAATTGCTCATGCTACTCTCAATGTCAAGCCCAACTATTAAAAGTAAATAACGAAAAGAAGTGGACCTTTACCGATTTCGATTCTCCACTTGAACGCTGACTCTCTAGTTGAGATATTGCTCTATTGCAAATTTTTCTTGGATAAAAATAAAAATAAAGCTACTCACGTACGGGTTAGTTTTATAGCATGATCAGTTTAATTTTATCGCTCCTACACCGCATCAAATTGGGAACCAAATCAAGGACTCCTAATTGTAATAGGAGTCTCAATGCAACTAAAAGTTCCCTCTTTAGTCTTTACTCTGCACATTCGTATATAGCTAAATGTAATCTGAGTAGGATTATGTTTTTAATAGGGCCAATGAGCCTCACTAATGCTACTCGGATCCAGTTCGATTAGAACTAGTTGGATTAATCCAAATAGCTAGGAGGAGGAGACAAAGATTAAGGTATTTAGAAAATTGAATTAAACTTGATCAAATTGGTTCATATTGCCATATATATATATATGTATATATACATATATAATACGATGGAATTGGTTCGTAGCTAGCTAGCTAGCTACCTCAACTTGTTCATTTGATCCCTCTCTAAATAAATATACGATCCGTTGAATTTACAATTGAGATAACTCCCCACCAAATCCAGCGGGTTCTTCATTAATAACAATAATACACCGCCGCTGATAATTATAAGCTAATTCACCGAAGCGCGCACAGTTGGAGCTCCTTCAATGCTGCCCCTCGTACTCGACTCGACTAGCAAGCTATAAGTACCCCCTCATCACTCTCATTGCTATGAAGGCACTCTTCTAATTATCAAATTAAAATATAATATAATATCAAGATGAGTAGTTGTAGTTGTTGTTGTAGCAGCGGTGCTGCTAAGCTTCTTGTAGCACTAGTACTCTTGTGCTTGAATGCACTTGTAATTCCTAATGTAGTTGGGAGAGAGCTCAAGGGTAGTACTACTACTAGTAGTAGTACTAGTGATGGCGATGAGAAGTTCCTTTTGTGGGGAAAAGGTGAAGGGGGGTTTGGTATTGACTGTGGCGGTGGCTTTGGTGTCGGCGCTGGAGGGGGGTTCGGTAAGGGTGGCTGGTTAGGTGGCGGGTTTGGCAAGGGTGGCTGGTTAGGTGGCGGGATAGGCAAGGGTGGCTGGTTAGGTGGCGGAATAGGCAAGGGCGGTGGGATTGGTGGTGGAATTGGCAGCGGTGCTGGCGGCGGCTTCGGGAAGGGTGGAGGAATTGGTGAGGGTGGTGGGATTGGTGGTGGCATTAGCAAGGGCGGTGGAATTGGTGGTGGCATTGGTAAGGGTGGAGGCGGCATTGGACATGGTGGTGGTCTAGGTGGCGGTGCCGGTGGTGGGTTTGGTAAGGGAGGTGGAATTGGAAGTGGCGGAGGAATTGGTGGTGGAGCTGGTGGAGGATTCGGAGAGGGTGGTGGTATAGGCAGTGGAATTGGCTCCGGTGGTGGTTTCGGAGCCGGATTTGGAGAAGGGTTTGGTGGAGGAGGTGGGGTTGGTGGTGGTGGTGGTGGTGGTGGTGGTGGTGGTGGAGGGTTCGGTGGTGGGGGAGGGGTTGGGGGTGGTCATTGATCAAATAGCTACGCAATATTAGTGCTTCTTGTTCAATTTGACTAGTTCTACGTACTACTATGCAACTACTCTTTAAGTACGTTGCATGGCGCCATGTCGTATGTTCTTTTGTTAATGCATGCATGGAATTTAGTTATATATATTTATATAAGTGTCTCATTTGATAATAATTATATATATTTATGTTTGCTATATTATTTGTATCTGATGATTCTGAACTGCCTGCACTTGCTTGGCATGAAAAAATTTCTATGCTGTATCGGTTGCTGATATTTAATAATGTTAACGGTGTCTTGTTGAGTGAAAACTTGAGCAAATAAATTGTTTTTTTTTTTTTTTTTTTTATAATTTGATCTCTCCCCTATGTAGATGAAGCTCAAGAGATAATGGGGTCCACCCTAATGTATTACTTGGAGGTATTTTCTCTTATGATCCATCAACTTCTTTTCTTTTAAGGGAATTATATATGATTAACTTCTTTAGTTGAAATTTTACCACAAGAAAAAAAAAAAATACAACTTTTTAATCTGCAACTTTAATCTCATCATGGGCTACACATACAGATGTATATCAAAATACTGCAAGCATGCAGTGTTAATTATAGAACTAACAATTCGTTCTCATATCGATTTTGAGAGTTGTTATTTTACTAATTCTTTAATTCTATCAAGTTAACTATGAGAATTTAAATTGATAAGAGATTTCTTTATTATATTAAAGGATAACCTAAGATTTTCAATTCCATTAAATTAGTAATCTAATAATAAAATTCTTTCTTTTTCTTTTATCTTTTCAAGATGCACGATCGAGTAATATATTTAAATTGTGATACTTTTAATTCGGTTTTAATATATTGTCTCTAAGCATGATCTATCAAGCGGCGTGTAAGCATAAATTATCAAAACGTAGCATCATTATTAATTAGAATTACATCAAATTGATGATTATATAGAAAAACTAAAGGGAACAAATTCCAAATATTATCTAAGCATAGATTATAAAATCACCTTAAGTATAATCTATCTAAGACAATGATTTACGAATTTGTATCTTTATATTATATATAGAAAAACCATAAAAGAAATCATGTTAAAATTATTAATTTAAGTTCATCTAAATCCTAAAACTAAAGAAAATTAGTTATGCATTCATTATAAAGCTCATATTTTTACTCATAAAAGCAAAAGAAAAACTAATCAACCTAAGAAACCAAATAAATCTTAGCTACGAAAGCAATTAAATCTAGTCTATGAAGGCAATTAAATCTAATTTACGAAAACAATAAAAATATTACCTATAAAAAAATTAACGAAGAACAAAAAAATTAAGCTCTGTTGAAATCAAGTATAGACTCTGTTAAATCACTTGTGGTGGTTGTCACTCTCCAGTTTTCAATCTCTTTTTTATTGCAATAATAAAAAGTACGAAAAAGACATAAATTTACAAAAACACAATCCTAATTCAACTCAAACTCTTTTATTAAATATGTAATTCTAATCCTACACAATCTAAACTCAAAATATATATTCCTAATCCAATCCAAGTTAAAATTCAATTTAGGCAAGCAAAATTGGACTTTTTGCTTCTGTGCAGTGGCCCGCATAGCAAATCCGACCTTTTGAAATTCTTGGCCCGGTCCAAATCGCTCTTATTCTAAATGTTATTGAGCCACACAAAATTCTAGGCCCACTGAGTAATACACGTCAACTTTTTGAAGCTAACGCCTATATGTCAATTTTCAAGAAATACAATTTTTAATAGTTTAAAATAAAATTTAAAAAAAAAAGAAAAAAAGAATTTGAAGTGCTACGTAATTTTGTCCGTTAGCTTGAATTATTTCTAAAGCAACCATCATGTATGTTGGATTATTAGCCGAGTATCTGATGTGGGTAATTAATTAGTATTGTGATTAAGCTATAATTAACTCTCAACTAGCCTTTTTAACAAAATCATGAGATAATAATTATACTTTTGACTCTCAAAATTTGCAGGGAATATGTAAAAAAAACTTCTCATTTAAAGTTAATTATCTTTTAAATGTTACTGTAGATTAATAGTAAAATTTCTTGGCAAGTATGTAAGAGATTAAGAGCTCGAAATCTGCTTACATCACGCTACAATCTTTTGGAAATGACTGCATCTCCTGAATATTCTAGAATATAATTAAACATTTTATTTGTTATTTTCCAAGCCATAATCTCCATAAGTATAATTATTATAGAGTATTCTGATAATGGATAAATTTTTTTAAATTTTTTTTGGTAATATGGAAGATATTGGATGATAGTTTTGAAAGGTAAATAATAACATAACTCTATACAAACTTAAAAATATGTCATATATATATCTTTAAGTTAGGAAAGTTAGGGGGCTCACTAAGAAAAACATAAAGCTCATCTAGTAACTCTCTGTTTCAAATCGTAACAATATATTCAACAAAATCTCTTGGCAATAACAAATTATAAAATATGAAAATTAATCTGGATAAGATTTTTTTTGAAATGTTCAAAGCAAAAAAAAAAAAAAGTGAAAAAATCATGAATATTTTTTATTTATTCTTTATCTCCGCCTCAATAAAAATATGTTTTTGTATTCGAGATAAACTTTTAGTCTCTGAATTATTCAATAAAATTACACTCCAAATCGACTCTCCGATGGTGATTATACTTTATTTATTAAAACAAAATATATTAAACACAAATTTAGTAAATATATGTTACGAAATAGAATATCTTCGTATTACGGTATGTGTAGCCTCCATCGAAGAGAAGATGCGAAAAAATTATTTATAATAGTTTGGTACGTAAATTGTACAAATTGAACGAGAAAAGTTTCTCGACATATAACAAGTTAAAAAGATATATATATATATATATATATATATATATATATATATATATATATAAATGAAAGTGATACGAAAATACATAAATTTTAAAATTTTAAATGAGAACATATTAGTCGATTGAAAATGACCTGAGAAGGACTGTGAGAAAAATTTATCCTCTCCTTTGGTTTATGTAGCCAAGTAAACTATCTAACTATTCCTGTGGGCCCCACCCGCTGGAATGGGTGCAGATCAGATTGTGCCAAGTTTGGTCGAACCATGCGCTGCTCGGCTGTCCTTTTATAATTTCAAAAACTGATATTAATATCTTATCTTCACACAAAGAAAATACACCCAAGAATCACACTCGGATGGGCCCCAATCTAATCCCTTTTCCTTAATTTCTTCCGACCATCATTCTCATTTTAGATATTTTTTTTTCTTATATTTAATTTAATGGTAGGGGCAGTCACGTAATTAAGAGCAGCATCTGAGGTCAAGAATCCAAACTTATCCGTACGGCACGAAAGACGTGCGGGACGGCCGTCCTCGCCCGTCCACGTGTCCCGAGAACGTTTAGATCTTTGCCAAGTGTTTTAATATCAGCCGTTGCTTTTTCAGATCAGCCCCCTGCCAACCATCATCCTCCTTTATTAATTATTTTGACGCTTCCCTTTACTCTTTGCACTAACCTTCCATTTTGAACAATGATCAATTTATTTTCTGCATTCAAATTTTTTCTTAATTTAACCCTCTCCCTCTCTCCTACTTTCGGCGATTGAGTCATACAATTATCAAACATTCCTCTGAGCCCTACTTCATTATCCGCCATCCCCAATTCCATCGCCACTCACTGTCTCCAACGCCACCCCCCAATTCCATCGCTACTCACTGTTTCCAACGTCACTCTCCACCTCCAGTCCCAGCCCTTTACTCCGTGACCAACACCTGCCTCTGTTGTCTAAGTAATCGCTTTGCTTGTCTGGCCTCCTTCTCCACCCTCCCGAGAAACAAAAGAAAAATAGTAACAATTAATTGCAAATAAAAATGCAACAAAAACTAAGAATAATTTTAATCTATACTCGAGATTTGTCCTCCGACACCAATTACATGTTGGATTTTTTTTCATTTACTTCAAAAAATTCAAACTTTAAACCCTAATTTCAACTGTGAATTCAAATAATTTAAAATTCTTCTTAACTTTTTAAGAAATGCGGATGAAAAGATTTTAGAGAGTCACAAAATCAATGAGATTGTACGAAATAGTTTTTTTCAGATTTAAATAGCAAAAAAAATATTTTTTTGGATTTTAGAAGGAGAATAGAGGAAGAAAACGACGACAATATTTTAAATTTTAAAAAAATTTAGAGATTTGTGACTTAAAAAATTAACTTAATCACAAAATAAATTGATGAATTTGTAATTATTTGCAAGTTTCAAATATGTGTATAAGTATAAAGAGTAAATTGTTATGGCCCAATAGAATTTCCCTTCCATTTCCCCCTCCCCCCACACGCGCACTATCAAAATAACGATTTTGCCATCTTCCTCAGAGCTCACCATTTTCGTAATAATTACAAAAATGCCTGCAGCCGTATTTTTAGGCGTTCACTGGGACCCACCATTAAACAATACCCATCGGCCATCACTCTTTCGTGTCATCTTAAATGTCCAATATATCCCTGCGCCCCGGGGATCCCATTGTCCTGCCACAACGCCTAAATTGAAAATGACAAAATTAGCCTCGATTACAGACCTGATGGGAATGCTGACCAAGGGTATAGAGAAAATTTTACCCAATCGCTCATGGTAATCACGTAATTAAATTGAAAGGCCAAGGGCATCGAGGGAACAGATTGCACTATATAAACGCTTAGACCCCTCTACAAATGTTCCCCGTCCCCCTAAATTCTCAAACCCTTTCTCTCTCTAGAAATTCTCTCTCTCTCGTTAGTATCCCCCTTTCTCTCTCTAAGGTCTCTTTATTCCGGCGCTTTTCACGCCGGAATCAGTCGTGGGCCCCACCAATTTCTGGTCTCCCTCCGGCGACCTCGTTGTAGGTGTTGGGTCGCATCCAATTAATTATCTTTCCCCTTCTGCGCTTCGTGTACCTCTTCGATTTCCCTTTGCCCTAATTTACATTTTCGCCCTCGCTCCTTTCGGCTTATTACTCCCTTGCCCTGCTGACGTGGCAAGCGATGTCTACCCTCGCTCGTCAGATCCTTGGCGCTCCAAGGAAGAGGAAAGAGCCAGCCGAGAGCTTCAAGCCGCCTCCCAAGCGGAAGGAGCCGCCTAGGCAGCCGGCTCCAAAGCCGGCTCCCAAGCCGAGCCCGCTGGGCCGCTCCGAGCCGGCGGCTCTCCCAGCCAAGAATCGGCTGCTAGCTGGCTACCTGGCCCACGAGTTCCTCTCCAAGGGCACCCTCTTCGGCCAGCCATTCGGTCCGGCTCAAGCCGAGCAGGGTAAGCCGGCAGCTGAGCCGGACCAGCCAACCTCGTACGCTGACGTGGCCCACCTGCTGAGGTTCGACGGGACCCACATCCCGGGCGTCGTGAACCCGACCCAGCTGGGTTGCTGGATCCAGAAAGGCGGAGGTTTTAGCTCCTGAGGATCAACAGACCGCCGGGTCAGCGCCACGTGGCTCCATGTGATTGGTAGTCATCCTCCTCCTCCTCCTCTCCTAGCGCTATTGCGTTCTGCTGGACGCTGCGGGTACGGGTGAGTTTGCTGAAGGTGGCCAAAATTTCAAAGTTTTTTTTTTTTTTTTTTTTTTAAATCCTCACTTCATCTCATTTCCTTTTTTTTTTTTGTTTTTTTTTTGATATATATTAATATTAGGATTTAGTTTAACATGTTATCTTGGTTATTGAAAGAGATGAGTTGTTTGCGTGCATCCTAGCTAGCTACTTGCATGCTTCATATACTTGGAATGTGTATGAGTTTCTAATTTTCTGTCCTTTTCTCTTTTTTTTCTTTATAATGATAATGGTTAAGGATTATTAGTTGTCCCGATCTTTACGTGTTGGTGTTAGTATTAGTGTTGTGTTTCTTCTTCTTCTTCTTCTTCAGTTTCCATGCAGATACATGCATGTTCATTAAGTTCACGTAGGTGGGCTCTATGTACATTGCTGTCAATGGGAGTGCCGAATGATTTCTGATTCTAGAGGTGATTCTGAATCTCTCTTATATATGCTTCTGTTACTTTGGTTTACAAAAGTGTCCAGATGATCAAAGTATCACGAGGAGTCCCACTTAGATTTTAAGAGTTCTAGTTGAATTTTAATTAGATGATTAGTATTCTAATCGGTTTAGAATGTTAATTAGATGATAATAGTCCTCAATGGTTAAGTTGGGTTACGAAACTTAACAGGAAACAATTTAATAGTCCAAAATAACTCTTGTATTTTTTAATGTTATTTTACGTTACGTAAAATTATGTTATATTACGATTAATTTTCTTAATAATTTTTATACTGTTATCTATTATTTATTATTTATTTTGATTGATAACAAATTGCTGCAGTTTTTCACTTGTTGTTTGCTTATTTGATTGTTTGTAATATTGTCAACTTTCCAGTTTGTGGTTACATCCCCATTTACTTGTTATATTTCTTTATCAATTACGAAAATTTCTTACTTACTGAGCAAATTGAATTCTGAGCTAATTTAAAATAAACAATTAGAAATAATATAAATAGAGCATTAAAAATTATAAATTACAATATTGATAATAATTAAAAACAAGCTTGAAATCTTGTTTTCTTGTTTAGATGATAACTGAAATTATGGATATGAATGTAATTTAATTATGAAGATAAATATGAGAATTTTTGTGAAACTGGTTAGAAATTTAAAATTAATACTGGAATATAAAATGTTTTTATATATATTTTTAGAATTTTTTAATTTAATTTTTAATTTATAAAATTTATTTTATATAGTTTTATATTTATTTTTATTAAATAAATAGAAAAATGACGTTATGTGTATGTCATATGCGATATAAAATAACAAAAACAAAACGTTACGTTAACGATATATTTATTTTAAACATTAATAGTCATATTCTGAGAGAGGAGAATAATCGGTGGCAGAAAGAGATTTTGTTATTATGGAGTTGTTGGGAGAAACATTGAGCTCTTTAGGAAGCATGATCGGTTTTAAATATAAATTTAAGAACCAATCTAAAATGTATCGACTTTTTTTGTGAGTGCAGGAAAATCATTTATGGGTTCACAGTGAGTATAGGATAATTATTTACGGAAACTATAGGCTCTTTTTGGACACTAACCATACGTAAGATCTCAACTTTGGTCTAAACTATCTACGTGGTAGTTTCTGATATCAGTTGTTGGGAGAAATGTTGGGCTCTGTTGGAATGTGATGTTTTTTAAATACAAAATCGAGAACCAATCTGGTACAAAAACTTAAGTTAATAAATAAAGGTTTAACTTTGTATTTAAATCTATAGATTTTTTTTTTTCCTATCCAACATAGAACTAGGCATTCACATATAAACTTACTAACAAATTTAGCCTATAAACTGTCAGGCAGAAACATCATGTTTTAAGAGGTTCGAGTCTCATCATTTTTATTTATTTATTTATATTAGATAGTCTAAATTTGTGCCTCTTTTTCATCTTATTTTAGTGAGCTAGAAATCAAGGGCTTCACATGTAAATCTCTAACGTATTAATTTAATTACCAGAACATACTTATCGTAATGAAATGTGCTAATTGTCTTAATGATCACACGAAATAATTAAGTTGGTATATAAGAAATATAAAAAGAAATGGTATATTTTTAACTTGATACAACACCTGATGGCTTTTGAGAGAGAGAGAGAGAGAGAGAGAGAGAGCTTAAGAAGTAGGCAACATAAAATAAACTTTAGACACAAGAAATGGAGGTAATTTTTTTTTTTTATATTATATTCTTCCAACGAGAGCTTGTTTGTTTATTAACAAGCGAGAGTCTGAGGGGAAAAAATAAAATAAGAGAAATCAAGGGAAACGTGATCATATTTAAAGTTAAGAGTTTTTACGTATCTGTCCCTTACATCCTTAAAAATTAAAATTTAGTCCCTCACATCTTCATTTTTATAATTTAGTCACCAAAATATTTCAAGTTATCTCACTTTAGTCCCAAGCCATATTTTTTTGTTCGAATTTCCCGTTATACCTCTGAGTTGCTTTATTTTAATCATCAGTCATCCCTTTCCTCTGTCTTCTTTTTTTCTTTCTTTTTTTATTGGATTTTTCTCTCCATTCTTCTTTTCTTTCTTCCTTTTCTTATTGGGTTCCCCTCTTCATTCTTCTCTTCTCTCTTTTTTTTTCTTCTAGTTAATCTCTAAAGTGTAACTCAGGGGAACTCAATAAGAAGAGGGAAGAAAGAGAGAAGAGAAGAATGAAAAGGAGAATTCAATAAGAAGAGAGAAGAAAGGAGGAAGAGGGAAGAGAAGACTAAAATAAAATAACTCGGGGGTATAATGTGAAATTCGAACAAAAAAATATGGTTGGGGACTAAAGTGAGGTAATTTAAAGTACCTGGAGGACTAAATTACAAATATGAAGATTTGAGAGACTAAATTCTAATTTTTAAATATTTAAGGGATAGATATGTAAAAATCTCTTAAAGTTATTTAAGTTCTATGAATTAATTATACTCAAACTCCCAGTACTACGAGTGGTGAATAACTTTATCACTCCTAAAATTTAAAACTCTCAATTAGATTTTCTGGACTGCAGAAAAAAACTGAGAGGAAAACTCAGACAAAAATATTTTTTCTGCAGTCCAGAAGGTCTAAGTGAGAGTTTAAAATTTTAGAGCGGATAAGTTATACACTTCCATACTAATAATTCAAAGTCCATCATGTTGGATTGCATCGCTCCGAGCAAATGAATAAGATAAAATATGAAGATGGATAAACATAAACAAATAACGTTAGAATTCGATATTTGAGGAATTGTAATCTCACATCAAACCTCTAAAAAAATATTAGAGAGATGAACCATATCTAACTATATCTTTGATTTCGCTTCATAGTTGATAGTCTTTATTAATTATCTTCAGCCTTCTCTGAGATGGTGTTTCTGATTTTTTGAGTGGTTTCCTTCACTATGCCTCCCAACTCCTTCGCCGCTGCCACCCCCTTGGGAGCGTTATCAAATGCTTTGTCGATCACCTGATCGTACAACAACAACAACAAAAAAAAAAGAATCTATATATACTGGCTCATTGAGCAATAAGTTTTATCTATTTAGGTATGGGATATTTACTGGTTTGTTCCTCAAATCTTTATATATTATGATTTAGTCTTCCAAATCTTCATATTTATAATTTAGTGTCTCAAATCTCCTAAGTTACTACAATTTAGTCCCTCTTCCCAAATCCCCAAATTTTTAACCTGATATTACCATTTTACCTCTCCTTATTCATTCTTTTTTTTCCTCCTCCTCATTTCCTTCATTATTCCATTTTACCCCTCCTTATTCATTCTTTTTCTTTCTCTTCTTCTTTTCTTTATTTGGGAGAAGAGAGGAGGAAGAGATAAGGAGAAGAGAGAAGGAATAATGAAGAAAAGGAGAAGAGAGGAGGAGTAGAGAGGAGGAAGAGAAAGAATGAATAAGGAGGGGTAAAATGGTAATATCAGGTTAAAAATTTGGGGATTTGGGAAGGGGACAACATTGTAGTAACTTAGGAGATTTGGAGGACTAAATTCTAAATATGAAGATGTGGAGGACTAAATCATAATCTATAAAGATATGAGGGACAAACCAGTAAATATCCCTTTATTTATTAGAGAAAAAAAAAAAAAAAGATAGCGAAGGAGGAAACCTTGTCAGCTACGTCGTTAACTTTCTCTCTAACATCCTTTGCAGTCTCCTTCACCTCTCCACATGCCTCTCTGATGGACTTGTGAGCTTCATTCTCTGCTCTCTAATTTCACAATTAAAATAAAATAAATAAATAAATAAATAAATCATTTCATTTATAAATCTTCCATACCTAAAAGGTTGAATTTACATGCATAACTTGATTTTCATCGAGTATTTCAAATGTTATATCATAATTATATATGATATTTTGAGATATTTTAATTCAAAATTAGAAGACAAAAAAATTATTATATCATCAAAAACCAACCTAAAGGGGAAAGTCTTCTTCGAATTTTTCTTCGAATTCTGAGATGACATAATGCTAAAAGTGTAAAATCATGACGAAACTAAGAACTGACAGAGAGAATAAAGAATAACTTTTGTATTCTGAAGTATATTTTATAAAACGGTATAATGACAATTCTTTTATAAGTGAAGGAGATAAATATAAAATATAAAGACAAGAGAATATATAATTTGATTCTAATTGCATATAATCTTAAATTAACATATCTAATTAGAAATATTTGACAAATATATTAATTGAGAGGCGCTAATAAATTAGTGGATTTGTCAAATATACTAGTTTAGGAAGATATTTTAAATTAGTGAGATATTCTAATAAATTATAAAGTGATAAAAATTAAGTGAAAATTCAATGGAAAATAAAAATAAAAATAAAAATAGTTGCTAATTACTTAGCTATTTTTTTTTTAATTTTTGTGCTAATTTGAATAAATATTTCCCATACATTTTCAAAGAAAAAAAAAAGTTAATTATAAGTTACCTGCAAAGGTCTGGTGGCTGCGATGGCCAAGGCCCTTTGGCACCAAAGCTTTCTCCTAAGCATGAACTGCCCCAATCTGGGCATGCCACGTGTTGTAGCAAGGCTTGCCATTCTAAATAATTATAATTATTTTTGGATGGAGAGGAAGAGGAAGAAGCTATAACTCTTTTTTTTTTTTTTTCTCTAAAGGATTTTAAATTGTTCAGTTTATATTGAGAAATTAGACTTTTTTTAATTTTAACTAGCAACCGACCACACGAAAAGTGGGGACGTGGCAGTTCCGCAGTACTTGCCGGTTGCTTTGGGGTGAGAAAAAATGGGCACGAATTTTATTTGGGCCTTGACTTGTTCATTGGGGCCCATATTGTAGGATTACAAACAAACCAAGTAAATTATAATAATGACACACACCCAAAAATCTAAGAAGCACCCCCTTCTAAGGGCACACCCTCTTTTTTTTTTTTTTTTTTTTTCCATAGACAAATATAAGTGCCTTGATATGCTTGGATGCTGAAACTAAAATCGTATGAAAACTCTTGAGTTTTGTAATTCATGCACATCCTGCAGCCACTGAGTACATTTTTCATCAGTTATCATCGAGCAAGCTAGAGGAGATGTATCCTCTGCATCAAATGAAGACCAAGCAGTGATCTTCTAACAAACTATAACAACTTTAAAAAAAAAAAAAAAATCAAAAAACGAAGAAATATCACATATAAGCTGATTAAATTTTACCTAGAAGTTGATGATACTCTATGTTCGATCAATCAACCAAGCAAGTAGTACTCTCCTAACCTAACACTATTGCCTATCATATGAAGTGTGGAGTATATCATCATGAAGCCTTCTCCCATCCAAACATCATAATGCAGTTAACTCAACTAAATATTTCGTATAAATATTTGCATATCTGTCTAGTTTGTGCATGTAGCTGGGATACGAGGTCTAATTACCATGCAAAACAACAGGAGGGGATTAATTACAACAACAATTGGATAAAGTTTGACGTGAATAGTTCAATACAAGTCCAACTTCATTCAATCTTCAAAAAAAATTCACATCTGCAACATTGCCCACATTGAAGAATAAATGCCAACTAATGTCATGAAAAGCCCTAAAGAAGGGAGTTTCCAAAGGAGCGCATCATCATTTTTCCTAGTGAGCTCACTTTTCAACTGAAAGGACGAGCAAAAAATAACTATATAGTGGGCTCACTAAGAAAAGTGGTGTGCTCCTTTGGAAACTCCCCTAAAGAACCACCCATCATTCCCCTAATGGACCTCCACCAACCCGATAACACCCGATAACGTAACAAATATTTCCCTAACAAATACAAGAGAACCTTTCAGGAAACTGTGAATAACATTGGAACTGTGACTCATCATTTTTCTATACAATATTTTTGTATTTATTTATTTTTAATTGCATTATCATAAATATTAAAGTGATTATTTATATAATACGTGTTTCAAGTTCTAGAAGGAATAATAGTTCAATTAAAATGAAAAGAAAGAGAAAATGTAATTATAAAATTTTATCAATTCATTATTTATTTAAAATATTTAGTCTCTAATAGATTATTTTATTATTATTCGTAAGATCTCTTAACTTGAATGCAGTTGTAAATAATAAATAAGGAAAAAAACAAACTACATTAAAGGAGGAGTTTTTATGAAACAAGAGTGATGAAGATGAGAAAAATAAATGTTATTTTTAATTTTAAGTATTTTAAGTAAATTTAATAATAATTTTGCTAATGTATAATTTTGATTGATGACCTTATGATCATAACACTTTGAATATTAATTACATATATAGTTATTGACTTATATTTAACATATAATAATAAAATAACAATATGGAAATAAAAGATAAAAACTTCTTTCCCGTTTTTTGAAAATATAAAGGAGAGAGGTAAAGGAAAAAAAAAGAAGAATCCAGAATAACTTAAAATTATTAATAATGAATGATATTTACTAGCTATTTAATAAAGAAGAAAGTTCACTACAATATAGTATTTCCTTGCTATTTAATAGAGGGATATAATCATTAATCAACTTGACACATTCACACAAACAAGAATTGAAACACTTGAATCTCTCACGAATGAATAAAAATCTAGCCTATGGCAGAGATAACAAGAATACAAATAGATATATATATAATTTTCATTTGTGTCTGCTACCATCCAATACAAAGTTTATATGTAATGTATATGATATCAGAATGTAAATTGTAACCACTGATATACAGAGAACTATGGCCTGTCGAATGGTAATATCTTCAATTTATAGACTGATAACCATCTATAGCCCTTTTTATTATACTGTGCCACCAAATTTACAACCCAAAAACTAAAAGAATTTCTATATTTGTTATCCTGACACTTCAGGAAAATTCGACAAACTAAATTTTATGCAGTTAAAACTTTTGTATGTAAGTTGGGCTATTTCCATAATTTGACAACTTTGTCATGGCTTGCCGAGGCAATGTAACCGGATCTCACTGACTGAGCCAGAGCCGAAATTAATCCATCATGTGCATGGATAGACATGATCTTGTTCTCTGCCATGTCCCACAGCTGCAAACACTGAACAACAGTAGCAATGAAACAAATTAATTTTTACAATTAAAAAAAAAAAAAAAAAAAACTAGAGTCCTTGTGCAGGGTACAAATGATATGCCGAAAAAGCTCAGAAACTGCAAAATTGCCTAGGATGAGATAGTATTCTTTCTTTCACTGGCTTTTCAGTTGTAAGCATAACCAGATAAAACTAAATGCCCTTCGTCAAAATTTCAATTCAAAAAGCGAAATTCCTTTAACTGGATGGACATTTTTCCATAGAAGCTATCAAAATATCAAATTTAAGTGTATATAAAAGACTAGAGCATCCCTAAAAATTTAGGAGCAAGTTCAGCCTAGTGAGGGAGCAACAATAACTGAAACAACTATGTTGCCCTCTGGCAATGTCCTGCTAACATGCTACCGTCACTGAAAGACTTTATCCATGACGGATATGTATCCATTTGGGAGGAACATAAAACTAGACTATAGTATTGTAGCAAGAACCACCTAATAGGAAGCAAGCAATATAATTTTGCATGATCTTGAACCATTATAAAATCTGGTAAAGAGGATTAGTCGCTCACCAAAATGACAGATAGAAAATGTCACTCAATTACCTGATATCCGCCAATAACCAGTAGACCGGAGTGCATTGGATGGAATACACATGAATGCAAATTGTTCCCACTAGTGCTTTTCTGCTCATGTGTGCATATTCCAGAAGCTACAGACCAGACTTTCACAGTATCATGACTAACAGTTGCCAGATACTCTCCATTTGGATCCCAGCAAACACATCGGATCTCATTGTCATGACCCTATAAATGAAAGAAAACTCAAGCTACAATCGTATGATAGCTAAGGCTAGAATTGGAGATAATAGTCTGTAATGTATATGAGATACTTCAATTCTTTTCCAAATGAATGCCATACAAATAGAACTGCAAGTTTTTACTCGGAAAATACCTGTAGCGAGCGAATTTTTCTTTTTGTTTCAAAGTCAAAAATTGAGACGATCCTCTCTGAAGCTGCAGCCAGTAACTGTCCAACTCGGGGCTGAAACCGCACTTTTTGTGAAGCACCCTATTTACGTATAGTTCATTAAGAATTATACCAAGGCAGATGTAGTAACTCACATATAAATAAAAAGTTAACAAACACAAATAAATAAATAAATAAAGGCATCAGAATTAACCTTACAAAAAGGTGCCCCTGAACGCTGATTGACATTCCACAACCAAATTTCGCCATTGTCATCACAAGAGCACAAAAGATCTGTCTTTTTGGGATGAAATTCTAACGACGTTACTGGGAAGCTATGCCCAGCAAATTTGTGCAGATGACAGATTGACTAGAAAACAAGCCAAATCAAGTCATGGAGAAAAGAGTTCTCAGATTAGGTAATTCCAGATAAAGCTAATCATCCGGAAAAAAAAATATTATCACATTTAGAATTATATAAGCAAATTACTATAATGGTATTTGCAGAAGAGAAACGGATAAGCAAGCTTCAAACAGACATAACCAGCTCCGGTGCACCAAACACTATCAATTCCAGATAACATACAAGTGAAATATATTACTTAAAAAAAAAAACATAATGATGGATAAATAAGAAATATAGTGTAGAGTGTAGAGGATAGGGTATTTGTGGTGGGGGTGCTCAATCAAGCTTTTCCTACCTTTCGGGTATCTACAAAAATCATTTTCTTCCATTTGACTTTGTGAGGTACTTGTCGCATAGTTTTATAAATATTTTTAGATGAGTACTTCATATTTCATAAGTGTCTAATTTTACTAGAGGTATATTTTACTTAAATAAGATGAAATATATGTGTCTAATTTTACTAGAGGTATATTTTACTTAAATAAGATGAAATATATATTACATTTTAGTCAAAGATAAACTACTTGTTTAAATCTTATCTTACTCTCTCACTATATTTTATCCATCAATTTTGCACAATATAAAATTGTATATAATTGACGCTAGACCATAAGAAAAAAAATAGATAAATGCATCATAATTTTTATAAAAGATAACTATTTCTATATATGATAAATTCTGCTATTTAGTAAGCACTTAAATAAATAAACTTGACATCAAGTTATTTATAAAAAATAATTCTTTATCTCTATTTTATAGGTTTAGCTTTTATACCCAAATTTAGCTAAAGATTAATTTAACCTAAACTTTTTAGCTTTCTACATTTTATTTTATCTAATCCAACTTGCATCTTTTTGATAATTTGTATAAATATCAACTTATAGATAATTTTCAACTTTTATCATCTTTTTTAGATCCACAACGCTATACTTAGATAACATTAGGACAATCTAAACATTCTAGCTTGTGATATAAAGTAAACAAAATATATTTTCTAATATTTGAAATTATTTAATAATAATACACATCTGTATTTTTGTATTAATATTATCTTAATATGCACAGCACTTGCTAGTTAAACTAACTTATAGAAATGGACAAGACTCTAACTGTAGTTCTTATTATTATCTCACCTTTCTTCTAATCATATGCAACTAGCACCTCACGACATGAACTAGCCCGAGCATGTTCTCTTTTACGAGGTTAAAAATCACTACTATTAAAACTCTTTTCCCTTTTATCATGTAACTGATGCAAACTTGGCATACTGATTTTATGGCACGAGAAGAATTCAGATGAGTAGCCCATAATTACTTGTTGAACATTAGTGTTCGACAACTTGGAAAACTCATCAAGTACTCAGACTTGGACATAGACTGTGTTGAGATGAAGAAAACCACTCAATAACTCGAACAGAATGAGCACTCGATCGATTCAACTGAGCACTCGTTCAAGTACATGACTCGATCGAGTACTCGTTTGAGTACTCAACTGACTCAATTGAGTACTCGCTCCAGTATCGCGTGTTGGAACACACATCCGATCCGACACTTTATCATGTTTCAAGTTTTAGTTGGTCGAATGCTTGTAATCTGAACCCACTTGCCCAATATATTAATACTGCAAAGAGAAAAACAAGACTCGATATGCATAGGTAACTAACACATCTAATGGCATAAAAAATTTAAATTTAAAAAAAAAAGGCATGATAGACACAACCAAAAACCAAAAAACTGTCAACAAAATAGAAAGTCACAAAGAAGAGATTCTTACTTCAGCTGCATTCCAAAGTTGGATAGACCGATCAGAAGAGGATGTTGCCAACTGAGTAGAATCTGGCCTAAAATGGATATCGGTAATACTTTGCTTGTGTTCTTCGGGAGAAATTACAGTGTCAAAAGTTGTCGTATTCCAAATAAGTACCTATCAGCACATAAAAATAAAATAATAATAAGATAAGCATACAGCAGAATTGAGGAGGCTTTTTCTTATTATAGAATCCCGAAGACTAACTGTCAGCTCGGATGCTAGATTGTCATAGTCACGGTTACCTGTGTGTTTGGGTGTTTGGAAGTAGAAATATCATATTTCTAATATTTCTAGTATTTGTTCATTACTTTTTGGAAGAAGGAAGAGATGGAGAAGAAATAAAATATTTATTTTTTGTAAAAAAGAAATAAAATATTAATACCTTTTATTTCCAACTCTTCTTCCATGTAAAATCCATGTGAAGTACAACTAACAAGTAGGATGCCACATAAAATCCACCTCATCATTAAAAAAAGTAACTTTCATTTTACTTTTTAGCCAATCAAACACATGAAGTAGTGGAAGTAGCCTAATTTCCATTACTTCCATTCTACTTCTATGCAAATAAACACACCCTTAAATTGAGGAGGCTCAGTGAAGAAATTGTTCAAATTTTTGGTAGCCTCTGTTCCATCTCATATAGACCCTCCACGAATTCTCCCTGGGGTCATAGGGATCTCACCTATACACAGGAGGTTATGGGTCTTGCTGTAATGCCTAGAAAGCCCGCTAGTCAGGAATCTACCCATAGACCTTGCAGTTTAAGTCAACACATTAAAGGAGCTATCCACCTAAACTACCAAAACATAAAGAAACCCAGATAAAGAAAGGAAATGACGAGATTTTCCATCTGGAACAAGAAATTATATGTTGGTACACAAATATGAAATGATGTTGATGTAAATAACCAAAATAACTACAGATCTTTCTTAATATGAAAGCATCAAGCACAATAGAAGATAAAGATCTCTACAAATATCACAGATTAAATTGGTTTGAAATTTCCATCCCAAGGAAAATTCCGCTCAGAATCTGATATACAATATAGCATATGAAATTTGTTCAAAGATTTCACTCCAAGCAAAAATTTAGTTATAATTCAATCAGTGACCTGCACAGTTAGTCGTCTTCTCTTTTTCTACTTTCTAGAACAGAAACCTTCTTGAGACAGTTGATAGAAAACAAGGTCACTCTAACTGCAGGCAAGAAGAATAAAAAGGAGCACTCTGAGCTGTCAGTCCATCGATCTCTGAATTCTCTCTTCCTTTAAACAAGACATAGCTTGCATCTCATGTATTAAAATAAAAATAATAAAAATTAAAACAAAAATTAAAATGTCCTTCAAATCATGGGAAAATTTTCCCCTCATTTCAGTTTTACATTCCTTTAGGCGCTCAAAAGACATTAGGTGTGTTTGAACGCCACAAGGAACTTGAGACTATGAAACAGGGACACAAATATGGGACAGAGTTACAACACAACACGGCTATAGAGACAGGGCAAATCCTAAAAAGGTAAGAAATAGGGGTACGGTAACACGGCAACATAAATATGCACATACTTATGTATAAGATACATATCAAAACTCATAACCGTTAAAGCTTTTCTGAAATAGAAAAAAAATCTTAATAATTTAAAATATAGATCCCAAACAAGTAGCTATATTAAAGAAAAGAATATAAATTCAATACAATGAACCAGTATTTTGAATAAAATATTTAAAGTCTCCTTCTTTCTAAGGCATTCTGGACCCATTTAATTTGGTATCCATTTCAAATCAAAATAAAATTATTATCATTTTAAACAAACTACAACTTTCACGCAATCTTAATGACTGTTTAAAAGTGGACATGGTTCCGGTACACAATATGTTTTGACTTTTTGAAAATGGACATGGCTCTTTCATGAAAGTTTCTAGGTTTTTAAAATAGTGTGATCGGTGTGATCAGTATGTCTAATATGTATCGGTAAGTGTCGTGCAAGTGTCGTGTAAATGTCGTTCAATATGTACCTTATACGAACATGACACTCACTTTGGAGGGTCCATTCTTCATAGTCTAGAGATTTTCCAAAAGGACATATAGACAATAGTTGCCAAAAACAAGAGAATGCAAGTTGCTCACTTGGTCTCAACCATCAATCTGTGTTCTTGGACCATCCAAACAGCATTCCACCTGATAATTACTGAAAAAAATATGCCAAGCCAAAATCTACTGTTTCCATCAAAATATCAACCTCAATCTTCAACCGAACAATTTTCACTTGATCATCCAGCGGACCGTAAACAACCAAACAGCTTGTCTCATCTAATCAAACATGAGGTACCAGTACCTATCACCGGTATTCTAACTCATAGATAGGCACACGAATGAGAAAGAAGCCATATAAAGAAAGCCACTATAAATAATCAGCAGTAAAGTTTTATGATCTTTTGCCAATTAAGTAGAGGAAGATGGAACAACTTCCTTTTATATTCTACAAACGCAAACTTCACCATATTTATTTTCCTTATGATAATCAGGATCTGTCATAGAGAGCATTTATATCTCTATTCGCATTTTTTATGGTATATTCTTTATAGAAATCCAAATGACCATCTAAATTATGTTTACACGTCCTAGCCTCTTCTGACTTCACTATGATGACTGATGGATTTGAAGTTTATGGCAAATAATATTCTGATTCAAGAATAATAAGTCATGCAACATATGTATGGCTTCTGTGATTAAAAGATTCCACTAATGCATATATTAGTTATCAAGAATCATAATTACCTTCTTATCATACCCACCACTGGCCAATAACGTGCCATCTGCAGAGAAATGACAGCAGAAAACTTTGCTGTTGCTCGTTCGATTACAAGCAACCTCATTGATACCTGACCAGAATTAGGATCTTGTTTACTACAAATTCGAAAAGATACTGAACTAAATAACAAAACAATATATGACAAGAGTACCTTTTGAAGTCTCTGCATTATGCTCTGAAAGACTATTTCTTGATGGAGGATAAATGTCTCTTGCATCTTCAGCATTTGACAAAAATGATTCCACGTTATCATCTAACATCCCAATGCCAGCAAAATGCTCCAGATTATCCTACCATTAAAAAGTACATGTATTTTGTCAAATGAGATTGAATTGATCTTGGCAGCAAAAAGAAGAATTGGAACTGCCTTTTCCTTAGAACAAAAGAAGGGCACTTTCCAAATTCTTTTTTCGATGTGGATAACTGAGAAAAACAAAGAAAAAAAAACAATGAAAAGGCCAGTAGATACCATTTGGTTTTCGGATGGACCAAGTCCACCTGCTCCATCTGTACCATACATCATTGAACTTTTTGGCATATTGCTTGCATGTGGCAGGTTACCACCCATTGCAACTCCCTCACCTGGTGTACTAGTAGATGGAGTTGATGGTTGGGAGTTTGAAGGTCCGAGGGTATTTCCTGTACCAGAACTGTTTGCAGCTCCAGAAGAAGCAGGCTTTCTCTTTCTATTGTTCTTGATTCATCCACATAGTTATAGCATGAAAATCAATCAGTTCAAAGCAAGAAAAAGACATTTACTGAAGCATGGAAGAGAGAAAGAGTTTTATTAAATGAAACAACTGGGAAGTGGAATGCCAAAATTATATCTTCCTAACCATACCTGTTGCAACTGATGTTGCTGCTGCAGCAGTTCTTGAGGTCTCTGAGCTGGGGAGTGCTGCCCCTGACCACCATCAACAGAACAAGTTAAACAAATAAGAAATGGAGAAACCTTTATCTGAAGTAAATGTTGTTTCTTCTATTCCAATTTAAGAACCCAAACAAATAAAATAAAATAAAATAAGACTCCATCACAAAACCTGATTCATGTAAGGGAGACACAAAAACATTACGGTCAGATGTATAGCCAACGGGGAATTTTGCATATAGTACCCACGTTAGGCAGAGACGCGGAAAAGACATTCTATATGTAACCATAATTTACCAAAAAAGGTTATAATATTAATATCTGACCAGAGAACTTCTGATTATGAACTTCAACCATAGGAATAACGAGGCAAGAACATGACTGACAACATACCATACCTAACCTCTGGAGTTGCCTGCTTAAAATTTTCACATACTAGAATTATTTTAGGTGCAAATGCATGTCGAATTGAAAGAAAATATAAAGAAATTAATTTTTAATAAAAAAAACTAATTATGAAAGTATGTAGATGAAGAATTAACTTTATCAGACTATGAAAGTGTTTTATGAAGCATTTATTTATAGTGGTTGCTTCCAATATTTAGTCTTACTCAAAATTCATATTCGAAATATATTTTAATTTTTAATTGATTGATTATATATTCTTTTAATTGCTTAATTCAAATTTTGAAATAGCAGATGAGATGAATAGGATGTGTGGGACTTAAATATGAGACCAAAGGAGTTGTGGTTATAATAGTAAAAATATAGCTAATATATAAAAATAACCACACAAGCAAACTCATCAAAGGTTATAACAATGGTTGGAAAAGGAAAGTGACCTAAGATGACAGACTGCACTATAATTCAACTGGGATTCTAGGGTATGCAAAAATAAAGATCACGAAGCTATAGGGATGCATGCAATCAAAAAGGCAGCACAAGCCTACATCAATACATGCAAAAGTTAAATCTTAGGCACCAAAAACTGAAATAGTAAGCACCATTGGATCCTGGGTTGGCTCCGTGCTGTATATGTCCTTCACAAGCTAGGCTTCCACTTTCAAACGTCAAAGTTTACAGGTTGTAATTTTTGGCAAGAAAGCCAGATATCATTTTCAATCCATGGATCTGATTCCTATAATTATAAGTTTATGGGTCAGTTCCTTGTTACTGACCACTCACAGCAGTGTTCTAACTAACAGCCAACATATGGACATATTTATTTGAGTAAAAACAAACATGTATGCCTGAACTTCTGCACCAATCATGGCCATTGTTACTAGATTCAGGTATGTTGTGGTTTGTGGTATGATATGTATGCAGTTATTGGCATATGCAGTATGCTACTTTGAGTTGTATACAGTTTGACAGGTGTAGAATTAAATAGTTCAGTATTTGGGATCATAATACACGTTTCAACAAATATGCATGTGTTATTCACAACTTTGAAATTTCAGATATCAGAACTTACCAGATGAGGATTTTTATGTCTGAAATCAGATTTTGGAAGATATGTCTTGATATGGGCCTATATCTAGTCCATATGATATAGTACATATACATGTATATAACACTGATAGCTTAAAGGGGGTTATAAAGTCTTACAGGTCATCTATCAATCACTAACGGCTTAAGATACATGTAACAGCATCCCAAATATATATATCTTTGTGTAAGCATAAATACAAAATAAATCATTGACAGATCAATCAAAGAGTTATATTGTAGAAACAATTGAAAGTAAGGGTAATAATAGTAGTGACAACATCAGCGACACCACCAATAGCAATAGCAACAACACTAAGACCAGAGAAGGAATCCAGAAGGCAACACGCTGGAGGAAAGGAGAAGAAAGAAAAAGCTCTCTCATCTGTATTTGCATGGTGACATAATTCGCAAATTATTCGAAAAAAAACCGTGTATTATAAAGCAACCTAATTGACTCGCGATTATCTCAGTTAACTGAACAATGACCAAGTAAATCACACTTTATATGCAATTAAGTCGTAAACTCATGAATTTATCGCATATACTTCAACAGCTTTTGAAAATTTTAAATAAAATGCTATTGCTAGGATTGAACTGTGCCCAACTTCGAAGGAATATAGCAGCTTTACCAATGGGTCCTATATCCTGTTGTGATATTGAACATTTGTTCTTAATGGAAATATAGTCCATACTCAAAACATTCCCCTAAAAGATAATGCAGTATTTTTGCTAACGACTTCTGAATATTCCGATTTTCTCCAGAAATTTGTATTTTTTGAACCTCATCAAATAATTCCTAAATGCCAAACTTGTGAGTATTTGGTATTTTCAGCTTTCCTGACCAGAGAGAGACTTCCTCAGCCACCTCCCAACCGAAACCCAGACCCATCATCTCTTCCTCGTTTTTGTCATGGCAACGTAAGAATCTGGTTGATTTAGGGCAGAGGTGAAAAATTATGTGCTTTTGCTTACATAGGAACAAATTTGGCTATAAAACTAAAACTAAACCCATCTCTGAGCAACAATTAAAACTAAAATGAATCACATATACATATATTTCTCAGGTTGACGGTTTTAGTTGTCCACATTGGGATTGCACCATTATGTAGTAATGCACAAATTGAATTGCAATCGAGAGGATAAAATAAATTAGATATTACTCATCACAATAATTTATTTGACATCCAATAAGCCAAAAATAAAAAAGGGAAACTCAATTCACAAGGTTATCGTCATGGTAGGATCTAGGGAGAGTTAAATGCATGTAACCTACCGTCCACCCCAAGCCAAAAAGATGCATGTAACCTACCCTCACCCCCAGCCAAAAAGAATCTGCCCCAACTCGCGACACCAAACATCAAGTCTAGGAAAGCTATACATGTCCTTCAGGACACATTCTGCTCCCAAGATTTCCCAACATGTATTTAAAGTTGATTGTTATAATAATCCAGTTAATAACGCTTGATCTTAAACAACACAACTTATTGTGTAATTTAGGGCCTCCCTATATTACGGGTAGTTAATTCCACTTTTCAAGTTAAACAAACCACCATAACTAACTATTTAAATATTTTACGAGAATTCAACATTGCTTCAATGATGTTACTGCCAATGTAGTAATTTCTTCCAATATTCATTATTTAATTGGTTTCCACGATAAAATGTTAATTTTTTTAATATAAGATTCCAATAGAAAACCATACTCCTTTCCATGATAGCATGTTAATTTTTTAAAAGACAATATTTTAAAAGAAAAATCAAATACTGGTCCAAGTAATTATAATTTTATTTTTTTACATAAATGGTAGGCTAGTGCCCTTGCGGGGTAACTATAAGTTTTCCATCGGTAATAATATTTATAAGGACAACCTCCCAACCTCTTTGAGCCCAATCATCTACATCTAATTATTCTGAACTGAGCCACTAAGCCCTTGCTAATGGATGGAATTGGGGAACAGAAGTCCCCGGGTTCAAGATAAAAGTAGAACCTTTATTTAAGGGGGGAAAAAGATAAGAGATAAATGGAACCATATGAAATATGATATAATATTTTTCTAAATATTAAAGTAAAATCTCTTCTTTCCTATAGCCATGATTAACTTGAAACCTTTTTTAATTCTTTTAATTAAAATCTACATTTCAAACAAAAAAAAATCATTATACATGGAAACATTTATTCCATGTTTGAATCTAAAAGAGCGATTTTTTATTGTTCAAGCTATGGAAGATTTCAATAGCAAATTTTGGAAATAAGCCATGTGAAATAATTATTCTGAACTAAACTGAATTTATTATTAAATAGAGTCACAAGTAGCTATATATTTCTAATTATACATGATAGTGTAGAAAATTCATTAGCTTTTAATTGATATTGCGAGTGTTCAAAAACCTAGTTAAATTATGCACTCTGGTCGAAGAGCAAGTAGTGCATGCTCAGAGGACTCAGAAAGTACTTGGATTACGTGTTCAGAGATCGAAATATTAAAATTTTAATATGTATATACCAAAATGTTAAATATATAATACAAGAACATATGCTTTTGATACTCAAAATTCAGAATAACTTAAATGTTAATAAAATAAGGTTGCACCTTACCAATATTCAAAAATAATTCTTGATCCCAACTTTGGATTTTCTTCAAAATTAACCTATTTCCTAACTCGACTACTGATTCAATCGATTTGGAAAAAAAATTTGATACCCATATAATAAAAAATAGAGAGGATAGACGAAATTGAAAATACTAAGAAAAGAAAGAAAGAAAGAAAACAAAAATAATAATCTAAAGAAAGAAGTAACAATTTCACTTTTTTGCTGAGGTCAAAAAGCCACGAGACGAGACGTCAACCTGCTGATTGCCTCCACTTCTAGAAGAAACGTTGCGGCCACCTCACGAGATCCCATCGATACTACATCGCTCATTGCACTGCCTAGAAACAGTTTCGTTGATAGCCAATTCGTCAAGTTGCATAAACTCACCGAGTCCTAATCTCTCTTTCAATGATTTTACAATAAAAACTAAACGGATTGGGGTTCAAGTAAAAACATTACAATTCTTTTTTATTTTTCGATCTAGAAAAGAGTCCCAAGTACCCGTTTACTCATTTTGTCTGCTCTTATGAGCATGTTTCTAGAACTTGACAAGTTTGGAGAATGAGTCCAACTACTCGAACGAGTTCTTTGGATTTCATAACACTGAATGTTACACCTCTTCCCCAAAAGAAAGATGTAACTTCTTGGTTCCTCCCCTTATACATCCCCACCTCATCAATCTCAAATATCCAGATTTACGTAACTGCTACATGCTAGCAAGTAAACTCCACAATGTGCAATATTCCATATCCATTTGGTAGCATTCTGACAATACAAATTAGCACCCCATAAACCAAATCAAACATCCACAATTATCACGAGCAAAACTCCAAGATGCAGGACAATTCGTATTTGGTTATAGCAAATTTAATTGTTAAAATTAGGATAACAATGTACAAACTAAATTTGCATGACCTGGCATGTACATCACTGTGGTATATATCAACTCAGTACAGTAAACATTCAGTGAAAAGTGAAAATCTCTATATATATGTGTGTGTGTGTGTGCAATTTCGCATAGTATTTATATTAAGAACAATGTTGAAAATAACTCGTTATATTGCACTATGAAACCTAACAGGAAACCAACATTACTTAACAGTCGAAAATAACTCAATGCACTGTAACGGTGTGTTTTTTACATTATTTTATGTTATTTTACATTACATTACGTTAAATTACGTTATGCTACGTTATTTATAATAATTTTTTAATAATTCTTATATTGATGTCGATTATTTATTTTGATTGCTAACGAATTGCTGCAGTTTTTTCACTTGACGACCTGTTATTTGCTTATTGATTGTTTCTAATATTGTTAACTTGCTAGTTTGTGATTACATCCTTATTTACTTAGTATAATTCCTTTTCAATTACTGAAATTTCTTACTTGCTGATTAAATTGAATTCTCAGCTAATCTAAAATAAACAATTAGAAATAACATAAATTGAGCATTACAAAATTTAAATTACAATATTGATATTAATTAAAAATAAGTTTGAAATTTTGTTTTCTTGTTTAGATAATGACTGAAGTTATGGGTGCGAATGTAATTTAATTATGAAGATAAATATGATAATTATTGTTGAACTTGTTAGAAATTTAGAATTAATACTTGAATATAAAATATTTTTAGATTTTTCTTTTAGAATTTTTTTAATTCAATTTTCAATTTATAAAATTTATTTTATATAGTTTTATATTTATTTTTATTAAATAAATAAAAAATTGCATAACCTACGTTATGTGTTACGCTATATGCAATATAACCTAACAGAGACAAAACGTTACATTACCGTTATCGTTATTTTAAACATTGATTAAGAAAATGAACATGGAAAGTAATATACTAAAACATAGCTAGTACCTACAGAGCCAACTACTCTACGTGTTGACAGAACTATAAAGGAATAGAATAAGAGAGGAGAAAACCAGGGAGAAAATTGAGGAGAGATTACAATATCATATAACTGAGGAACTACAAAACCAGAAATATATTGTTCTACTCTCAAATTGTATGAAAAGTTCACTATTATAATCGCTCAATAAAAATTGCAATTTCCTACTATTCTTGAAACATGTAACGATAGAAACATCATCAGAGCAACTTTTTGACCTCCTTTGATGATCCCGCGACGATTTTGACGTACAGATCACAAAGAAGAAAGGATGAAGCATGCAGACTAGAGGTGTAGTATTAACGTATGAAGGCTTCTCTTGGACGGATTGATGTGCAAGCTACTCTCATTGATCACTGCTAGTGTTGGCAGTGGATTGTTGAGGAAGAAGAATAAAAGACTTACTTTCTATATATATACTTTTGAATGTAGCAAGAAAATCTTCTTAGTGGAGTTGGAACCTTCTTAATTAACTTTATATGAAATCCTTCTCCTTTGGGTACGGCAGTGGAGATCTTGATTAGAAAAATAAAAAAGAGGCATCTTGTTAACATGAAGATACTCTTTTTTCACGGCTTAATATGATCTCGGATTTGACATTCTTGGTCCTCTCAAAAGTTGGAGATAATTGGTTATATACAAAAAAATTCATTGGGTTTTTTAATCCTCGATTAATCACATCCCATAGATTTGATAAAGATAGGAGTCAATGGTTGCGATTGGAGTCTAAAATCAACTCAAATTAGGCCTCAAATTCAACTCCGTCAACCGAGCTATTGGTAGTTCCACTGCTGAAAGCTCTTCGTTTGCTTTAGGAAATGGACCTAGAGTTAGTTCTGGAGCATCTGCTCCGGATGCTATTCTACTTTGTTGGACTTCAGAAAAAAGTGATACCTTTTGACTTCAAACTCCAATTAAGATAATTCTTGAACTATTGAAAAGAAATTTCAGAGTTTTATAACTTTGTCCTACATAAATTTTACGGAGCTTGATCTGTATCAAATCTGGCCTTGAAGTTGTTCCTGCTATACAACTTTAACAAACTCGAATTCGTTATATCTCAAACTTTGTTTTGACTTGTTCTTTGACCATAGAACTACTTCATGTTCTCCAATCATTAATTTTTAAGTGTCTACAACTGTTTCTATATTGGACACTGTCGGTTTCTGCAAACTGTTGTAAAAGAAGATTAAATAAAACAAGAGAGAATAGAGCAATAAAACAAGAGAGAATAGAGCAGTAGTTAGGAAGGACCCTAAAGTAACCTCTACACTATACACTTTGTTGAAAGCAAAAAATGTGGACGACAGAGGAGCAGAATCAGCAGATGATCATCATTGTTTATGCCCTTCCTGTAAAAACCTGGGTCTGCTAAGACTCCACGAAAAATTTAGTAAAAATCACGATTTTACTTTAATTTGGAGTATTTATTTTATTTCAGTTCATTTGGAAAGAAACAGAGCCATTATGTCATTAATTTTGGAAATTCCAAGAGAAGTGACTACAAGAAAAACAAACACCACAGCTCCTAAACAACACTTGCCGCATGCAGTGTTAGGGAAAGTCCAAGAATTTGTTAGCCTGGAAAAAAAAAAATGAACTCCTTTGACATAGGGGTGACAAAGGGCTGAGATAAACAAACTAAAAAACTATATGGCAATGGAACAGTGCTCTCTTCATGCACTAAGGAAAGAATCCAAGATGAACCTTCCAAATCTGGAAGTCTTTCTTTGACAAAAGGGTAACATATGAAGAGTTCATAGAGTTAGAGATAGATGTAAATGAAACTAGAGGAAAAGTAAAAGGACATATTTGAGAAACTTTTACCCCAGAGAGCATATCAAATTTATTCTTTTAACCAGAGATCGGAGCTTTTACTCAAAGAATTCTTTAAAGAGGAAATTAGCTGTCATAGTTCACTTTGCCATCTTTTTAATTTAGGTCCATTACAAAATAAAGCTGATCATTGATTTATTTCAAATGTGTTTGGGAAGTTCCATGAGAAAAAACTACACAAAAACAATGGAACAGTTATTTTCTTGGTAAACTTTCAGATCTAAGGAACAGAGGGAGGGCGCCCCGAAGATGCATAGAATCCGGGAAGGTTTTGATCGCAATGTATGTTTTATACACACCTTTTCTTTTATGTGTTAAGAGTAGGGTCCTTAAATTTATCAGAAAAATCAAACTTGTTTTACAACAACAATGACTTAGCCTTTATCCCAAGTACTTGGAGTAGGCTAAATGAACCAAAAGAGAATCATACCGGATCAATTACATGGACATGGATGATCCTTCTCCACTCACTCCTATCAAACAGTATGTCCTCATTTATAACATCTGGCATTTATATCTTTTCGTATCATCTCCATCCATATTTTATTCGGTCTACCCTTCACTATTTTAACTTATCCTATATTGATAAACTCCCCTCATCAAACTGGTATATTTGTAAGTCTATGTTGCACATAAGCAAACCATCATAAGCAATTTTCTTGTATTTTCTCTTCGATGGAGGCCACGCCTATCCTAATGCAAAAATCCTCATTTCTCACTTTATTACTCCTAATGTTGTGCACATCCAACAAGCACACGCATCTCTGCTACACTTTTCTGTGAATAACCTAGCATTCTGTGTCATGTAATAAAACTAGTTTAACAGCAGTCCTGTAAAATTTTCCCTTTAACCTCAACGGAATACTACGGTCACATAAAACTCCCATTGTGCTCCTCAATTTCTACCAACCAACTTGAATTCTAGTGTTAACATCACTATCAATCTCTCCATCGTTTTGAATAATAGAACCCAAGTACCTAAGTTAATTAGTAATTTGTATCTCTTATCCATCTAACATCACAGCACTGTAATCTTGCGTCCTTTGTTTACTAAATTTACCCTCCATATACTCTGTTTTGGATATACTCAATCTTAGAATCTACTTTCTTCTTAATCTTTTAGAGTCTCCTACTAATCTGAATATCTAAAACTAAGAACTTATGTTGGGTTACTACATTTTCACCTGATACTACCTTACAATCGATACAACTAGCTCTATCTATCATCCTAATTAAAAAGAAATCTATTTGGCTCGCACTCGACCCACTTCTAAAAGTAAGCAAATTAGAAACTCGCTTTTTAAACCAATATTCTAAAGGTTAAACTTGTTTTAGAGGGAAATTTTTCGAGCTCCTAAATTCCAACAAATAATAGGATAAAAAGATTCTAAAAAATTAACTAATCTTCTTTAATTCTCAATCCAAATCAAAATTTTAAATTCTATATTATAGCCACCAAACACTCAATCTCATCCATTTCAAATCAAAATCAAATCTTTGATCCCATCCCCAGTAAAAGACAATCAAACCCATTTGAAACCACCATCAACTTGGCAAAAAAAAAAAATCAAGATTATACCCACATTGTCAGGATAAAGATAAACCTTGCCGTCCCTTAACAAATGAACCCAACAATAATGGAAGCCCTCCTCTCTCACACCACTGATTCCAGCCTCTTCTCCATAGACATGACTATCTCCACAACCAATGCAAGCGCTCCTTTTACTATCACATCCCCCTCATCCGCAAATAAGAACAACGTGGAGCAGAGAAAATTGTGTGTGGATTTCTTTGGGGTTCTTTTTTGGTGCTACGACGGGGAAAATGATTGTGCTATATTAATTTCGTCTATTGTTTTATATATATTCCTCTATTAAACGAATAGATAAACATTCATCTATGATACGTAGGAATTCGGCATGTCCGGTGCCCCCAAACATGGTGCATGTTCAAATTTCATTAGTTTTGGAGTTCATTTACTTTTACATCCGGTGGATATAAGATGTAGTAAGATGTTTTCAGTGATAGTAGGCAAAATCAAAAACTAAAATCCAAATAATTAGGTATGAGGGAAGTCTAAGAGGTTGAGATCATAACCCCAGAAAAAGTTTAAAATATTTGAGATAATAGAAATGGTATAAGTTGTTAGCTCATTTCCATTATTCTTGTATATACACACACAAAAACATATATATATATATTATATATATATATACATATATATATATATATATATATATATATATATATATATATATATATATGATTGTGTGTGTATATTGCATTTGCTATTGCATACAATCTCATCAGAAAGGGGACCATTTGGGTGAGGGTGGAAATGGAGCTGCAGAAATATATATTGCAGCTAGATTTCTAATATATATAAGATTACTAATTCAAGTTTCGCAAGACTTAAAAGCTAGTATTGCATTAGCTATTGCATACATTTTCATCAAAAGGGGACCATTGGATTGGGGATGGAAATGGAGTTGCAGAAACATTCATTGCAGCTAGATTTTTATTTCTTGTGTATAGTAGGAAATGTGATAGGCTAGAAAAGTAAATGGAACTACAAACTCTAAGAAAAAGGATTGCAATAAATGTGCTCTGAAATTGGTCATGCCAAATGTTACAGCTGTTTGCAACAAAAAAGTATTTGACCACTCATTAAATTAACTAGGTGAATTCCTAAGGTAGCCCTATTTCGCTTTTGTAACTATAAATGTTATGCCAAATGTGCATTTTAACTATTAACAAACCCAATGCAATAAATGTTACATGAAGTAAACTAAACAAAAGGAGTGTGGCTTAGATCCTTGCTGCACAGGACGGTTAGCCTTTCTGGGCTTGTAGACGATTACCAGGTGTCCGTTTTATAACCCCATCCCTCCGTGGTAGTCACTCACTTCCTACTCTTTCTAACCTTTTCTGCATGCACCCATATGTATAAGCATTTCTTAAATTTCGGTTCCACACGCCATTTATCTAAATGACCTGAACGAAGTCTCGTCCTGGGCATTTAGGACCATACTTGTATCCAAACAACAATCTAAAGCTCATTCTTGCAACAAATATTACATACCATTTGCTACATTTCTAGTGAGCAAATCAAATAATGGTGTTATAAATGTTCCTGATTAATTGGTTTTATTATTTTAAAGCTTATAACAAAGTTTGATAAATAGCTTGGTAAACATGTTTAAAGGTTCCTAATCAACATATACATGTCATGCTGCATATATTAACAAATCAGAAATATAGAATTTAACTTATCCATTAATTCATGTAAATTTTGCTATTAATTAAAAGATCGTATCTATTTGTAAACTAGTACTGCTTCAGCTACATATTGATTATTTCAAAAAAAAATTGTTAATTGTGTTTACAATATTGGCTGCTAATTAAGCAGCCAATCCGATACTTCTGATTTGAAACTGCAGAACTCCCAATATCAATGCCCAAAAAAGACCTGACACTAGTACCAATACCAAGATTTTGAACTAACAGCCTAACAGTTCTAACTCCTCTATGAACATTAAAAAATTCTCAACACAGGAAAACATGCAGTTCACCTCCCGAAAAACCTAATGTTCTATGAAATAAGATCCTATTTAATGCACTTACTACAAGATATGTGATGGTATATAACTCACGTACCTAGTTGGTTGTGCTATGAAACAAAATGCCTACTGATGGTGGAGTATTTCAGTGAGGATTTGTTTTATATGAATCTTATTAACTGCAAGAAGTTTCCAGGAATGAAATAAGATTTAATTTTTAATGTAAAAATCGTCAAAAGATTCCAAGAGGCATGCGAACAGATTGCTTTTCCGGTAACTTGAATGAAATTTCATCAACTATAAATGAAGCAAGTAGGATGTAAGAAGACAGAGGATAGTAGTTCTGGCTTTTCGCTAATTGAAGACCCAAGATGACAACACAGATATGTCATCAATATTCTTTAAACAGTTCTCTTTAAATCAAAGTACCAACTGTCAGAGACAATTTAACTGAAAATATCAACAGCATAAAGATTGATAACGGTCTACAATGATGCCTTTTAAGAAAGCTGACCTTCAATAAATATTCAAGATCTGATTTGACCATAGGTGAACTTGGCGGCATCAGAGAGCCCAATTGTCCATCATTTCCAGTAAGCGGGCCATCCTTCACATTGAAACCACTCCTTTGCATGCCCCTAAATTTTTGAAGGTCCATTGCTGCATAAGCATGAGAACTGCCAATATCCACTTGCGTATGGGCCTGACCTAAAAGTTGCTGTTGTGATGATGCCTGGTACTGATTTCCTGGCAGCAGAGAAGGACTCTGACCTTGCGAACCAAAACTTGAACGAATTTGCTCACCCTGTAATTTCTTTTTAAGATAGGACAGATTTAGCAATCAAACACCTAAAAATGATAAGGGGTGAATAACTATGTAAATTAGAATGATTTGAGGAAATATTCATACCTGCAACGGCCAACCATTCAGGAATGCATGACTACCGGCACCTTGGTTCAATCCTATAGGTGTACAACCAGCAAAAATTTAGTCAATGTTCAAAAATACGAATTTATGCAGTACCTTATGAAATTGAAAATCACAATCGCATAAACCTTATGTGTCCGCATATGCGATGCACATTGATTATGTGTTGGTATTGGATCAGAATTTTGATCCAGGGCATGACTTCTTTAACTTAAATAGTTAAAGAACTCTTTTTGTGTCATTTACTTCCCTCTCTTCTCTTTCCGAAGGAGTAGAACGATATGCTCTACTCACTGCAACTGCCGAGAAAGAGCTCGACACTTCTGGCCGGGAAGGGCACAAATTTTAGTGGCCTCTTCCACCAAACCTCTCAAGCAAAATCTCCAGCAAGACTGAGGCAGGTGCTGGCAAAAATTGATGGAAGAGTGGCACTCATCTTCTAAAAATAATATTTACTTTTGCTAGCTAGTAACTAACTCGTTTAGGCAGCTCATCGTCTAAGAATAATTTTTTTACTTGTGCTTGCTATTAACTAACTCATTTCAATACTTTTGCTGCACTATATTTACATGACAGCTAGTAACTGAGTTCTTTCTGTTATTAGGTTTAAGTGAACAAGAGCCATTCAGTAAGCTATCTGGTTCAAATCATCATCCATTGTAATTTCTTATTTTAGTTTTCATGCATGCATAAGCATTTTGGGACATGAATGTGTATCTGCACTTGTTTCGTATTTTCCTGTTTTTTCCTCCAAATGACCCAGATTGCATGTGCGACAACATGCATCATACTGGTATATATCGGATACTGTAACATAGTATTTAACCATCCCTTCAACTTTAGGTTGACTATTAACTCCAAATAGTTTTTGTGTTTATTTTATGCCTTGCTCAATTACAAGTAAATGGTCATCTATACTAGATAGAAAAGAACAGGTGAGGTCAGAAATTTTTTAAGGAATGGAGGTCATCACCACTTTCCCACTTCTCCTTTCTAAATCAAGGATAAACAGTAAGTTTACATATAAAAGATAATAAATCTCCCTTTGTAGAATGGTCGTGATCATTTTCAGGAGAAGCAGTTTCCTCTTTAGAATTTTGTTTTCCATTTTAAAGGGAACAAAATTCAGCATAATTAAATCCCTATTGCTCTCTGTCTGATCCTAGAAGTGACGGTCTGCAACTACTCACTACGTTACAAAAAATGAGTATAATTTGCAGATAACTCAATTAGAAATCATATATCAAGAATACCTTTCAAAGTAAATGAGCCTGAAACCTAAAAGAAATATTGTTAAAATGCTCCATGAAAGAAAATATATCTACAATATTTTTTAAATAAATCTCTCATAGCAAAATAAAATAACTCGCCTGTATATGTATGTGCGTGTGTCCCTCTGTCTGTCTGTCAGTGATGATATTTTTTTACTTTTTAAAAAATATTTGAAATATGCCACAAATAGTTAAAGTTTCAATCACAGTGCAAATTCTTTTGTCAGTTCAGCGAATATATGTCAGATTTGCAAAATGTAAAACTTGCATATATAAATCGGTTAAAAGTCTAAATAAGCACAGACACCAATCACAACATGAAGTTTTATCACGATAGAAACACTATTGAACTTTATGTGTGCATAAATTAAGGCAAAAACATGGCTACCAATTGAAAAAGGTAGGTGTTGACAAAAATTTTTAGAAAACAGAAGATTACCGGCAAAAGAAAACAAAGGGGATACCCTTATAGAATCAAAACACAGACCTCTGAGGGTCACGTCTTGCTCTTACAATATCAAAAGATAAAAGATCTTTTCAAATACAAATAAACGCAGACCTCTGAAGGTCGCGTTTTGCTCTTACAACATTAAAAGAAAAAATATCTTTTCAAACACAAATAAACGCGACTCTCAGGAGCTTTAAAAATAGCTAAGCTAAAACGTGGATCCCCATCCAGAGAGACCCGCATTTTAAGCTAAAAGGTTAAAAAAATCTCTTATTTTGAGCTAAGTAAAGACCAAATGACAACCCCGCTGGATCGTGTTTTGATCTCAAAATCTTAAAAAGTAAAAAGTTGTTTCTATTTGGCCTCAAGCGCGAGCATCTTAGGGTCGCGTTTTAGATATGAAAGTCATCTTTACTCGAACGCAGATTTAACCCGCATTTCAAAAGCTTTAAATGCAGGATTGCATTTTGATTACAAAATCTTAAAAAATGAAAATTATCCCAGTTTAAATATAAATGCAAGTTTAATCAAGCAAAATCTGTTGCTAAGAATCAAAAAAGCAGATCATCGATCACAGAGAGACCCGCGTTCTGAATACAGATTTCAAGTTAAATAAAGCTAAAACGCGGACCATGTTCGGTCGTGTTTTCTTTTCAAAACTTTAAAGGACAAAAACTATTCTCACTTACACCAAAACGCAAGTCTAAGCATGGCAGATGAACTGCGAAAAGCCAAAACGTGGATCTATAAAACGTGGATCTAAGGCTGAGATCCGCGTTTCAATTACAAATCCAGAGGATTAAAAATTTCACTTACGAATCCAATGGATTAAAAATAGGAAATTAATTCTCCATTAAAGACCTATTAATTAGACAGTTACACTAATTCACATACCCCAAAACCCCCTATAAATAGCCAAGTTCTGGACTGAAAAAGAAGTTGGATTATCTCCATTTTGAGCATTTGTGCAAAAAATCCAGAGTTCAAAGGAATTCTTCCTGTTCAGAGCTTCTTCACAGCTGTCAATTCAAGAGTTTGCGTTCAAATCGTCAACGGAGAACAAAATCATTCTCCACGGCTATGAGAGAACTACAGACTTAAACAAAGAGGAATCATTTCCTCATCTTTTGTAAACGGAAAACTGTTCTTATTGTAATTCTCTTCGAGTTTCAATAAAATTCAATTTTTATGGCAAATAGTAGGATTCTTACAGTAAAGAAAAATTAAACTATATGCACACAAAGGTTTTAGCATAAGTGCAAAGATTATAACACATGCCACTACTATTATTTAGCGCACAAAATCAAACTCCTAAGCTAAAACAAAATTTCAATAATTCACAATATATATATATAATATAAAATAGGAAAAAGAAGAAAATGATTTGTTGAAAACATTTCAAAAATTTCCAGTAGATTAGTTTTATGCTCTAAACTCTAAAGTTTGTATAAATGAGTTGTGGTTAAAAAAGAAAAAAGGAATTCAGGATATTTTCGTCTATCCATCACCAAAAATTAAAATAAAAGTAAAGAATAAATCATTTCTAAAGAAATAGCATATCAAGGTTACAAATATCAACCAATAAAGAAATGTATCCCAAACATCACATCAGATTTTGATGTGTGTGTATACATAACAAATTTCGAGGTACCAGATATGATATAGACTCTATAAAATTGATCCAATTTTGCTGATATTTATGCTATTACCAATGCAAAAGCTTCCACTTTTGCCAATTTTGATACCATACACTATAGGCCAAGATTTTAAATATTGGTAAATATATATACAACTCTATCCCTTATGATATACATTGTCATACTTACAAGTATGGGACTAGACCTAGAATTGTGAAACATTTTTCCATTGAAAAGGTTGATCGCTTAATTTTGATTTTATTAGTATTTATTTATATTTTTCTTCCCAATGCACAACAATCTTTTACTATAATTACAAGGAAATAAAATTTGTAATCATAATTCCTTTATCATTAACTTCTAAATATTTTCTCGAACTGTATTCTTATTTTTAATAATTCCCCTTGTGATAAAAACCCATTTGAGCACACCATATGACCACCGAAGTCCATAAAGTTAATTTTGCAGATGATTTTCTATTGGAAGAGAAAATTTCCCATCCACTCCATTTCAATTGTCACATCAATCACCTCAAAAACTTTGAGTTTAACTTTATACCAAGATTTATGAATGGAACGAGGGGTATATTTCTTTCCCACCATTCTACTAAAAAAAATTCAGACATAGATGCTGAGTTTCAAAAACATAATAATCCAATTATGATAGGTCAAATTTCAAGAAAATTGAAATGAATTCAAACCACAGATCATATAGGACAAACGTTATATTTTATTATTAAATTCAATGAATAAGAGATTATTTTAGAACATTTTTAAATCACCGTCTCATTTTTTTCCCAAATTTCTTTCTTAATTTCATTATTACTTTTAAGCCATAATTTGGTCTTAAATCTAGGACTTTCTACAACAGTCTCCAATCCTCTACAATCTTATGTAGGGCTCACGGGCATTATTTTATGTTATCTCTTCAAAATTGGACAAGTTAAAAGAACGAAGGAAAGACCGAAGAAAACATGGATAGAGGTGATACGAAAAGATATGGATTCTAGAGGTTTAAATGAGGAGATATTACTTGATAGAAATGAATGGAGAAGGACTATCAAAGTGATCGATCCGGCGTGACACTTTTTTTGGTTCGTGTAGCCTATCCCAAATACTTGGAATAAAAGGCTTAGTTGTTGTTGTTGTTGTTTATCTCTTCAAAATTACAGTAATCTCTAAAGTTCTTTTTATTATCACGTGCAATATGCACCTGTTTTAACTAAGATTATTCTTAGTCAACCAAGTAGAAGAGTTTAACGAGCACGCATTGGAATTACATTCTTATAGTTTTGCAAGAATCTATTTCTTTTCCATTTTAGCACAGAATACTGTAATAAATACACAATTCCTATCTGAACCTGATTTTAGTTATCTTAGATAGACTCCTGTTCTTCAAAAAACAGGAACCAGATAATAGCTCAAATGTTATAGGTTGCCAACAGTGTGACACTGTTCGAGTTAAAGCCAATAAGCTTACACGTATGACGAGTAAACGAATCGACAGAATGCATTACGAAGAAGAGAATTCTTTTCCCACAATCTCTTACCAGCACCACAAAGTCCAGACTTTCCCTGTACAGGTCTCTGCCCATATAAGGCAGATGGATCCATAGGCAAAGATCTTTGAGGAACAATGGAATTAGGTTTCATGTCCTGCGACAGATGAGTTAGAATGAGAATAAAAGGTAAGACCAAAAGGGAAGCTAGAAGAGATTAAGCAACCTTCAAGGTGAAACTGTGCTCAGCAGCTCAATACTTACAATAGTTTGTTGATTTTTTTGACCCTGAATTTGCTGCAGTGCTGAAGGGATAGTACCTGACTGACCTTGCACTAACAGCCTGCAGTAGCAAAACCAAAAGTATTACCAACCCACTCCTTTTAGATCCTTCCAAATTGCTTGGACATCACGGAATATTACCCTGAATGGCTGGTTGTGGACTTAAGTGCCTCAGACACCGTTGCAATTGGATTCTTTACATGTTCACTATATACTTTGCCAGCTGATGGAGAAGCTACTTGAGATCCCAAAGTGCCTTCGGAATTTGCATCACTTATAATACCTCCGAGAGGAGGACGATTAGCATCTCTTCTCTGTAATGGCGCAGCTTGCCTTTGCACTTGTTGCATTTGTTGATATGGCTGCATCTTTGATTGTTCCTTGGCTTTCATTTGCAGTGTCTTCATGTTTAGAAAGATATACATGAATAAATAATGCAGTAACTTCCATACAATGATTGCATGATGGAAGAGGAGAGGGGTTGGCACTGTTTAAGATCTGACCTCAAGATAAGCTGCAGCAACATCAGAATGCTTTTCATTTGTCCTCGCAATAAATATATCCCAAAAAACAGACCACCATTCAAAAAGAAATCCTCCAGGAGCATCAATTGCTGCACAGCCAAACGTAAGCTAAATGATCTTTTGGCAAAACAAACCAATCTGAGTTTATTATTTAGCCTTGTCAATCTCCACAACCAGCTACCAAGATTATTAAGATAAAAGCATAATTAAAAAGTCAATTTAAGATATGCAAATTTGGAGAGTCTCAACGGTGGTTTGAAGTCAAGAACAAGAACCTGCTAAATCATGAGATGCATCAAATGGAAAAAATTAAATAAGTGACAAGTTAGCAATAAAGCCACAAGTTTGCTCAGAGATAAGCATCCAATTATATATAAAAGAACATTCAGTTCATGAACAGCTGAGCAGTATTGATAATTTAGAAATAATACAAGAAGAATGGCAATGGCAACGTTACAGATTAGCGACATGCTTTGGGTCGCGAAATAGGTTTGGGTACGGATACAATGTCCAAAACAAGAAGGTTTGACTGGATGAATATTTGGGGTCATGTACCCTTGGGAGCACTTTTAGTGGCAATTCAATAAATATGCACATACTGAACAAGGTGGACAAAGAAGACACATAATCTTTTCTTACTATAATGCAATTCTTGAAAAAGTCTATTAAGGAAAGGCCAAATACTATCGTTAAACACATAGAGGAGCTCATTAAATCAATTAACCATTAGTTTCTTCATTTATTTTTTGGGCCACCTGTATTGGTGATTCAGATTGAGAATGTACCACAAAACAGTACGCACGAACAAGGTCGCATTTTGAGGGGAGATAAGAGTGAATTAGGTAATATTGGACAACAGCAAACCCTCAATCCAAATCTTTGAGGTTAGGTACATGAAATGTTTGCCCTTGACCAGTATAAACTTCTTCACTACCACAATCCGAGTGTTTAGATTGATCTTTCATTGGTCTTTTATGGCGCAGGCCCAAGCCATTTCAATAGGTTTTACTTAGTTTTGCAACGAATTGTAGCAACCTGGCACCATTAATTTTTTAAGAATGGACTTGGTTTTTATTCTCTTTTAGAATATTTTCATACTAATATCAGCTATAATATCTTTCTTAATTATCCAACATTTTGACCCACAAAGCATGATTAGTCATACACAATCCCATAAAACTAAAAGTTCCCCTTCAGTTCCATATGTATTCTAATATCACAAGTAATCCATGTGCACTCAAACATTACTAGAATATGCTTTTATTCCACTAGCCATGATCGCACTATAAAGATAATTTTTTTCTTTTTCTTTGAAATTTTATTTTCTATAGCTAAGTGTACATGTCACGCACAGAACAGCTACTGCAATGATGAATAGTTGATCACTTGTCCTGATAGGAAAAAATTTCACGTAGGTTTCTTGACCATTAATGTGTAAACTACAACCAGATTTCTTATCATAGCTTTGCTAAAGACCACCTTTCATATGCTCTATTTCCATCCAACTGATTCTAAATTCTTGATTTTAGATTCAAAATCTTCTCAACAACCTTTCTACTTAAGAAATAATCCTTCCATGCCTCATCAACTAATACAATATTATTAGCATCAACAAGTAATCTACACAATGAATTATAAACAAAATTAATCAGGCGAGAATAATGTGTATTACAGTTCTTAAACGGACAAACTAAAAGACAATTAAGAAAAACAAAATTGTAAAGGATGTCTGGTTAATTATGAACAGAAATGCAAAGGATGAGTTCATTAAAGCAAAATTGGACCAGATCTAGTTATGGACAGCACACAAGTATATAGGCATTAAATAAGAGTGTATAACCAAGACCCTTTCCTAATACAGGTGATTATATTTACTTAGAAACAATTGGTAAAAGGTAATTATTTTCTCTTAGTTCTAAAAAAAAATATATTCTTTGGGAGGCCTGGTAATGATCATATAAAAAAAATGACCTTCACCAACGAACATTATTAGCCAAAAACAATGTTGTGATCTCTACTTATAATTTCCATACAAATACACAAACAAGCATTTTGCGAAATTGTTTCTCTGCCAAAGAGGAAACATTTAACATAAGTAGGCTTCTTTCTACTAATATACTAACTAAAATGTACCAAAGAGTCTTTCTTCTAAGACTGATACCTATAATTGGACTATCATTGTTGTTTTTTCATCGAATATTCAAAATGTATTAAAAGTAAAGTCACGTATCTATTTACAATGAAACTATAAATAGATGTCAAGATCATCAAACCAATCAACAGAAACAATTCCCAAAATTAATTCATCACAAAATTATCCCAACAATTCAAGACAGATTGATTACCAACTGGATCCATCGCGACCTTCCCTTCAGCCATGAATGATTTCGCCGTCGCATGCAAGTTCCGTTTCACAAGATAATCGTAAATGTAAACGTCCAGCCTGCCATTAACCATTCCCAAAAAAAAAATCAAAATTTTACTAAAAATAGAATCTAAAAACAAAAAATCCCAATCTCATACATCTTATCCGCCTCCCAACTGACTTGCCCCATAACTTGCTTCGCCAAAACGCACAACTCGTCCCTTCGATCACCAGCAAAACATCATCAAAAACAAAAAAAAAATCATCAATCCATCGGAATTTCCCCCAAAAAATAAAAATTAAATCTGAAGAGAAAAAAACTCCGCTACATTGTCGGGATCGCCGCCCAGAATTGCTCTAGATGAGTAGATAAAAATGGGGAAACAAAATAGAAAATAAATAAGGGGGAAAAAGGACAAAAAGGGAAGGGAATTAAGTTGTACCTTTGGATCGGGAGAGGATATCAACTGAGAATTAGGGTTCGATTTGAAATTCCCAGAGAGGATAGAGAGATTGAATTCTTGTCAAATTTATTACTTCTCTTTCGCAGGTTCACCGCCTCGAGAGTCGATATCAACTGACAGGGGGTCACCTCAGCTCCGGGTTTCTTATAGGGTTTGGTTCGGGCCCAGGCGGTGAGCTTTGGATCCGAACCGGATAATGACTTTCTTCTTGTTTCTCTCTTTTGCCTTTTTTTTTTTGTTTTTAATCTCTTTGCAATGGTTTTTCAGTGAAAGGTAAGAAAGAGACTTTATGAAATAAAATGTACTTAATAAATATAATTTATTTAGTTGTTATTTCTCTCTTGCATTAAATTCAACTATTATAGAAATTTTATTATTAGCGATAATATTGGTTATCACATTACTTAACATGTACATGCGTATCGCATGATTTAAGACAGTTAAAGTTGACTCCATCTTCTTTAACGTTAGATAAAATGTGTTCCGTGTGACATATCAAATTTATAGCTTAAAATTAGCTTCTCATTTTTAGGATCTGTTCATTATTATATCTGCTACACATTAATCTGAATCGAAACTTTCATACACCATAAACAATCATGATCTAACTTATTAATAAAATTAGATAGCATGTGATTTGTTAAGTCATGAAAAAAGCATTCACTTTCAGGATGGGTATCATAGATGCACAATCTCTAGTGAAAAACATGTCATGTTATGAATAAAGAAACATCGAGACGTGGGTAGATTGCTAAAAATAGAAGTGAATCTGGAAACTTGAACTAGATGACATAATTATCCGAGAGTCGAAGTGTCAAACAGATCATTGAGAGTTCGAGGGTGAAACACCCATATCAAGGATGCAAAGACGAATCCCTCGACAAAGGAAAGAAGGAGAGTTGTGCTTAAAGCACCCATAACTCTGTCAGTATTGTACTTAAAATTCTATCTTTTTACTGTTTTTCCCAAGGCAAGATAAAAAAGGAGAGTTGTGGGAGGCCTGTTACAGCTAACAGAAAAAATATTATCACGCATTATAACATGAGCCAAAAAAATAAATTTCGTATAGGTATTTCCTGCTAGAATAATTATCAATGTGATCAATCCAGCACGATCTTTTTTTTGTTCATACTGTCTATCCCAAGCAAGCACTCAGGATAAAAGGCATAGTTGTTGTTGTTGTTATCATCGTCATATAAATTCGACGATAAAATTATAATTTTAAATACCATGATCAAAATGCTATTTAATCTATTATTCTAGAACATTGGTATTGATTAATATATTTACAGGTCTGGTTTGAGAAAGAGATGGAGTGGGGATGACTGTGCATTTAGGAAATTTAAAGGATAAGATTGGAACAAAAGATAAGGTAAACTTAGTAAATTAGTTAAAATTTTAAAATCTTAGGAGATACATTTTGCAGGTAAGCAAACTTAGTTTAAAGATAAGTGCAAATAACAACTCCCAGATGCGATTGGGCCCTAAACCATTATCATCTACGGTTGGCATAAAGAAATGGGAAATTATAAACGCACACAAATATATAAGGGCGCACTCTGAGGTGGGGCCCACAAACTCATGAATGTGCCCTCATACATTTGAGATGTGCCATAATAATTTCCCCATAAAGATTCGGTTAAAGTGAGAAAATCAAACGTTTCATTTAAGCCCATTGGGCTAAGCACCTTTCAGCGCCAATACTAAAATTTATTAAAGCTTGATATTATTTGACCTTAAATTTGATCGAATTATTCATACCGAGCTTGGCCCATTTGTAGGCCCAAACATACAGGTACATGTAAGTTTGAAGGATCCAACGGCAGATCCCATCCGGTCCCATCCAATCCATCCAAAAGAAGGGAAATTATAAAGCCAGACTCCAAATATCTAAGGACACACACAAGCGTGAGCGTATGGTCTCCACTGAGTGCGAGTGGTGAGGTGCCCTCAGATATTTTGGGTGTGCCTCTATAATTCCCCCAAGGAAAGAAACAGAAAAAGAGAAGCCTAACATGTGGTGGGCCCAATTGACTCTAAACACAGACCCGACCCGACCGGACCCGGACCGCCCCATCTCCGCTCATTTATATCCATTTTTTTTCTTACCTCCCAAGGCTCTGCCTTTCTCTCTCCACGAAAAAGAAAAGAAAACAATAAAAAGAAAATGTCGGCCACCGAAACGGCGGAAACGGCGGCGACCTCGCCGTCTCCAAACCCTAATCCGGCGAAGGACGGCGAAATCCTAGACGCGGAGGTCGAATCCTACGCCTCTTGCTTCCAGTGCTGCGTCTGCCTGTAAGAAGTCTCTCTTTCTCCCCTCAAACCACCCTCAACAATTCGAAATTTGCAAATTTTCTCTCATCCGTTGACTTCGTCGCTCATCGATGAGCTTTGAGCTTGTCTTTACGGATTCTTATACGAAATTGTAAGGTCCAGGGTCCAAAACTTGATTGTAAAGATCTTTGAAGAAGGGGTCGTTCTTGTAATTTTCCTGAGAATTCTTGTTAGGGTTTCGATTCTTGAGCTAATTTGGATGCGATTTTGTTTGTATTAGGATGATTCTAAAAGCCTCATCTGAAAGTGTTTGCAGATTTATTTTAGACTGCAAGATTATTAGATTGTGGAATCATAGTTTTTTTTTTTTAATATCCTAAATGTTAAGGTTGGGGAAATGGCAATTGCGTTGACTAATTTGATCAACTATGCAATATTTGGTGTGTTTGTTTATAGAATTGGTAACTTAATTTAAAATCATATTGCAGGCGTAGTATCATTACTGACTAAGTTGTATTAGTAGATGAAAACAATCTTTCAACATTAGTTTATAAGATAAAGTGGCTGAGTAATCTGTTAGGTCATGCAATCAATTAGGCGCCTCATACAGAACCATAGCAAGCAAATAAACACCTATGATATCAGCAATAAATGAAGTAATATAAGGAGAGACTTATGTGAATCAATCTGTACCAATTGCCATCTGATAAATTTATTGGCTAGTGAGAATCAAATTTTTTAATCATAAACCCCCATTTGTTATGAGCTGCAGTTGTATAAGTTGTTTTAAGTACAGATTTTACACCATTAATTTATGGGATGGGACATGCCATCTGCAAAGCCTTCTTCTCACTTCTTTGTATGTATGGCATGTACCCTGTGAAAGTGACAAGACTCTAAATGAGAATTGAGTGAAAGTGAGGAGACTCTAAATGAGAATTGAGTGAAAGTGACAAAACTCTAAATGAGAATTGAGATCCCATCACTTAGGCTTCTTTCTCAAAACCTTACCAATTAAGGGAATGCTAATGTGAAGGTGTCTCAACCAACTACACAAACTGAAGAATGTAATCATATTTGCTATGGAGTTATTGGACTTGGAAGCATTTGCCCAAACCTAGATCTTCAAACCACCTAGAAGACTTATTGGTAGGTAACAAGCTCATTGGTGCTGCAATTGAAGTTGCATTATTGAAGGAAAGGTTTAATCTTTAAAATATCAGAATCCGTATCTGATGGCCAATCATTTGTATTCTCTAAATCAATAAGGTGTAATGTATCAGTGATATCAGAAATTTTGGCAATATCAAGCTAATATAATACAATATATCATGTATCGGATACTTCAAGATTCGATACAATGCATACAATAATATATCAGTATCGGCCATTATTTAAAATCGTGCTTGAAGGACATAAGTTGAGAGAGGATGGTGAGACAATGAACTGATTAAATTATTTTTTCAATCCAATTGTACTAGGCTATGCATGTGATGAGTCTTTTAAATAGATTGAAAAACTACACGAGTTTATACTTAGCATAGAAAATCTTGGGTGTCTACATATAGGGAGAAAATCATCAGTTAAAGAAGTCTCTTTTCGACATGCCTTACTAGGATTACTCCTACAGAATCAATAGAACCCACTAAGGATTCATTATATATTTTTCTGGTAAATCTTTGAAAGTTGAAACTTGACACAAAACTTATCTCATTTCTATGTATCACATCTGATTGCAAGATTTCTTTGGATCCCCCAATTTCTTTTTATCAAAGAAATTTTTTGCCATTGGGGAATTTGAAATATATATGGTGCCCATATGATCATTTATGTTCTTATTATGAAATATCAATTGTACCTTAAACTTTGATGAAATTTTGTTATGAAAATCTCTAAAAGTTCTTTCGAGAAAGAATCACTGAACATTCTTGTATTGCAATGTGATAGTTACTTTGCTCAGTTAATTGCCACTACTTTAGTTTATATATATAAACAATCCTACAGTGAGTAATTCAAACAAGGGGTATTGTTATTTTTCCCAACTTTTTGTGTTTATTTACTGTTTAGTATCTGTTGGAATTGCAGCCAACAAATAGACAAAAATATTTGAGAACTTTGTCAAATTTCTGTATTAGAACTGCCTCACCTTTTCTTAGATATGATGAGATAAACAACAAATGATCTCTTGCAATACTCTTTCCGCTTGTAGTTGCATATCTATAAAGATGTAAAATACTTGCACTGCATGCTAGTCTTGAGAGTCAATGGTTGCTTAAGCCTCAATCTATGGGAAAGCATTTGTTAGACCATCTGATGACTTGAGTTTGCAACTCCTTTTGAAAATTACATTTAAATTGATAATATAACTGTTTTTGGTGAGTTTTTTTTTCTTTCCTTTGTAAATAACATTTGATAGGGAACATGTATCTTCCTTTTCATATTATTTTTTTTAACTTGGGAAATTATACTTCTGAACTATATTGTGGTGCTTCTATAAAGATTTTTTTTTAATTTTTATTCTTACATGATTTTTGGATGCTTATCTATCTGCTTGATCATCTTCTGATTCTTGCTTCATTCATTGTTCTAGGGATCTCCTGTACAAGCCAATTGTTCTGGGTAAGGATGTTTTACTCGATTTTACATTTTCAAATGATATTACCACTATTTCCTTTAATCTCTTACTTTTGTTTGCAGCATGCGGCCATATTTCTTGTTTTTGGTGCGTGCATAAAGCCATGCATGGTTTGCGAGCATCCCACTGCCCTCTATGTAGGCAGCCATATATTCATTTTCCTGGTATATGTCAACTGCTTCACCATTTGTTATTGAAAATGGAACCTGTGGCCTACAAAAGAAGAGAAAGCGAAGTGTTAGGTGAGTTCCTGACACAGAGAAAGTGAACTTTGCATAATTAGCAGATTATAGAATGTGTCCCTTCTACCTGTTTCATGTTTCAATTAAATTAGATTATCATTATGATACCCTAGCTTATGATTTGATACAGAAGTAACCAATTTTCATGGATAATTCAACTTCTTTCTAATTTGAAACCAGATTTCTAGATTTACTGTATGGACATCTTAGTTCTATATAAATATACCACATATTTCCAAAATCTTCATATCCATACCCTTGATGAACACAGACATCCGCTTTGCATGAGCAATTTGCTAAAATGTCTTCGATAATCAACAATTACAACAATCCCTTTATCTTTGGGTCACCTAGTTGAATCGTGTTTTTTTTTTTTTTTTGAGTGTGTGTGTGTGTGTTCAGGCCTTTCGAGGGACATCTATGTTTCTTTAGTGAGGAAGCTCTAACGAGTATAGTAAAAGAGTCCTTTGCATAGAGTTCCAACTAGGTTATGTGTCTCTGTCATTAACTTAATACCACCTTCTTCCTTTGTCTTGGCTTGTTATTGGCATTGAAAGATTGAGACACCAAGCATCATTGACTTAAATTGACCTTCATGATAATCTATACATCATGTACCAACAATTGTATCTGCTGCTTCAATCTCTTGCAGTCCAGACGCCTCCACTCTAATCCGTCTTTTGCAATTTCTTGAAAAAGAAAGAGAAAAAAGACTACCCACCCCACCAGCCACCTGCAACACGTGCATGTGGACTTTCAAAAACCCATATCATTTTAAAAACAAACAATTTATGCATGACAATTTTTGGTTAGAAAATATCCGTATTGCTTTTTCAATTTGGAAGCCATTAGTGTGGTTTTGAGATCGTGAAACACAATGCTTGTGGTCTTAGCATGTCAATTATGTCCTGAGTTATACTCTTTGCTTTTTATGATAGGGTGATGAAGGTTGCGATTGCTTATTGCTTTAATTTTAATATAACCATACTGGGAGTTGCCTTAACCTTTTTATGTACTTATTTTCTTGGAAGTTGTTGCTGATTTTTTGCATTTTCTTTCATAGAGGAAGAAAAACGTCTTGACATATTTTCACCTCAGTTTGAGGATTCTGCAATCCCTGGTGAGCTCTCTTCCTGAAAGTTTCAAGTTCTTCAGTCATTTATTGCATGCTAACCAGTGTATGCTTAACTTCCTGTCTGACAGAAGATAACTCAAGTACTCCTGAAAAGATTCAGAAATCTGCCAAAGATCCTGAGGCTAGCAAAGAAGTGGCTGTTAGAGAACCTAGCTCTCCAGACAATGGCTTTGAGAATGGAAATTGCAAGCAAGCTTCTGTTCATGACGTACTATGTGAAAAGTGCAAGGAACTGCTGTTTCAGCCATCTGTACTTAATTGTGGACATGGTTGGAACTCTTATAAAGAAACACAAAGAAAATGATGCTAGCTTTTGAGATAATTATGTTGTTTTGCTACTTACTGTCTTTATTCCTGTGCAGTATTTTGTGAAACTTGTCTCTGTGATCTAGCTATTGGGCCACTTAAGTGCCCAGTTTGTGAGAGCCTGCACCCTGGAGAATTCCCAAATATTTGCTTGGATTTAGATTATTTCTTAAAAGAGCAGTTCCCAACAGAGTATGCAATGAGGAAAGAGAAGGCACAGGTTAACAGAGCAGAATGGAGACAGGGAGAATCATCATCTAGTAAGCTTCCATTTCAAACTTGTATCAAGTTTTAGTTCTGTAGAGTTGAAGATCCTTCATTCAAGCATTTGGAATTTAATTTGGAGGCAAATAAGAAGTTTTTGTTATATTTTGATTCTTTATTTAGTCAAAATCTGGGTACTTAATTTTTTTTTCGCAGACTAAGTTTTCAATGTCTTCAGGGCTGCAATATGATTTCGGTATAATTGCCAGTTTTCCTTAGTGATGAATTTAGATTTTATGGGAATCCAAAGTTCTATCTATCTATCTACTACATAACTGCAACTACAGGGGTTCAAATTTGGGATTGATTTTGGTCTCACGTTTGACCATGTTTGCAAAATTCATCTAATCTGTCCATCAGGATCCAAGGGTCCTGTATGTGTGTGTGTGTGAAGAAATTAATCCTTCATCATTAATGAGACCGCCAATTATGATTCTTATAGAAAATGTGTGCTAATCTTCTAGAATAACTGCAATGCAACAACTTCCTAGGAAACAACAACAACAACAACAACTAAGCCTTTTATCCCAAGTATTTGGGATAGGCTACATGAACCAAAAAAAAAGAATCACGCCGGATCGATCTAGAATAATTGCAATGCAACAACTTCCTAGGAAAACTACTAATTTTGAATAGAAAAAGATTAAGAAAGATTTATATGTTTGTTCTCTTATTCAAAATTAGTTTCTAAAGCAACTCTTAAAAGAAATGGTGGGTTCAGGTTCAATTAGAATCAGGTTCCATATTTAGGCAAAAAGCCAAATGAAAAAAAAAAATGCAGACGAAGTTTAATGGACATACACGTGTGCATAACCTGCAAAACCTAATAATGCAAACTGATCGCATAATGAGGGTGCATAGACCTAGTTAACTATAGAGATTGAAACTATAGAAAGTGATATACTATTGATGTGCGCAAAGCCACATATATAAATACATGATTTGAGCACAAAGGAACTAGATAAATCTATAAGAAATGAAACTATAATATAAACAATATTTCAAAAAATTATGACGTAAATTAATCTTTCTTACACCCTCTTGTAATTGCAAGATAGTGAAATATCATGAGTTTAAAGTTGGTTAGAGAAAAAGCTATGAAAATCTAGATCTTCGTTACTAGACACTATATGTACGTGAGATGTGTATGTCCCCCCTATCTAGTTTCTGACATGAACTATTATGACATGAAAAAATTCCAACACTCAATAAACGTACTGTACACTCTAAAGACTTGTCGAACACGCAGAACGGTATTTATATAAACTTTTTAGTGTATGAAACTTTTAGGAAATTATGTCTTGATAAGTATTAAGTGCATGATACTCTTGAGAAATAATATCTTTATTATTTTTCTTATTCTTTTTGAAATAGTATTTTACATATAACGACAACTTCGCCAATGCTTTACTTAAATTTTTTATTTTTTCACCGTCCATCCCAAGCCGAGATATAGGAGGCATGTGGTAGGCCTGTGACGGCTAGCGTAAAACATTGTCACATATTATGACATGAATCAAAAGTTAAAATTTCGTTTGGGCGTTCCCTATTGAGCGACACTCTAGATCAGAGCCCGGGTGTAGTGAAAAATGTGTGACGATTACTAGATCGTCGTCCAGAAACGTTGCGCCACGTCGATGTCCGAATGTGGTATCAAATATGAGAGGGTTCCTACACCTTAATGAGCAGGTGAGGGTAAAGAAATTAGTTCATGGACATAAGATTCAGTCAGTCTCGTGGTACATAGGTTCCCTTATGGGTATATTAGCCGAGTTAGTTAATGTTATGATTAAAAAAATGGTTAATATTTTGTGCGTATAGAAGACTAAGCGGGTAGGTGAGAAAACTAAAATCATAGAGTTTTGGGATTATAAACTAAGGTTTACGAGGGGAGATAAAAATCGTAATGGGGTAGATGTGAGATATAGTGGAGGTTAGGAGAAAGAGTGATGGAATTTTATTATTTAAACTTATTTTAAATAGGGAGATTTTTATTGCTATTAGTACCTATGCACCACAAGTAGCACTTGATGAATATATTAAACATCAATTTTGAGAGGATTTAGATGAGATATTACAGGGGATACCCTATAGAGAAATTTTTTTATTGGTGGTTACCTCAATGGACATGTAGGAATTAGTCGTAATTGTTTTGATAATGTCCATGGAGAGTTTGGTTTTGGAGGAAAAAATGAAGCAAGTAACTTAATTTTTTATTTTGTTTTGTCCTATGATTTGATTTTAGCGAATACTTGGTTTAAATATAGAGTTTCTCACATGATTACTTTTAGAAGTGGGTCGAGTACGAGCCAAATAGTATTCTTTTTAATTAGGAGTGTAGATAGAGCTAATTGTATCGATTGTAAGGTAGTGTCAGGTGCCAACATAAACTCTTAGTTTTAGATATTCATATTAGGAGACTTAGAATAATCAAGCATAAATATATATTCTAAAATTAAGTGATGGCGGTTAGAAAGTAATTAAAAACCTTTTTAGATAGAGTGTTATAGGAAACAGATTGGAAAGACCATGATAATCCCAATATAATATAGAACAAAATGACTAGCTGCATTAGAAGGGTAGCTAAGAATATATTTGGTGAGTCAAGAGGTGGTGCTCCACCATGTAAGGACACATCATTGTAGAATGAAGAGGTAAAAAATGTTATTAAGATCAAACGGGACATTTACAGAGATTTGAAGAAGAGCAATGATGGAAAAATTTTTGAGAGGTATAAGCTAGCCAAGGAGGCTAAGAAAGCTGTTCGGAATGCAAAAGGTAAATTATACAAACAAGTATACGAAAAGTTAGATAATAAAGAGGTTGAAAAGGATATATAGAATTGCTCGAATAAGAGAAAGTCTAGAGAGTTATATATTGTAAAGTGTATAAAAGACGAGAATAAGAAGGTTCTAGTTCGAGACGAAGAGATTAAAGAAAGATGGAGAGTATATTTTGACATACTGTATAATGATAGTTTACTTAAGAGTTGAGAGATCTTACTATTAAATGTGAGAATATGAATCGTAGTTTTAGAATATGAATCGTAGTTTTATGTGCAAAATTAAAGAATCTAAAATAAAAAAAGATTTGAAGAGGATGGAATAAAAAAAAATTATTGGTTCAGATGAAATTCCTATCTTCATCAAACTATAGAGATACTTGAGAGAGATGGATGTGAGATGGCTGACAGACCTCTTTAAAAAAATTTGACAAATTAAGAAGATACCAAATGAATGGAGGAAGAGTACCCTAGTATATCTGTATAAGAAAAAGGGTGATACTCAGAGTTTCTTACTATCGTAGAATAAAACTTATGTGTCATACTATAAAGCTTTAGGAAAGAGTAATTAAACATAGATTGAGACAGATTGTTAAAAATATTAGATAATTAGTTTGGATTCATGTCGGGGTGATCGACAATAGAACCTATCCATTTAATTCGTCAACTCATAGAGCAATTTCGAGAGAGAGAGATTTGCATATGGTCTTTATTGATTTAGAGAAAACCTTTAATAAGATACCATGAGAGGTGTTTTAGTGGATATTAATAAAAAAATTGACATAATTAAGGACATGTATGATGGAGTAGTGGCTGATATCAAAACTTGTGGTGGTCTGACAAGTGTTTTTCAGTTACAATTGTATTGCATCAAGAATCTACATTGAGTTTGTTCTTATTTGCCGTAGTGATGGATGAGTTTACTATAACTATTCAGGATGAGATACTTTGGTATATGCTATTTGCCGATGTCTTAGTTGACAAGACAAGAGGAGGGGTGAATACCAAATTAGAGTTATGGAGGTAAATATTAGAATATAGAGGTTTTAGATTGAGTATGTTCAAAACAGAGTAAGTCTAAAATAGAGTATATAGAGTGTAAATTTAGTAAACAACGGACTTTAGAATGTAGTGTTGTGATACTGGATGAGTAAGACATACAAATAAACAGTCAGTTTAGATATTTTGGTTCTGTTATTTAAAATGATGGAGAGATTGATAGTTATGTCAACCATAGGATCCAAACTAGATGGTTGAAATGGAGGAGTGCAACGTTAGTTTTATACGATCGTGACATCCCTTTGAGGCTGAAAAGAAAATATTATAGGATTGTTATTAAACCAGTTTTATTATATGGTATAGGATGATGGGCTATAAATAAACATCATTCACAAAAGATAAGTATAGCAGAGATGAGTATGTTTTGTTGGCTAAGAGAGATAAAGTGAGAAATGAGGATATTCATATTAAGGTAGGCGTGCCCCTATCGCAGAGAAAATGTGAGCAAATTGCTTATGATAGTTTGGTCATATACAATGTAGACCTATAAATGCACCAGTTCGATGAGGGGATTTTATTAACATAGGATAAGTTAAAAGAGCGAAGAGAAGACCGCAAAAAATATGGATGGAGGTGATACAAAAAGTTATTGATGCTAGAGGTTTAAATGAGGACGTATTGGTCGATAAGAATGAGTGGAGAAGGATCATCCATGTGATCGAATGGCGTGATTCTCTTTTGGTTCGTGTAACCTACCCCAAGTACTTGGGATAAGGGGCATAGTTGTTATCATTGTTGTTGGATTTCACATATAAAGATCCCTTGTAGAAATGGTATCTTTTGTAGGGACATTTGTTGGAAGGCATATTTGGAAAATTGGATCAATTTTTCAAAATATTTATAAAATTTATCAATATGTTCTCACAAAAAAATCATAATATTTATTATAAATTAAATACTTACATTGTGTTATCCGTAGAACAAGTTTCTGTATGCTCTTATGTATAATGATACTTCTTTATTGGTTTTAATATAAAATCATTTATTGAGAAGTTCGTTTTTATTAAATAGTATTATGATTTTCTTTAAGTACTTTTATAAGTTTCTAAAAAGTTTTTCTACCGTATTCCATATGGTGCCTCTTTCATACTATAAAAGATTCTTATATTTTATCATTTTCGTTTTAAGTTTCCTTCAAGTCTTAACTTAGTTTATGTAACATTTCTCTAATGTACTATATATAGTGTCTTTTCAGTATAATGAAAGTTTATTATAAATTTCATATAATTTCTTTAAGGTTTCTTTTTAAGTGTCATAAGTGATATTTAACATTTTCAGTGTCCGCAAGGTGTCACAGCCTAAGTTACTGCAACATGATTCATCTATGGCCAGTTGTTGACTAGGCATCACCCCTTCTGAAGACTAGTTGGTAGTCTCTAAATGCTTCTAGACTTGGAAAAATATCTAGAAGTATAGGAAAAAGATAATAAATTTTGTTATAGGTAAGTTCATTCAACTTTAAGGAACACAAAGTCAAGAATCAACCAAATGCATTTCCCTGGGCTACAACACGGTTAGATGTATAATTTTCCTTTTATTTTCTTCTAAAATGGATTAATATTCTTTGGAATCATGCAACATGACTATATATATATATATATATATATATATATATATTTGAAGGCTAAAGTTTACTTATTATGATCCTTTGTTACCCTTTCCCTCCTATTCTTATCTTATCTTCTTTCCCCTGTTTTCTTCTTTTAGGTTTTCTTTTTAAAGCAATTTTTTTACCTCATAATAATACCAAACCGTCATTCTGCCAGGATCTAACATTGGATCTAATAAGCTAGTTATAAATCATCAACTAATACTGAAACCGTCACATGAATTGTGGTGCTTTGAGGCCAGCCTTGTTGACTAAATGGTGCCCCTGCCAGAAGTCCCAGAACATGACATTTTCTCTTTTACCTTTATCTCAGCCAACTATAGCAGTTTGGTTGCACTCTTTTTGGGGAGATATCCTACAAACTGAACTTGCTCTACTTAGCGGGTTTATTTTTTAGTGTTTATATTTGGGGTGTGCTTTGATTGGTTCAGGCGAGTATCTCCTTTTTTTAATTTCAATACGAAACTGAACTGAATTTCATCCATAACGGAACCAATTCAAATTGACTTAGTTCAGATTGGGTTGGTCAGTTTCAACTGCGACAGGGAGTTGAGAAAAGGAGAAGAACATCTCCGAGATGAGGGCAGTAACACCAAAACAGCAGATGAGGGGATAAAATAGGCAATAAAGTGGAGGGTCGAGGAGCTAATGGCGGGTCATGGTCGCTGTGATAGAGTCGGGGTCGTGCTCGTGGCAGAGTCGCATCACAGAGTAGTGGACACAAAGGAGATGACGTTGCAATCTTGTGGACGCAAAGCAGTTGCAAAGTCTACATCATCAGTGTTGTGGATGAGGGAGAACGAGTTGAACTAGGGTTAGAGTCTTAGATATTAGGAATTTTTTTTTTAAAAGGTAATTTTTTTGGGCGGTTCAGGTTGAGTCTGATTTACAACCCCTGAACCTGAAATAAAATTTTAAGAAACCGAACAACACTGTATGGTTTGGTTTAGTTTGGTCAGGTACTTCAGTTTTGGTTTTTCCTGCTCACCTCTGGTTCATAAGGGTGCCTTCGAGGGTAAGAAAGACAAAAGTCAAAGGAGTAGAAAAGATTCAAAAGATGGATATATATATTGGAAAATGTAGGAAAACGGAGATCCATGGTACCCATAAATGTTTCGCAGCCTCCAGCGGCAAGATTTCAAATTTTACCGTAGCCAAACTACTGCATATATGTTAGGATAATTACTTTCAGGTTGTTATATCCTTTACATTTCCTCTTGTTTTCTTTTGTCCTCTTTAATCCTTCCCAGTCTACCCTTTCTTCTTTTGTGCTCATTTTATTTGTTCATCCTATTCTCTTTCTTCTTGTTTATTCCCTTTCATTCATTTTATTACCCACTTCTCTCTCCGTCACCTCTTTTTTCCCCTTTACATAATTTCTCCCCATCAGTTCTCCATTCTTCATTCCTCCTCATTTTCTCTATTGCCCCTTGTATTTAGGTTCTATTTTCTTCCTCGGCCCACTTCTTCTTTCATTTGTTTTAATTTTCTTCTTGCTCATATGTTTTCTCTTTTCTAATCTTTTGTTTATATGGTTTTTTCTGCTTCATTATAGTAAGATTATTTCGGTAATTGAAATGTGGTTTAATCCTGACATTTACATGTATTTGGTTAAATAGTATCTGAGTTCTATCTTATATTGACACATTCCATATTCTTGTGTACCTTTTTTCTTTCTTCCTTTTTAATGTATTTGTTTTTCTTTGAAGGCTTTATTACTAGTTAAATATTCTGACCATGTTATATTTCTAGAATTTTAATTAGTTTACATCTTTTAGCATCTCTTTGTATGTGATTGAAGTGAGTGCCGGACGAGTGATCATGCAATTCATTGCAGATGATTAACGTGCAATTGAAGGGCAAATGTTACTATGTGTCATCTTCTTCCGGAATATTCTCAGTCTAGGATTACTTAGAAAATTGCTTCTCAGTTGTGTGGCATGTATCAATCAGATCAATTTGCTTCCTTCCAAACTGACGTATAGGTTCTATGGTAATCCCCTCATGTACCCATAACTTTCTCAATCTGCGGCTGTAGCACCCCTCACTTGTCCATAACATATTTAAGCTGGGGCTTGGTAGGAACATGGTCATTCAATCTGTTTAATCTTGTTAGAGATTCTTCTTATTGTGCACAGTAGCAGAAGTCTAAAGGGAGTATTGATGCAGTTTTTAAGTGAAGGCTATGTTACAGTTAGAAAAAATTTTCAGTTGATGAAATGCTATAATATTACCATATGGCGAAATTGTCTATTAGCCTTGAAGTATTTCTTATGTTTTCCCAAGAATTTTGTAATTAAAAGAAACTACTGTAGCATTACGGCGGTACCTAGCTGTTAGTAATAGGTGTACCTTATATTTCAAAACCACCTCCTGTAGGTGTTTTTTACATTTTTGAATCTAGACATGCAAACCATGAAGGGCCAAAAACGATACCAATTTCGGCTGTGATACAATTGTGATAACAAGATATATAGCTAAATGCAATGGTTTAGTGACTTTAGTCCCTGCACTCCTAATCTGTTTCAGGGGGACATATGGCATGTTAAGAGAGATCTGAATATATAGGCTTTCTTCAGTCATGTATTAATATTATATTGGAATAACTAGGAAGACTATTGCTGAACCTAACATAGATAGTGTTAGAACCTAATATAGATAGCGTTAGCTCGTAGCATTTTCAGTCGTTGGACTCTTCTTGGTTACCAGTTTATGTAAAATTTGGAAATTGTTCTGCATAACCAACTCTGATGCCTAAGACATGTATAGTTCAAACAATGCTGTGAATGTCAACTTCTTGTGACATTGAAATAATTCTAAGCCGATTCAAATGTGAACGGACTAACCTATTATTTTAGCCCAGTATTTCTAGTGATTAATAAAACCAAACATTGAATTGACTGCAACTACCGTGCCATTGCAGGTGGTTTACATGAGAAACAAAGTGCTGAACCACATCATTCTAACGGCGACCATTTACTTTTGGAGGATGACTTGCGAAATGTTCATATTGGAGTTGGCTGTGATTCATGCGGGGTGAGATTTTCTATCTGCATTGCATCATTTAAGGGAAGGGTCAAGTTAGAACACACAAAATGCATGGAGAAGTTGTACCATCAAGTTTTTCCTATCTTTCTATTACTGTTATACTTGCACATGGATTAGGGAGAACGAGACAGGACAACTAAATACTTATGAGCAGACTCTTATCTTCTTTTAGAGAGTACACTCTGCACATGCTTCTAACAGAATATTGCGTTAAGGTTCTTTGGCATTTAATTAACAGAGAGAACTATTACCTGAATGACTGGACATGAGGTCCAGTCACTCATAAACTTTGTTGTGGGTGTTTGAATGGGAGGCTGTATAAAATGGAAAATAATTCTTGCCCTATTTTCTTCCTTAAAAAGATCGTGTTATTCTATAAAATGCTATTTTGATAGTTTTAATTTTGTTTTCCTTTGGATTCGTTATCTCTCAATGAAGTATCCTTTAGGCACTTCAAACGGTAAAATCATACTCTACGATTAGGCAAAAAAAACACAAGCACCTGGCGCGAAAATGTGTTAAAGATAAAATGCTTTTTTTTTTTTTTCCTTTCATGAAAATCATAGTCGGAGGATTGTTTTTTCTTAGAGCATCCAAGCTTATTTTCAACAACAACAACTAAGCTTTTTATCCCAAGTACTTGGGGTAGGTTACATGAACCAAAAGAGAATCACACTGGGTCGTTCATATGGATGATCCTTCTCCACTCATTCTTATTTATTTTCATACATTTAATGTTATACCGTGTCATGCAAACATGTGTGATGACACTGCTAACCAGGTAGATGTTTAGCACCTTAATTAACATTGCCATTGCGGGGTGGACAATTTTATCTTTGGTTGCACTTTAATAAATTGTTATCTCAGCTTCCTGAAAAAGATTGAGATATTCAATTAAATTTTATTTTAAGTAAATTTTGTTATGAACTGTGGTACTCATTCTTCTGTACTTCAGGTAGAAACAATTTATCATTCCTTTAATGAAGACTTGGCAATTATTAAAAATGACAAATACTCTTTCTCTGCAGATGTATCCCTTAATCGGAAAGAGATACAAGTGCAAAGATTGCAAAGAGGCGATCGGCTTTGATCTCTGCGAAACATGCTACAATAGTAGTTCGAAACTTCCTGGAAGATTCAACCAGCAGCATAAGCCTGACCACGGGTTTGAAATTGACAAGTCACAAATGCTATGTAGTATATTGTTCAGGTCCATTGTGGATGATCCTCATCAAGATCTGCCTGTAGTGTATCTTCCTGATGATGGTTTTCCAGAAGATGATGATCTCGAAAATAACAATCATATGGATGTTAACAATGCTGCAGAATAACTTGTATGGAGGGAACACATATTAGCACGAGAAAATGGCATGGTTGAATTACTATAAGCCTAGATCAGAATAATGAGCATTTGTAATGTTCCATGCTATTGGTGCAACTCGCTGGTGTTTCAAGTCAAGTTTACTGCAATCGGTTCCAACGAATGTGATTCAACTGTGTCCTTTCGGTTGTGCTTGGAAAGGTAAAACATTCAACTGTTTCATTTTTTTAAATTTTTTTTTTAAATAATTATTTTATATAACTTTACACGCTGTATTTACTGTCTTTCCATTATTCACAAATGGCATGTCATGTATAATCGTTCTTTCTGGTGTAGAATGTATTAAACAACACTGGGCATTCTTTGCATAATCTTCAAAATTTCGACAACTTTGACACTTTATAGGGAAGATTAGCAGTTTTATGCTTGATAGAGAAAACAACAGGAATTGTGTGATGTCTCCGGTAGTTGGCACACTGTTGATTTTTTAACCACATTTTGCGAGCTTTTTTTGATTATTTGGTTGATGCCCCAGTATTTCAGTGATCTGAGCCCTATCTTTTTGGTGTTTTGATTTGTGTTCAAACCGACACAGGTGAGCAAATTCTATTTATTTATTTATTTATATGCCTGATTGTTCCTCAGAGTAAGCACACAATTTATATCAGTGTCAAATTTTGAATTTGAATCTCCAAAAGGGAAACTGTTTATGTTTCTGGACTTCAGTTCCATTTTACTTGTGATCTGTCTCATGATAGCTGGAGGAGGCCAATAGTGCATGTTTTTGGCTGTAAATGGGTGGATGGGTGTACTTATTTGGTTGGTTGAATGCTATTCCATTTCCAAGCCTGTGAAGAATCTCTCAACATGCATGAGAATCCAAGACGGGGATGAGATTGTGGCATTGAGCGATCAAAATCAAGTGAGGTACCTGCCTGATTCCATTCGTGATCAGGTTGCTTCACTCGTCTCTTTTACCCCCCTCAAAATGTGGGGGGTGGGGGGGTTACTCTCAATCCAAGGCGCCGATGCAAGTTAAACTTCTTGTGTCCCCTGAAGGACACCTATTCATTTTGGATCCATTCATGAGCTTACTATTCTTGATAAAGACTTGACTGTCTCATTTTCCAATCTCTTTTTGGGGGTAGATTTCTTCAACTCGGCTATCTCTCATGTTCTGATTCTTTTGTAGATTCCTCCACTGTTTCTTCTCGAGGATCTGATCTCAATCTGTGGTGCCCTACTTTTAAGTGGTAAGTATGGTTGGAAATTGTGAAAGTTTTTTTTTTTTTATTCTTAGGTGACATGTTATAGTGCTCGCTTGCCTTGTAACTAGGTAGGCAACTATTTGTAGTCAATCAGAGTTTGGGTTTGTTTTTTTTGCTTACTAAATGAGAAGCATGTGAAAAGTTGAACGCATATACCCACTTTGGTTTCTATGAATTATTCATTTCAATTATCATTTCCCTTTTGTTTTTTTTTTTTTTTCTCTTTTTAATGCAGAGAATTACTTTTCATACTCATAGACTTCCGAGTTAAAAGTGCAAGTTTTTCATACTTTTTGATAAATATGACTAGCCGGAGGATCTTATTTATGTGAGACTTGGATATGTTAGTAAACGATGATGTTCGGACATATAAGAGAAAAGTTGATTTTTAATAAGAAACAAAAAAAAAAAATTAGGGAGTACAAAATTATGAGAGAGAGAGAGAGAGAGAGATTATTATAGTCCTGTAAATAAATGTCAAATCTTTTTCTTAAAGATATAATTTTTACAAGGCAAAATGCAAAGTTAGAGCTCCGATGGAAATAGCACCAAAGAAAAATTTGTGGCTAGTGGGCCATGATGTTTGTTATCCTATCCTATTCACTTTTCAACACAAGGTACAAAAAAAGGTGAGACACAATGAAAACTATTGGAAATCTACCACTAAAATGATTCAAACTCTCCATCATGATGAAAAATTAAAGCTGAGCAGAGATAACACAAGGCAACTTGAGAATAATCACACTGTTTCAATACCACTTGTTTTGAAAATGCTTGTCCTTTTATGTTTCTTTTTAGGGTTTGTTGGTGCTTTTTTGGGGAAGAAGAGATGATTGAAAATTTGAAAAAAAAAAATAAAAATTGGTGCAAAAGTTGAAAAAGGTTTCACTTTGCAAAGGTTATTTTAGTTGAACCTAGCTAATCAAGGGATCTATTATGTTTCAGCATTTGTCTCTAACTTTAGGGTTGAAAAAACAAGCCCATATCAGCTTAATTTTCTACTTAATGATGCCTATTTGGGTGCTACACACTTGATCCATGCATTCTTTAAACACAAATTAACCAAGATACCACTCTTAACAAAGATACCAATGCACTAATTTTTTTTTTTTTTTTTTCCCCTCCTTGCTTCAGCTCACCATAAGTTAACTAACCCTAGAAGTGTGTTGGGATTTGTCACACGTGTGTGTTTGTATCTTTTGATTTGCTAAATTAGAGAGAGTATGTGTGTGATTATTATTATTATTATTATTATTATTATTAGAATAAAAAATCAATTAAATGATTATATTTCGGTCCAGACAAACTTTGGATTCTTTCTGCATGGTCAAATATCAACTTAATAAATTATTACTAAGATATGAGAAAAGTTGTTTCTTGGTACCAACACAAGTATGGCCATTATATATGACAAGCATAGCATATATTTTATTTGAATATTCCATGGAAAAATAAAATAAAACACATTTATATAATGGAGCTTTGGATACCAAATTAAAATTGGGCAAGCAAAATAAATTTTAGCTATTAATTAGCAGCGATAAATTAGCTGCAATTGGCTTTATTGGGCTTGAATGTGTATTATATAGGTAGCTTTTATTACTAATTATTATGAAATACCAGATGTTGTCGTGTGCATCAAGAACAAGCTATACTTGCACATTTATTTAATAAGATATTTGGTTCATATCATTATTATGTACCTAGGTCCATGAACTTAAATTATAAAAATATCGGGACGATAAGTTCAATTATTTCTTTCTGTAAATACAAGTGTTTCGGTTGTAGATACTAGCAAAGTGAGAATTATATCCTGTAAGGTAAGATTCTAACTTCATGATCATATTATAATCATTTTTAAAGAAGAAAAAGAAGATCGATACAAGATGGACCATTGTTGAAAATAACACGTTATGAAACCCGTTATATTGCATTACGTAATCTAACGGAATCCCAACGCTACGTAACAATTAGAAATAACTCAGTGTACCGTAACAGTACGTTTTTTACGTTGTATTACATAACATTACGTTATGCTACGTTATTTACAATTATTTTTTTAGTAATTTATATATTATTGTTGATTATTATTTTGATTATTAGCGAATTGTTGTAATTTTCTTTCTTAATTAATTGTTAGCTTGTTTGATTGCTTTTGAAATTTCTAACTTGATAATTTAAGTTTGTTTCTTTGTTCACCTGTTATATTTCTCGTCCGGTTGCTAAAATATTTTACTTGTTGATTTTATTGAATTTTTAATTGAACTGAAATCAACAACTATAAATAAGATAAATTGAACATTACAAAATATAAATTACAACAATGATAATAATTGGAATCGAAATAAAAAATTGAAATCTTACTTTTTTATTTAAATGATGATTGAAATTAAGGTTGCAGATTTAATATAATTTATAAATATATATGAAAATTATTGTAAAACTTAATATAACATTTGAATAGATTATGTATTATAAAATAAATTTATATTTTTTTAAATATTTTAAATTTATTTTTAAATTTATTAAAATTATTTTATATGATTTTATATTTATTTTTATTAAATAAATAGAAATTTGCATAATCTACGTTATACTATTTGTGACATAATCTAATAAAAACAAAACATTACGTTACTGTTATCGCTATTTTAAACATTGAGATGGACATATAGAATGGTTATAGTTATTATTATGATCGAAGAATGAATTATTTACAATCTTGCAAAGTATTTGTATGAACTGTGTAGAAAATTATTCTAGCATTTTGTGGCGTTTAATTCGAGATTTTTTTTTTTTTTCCCAAGCAATTTAGTCACGGCGAGCACCTGTACGGAGAGTGACAAGCTCCTGCGTAACTCGAGGACTTATATTTTTATTTTTGTTGAGAATTGATTTGATTAAGCATTTTTTTAAAATAAGTTGGTTCAAACTAAATTAAAATAAATTAAAGTAATGGCTCGCTTGACTCCTCCCGAGGGGACTTAGGGTTTTGGGAGTTTTCAACTGCTTGCTTGCTAGGGTTTTAGGCTCTGTTTTTTTTTTTTGGCGGGAAACTCGGGGGTTTATTTTCTTGGCGGGAGAGTTTCGGAGGCATTTTGCTTTAAATTGGCGGGAACTTGAGATTCCTATTTTAGAAGGAGAATCTAATTTCTAATTAGATTTCTTGTTAATTAGGAGTTTATATTATTATTATTATTATGGGCAATGTTTGCAGATATATTGGTTGTGTATTTTCTTAATTATTTAACTCTAACTTAATCAAATACTTTGCTAGATCATAAATAAATGCCAAAAAATGATTTTTTTAAAACTTTTAATTCTAATTTTTTTTAATTAAAAAAAATTCCACTTTTACCTTGACGTTGTGATGACAAGCCTCTTCAGTTAATTTATTTTTTAATTTGTTGGGAAAAGCTTCATCTCAAAAAGGACAAGAAAGCTATTGAGAATTCAAAATCAATTCATATCCTAACATGAAAATTCTAAATGAGCGCCACTTGACATAACGAGCACATATTTTTTATTTTCAAACCGTTCGGAAATTACTCCTTGAACGATTTTAACATCATTCAGGACTAATCTCTGACGACTAGAAAAAGAAAAAGATAAAAAAAAAAATGACAACCTTGTAAATTTTTATAACTCTAGAAAATATGCTCGCTAAATAATGGTGTGCTCATTTAGATTTTTTCCCATGGTTACAAGTCCAAAATGTATATATCAAAATTGATCATCCCTAAAATTTTAGATGGGGAAACAAACTCTCTCTCTCCAATATAAGAACAAGTTGGGATTTGGGTTAAATAAATTATATTCAAATTTTGGTCTGATCACACAAATAAGGCTAAACTTTAGTTAGGGGGTGAGGTGAAGAATCAAGTTGATCAAAGATAGGGGAAATTCTAAACGCGCACATATTTGACTTGTTGAGCACCATTTTCCCTATGTGGTGCTCACTGAGTAACATGTGTTGCGCATTTAGAATTTCCCCATAGATAGGCAAGGTGGAAGAAACCCCAGATATACTTAAAATATATTAAAAATGGTCATTAGTCATCTTTCTCTTTCTCTTTCCCTTGTTAGCTCACAAACTCCCAAAATTAAAGAGAAATGTAGTACGGACAAAATTCCCATGCATTGCCATCGAGCCTCACCTTTTTTTCTCTAAAAAACCACACTCAATCAATTTTTTAAAGGAAAAAAATAAATAAAAAGAAGTACGAGTGTTTGCATGAGGGGACTAGGGTAAGTTTTTATGCAACTAACTAATAAACTTATTTGATATGTTAACTAAAAAATAGTAATTCCATAAAAAAAAAATTTTGGATCATGATCTTTTGCTTCTAAATTAGTATTATCATTATTTGAATTAATATTTTTCTTTAGGATATAATAATATACTTCTATAGCTGTAATCTAAATTTATCATTTCAGTTCCGTAAAAATTATAGTTACAGACTCAAATGTTGGTATTCAAAAGCATATTACGGAATGTTACTGTTTTCAAATGCAAACGATATTAACAAACTTGAAAAAACATTTTCCATATCGATATGTTAGAATAGATATGTCACATTACTAGTCATAGATTAGCAAAACGGATTCCCAACAATTTTCTTTTTTTTTCAAGATCATCAAATTACATTTTATTAAGACGGACCGTAAAAAGTCATGTTAGTAATTCTCTACTTAGTGAGGTAAAAAGGATAACAAAATTATAAATTCGACCCCTTAAAATTTTTTTTTTTTAAAAAATTCAAGTTTTAAAAGAGTTATAAATTAATTCACAACGTTATTATTATTATTATTATTATTATTTGAATCAACAATGTTTCTTATTTGTTTGGGTTTTAGTGTTTTTTTTTAAAGATTTTTAATCAAACACACACTTAAAAAAAAAATACTTTGATGAGGACAACTAATAATAATGATTTAAAATTCCATATTACTTCCTTATGATTAGTTAAAATTGATTTGAAATTCAAATAAAATAAAGTTTTTTAGCACCGATTTGTGTAAAAGAATGTATATGATTTTATATCTGCAAAATATAATATATAATCATGAAAATTCGAGGCCCAATGTGGGATTTATTATCCAGTGGAGTACTATTTATTTATTTATTTTTACTAGTCAAATTCAAACATATATTTTTTTGCAATATTATCCATAACATTAGCATGCAAGCAAAAAAAAAAAAATTAGTTTGAAGTATTTTTTTCACTTAAGAAATTCACTAATCACCATAAAAGCAAGATAATTTTAAAAAGTTAATTATAAAAACTACCCTTAAAGAGATAATTTAAAGAGTTACAGAATTTATACCCCTAAGAATTTTATTCGCACTTACATCTTCTCTCTGAAACTTAACTGAGTTAGATCATAACTTTTATATGATCATTCTGATTAAAAATAAAGTACCAAAATTCTTTAAATTCGAAAATACCTTTTATCTTTATAGAAAATTCATTTTTTCTCACTAACCTTACTCCTCTCTAGGGCTGAGCATAAATCCGAAAAAACCGAACCGATCGGTTTGGTTTATTCGGTTTTCGGTTCGGTTCGGTTTAAAAACCAAAATTAAAAACCAGTTTCGCGTCGGGTTTCGGTGGCTTTAGCTCCAACCGAAACCGACCGAACAAACTGAACTTTTGGAATTGTAACTTAATTTTTTTTTGATTTATTTTTAATGTATTTTTCTTTTAAATTTTCAATGAAAAACATGTGATTGTTATTTTAATAGGTAGAAAAATAAAAAAAATAGAAAGAAAATTATTATTTTTCCTATAAAATACAAGTGTTTATCACATAATTAGTTTCAAACTCTAAAAACTGAAAACCGAACCGAACCGAATCGAAAATTCGGTTCGGTTTTCGGTTTCCACTCTTATTCGGTTGGTTCGGTTTTGGTTTTAAATGTTCGGTTCAGTTTTAGATTGGATTTTTTTTTCAAAAAACTGAACTGAACCTACCGATACTCACCCCAACTCCTCTCTCTCTCTCTCTCCCTCTCACTATCTCCCTCCCTCTCACTATCTCTCTCTAAAGTTAGGATTCTGAGCTAAAGTAAGAGGTAATTTCGAAATTTCTAACCACATTGAGTGCATGTGCTATTTAAAATGACAATTTTCTCACACAATTTAAGTTTTAAAAATATGTGCAAGTAAAATTTTCTAAGAGTACAATTGCTATATAATTAACCCTAATTTAAATAAACAATTATCTCATCCCATGAATCTCCTGAAAAAGTCTTGATACATTCACAAAAAAGAAAAAAAAGAAAAAAAAGAAAAGAAAAAACTAGAGAGAGAGAGAGAGAGAAGGCAAAGTACAACCCCCCCCTCCCCAATATAAACTAACCTCTCCCCTTCTCTTTTTTCTCTCCTCCCCTCTCCCCTCGTGTGTTTCCCTAAAAGAAATCAAAATAAAAATCCAACCTTTCCTCGATTTTCTCTCTCTAAACGCCACTCCAGGGCTCAGAGATTATAGAAGAACAAGCTAGGGCACGAATGGGCAGGTACATGAGGAAGGCGAAGAGCGGCGAGGTGGCGGTGATGGAGGTCGGCAACAGCCAGCAGCAGTCCTCCATCGGAGTCCGAACCAGGGCGAGGTCCCTCGCCCTCCAGCGCCTCCACGGCACCGGCGGCGACTCGTCCTCCTACCTCGAGCTCAGAAGTCGCCGACTTGAGAAGCCCTTGTCGCTGTTCAAGCCCAAGGAGGCGTTCAGGGAGAGCCCTAACCCTAGCCCTAGGTCCAAATCGAGCAAGGTGGCCACCAGACCTAGCTTTGATCCTAAGCCGGAGGAGGAGGTGGTGGAGGAGATTGAAGTGTCGTTTGGGGAGAATGTTCTCGATTTTGATGCTCCAAGGTGAGATTTTAATTTTTTTAATAAAACATATTCGCCTGTAATTTTGTTGCAATCTTTGCTTAAATTAGGGTTCTTGGAAATGGGTTTTTCTTTTAATGCTGAGTTGGGGTAGAAAGTTTGCCTCTTTTTTCAGTGACGTGGGTTTTCTCAGCAAAGATAGCTTCTTGCGAGTCATTTAGTTACTGTTTGTTTGTTCTTTTTTTAGTGTTAATTAGGGACTTTTGGGGGTTTTGGTGGGTTTTTGAAATGGGTTTTTAAATATTTTCTTTTTTCGTTTTAAGCCTTTTTGGGAGAAATTTCTAGATGTAAGCTTGTAAGGTTATTGATTCTCTATTTTTTTTTTTTTTTGGGTGAATCACTGGACATGAATTCATCAGTTCTATTTGTTTGCTGTTTGTTATTTGAACTATGGTTAGTTTTTAGGGTGTCTGGGACTTCAGTTCTCATCTAAAATATCATTTTTGTACCCCAAAATAAAAACATTCCTAGTGTTGTTATCCTTTATATTGTGTTGTTGAGTGTTGTTCTCATCTCTGTGGCCGCTAGTATTTTATTCCCTTGATTTGAAGTATCCAAATTGTTTATTATATTCTGCTTTTGCTTTTTCTTATGCTTAAATAAGACATTTCCTTTCAATTTTTGCCTCTTTATTTCTTGTATTGTCCTGTCTTTACTTCTCTATAGTCCTTGAAGGCTGATCACTCAAAAATTTCATTTCTCTCTCTCTCTCTCTCTGAAGTATTGAAATCTTTCTCTATTTCAGTGATATGGGTCTTGTAGGACCAACTTCTTTGATTTTTATTTAATCATTTATGTCTGCTAGTTGGTATTTTTGATTTTGAATACATGAACCCAATACATATTAAGCTCTTCAATCTAATGTTCTTTTAAGTGCTTGTCAGGAGCTTCATCTATAAAACTTTGTTTAACATCTTTGCATATAGTTTAATAAATATAATTGTGTGGTTTTATTTCTTGACATACTTTATTTCTAGCTAAACTTTGAAGGTTACTCCGGTAAAACATAATGTCCCAATTAGTTGCTGGGCTTCAAGAGTTTTTGGATATAAAAGGTTAACATTTTATTCTAACCTTTCAAAGTTTTCGACCAACATGCGTAAATTGTTGTTATGTTTATCAATGAAGTTTGTGGTGGACCATCACACATATGTCAATATTTGAGGCGTGATGTGGTCTCAGAGTAGCAAAAACAAAAGGAAATAAAATCTTGTCTAGCCTCACTGGTTATATCTTTAGATTCGTGACACTGTCTAGCTGTGGTGTACTAATGGCTGTATCCGTGTTGCAGTTCAACTGTTTGTTTTTTGTGTTGGTTTGTTCAGTTTCATTTGGAGTGAACTGTATGCAAGCATGCCCTAAATTTGTTGAATCTTAGTGCCAATCCTTCGGCCTCACCGATGATGACGGGGTTGTCCGAGTGATAGGATGCTTTGTCAGCATTGCCTGCTAGTAAATGTTGGGTTGTAAAAGGGTTGTCTTAACCTGATTAAAGTTTTTGAGTTTCTGTTTAGGTTGTGTAAGATTACCGATTTAGTCATGTAACTATTTTTGCTATGGGTTAATTTTTTTTTAACAGCTAAGTTATTTCTTCTGTGTACTTTTTACTAAGAATGTTACACCATTTTCGATCTTTATTTATCAATAAGTCAAGATAGGAAAACATTACTGTGCTGTGTATACCGCTGGAGTTTCTTATAGAGTTTTGCTCATGATGCATGTGCTAAAAAAAGAGCTTAAAATGCAATGCTTTTTCTACATAAACGGAAGAGAGGTGACCAAACTAATGGAGTGTAATGTGTTTGTGCACTTGGTTGCAGGAATGTTAGAGAAACCACACCTTGTAGTCTGATAAGGGATTCAGAAACAATAGGAACTCCTGGGTCTACAACCAGACGCTCCAACTCGAGTAGTACCAGCCGAAGAGTACGGAGCTCAACACACCAAAACATCCCGACCAGCCACGAGATGGAAGAGTTCTTTGCCTGTGCTGAGAGACTCCAACAAAGAATATTTATCGATAAGTATGTCTCTCATATTACTCAGTTCATAAAGTGCTTCCCTTGGCATTTTTAAAGTTAGTTACTTATTATGCTTTGCCGTGTCGTTTGATATAGATACAACTTTGATCCTGTGAACGACTGCCCCCTCCCTGGCCGGTATGAATGGGTGAAGGTGGAGTGACTGCAAAAGAGGGCAAGGATGATGGCGGTGGTTGCATTACCCTCTTCTTTCTTAGCTGTAAAGAAACCAAAGGGTACTGCTTGAGATGGCTTTTGTAGTCTAATGATCTGTAAACATACAGAGTTGATGATGAGCTACACCTAGAATCGAAGAAGAAGATAACTGATAAGTTGCATTGCATCTCTAACAGATCATTTAGGGGGGTAGAAGGGGCCAAAAGTTTTAATCAATTTTGTGCTGCTGATGTAACTTAATGTTTAGATTAGATTTATGTATCAGTAGTAGTATTAGTTTTTATGTATGGATGTATTCAGGGTTGGACCTGTTTATTATTATGTATCTTGTTCATACAGGTCTAACTGAACTGCTTCTATTTGGGTAATAACAATGTGATAGCTCTTTCTTTATATCCTATTGAATTCAACCTGTGGTACTCTGATAGCTGCTGAGTTTTTTTTTTTTTTTTTTAACTTTTTTTAGAACCTTGACCTCTGCAACTGCCTGTACATTGATCGAATAAAACTACAAAGACTTGGATGGGATTTTGATTTTTTTTTTTTAAGAAAAGGACATTCAATGAAACACTAATGGCAAATAAACTTGTAATCCTCTGCCATTGCTGCAAGATCATTGACTTAACATTCGTGAGATTCATAAACCGTTACAGGACCTAGTTTTCTAAAAACTCTCATCAACATTTCAGTATAAACAAATTTTACTCCAGTTCTCCAAAGTCCTTCCATTCCCCCACGAAAACTTCCAATGGGTACTGCTTCTATTGATTGTACATTGAATAACCCTTGTACTAAACAAATCGACTACTTTTTGAGAGTTGTTAGGTGCGCCCCATACTTTTCCTAGTGAGCCTAGAATATTTTTAAACCAGTTTATTTTTTCTTAGTGGGCACTATAATTTTTTCAGTTTTGCTCTTGTAACCACTTGAGAGGTAAAAATTGGGCTCACTAAGAAAAAATGGGCTCACTGGGAAATTAGGTTTTCCAACTACCGGTTCTCTCCCTTCTTCTTCCTCTCCACTCTGTCTCTTCTTCTTTTCCACTCTCTCTTTTTCCTCCCGCTCGCTCTCCTCTTCTTGCGCGAAGGCTTCTCCCTCTCTCTTCAACGACGTTGGGCTACATTACTGTAGCCGCGCTCAACGCCGTGAAGAACAACATGCGACGACGCGCTGTTGAGCTCTGGCGAGAAGGTATTTTTCCTATTTCCTTCCTCTCATTTCATTTTGAACTTCTATATTATTTAATAGTGGTAGGATTTAGGGTTTACACTTTGATAATTTGGAAAGCCTATTTTGAGTAGGATTTAGGTTTTTTTTAATTTGAACATCCAAATTTCATGTTCTCTGATGTGATAATACTTAGTTGGATTTTTATCGAATTTGAAGAAATGCAATGTCTACGAAATCAATATTGGACCAATTTTGTGCGGTTATTGATGGAATTTTGAATTACTGTATGTTCAACCTTTATGCTGATGGATCAACCTGAACTATCTCGAATTAGGCCGATGACATGGAATCGGTGGAAGAAAGAATGGCACGAAGCCACCAAACACTCAAGCAGTACCAAGACGGAGGAAGAACATTATGATAAACACATCGCACATTCAAACTAATCGACAATTTGAAGAGGAACCTATTGCATCGCATGAGACTACAAACGTCGATTTTGGAGGCTCAGAAGAGGCAATCCCATTGCTAACGGAAGGTGGACCAGTAGACAGTTCAATCCTGAAGAGTTTCGAGACTCATATTGCTTTTTCCATTTCTAAGAAAGAGGTATGTCAACTCACTTTAGAAGTTCCATATTTGTATATTTAGAAGTTCCATATTTGTGTTGTTAGATCTAACATTACAATTATTGTCAGAAAAGAGAACCATTGAGATGTATCAATCATACGAAGAAAATAGCTACGTGCTCACTAAGGTTGAACCAACCGAATACACGATTTGTCGAGTTAATCAAAAAATCCTCATTGTACCCACTGGTTTTATGTTCCTATGGTTATATAAATAGTGTTGAGATATTAGCATTTGTGAAAAGATGGCATCCGAAAACGAATGCTTTTCACATGCATTTTGGAGAGATGACGATCACACTGGATAACGTTGCATGTATACTTGGATTGCCAGTAACATGTAAATCTGTGTGTTTGCCGGAAGATGAGGATCCTCCACTTCCGATCGACCTTATTGTTAATTATCTAGATATAAATCAAAGTGAAGGTAGGGATGAGCTCAATACGAAGGGGGATCTCAGTTCGTCTTAAGTGGCTAAAAGAACAATTTAGTAGGGTCACGGATAATGATTCCGAAATTATAATTACTTGCGCCGTTCGAACTTATTTATTATATCTTTTAAATTGCACTAGGGGTAGTAAAGGGGCCGGGCGGCCCGTTGGGCACGCTTGGTCCGACACGTGCCGGGCACATGCTCGGACAGCTCGTTTGACCCGTGCCGTGCCCAGCACAGCTCGGGTCTCCGACTTGAGCCGGGATTGCCCGGGCTGCTTGCACAGCGCGTCCCGGGCAGGCCGAGCCATGCTCGGCACGTGGCTTGCCTATTTTTTTTAAAAGTTAGCCGTTTATAGTCGTTAGGGGGTTTTTTGCAATATTTTTTGCACAGAGTCCCCAACGGCTATTTTTATAGTCGTTGGGGGATTTTTACAATTTTTTTGCAAATTTTCCCCCCAACGGTCAAAATGGCCGTTGGGGGTGGTTTGCAATTTTTTTTGCAAAAAAAAAAAAAAAAAAAACACTTTCTTTCCCTATAAATAACCCCTCATCTACTCTATTTCAATTCTTCTCACAAATAAATTCATTCTCTCAAAACTTTTCTCAATTCTCAACTCTCTCAAAATTTCTAAAAATAAAAATCTTCCAAATAAATTCTACCATATTCGATCAAGTTTCAAACAAATATCAAGTGATCAAGAAGACTTAAACAAGTAAGTCTCAATATCAAGATTCAAGCACGTCTCAACTCTTAAGCAATGTTTTTTTTATTTTTCCGACTTCCTCCCTCTAATACTTATCTCTCTACTCTATCTCTCAAGTGGTTCATCACTCAAGAGGTATTTATAATTTAAAGTTTTTTTATTTGGTTTTTTGAAATGGATCCATACTCGTCTGGAACTACTTGCTCTCAAGCCGCGGGTACTTTTTCTTATTTTTTAACAAGTAAAAAATATCAAAACCTTTGCTAATTCTTAGAACACCCTCCTTAAGTACTCTTTTCTATGCCCAAAAAAGAACCAACCAAAACAAGCATACCCGAAACCCAAACAACCACCCTCAATAGGACTTTTAAATCGGACATATGGAAACATTTTAAAAAAATTATGGAAAATGGTGTTAGAAAAAATAGGTGTAAACATTGTCAAAAAATCTACTCATTGTCTTTAGGTAGTGGAACGGGTCATATTAAAAAATACCTAGACAAAACACACCCACCAAATGAATCACAACAAATACAAATAAACACATACGGAGGAACTTTAGGAACTTTTAAATATAATCCAATAAACACAATAGAAAACTTAGCAATATTTATAGTATATAACGAACAACCTTTTCTATGTCGGAAAACTGAAAATTAGAAGAATTTATAAGAAAATATTTTATTCCCTAAGATTAAAAATATACTCTTAAAATATTTTAAGTTAAAAATATACTCTTAAAATATTTTATTCCCTAATTTAAAAAAAATCCTACGTTCTACATGTAAATCCGACATTGTTAAAATATATAAAGGTAGGAGGAATCTTTAATTGCTATTTTAACATTTTTCATTTTTAGAATAGCAATAAAGGGAGAATGTTGGGAGGCCCTAAATAGTTGTCATTATTTATGTGTAATAGCCTACTATATAAATCAAGATTGGTATATACAAAAAAGAATAATTGACTTTAAGAGATTTGAATTCAATCATAGTGCACATAATTTATCACAATACCTACTTAGTGTTTTTTTCGGCATTTTGAATAGAATTTTTTTTCATTTCTTTCGATAATACTTCGGAAAATACGGCCGAAATATAAATTCTAAAAAATATTACTAAACCAATTTTAGATAGAAAATTATTTCACATTAGTATTTGTCACATACTTAATTTATGTGTACAAGATGGATTAAGAATAGTAAGTAATTCAATAACTAAAGTTAGAAAACACAATACTATTTATTAAAAATAGTGGACCAAGAAGACAATCATTTAAACAAAAATGTAGAAATTTTAAAATCTCACCTAAAATTTTACCTCTAGATATAAAAATAAGATGGAATTCTACATATAAAATGTTAAATACGGCAATTTAATATAAAGATATAATAAACATGTTTAATGAAATGGAATTACCAATATGTAGTTTAGATATTAATGAATGACTTTATTTGTATTGCATTTCTAAATTTTTAAGCAAATTTTAAATTATAAATAGAGTATTGTCACGCACTTATTATCCAACTACACATATTGCACTATATTATCTAACCGAAATTAGTTCAGTTTTTAATGAATGTAGGAATCACCCAATATTTGAAAATATTATTCAACCCATTGAAACTAAATTTAATAAATATTTTAGAAATTTTCCATACTTATTATATTTGGCAATTGTTGTAAATCCACGTTGTAACTTAGATAGACTTGAAATTTTAATAGATTTATTTTATAAAAATATGTGTTATGAAGATAATGTTAGCGATTTAGTTAATAATATTAAAATTTATTTAGATATTATGTACCTTACATCTGAAGATATGTATGGCTATAAAAAATAATCTATAAAAAAACCAACTGTTAGGAAAATCCTAAATCCAATAATATCATCCGTATTTTACCGAAAAAGGCTAAGCAATCTAGTACATATTTTAATGAACTACATTATTATTTAGAAATGGCCAACTATGAAGACGATGTGACTCCTGAAAATTATAAAGTTTTTAATATTTTGGCCTGGTGGAAATCAAAGTAAAAAACATATATTATACTTTCCATCATAGTCTGTAATCTATTAACTCATCCGGTGTCTACTGTAGTATCGGAGTTTGTTTTTAGTGCAGATGGTAGAGTGCTCACGGAATGGAGAAGTTTAATGGCAGCAGAGATGTGTGTTTGTTTGAAGGACTGGCTTGACACAGAAGAAAGAGAATAAGGATCGTCTAATGAAATAGAAGTATATAACTCACCAGAAAATGAATAAAAATAGACTTTTTTTTTTCTTTTCGAATTGTAATTTCTACATTTATAAATTTTTTCATGTAATTTTTTTAAATTTTTCATGTAATTTTTTTAACTAATAAATCTCTTGGAAAAAATACTAAGAATAAGTTGAGAGTGACGAGCAGGGTCATCTCTCATCTCTTCGGATTTTGTATGATTTCTAAAAAGATCTATAGAGCATGAGATTTAATATAATAAAATTTTATTTTTATTATTGTTTCTTCTTATTAAAACTAATTAAATTAAACTAACCATTTTCCTAAACTTACTTAATAATGAACTTAATATTTAAAAAAAATAAAAAAAACGTGCCGGAACGTCTAGGCCCGGGCATGTGCAGGCCGAGCCCAGACCTACGTTTGGGCGGACGTGCCGTGCCTATGCCCGGGTGGACGTGCTAGACACATCCCACTTGTAACACTCACATTTTTTTCACATGATATTTTATCTTAACTAATTTTAAAAAAAATAATATTTAAAAAAATCAAAAGATAAATAGAAATAAAAAAAGAGTGGAATAGGATCCCAACTAGTAATAGATAAATAAATAGATTTTAGATTGATTCTTATCTAATAATATGATGATGATTAATCTGATTTATTTAACAAAAAAAAAAGAGATTTTAATGTGATTCATATATGATAGAATAAGAATTTAAATAGATTATGAATCTAAATAGAAACCTACTTTTTTAGATTGGTTCTTATCCAAAAAAAAAATAGTTATTTAGATTTCTTAACTAATAGAATCCCTATTTTTAAATATGTAATCTTCTTTAACTAAATAAGAAACCAAATCTCCCCCACTTCTCACATGCAGGGAGAGAAAAAGAAACAGTGAGAACGTATGTGAGAAAAAAAAAGGAATAAAAAAAAAAGAGAGAGAAAAAATTCAGTCAAAGAGAGACTTGGAGATTTTTCAAGCCTCCAATTTGGATCAGGGCCAAGGTGAGCTCTTTTGACTCACTAACATACTATTAGTTAAACTTATTTCTATAATTCTTGTTTTATTAAATTAATTTATAAACTTATGGATAAATACTCTTTATGTAATTGTTTTATACACAATCTGTCATGGCATGCTAAGTTTCTTTTAAATTCATCTCATAAATTTTAATATGGTACCAACTTCAGAACAAATAAACTGCAACAATGTTTTGACATTATTAACAGCTGAAAAGGTGATATCTTGAGTTTTTATACAAGCTAGCAATTTCTATGATTTTTCTGGAATGATTATTGTCTTGATATCTTACTTGTTTTCCTGGCATGATCTTATAAATATAAGAGAAACAATTCTATTTATTTCCTATGCTATAGTTGCCTTGCTTTACAAAATAAATGAGTTTGATATCTATTAAAATTGTTCGGAGCCAAATAGGCTCAAAAAATACTGAAAAAAAATATTTAAAACTTAAAATAATTTTCATAAAGTAGAAAATCAGTTAGATATATTCACCTACGATGACATTGATGAGTAACCAGGAATCTCATTCACCTTAAAAATAAATTTGAATGTTTTTACCAATATGATATCAACTTGTTGTTTGGGAAATAAGTGGAGAACCATCCCTAGACTCAATCATATATATTAATATACATTTCTCTTTGATTAATTTTCAATTAAAATTCAAGCCCAATCCCATCAATTGTTTATTATTTTAATTTTATTACTATTATTATTTTTATTTTATTTTCAATCTATCAATTAATCCAAACTAAGTCCAAGTTCAATCCCTCAAATCCAAGCCCACTAAATTCCCACTTAATCATATTTTTATTTTTATTTTTATTTATCTTTTCTGTCCGGCCCAGACCCAGGCCCACTGTCAATTTTTTTCTTTTACTTACTGGGCTGGGCTGGCTGGCCCAGTCTGTTTTTATTTTTTTCTACTTTTTTTTCTTGCCTAAGTTAAATTCAAGCCCACTATATTTTTTTTTCTCTTTATTTTCTTCTGGGCTGGGCTATACCAAGCGCCCTTTCTTTTTTCTTTTTCTTTTCTTTTTCTTTCTCTGCTCCCTGCCCCGCACTGCTGCTTCTTCCTCTTCTTCTTCCCTCTCTTCTTCTTCTCTTTTTTTTTTTTCTTTTTATTTTATTTTATTTTATTTGTTTACCTTTTACAAAATTTATTGTAAAGAACATAATTGTAAATATGAGCATCCTCATATCAAAAATAAAATTTCTACTCTAAATTGAAACTTAATTTAATCTAAATAGCAAACATTTAAATAATTTTGTAATAATAAAATCAACATAAAATTTATATGATTAAAAAAAATAAAAAAATAATATGATTAAAAAGAAATAATCAAGTAGAGAAGTGTGTTCCTTACATTGAGCTTCTTTTTATTTTCTTCGATTTTTTCCGAATCCTCGATTCGATTAGATTTTTTTTCTTCTCTCCTGTTTTTTTCTCTTCTTCTTCTTTTTTTTTAGCTGCTGATTTCTGACCTAGAGGAGAAATGAAAGAGAGTAGGAAAAGAGAATGAGGGGAGGGAGGGAGTGGCTTTGTTTTCTCCCCTTTCTCTTCTTTATATATTTTCTTTATCTTCAAACCTTTCCTTGATTGGATTGGCCTCTCTGGAGGCTGCCGCCATTTCCATCAAACCCAAAACCTCCCTCTTTGTCTAACATATTTAATTAATAATTTTATTTATTTATTTAATAATTTAATAATTTCGGTTACGTGTAACTTTCTTCGAATGTTACCAAATTAATATAGGACATAGTGCTAAATGAGAGGAATGCTACAAAATTATCCGTTTATTGTTTCAATGTGCAGAATAAATGAACCGAAATTTTGAAGTAATTAGAAGAATGATTTTAATATTATTAAATTAGCAATTTTGAGAGTATTTTTCGGCCTCGTAAGAAAAATCTCCAAAAATCATAAATATTACAAAACTAATAATCGCGAAAACCGAATGTCATTTGGGTTTGTAGGTTTAAAGTTGCGTTCATCGAAAGTTATTTCGATATCCAAAATTGACTTCGGTGGACTTATTTGGCACGACTGGTCTCAAGAGAGCAATAGAGCTAACTCGAATTTTGGAGTATTACATCCTACTCACCTAACAAAAGAATTTCGTTCTCGAAATTCCAAATTAAAAGACGTGCTTGTATTCATGGGTACCTACTGATATATAAAAATAAATTCAATTGACATATCTGATAATGAGAAAAGGTATATGTATTTTGTCTTGATGTCTCTTTCAAACTCCCAAGTTGAATTTCTAGGTGATTATATATCTCAGGAAATAAGGACTAACGGTATCACTTTGTTGTTAAGCACCTTCTCCTGTCGGTTGATAATTGCTACAGACTGCTTCTCATACTTTAGGTCTGATTTTAAATCTATCTCGGACAGATCTACTACTTTGTACTCTTCACCCAAATATTTCCTCAGTTATGATACATGGAACACATCATGAACAACTTCCATCTCTAGTGGTAATGATAATTTATAGGTAAGATTCCAATCCTTTAAATGATCTCAAATGGCCCGATGGATCTTGAACTGAACTTCCCTTTCTTGCCAAATCTAATCACACCCTTTATCACAGATATCTTAACAAATATTTTATCTCCTACTTCAAACTCCAGTGGTTTTCTGCGTTAATCTGTCCATTTTTTTTGTCTGTCGCCTTCATGTGTTCTCTGATAATATTCACTTACTCTGTTGCTTGAGTAATCAACTCTGACCCCAAAATACTTCGTTCTCCATTCTCGTCCCAACATAATAGAGATCTGCATTTTCGCCCATACAAAGCTTCAAATGGTGTCATTTTGATGATCTCATGATAACTATTATCATAAGAAAATTCCACTATATACAAATAGTCTTCCCAAAAATCACCAAAATCCAATACACATGCCCTAAGTATATCCTCAAGTACTTGGATAGTCTGTTCTGATTGACCGTCGGTTTATGGATAATAAGCTGAAAAATATTATAAAACTAATAATCGCGAAAACCGAATGTCATTTGAGTTCGTAGATTTAAAGTTGCGTTCACCAAAGGTTATTTCGGTGTCCAAAATTGATTTTGGTAGATTTATTCGATTCGACTGGTCTCAAGAGAGCAATACAAGTAACTCGAATTTTGGGATATTATATGATCCTTGAGCCGAGAGTTAATAAGGAAGGAATAACACAACAAAAAATGAGATGTCGAATGCCACACTGGGCAAAGGACGTTATTCAGTCAGCTCCTTGTGAGTGTAGAAAGCGAAGCGTCCCTACTTGCATTCATGAACTAAACTAAGATATGATTTGTAAATTCTACTCTTTGATTTAAGCAAAGAGTTCTTGTATCGAATACACACGCTTCAGTCTCAACTCTTGAAATTTGGAGGGTCGACGAACTTAAAATTTACAGAGATGCATACTTATAAAAGTTGCACAGATTAAGTTAAAAAATTCAGAGGGGGGCGGCAGTGGGTGCTCACAAAAATTTATATTATTTTCGGCTAAGTTAGTTTTGGGCCTCGTAGTAAATGTTTGTGGGCCGCTCACCTGAACCGCACCCGATAAGAAAAAGATGCCACGTCTCTTCATAGACTGCCGCCTGCCGACCATCAAACAAGATCCCCCACCTAAATTTATTATTTAATGACTTTCCCCTCTTTTTTTTTTATAATTATATTTTTGCTTGCTTTTTACTTTTTCAAAATTAATTAATTAATTCTCCATTCTTGACTTTAGTCATAAATCTCATTATATAAATCTCTTTCAAAATCATCCATGATTCAATCTCGCGATTTTTCGCTGCATTGACAAGGGGAAAAAGTCCTAATTTTAACCTAGATGTAGAAATCGAGTTGATCGGATATTAAAGAAAGACCTCGCAAGGTTGAATTTTGATTGAGGGGTTTTGTTAAGCGAAGTATCTGGCAAATTGGATCGTTGGAATTGATCAGCCTCGTGAGAGAGAAAAGGTAAAATCTTTAGTGCCGACCCAATTTTAATGCCCTTCGTTGGCTTCTGCCGCAATCCAGAAGTTTGGCCTTGGGATGCGTCGTTTATTGTTGCAGGTGGAGTGGAGGTTAGATTTCCCATCTTTATAGGGCTCAATTTGGGTGGAAATCTGGTGAATTTACTTTGTGATTTTCGTCCTTCTTCGAGGCCAAAGTTTTAAACTAGGGTTAGGTTTTCTAAATTTTTTCCTAGCTGTTGTTTTTCATTTCGTTGAATAGAAAAAGTGGTGGATTTTTCTTTGCCTAAGTTTTTTTTTTTTGTTTTGTTTTTTGTTTTTGAATTTTTAGTGTAGAAATTCATTCAGTTTCATTTTTTTTTTATAGGCTTTTGGGTTTGTGGTTGCAAAAAAGTGACATCTTTCTTTATCTTTGTATGTAACGCCTTTTGCTTTAGTTTAGGTTTGCTTCTTCAGGAGCCTCTTTGCTTGTGATCTTGAAGTACTTTAAATTTTATACTGTGTTGGTTCTATTTATGTAGGATTATTTAATTCTATTATCAATTGTAGTAATGGGATTCAAAGAAATATGATGATGGGCCATGGAAGATGAAAGAATGAAGGAAGGGGTTGGAAATTCGGCAGATCCAGTTGGAAGACGATAAGGATGCGGTGCTTGTGTTCGGGAGAACAGTTGAATGCGGAGGAGATGGTTCCGTCATCGGATTGTCAAGCTACCAAAGATGGCTCGATCAGTGGGTACTCTTCTCAAATCGGTGAGGGTGAGCAGAGAATTGATATGGGCAATATTGAAGAAGCTGAATCTTCTCTACGTGAGGGAGGTTGCCTGAATTATGAGGTTAGTCCAGTTTCATTTACTTGTTTCCTTGGTAGTTTTGCGGTTAACGGCAGATTCATTCTCCTACATAAATAATAAGACAAGGAACTAGAAGTTATTATTGTTGTTGAGGCTATTGTTATACCATTGTCTGTTAGTTTGAAGGTGCTCTTGTGCAATGCCACAAAAGAAATTGTACTTTACTCAACTGAATGCGTTGGTTTCTAATTCGATGTTTTTGTTAAGTAGTTGGGAATCTTATGACGAATTTTCCATCTAGTATATGCTAGGTATGTATAAATTTCTAAAGGACCTGTCATGTATTTTTCTCTAATTTTTAGGTTTCTTCATGACTCTTGTTCATTCTATGGCTGGAAATTGTTGTAAATATATCCTTAACAGTTGACACATTTTTCACTTACTTGAGTCCTTGTATTCACTCCAAATACTCTAGAAGAAGTTAGACACTACTGAGAACTTGATTACTGAATTTATATTGAGTGCAATATCTATACAACGCTGTAATATCTATACAACGCAAACAACCTTCTTTAGGTATATGGAGTACTTCAAAATAAAATAGGTGTAGTCATACAGGTGCAAAGGTCATATGCCACTATTGAAAATTCAAAAACACAGCATAACGAGATGATTGTTATTGTATATGGTGCAGTTGTGTCCTGTGCACAGGTTTAGGCTTGTCAAGTGAAGTCTAAAGAATTTATGTCATTTGCAGGAAGCACGAGCATTGCTTGGAAGGCTAGAATACCAGCGAGGGAATGCAGAAGCGGCACTTCGTGTATTTGAGGGAATAGACATCAATGCAATCGCTCCTAAAATAAAAATGGCCATTTCCAAGAAAGCGGCAAGTCGTTCCAAGTTGCGTTCACACTGGGATGTTCCCCCTATGTCTATACATGCAGTTAGTTTACTTATTGAAGCAATATTTCTCAAAGCAAGAGCACTTCATGACCTTGGGAGGTTTAAAGGTATGTCTTGATCTATATCTGAGCATGCACATGTCTGCTGTATGTTTTGAGTTTTCTTTGCTGTTTTTATCTTCATTTATTTATTTCGATGTTGCCTATCCCAAGTACTTGGCATAAAAGGCTTAGTTGTTGTTGTATTTACTTATTTAATTAGATGCTGATGCTGGCCTGAGTTTTTAATGAAGTTTATACTAATTGAATATTACTGATTATTGCCTGAATGGTAGTGACAGGATCTCCATCCTTATTCTGTAAGATCTATCCTGGGTATTGTTTTACAAGTCTAGTGCTTATACTTACAAAACAAACGTTCCGGATGATTTTTTAAACAATAGTTGTATAGAGACTTGTTCTGGAGGCTTGCTACTTTTTTCTTTTGATTAATCTTAGAAAAACCATCATTGTTCTGAAGATTCTATAGACTTCTAGCTGGGAGATGAATTTTATGGAATGTACATGGCACAAATAGTTTACGTTTGTAAGTCTGTTTTCCCTTTAAATTTGTAGTTCTATTAAAGATGCCACGACAGTTTTTGATGGTTGTGCGAGATGGAGAAATAGATGTCTTCTTATGTTCTTCGCCTAATTTGTAAAGGTAGATCTGTGTAGAACATGAAACAGGTAATCATGTGGATGACAATAATTTTATTTGGGTTTGCCTCTTCCTTTTGATGATACTGAAGGAAAATCAAAATACTTGTACATACTTGTGATCTCCGAGTGCTGGAAATTGTCAACATTTTCCGAAAGCAACTAATGTGCCCATTTATTGGTGTTTAATAATATCTGACCTTTCAAATCATTACTGTTCTTCTATCAGTGTTATGGCACGGTCATGAAATTTAACAATATCATATACATACTTTATTTGCTCTTGGGGGCTTCTAACTTGTTTATTTGAAGCAAATTTTCCTTAATAAAGTTTACAATCCAGCTTCTTGTATTTTTTTTTTTTTTTTTTTGATATGCTTAGCCCTTAAATAAGTGAATTGGTGCTTCAGAAAAGAAGGTAATAATGGCTTCAGGAAATGCAAGTTGTTTTAGGAAAGACAATAGAACAATGACATAAAAGAGGCATTGAAATCATCATGCTACTTGGAAGTCAACATAGTATTTGGGCGGATTAATGACTCTGTGACACCATTGAGAATGATGTTGCATATATGCATGCAAAAACAACAGCAATGACGATAAAAACTTCATCCCAGCATTTTGGTTTTGGCTACATGAATTTGTTTCTTCCATTTGTTTCTATCCATTCACTTCGCTAAGTTAAGCGTTTTCAAGTTGTTTTTAGTTACCTCAATCCAAGATCTCTTAGGCATACCTCTAGTCCTCACCACTCTATCAGCCATCATCCTATCCGTGCTCTTGGCTGGCACACATGTCGCTGAGCTTGCTTCTATTGAATGTATCATAACAGCTTATGTGCATAACTACCACATTATTCGCGGGAGATAAAACATTTGTACTTTTATAAATATTAAAAATTCAAATGTTGCTTTGCCTATTAATTTTAACAATATAATGCTGCTTGCCAAAAGAACTAAACCAGTACCTTTATGAAGAGAATAAAAAAAGAAGTATGCAATATTTATACTATTCTCATGTTTGTTATCAGCCTATCCTCATATGAAATGAGGCACCCTGGTAGTTATGAAGATCTAAACACAATAAGCCCTTGTTTTGTCTATACATCTTTTGTTTCTATCCTTTAAATTGGTATGTCTGTGTACCGATCATCATCACTATCAACTCTTTAGACCTTCCCTATAGGGATTGGTTATGGAGCATACTTCTCTGTGAAGACTTGACAAAATATTGGGATCTGCTGTCAGTCAACCTGACACCTTAAAGTTTGGGCTTCATGGCCGAGCAAACTATGGACAAGAATAGTAGCTTGCCTTCAATCAACCTCAATGTCTATAGTTTGCATAATGCTCCCGGAACATTTGACAAAATTTTAGGACCTGCGGTCAACCTGACATCAACACTCAATGCCTATGCTTCATGGCCAGGGAAACAATGGACAAGAAAGTTAGCTTGCCTTAAATCCTACATGGCCTATTGCTAAATAGGAAATTTTACCTTATTGTTCATACACTTTAAACTCATATAAGTATGAAGCAACCCTCCAAGCCTCTAGAACAAAAAAACTTATGTTATAAATTTTTATTTAATTTATATATATATATATATATATATATATATATATATATATATATATATATATATATATAATTGATTTGATATTTGTTGCATTGAGAAATATAAATATAATATATGTTTATGATTTGTGGATAGATATGGCAGATATATCATTTTGTTTGCGACGATATAGTAAAAAAAAGGGTAAAGGGTCATATAGTTTTGTGCACATAATAGTTGATGTTTGCAATATTACCTGATATGTCATTTTGATATATTGGCCAATATTGTTCACTTTTTTCAATTGGGATTTTGACTTAGAATGAGTTTGGGCTTCATACCCAATTGTGTTTCTGTGTCTAAGAAAAAAGCCCGAACTCTTTCATCTTTGCTGAAATAAGCTAAATTCTTATACAATGGAAACATGGAAAAGAGAATTTCTCTCAGACTGCTAAAAGGTAAAATTGGCTGATATCTATGTTGCGAAGCTCCATCAAGTAGTACTCAAGACGTGATGCTTATTTTAATGGCTCTCTTTTCCTTATTCTTCCTTCTCAACCTCTGTTACTTGCTTTGCTATTGTTTTACCAGTTGTTACTATATCTATTGTACCTGATACTATTATTGCTGTCAATTTACTTTCACGACTATAGTTGCTGTCCTTTAACCTCAATCATTTCAATAATTTTTGTTTTTAACTTTAGATTGAATATGCTATATGACGGAGACAATAAATATCCAGATTTGATTATAGATTCTAGGATATTTGATTATATCCTATTAGATTTGAAATTGTATGAGATTTGTGTAGATCTGATGAGATTTGATTAAAAGTTTATTGTTATAACTTATTTTGATTATTTCTATGTGTGGTGCACACAGTTTTTTTATAAATAATTATGTATGACTCTTAAAGAAGGAGAATGCAATGTTGAGAATTAAAATATTTTTTTGTTTTGGCATGGTGATTTGCTAAATAAAATGAAATTTTTCATCGTAGATTTGCTGAGTGTAGGTGTGGATTCATCTGGGTGAATTTCCAAAACAATTTTTAAATCTCTCCTCGGAAATTTGATGAGAGTGGGTGATCACCTGAGTGTCAAGGGCTAAATTAATCTTTATCATTTTTTATTTCTATTTTAAATTTCGAGGAAAATTCTAATTTTTTGTTCTTCCTTAAATCCCTAATTTTCCCCATCATTAAACCCTAATTCGGTTTCTATCCTGCATCAAATTGGTATCCGAGCTCATGATCAATCTTGTCCATCTTCTATCTTCCATCTTATATTTATTTGTAATTTTTATTTTTGGTTTTTATTTTTTGAAAAAAATTCAGAAAAATGGAAGTTAGAAAAGAAATCAGAGAAGAAAAAAGTGAAGAAAACAAAAAAGGAAAAAAGAGAGATAGAAAAAAGGAAAAAAATAAAAAAGTTTCAATCTTGCCAAATCCAAAAGATTCAGGTTTGAGCAACATCATCAAGTATCGACAAAATCAAATCATCTCCTTTCAATGAAGAATTATTAATCAACTTCATCCAAGTCCACGAGCGAGACCTCGCTCGTCATCATCATCGACTTTATTGAGCATCGCCGATGAGATTCAACCATGAATCCCAAGTTCGGGTTAAGAAGCTTCATGTAAGGATGTTGATTACCTCAATTCGGATATGTTTGATTTTTCTTATCGCTGCATTCATTGGAGATGAACGCTTAGAAGCGGAGGAGAGGTTATGGAGACAGTAAAGATCCAGATTTGATTAGAGATTTTAGGATATTTGATTATAACTTATTAATTTGAAATTTTGTGAGATTTGTGTAGATCTTATTAGGTATGATTATTTTTATGGTTATTATTAGATTTTGATTATTTGTACATGTGGTGCACATAGTTTCTTTTATAAATAATCAGGTATGAATCTTGAAGAAGGAGAATGAAATGTTGAGAATTAAAATCTTTTTTTTTGGCATGATGGTTTGCTAAATAAAATGAAATTTTTCATTGTGAGTTCGTTGAGAGTGGACGTGGATTCGTTATGGTGGATTTCCAAAACAATATTTAAATCTCTTCTAATGAATTCGTTGAGAGCGGGTGAGAGATCATTTGATTACCAAGGCCCAAATTAATCTTTATTATTTTTTTTTAATTTTGTTCTAAATTTATATGAAAATTCTGTTTTTTTTGTTCTTTTTCAAATCCCCAATTTTCCCCACCAATAAACCCTAATGTGGCTTCCGTCTTGCGTCACTAGATTTTATTGAGTTACACTTGTATGCATGTTTATGTTCTTAAATGTTGTTAGATGCATGTAATGCTATAACATTGTTGTTAGATAGATTATATTAGGATATTAAACCACCTTTGCATGGTATCAATCTCACATATTTGACATGTATGTAGAGTTTTTGATATGAACGTCCGATATGATTATGTATACTCGATATATCATCCAATATCCGCAATCCGATATGGCATTCTCATCCAATATGATCTCGATATCCGACATCTAGAACCTTGTTTGTAATTATAAAATAATATTCATATTGCTTGCTCAAATTTCATATGGCCACCAAACCTTATGATTCATGAGTTCCTTTATTTTTCTTATGCTATTAACTGTCGTAGTAGTTTTTATATTCAAATTTATATACTGTAGAATATATAATTTAAGCTAATATTCAAAGGAAGAAATTTGATGTTGGAGATTCATGCAGGTTATATCATTTTAATGTAATATTTTACATAACATCACATCAGATCGAGGATTTTACCTCATATTAAAATATTTAGTACCTAAAACATTTTTATAGCTAATATAGTACATGAATGTCATTAATGAATCTGGGAGCACCCACATATATGATAATCAACATTTATTATGCATGTTTAATCTGATGTCATTTGGATTTTGCAGAAGCTGCTCAATCATGTAGCACTGTTCTGGACATTGTGGAATCTGCATTGCCGGAAGGTCCTCCAGGAAGCTTTGGTACTGATTGTAAGTTGCAAGAGACACTATGCAAGGCTGTCGAATTTCTTCCAGAATTGTGGATAATGGCTGGATTTTATCAGGAAGCCATCTTGTCATACCGCCGCTCTCTTGTAAAGAAGTGGAACCTTGATGCTGAGACTATTGCAAAGATCCAGAAAGAATTTGCTGTTTTTCTGCTATATAGTGGCTGTGATGCTACTCCACCAAATCTCCGTTCTCAAATGGATGGCTCCTTCACACCTAGAAATAATGTAGAAGAGGCTATCCTTCTGTTAATGATCCTTTTGAGAAAGTTTGCTCTCAAGCGGGTCAAGTGGGACCCATCTATTATTGATCACCTCACTTTTGCATTATCTGTATCAGGACAATTACAAGCTTTGGCCAATCAAGTTGAGGAGTTACTTCCTGGCGTCATGGAGAGAAAAGAACGTTACTACACTCTTGCGCTGTGTTACCTTGGGGATGGCAATGGCCTGACTGCTTTGAATTTACTGAAAAAAATATTGAGTTCAAATGAGGATCCAAAATGTGTTAAAGCACTGTTACTAGCTGCTAAGATTTGTGGGGAGATTAGTGCTTATGCAGAAGAAGGTATCTCCTTCTCACAGAAAGCACTCGCTAATTTGCATGGCGATTGTGATCAAATGGAGTGTGTTGCCAATTGCTTATTAGGCATTTCCCTTTCAGCTCAGAGTAAAATTTCTGCCTCAGATTCAGAAAAAGATTCAAGGCGGAGAGAGGCACTTGAAGTGCTTGAAAAGGCTGATGAAAAGATGCAAGGAAAAGATAGTAAAATCATATATTATCTCAGTCTAGAAAATGCTGAGCAGAGGAAGTTGGAGTCAGCACTTCAGTATGCGAAGAAACTCATGAAAATAGAAGCTCAATCAAATGTTAAGGGATGGATTCTGTTGGTTCGAATATTGTCTGCGCAGAAGAAGTTTATTGATGCCGAGACTATTGTTAATGCCGCTTTGGATCAGACTGGAAAGTGGAACCAGGGAGAACTATTACGAACTAAAGCCAAAATCCAAATTGCACAAGGGAAACTAAAGAATGCAGTAGAGACATATAAAGACCTTATTGCTATTATTCAACTTCGAACGAAAAGCTTCAATGTTGGAATCAAGTCTTCAAAGGTTAGCTAACACTGATTGATTTAATTTTAGTCATTGATGTCTCTTGGCTTTTCTCAATGAGAATGCCAAATGAAGATGGCTTCTTCTATGCTTTACAATCTATTGTTTTAGCAATAACTGTTCATCCTATGATTTATCACGTCCACTATAGGCAGTTTTGCTAATTTCTAATAAGCCTTTCCAGTTTTTCTTTTTTACTCTGAAGTAATGATTGTTAAGTGTACTCTGTTCATCAGGGAGGAAAAGAAGATAGATGTCTTCAAATAGAAACGTGGTATGATCTGGCCAATGTCTACATAAGCATGTCGCAGTGGAGGGATGCTGAGGATTGTATCTCGAAATTGAAAGCTATTAGTCCTTATTTGGCTTTAGAATGGCATGCCAGAGGTACTTTTATTTGTTCTTAACTTACTCATTTAAGTGAATAGTTGATCTGCATGTACCTGAAACTGAGAGCATGTAGAAATGCACAAATAAATATTCTTGTACTCATCTCAGACTGCATATATCTTTGGCTTTCAACCTGAGATATCCTAGCTTTTCTTTGTGATGTTGGCTGCATAGGCAGCATTGTTTTACTGTCCTTGACTCAATAATCCCTTTTTTCCCCATTAATTTTTTGTTTGTTCTTTTGTACCTCTTTAAAACCAGAGTGCATAAGATAATTATCATGGGATAATTTTGCAAGTAATTCATATAATTTTAGCTTAATTGTGAAATTTCAGGGAAGCTGCATGAAGCAAAGGGCCTCCACAAAGAAGCTTTGAGTGCATATTTTAAAGCACTAGACCTCGACCCGGCACATGTTCCGAGCCTGGTTTCTACAGCTACTATTCTTAGCCAGATTGGTTGTCGGCCATTGGCTGTTGTAAGAAGCTTTCTTACAGAAGCACTGCGTCTTGACAGGACTAACCACATAGCATGGCTTAAGCTTGGTGAACTTTGTAAGTCTGAGGGTGTATCACCTATTGAAGTTGCTGAGTGTTTTCAGGCTGCTCTTCTTCTAGAAGAGTCTGCACCAGTTGAACCTTTCAGATGACCTCTTGATCTAGGTTACTCTGTAAGATACTGTATATCTTCAATGACATGCCCATTTTTTTAATTATAGTATTATACAAACAAGATGCAGTCCACTTGTAGCTTTCAGGCAATACCATTAACACAGTTTTTGAAAACATGCAGTTTTCTATTAATTGTCTCTTATCTAATTGTCTGATTTATGTAGTCGTACAGCATTTTGCCTTAGTGGGCAATTTTCTCAGAAGGAGAACTGAATTCCTAGAATCTAAAGTATTGCTATGAAGAAACAAAGTCTATAAAGACTTAAAGAGGCAATAGAGGGTTCTCATTCTACAAACAAAGAACATACCTTAGAGAGCATGGTAATCACTAAAGATTCAGTGATCATTTGATTCAGAGCTATCACTCAAAACATTTTGGAGAAACACCAACAAATAATCTCATTTCTATGGGTAGATTTTTTTACACCAAGGTTCTATTGTGTATTTATTGATGGGAGTGGATAAGTGAGAAAATCCTCTTTATACACTAAGTGTATAAGTGTGCTGTCACGACTTTGATTCAAAGTAATTACTCTTGGGGGGAAAACCCTCCTTGACATGATTAATGAACGCTGTAATCAATTCTTATGGTCTATCTCATTGACTTGTTAATTGTTTGCTGATGTCTTGAAATGATTTGCAGCATATGTTAATGTTTCATGTAATCATGTTATATACCTTATAGGATGTGGATGTTACTTTTTTTTTATTGTACTTGAAATATATGTCCGCTTCGGATGTTGTTAGTTTGAAAAAAAAATTCTTTTATTTTTTTTTAATTTTTATAAATAATAACCTGATTTTGATAAAATCACTGCAGTTCAGTAAGCATGTGTTTCTTCTTTTGCACCTTCAATTATTGGATCGGATGGAGACAAAGTTTATGTCACATTGGTTGTGGGATCAGTCGAATGATAATCCTGTGCGGATCTTACATTCTCCTATATCGGCATGACTGCCTGAAACAGGTTGCAGGATGCATAATAAGGTTTCCTTTTTAATGGAAAATAGCTTCTTCTATATCAGTCTGAAACAGGTTACAGGATACATAATAGGGCTTCTTTTTTCTTGCCATTTGCCCTTGAAATCTTTTAGATTTTGATGTACCCCTTATAAATTTATGTTATTTGATTTTAGGGCTTCAAATTGCGCCCATTCTCTTAGGGGTTGTTGAGTAACATGGAGTCAAAGGTTGAAATTGTTCAAATACATAATCAGTTGGATAAGTGCCCTCCATAATCAAGTAATGTTCATCTCTCTACATTTCCTAAATAAAAATATTAATGTAGTCCCTGCACAAAATCATGGAAAAGCATACACTTAATAACTGTAATAATTGAAGTATTGAACTTGATAGCCGTTAAGGCCTGGCTTAGTTGGGAGGAGGAGGATGTTTTAAGGGGGAGGCGTAGGGCTTTGCTCTCTGAAGTCCCAGGTTCAAGTCTATCCTATCAGCTTTGTTCAGAAACAGTAATAATTGAAATAAACAAAATAAAATTTAATAGATAGCTATCTTTGCCAAGGAAAAGTTATGATGTGAACATACGAAATGCAGAAGATTGAAGGGAGTATGTCAGAATGAGAAAGATGTCAAGGAGTAACAATCTAAAAGTTGTTGATTTCAAACTTTTGGGGTTGGCTACATTTCTCCCTTTCTCATTCAGCTTTGTTAAGAGACATGGCCTCGATAAATTAGCAGCTATTATTGCTAAGGGGGAGCATCTAGTCAGTTCAGCTCGGCCTTTGCTTAGAGTTTTAAACTGAAGATCCTAATCAAAGCCAAAAATTTTTGCGCTGAAATTACATACCAAACCAAATATCAGCCGTAACAAAACTGAATTCCATTTAGCTCTTTTCAAGCTGGTGTTAGCGGATGAAGGAAAGAGGACGAGATTAGAATGCTTTGCAAAATTCAGAAAGAAAATTTCCCCATAAGTTCTTTAAAAAAACCTAAAATTCATAAACCAATCCGACATTCGTGCAGAAACAAATATAAAAGTCATAAAGAAAGGAGATCTAGAAAATTCATGTGAAAAATCTATAAAACTCACTAGAGAGTCCTTCCACACACAGGATCCAGTAAATTAATGAGGAAGAAAATGTTTATATATAAATTAAGCAATTTCATAAATAAACACGTGTTCTGTCAAGGCCCTCCTCCAACATACTTGTCTAGGCCCCATTGACAATATCTTGGTGCTTAATTTTTAGGTGAACCTCGTAAGGAAAGTGGACGAAGGTTAAGGGGGTGAGCAGGATTTTGTCTGACAGCTTAAGGGAGGGTTGTGGCATGCGCAGTTTCAGATAGTGGCATCTATGGTCTTTGTGTCGCTTAGAACTTTCTTTGGGAGGTTTGCTCCTATAGAATGCATGAAAAAGATGGTCATATTATTGTGGTCATGTATTTTTTTGACATGATGCTTACTGGTTGTATTTAGGTTTAATTGAAAAAAATAAGTTTTGGTACCTACCACCCACCAATTATAAGCCCAAAACCAGCTTTCCTATCCCAAATATTCCATCAACTCATTAGGTTCTATTTGATAGCTTCTCCTTGATCAAAAGATCAAAACTAACACAGAGGCTATAATCAAAGACAAGGAAGTCCCAATTGAAGGTCTATTAATTGCCTCGTCTTCCCCTGAGCAAACGAGTTCACTATTCTCTCAAGTTTCCCCGTATCAGGTCTCTCCTTATGTTCTAAGTCTCTTGAGTTTTCTTTCTGCTACTGCTGCTCCTGTTGTTTCATCCTTTTGTTGCTGTTGCTTTTTTTTGTGGGTTGCCTCTTCCTACTTCTGCTGTTGCTTTATAGAAATGCTTATACATACTATGTGTGTGTGTGTATAATTTTTTTCATTTTGAATGTATTACCTATATTTGATTAAGTTTAAAAAATAGAGTGAAAATTAGCTGTTAAAAGAGTTCATTTAACTGAACTGAAAGGAAATGAGAAAAGAAATTGTTGATCTTTATCACTTAATTTTCCATTGCTTTCAGTTTCAATTCTTTACCCTATTTCTAAGTGCTGTGAAATTCATCTCAGCTTGATCCATGCCTGGCATCAGTGGATCAAGTGCCTCCTTCAAGAGGAACACAATGAAGTAATTATTAGATAAATGACTTCTAGGATATTACAACTACCTTAGGGTCTTGTTCATATATATGAAATGCTAAAGCCATCTCAGATTGATCCATGCCTGGCATCAGTGGATCAAGTATCTCCTTCAAGAGGAACACAATGAAGTAATTATTAGATAAATGACTTCTCGGATATTACAACTACCTTAGGGTCTTGTTCATATATATGACATGCTATATGAATGCCAGGTATTGATGTCATACCCCCGATATATCGATTGAATCTGCTCTGCAAATATTGAAAACCCCTATACAGTAGGTATCTGATATCCTATTTAAGTATTTATAAGACCCTGGTGTTATGAGAGGAAAGGGCTTGTGGGATTTGAGAGAACTAAGGGTTATCATTATTCGATTACTGCACATGATCATTATTTTTTTAAAGAAAGTGCAAATTATCATTCTTCTATTTGGTTATGGCTCTGTTTTGGTTTCAGAGGTACCAAAAAAACAAAATTGAGCCAGTAAACCTTTTTTGTTGAGAACATGAAGTCAAAACTGAGTATATTTTCTGCAAAACCAAACTGAATGACAATACAACAGTGGTTCCGTTTATATTTTGATTCTAAAACAAATTCTCACCCCTTATCATATCACCTCAATCCATGCCAGGTTTGTTATATGAACAGAATATTGAGGTATAAAGAGACATTATGCACATGAGTGTAGCAGCGATGCGCATGCTTCATTGGTTGTATGGTAATATAAGGTAAGGTAAGGTGTAAAATGAGGATATTCTTGCCAAGGTAGGTATAGCCCCATAGAAGGGAAGATGTGAGAAAATCGCATGTGATGATGATTTGGTTACCGTAACGTAGACTTGCGGTTATACGAATTCAACAAATGAAGCTTATTAACATTGGGCAAGTTAAAAGAGTAAAGGGATGATCAAATAAAATATGGATGAATGTAATATGTAAAGATATGAATGCCAATGTTTAAAATAACAATAACAGTAACGTAAAGTTTTGCCTATTTTAGGTTATATCGCATATTATTGTAATGCATAACGTAGATTACACAATTTCTTATTTGTTTAATATGAAAATATATATATCTATGTAAAACAATTTTTTTTTAATTGGAATATAAATAAAAAAATTCTATAAAAATAATATAATTTTTTATGACACTGAATCTATTTTAATTATTTAACAAGTTATATAAATTTTTTCACATTTATCTTCATAAATTATATTAAGTCCAATCCATAATTTCAGTCATCATCTAAATAAGAAAACAATATTCGAAATCTTTATTTCAATTTTGATTATTATCAATGTTATAATTTATATTTTATAATGCTCAATTTCTTTTATTTGTAATTGTTCATTTTAGTTTAGTTGGGAATTCAATTGAATCAACAGAAAGCAAGAAATTCTAACAATCAGACATGAAATATAAGAAGCGAAAAAGGAAGCAATTGCAAATTAGTAAGCTAGTAATTCTACAAGCAATTAAACATGCAAACAATAAGTACTTAAGTAAGAAAAATACAACAATTTGTTAACAATAAAAGCAAATAATCAATAGCTATATAGAAATTACTAAAAAAATAAATACAAAAAACATAACAAAACTTAATTTAACGTGATATAACATAAAATAACGTAAAAAATGCACCGTTATAGTGCATCGAGTTATTGTCGACGGTTAGATAGTGTTGGAGTTCCGTTAGGTATCATACGACAATATAATGGGTTTCATAACACGTTATTTTCAACATTGATGAATGCTAAAGGCCTTAATAAAGATATATTGTTTGACAGGAATGAGTGGAGAAGGATGATCCGCAAGCTCGATCTGGCATAATTCTATTTTCGGTTCATGTAGCCTCCCCCAAATACTTGGAATAAAAAGCATATTTGTATTTAAGGGTGGCAATGATTTGGACCCTATCAGATCCACTTGATGATTCAATAATAATTTGTTGGATCTAATTGGGATTTAAGCCCATGCAGAAACCTAGAACCCACTCCAAACACAATAAGGTATGGGATGAGTGAATTAGGTGTCTGATTATCCAATGCCTCATTTCTCGACGGTAATTTGTGAAATTCTATGGAAAATCAGGTCAAAGTTTACAAGTTTTTCTTGCTTACATGTGTTGTTTTGTTTTCTTTTGAGCTATACTAGTCATGCTCCAAAACAATCATATGAAGTTAGAAAGAAAAGAGAATACTTATACAGAAGTAGGTGGATTGATCCGTATAGATACATATCAGGTTTTATAGATTCTTAAGATGTATGTCAAGATCCAATAAGGAATCATATCTATCTGTTGTTTGGAAAGTTATTGGAAGCAACCAAAAATAAACAATGGCCTGTCAGGAGGGATGACTTTGGAATTTGAAATTGTGCCACACAACTCTTTTTCTATTTCTTTTCCTTTTTCTAAATTCCATGGTGATACTTTTGCATACATTCCAAATCAAACTCACAATGCATTAAGTGTTGCATGTGCCTTATAAGTTCCTAATCTGAGTGATCATACGTTGGCCATGGCCTCTCCCTTGCTTCTCAGCTGCATCTGCTATATGTATCTATCAAATGCAAAGGGTGGAGTTGTGCTCTCGATCCCTATATGTTTTGCATTAAAATTTAACTAGTCACGGTTCATATTTTGATATGTATGCCTTAGAAGTTAACCAGACATGGGTTATATATTGATACATGTGTGTTATGTTAAATCATTGATTGTTAGCATGACGTTTTTATCTGATTTGTAATAGATCTAATTTAAGGTGTTTGTTCTGTTTGTTACTATGGTTTTCTTGCCTGTCTATTGGTCTTCTAGGCTTAATTCAAGCCCAGCTCTTTTCTAGTAATTCATCACCAATTTGCAGCAGTGATATTAGGTTGACAGCTGATTGTCAACCGTGTCTAATTTTCCATGGAGCTTTTGCACTGTGGCTAACTCTTTATGATGAGAAAAGCTTGAGTTGACACTGACAACAAAATTCTTCAACCAAGATATTTTTTTTTTTTGGATTTTAAGGGGTAACTGAAAGGTATCAATAGAAGGTTGATTTCCTTTGCAATATGTTTGATTTCCTCATCCTCTAAACTTGATTTAATAAAAGGGGTTTGCGCTGGAGCATGCAAAGTAGACCAACAGTAGTTACTGAAAAAATCAGAGTTGAAGCTTGTTTTCTTGCAGATTAGTAGCAAAGCCTAAGTGAAGCTGATATACTCATTGGTTGTTTTGGGGGCTAGTTGCTTGATGTTGATGCCTTAATGGATGAAAGAATGGTATTAATTGATCTCATGTTACTACTGAATGTTTCATTCTCCTTGTTCTGCTTCAGTTGCTGATGTTAGTTTACTTGCTTTCAGAGTTGGACACCTTGAATAAATTCACAGACTGCAGTTATTTGGTGAGAATTTATTCCTATCTGCTTGAACGGCTAGAGCCCTAGATTAGGTAAGTTACAGATGTTGCAACTAATGGAGAAAAACTTTTTCCTTCTCTTTTGCATATACTTTATAACATATATTGCAGGGAATGGGGAAAACCTTTTTCATCTTCTGCATCTACTTAATAACATACATTGCAGGGAATGGAGAAAACCTTCTTTTATCTTCTGCATCTATAACTGTAACTGCAAAGCTCCAAATGTAGAAATTAGTATAGATGATAGCACAGCGTAATGATATTCCTTAAAGAAGGAACAATGTGTTGGTAGACCTACACTATTTGATCATGATATAGGATACAGACACACAAATACAAGCATTATAAGCACTCCATGATGGACATGGGGTATCAGGTGTCGCAAATCCGGGAAGTCTGTGCACGAAGATGTGACACTCTCCTCCTCACCTGGCCCCACCTAAAGGATCTGGTGTGTGAGAGAGGGAGGGGGGAAGCTCCTTCCCAGAGGATTTGGAAGAAATAATTCCCGTTGAAATCCTTGGGGTCATTCAACAAACCCTCTAATCTTGATTTATAACATCTGAAATGCCTAGAATTCTAGAGTTGGAATGATTTTGAGCTTTTGCCTATGCTCGAGTCATCAGTGGCCTCAAAATGGACAGCTAAGAGGAGTAATTTCTTTAGGCCATAGATGTTCAAAATTTATCATAAATTGGTGTTCAAGGGACTAAAGTTTCTAAGATCATGTTTAACCATTTGGATTTTCAACTACTATGGCTCATAGCCTCAGACTATGATTTTATGCATTATTCTACTTCAAATATTCATTTTGTGATCATTTAATGTACATGAGAAACCTCCAAATCATCTTTTTCATTTAGTTTGTAGGTATTCTATATCTTATAGATCAAAGACAAATGGAGTGAATTTCAATTTGCATGACCTTCTCTTGGATTTTAATGGAAATTATTTGTTCTCATATCTTTTGGAAAGATGAATTGATTGAATTTTCACTTGCATGGCCTACTCTTGGATTGTAATGGAAAATATTTGTTCCCAAGTCTTTCGGAAGGATCTGAATCCCTTCTTGATGTGGATACAAGTGATTAAGGGTTTTGTCTAGGGATGATTTGGTTGATATGGGAAAGAATTAGGCTTTGATAAAAGGAAAAGGATAGGATTTGTTGCTTCATTTTCAAGCAAGTCACATCCTACTATTCACATGTAAAAGATTTAAGAGTAGCAAATCACATACTCCGTGAAAAATAAACTTCATCCATAATAATTCTCTAATATACTTATAGTTCGTACATGGTAATATCATCCAAAATATGTGTATGACTCATGCAACCTAAAACAAACATCCCACTAAATCAATAAAATGTAATAAACATAAATAATAACTCCTACCGAATCCTAGTTGTTCGTTGTCCATGATGCATGTGTGTTTTATATGGAAAATTTATGTGTAATAACCCTCCCCCATATAACATATATCTTTTATAAAATAATAATATTTTACATTGTGATAATATTATTTTATTTTGAATAATTTAGTTTCTAAAATAGTGAATAAAAAGTAAGTTATTTTTAAATGATCTTTTATCTAAAACTAAATTTATTTTAATTCCTAAAATTTATCCGATCTTTTTCTAAAGTCGAAGCCCATGTTTTTTGGCCCAAAAATTTAAATTAAAATAATAGAAATAAAAATGTAACTTTGAGAGGATTTGAACCTGATACCTTTAATCTCCCACTCATGTACCCAACTAAGTCACAATCCCAAACCACTAGCTATGTTGCTAGGTTTTTGAATCAATCATTAGATTTCTTTTTGAACCTAGTTACGACTGTTCATCATCTTTAACTTCCAAACTCCCAACTCTTTATTTTCCCCATTACAACCCACCTTTAAACGTATTTTAAAACTGAAAATTAAAATCTCATTATCCTTGTTAATTCCCTAAAACTTTTCACCATCTTTAACTCTTATATCCAACATTATATAAATCTAATATCTCTTTTCAATTCAACATATACAAAGTCAAGCTCTCTATTGTTTTATCTCTCTCTCCTCACCTCACTGTAGTACCTTAATGAAGCCCCAAAACTACTGTCGGAGCCATTGCTGGAGCCACCACCACTTCGCCGGAGAGGAGCACATTCTTCCTCTTCTTTCCCCATTTTTGGGATCTCACCTTTTGTTGAAAGGTAAGAAATGATCTTTTGTTTATTGGGCTTAAATTACCTTAATGGATCATAGGTTAACTTACACTATCCAATATCCATAATAAGTTAAAAATACTATCCACTATCTTATAAACCCAATAAGATGAATCTAGATCTTTTTCTTAATTTCAAATCCGTTAAGACTAAAATCAATTTTGAGTTTGTTATAAATATTGAAAAAATCTCAAAATATAATATAAATTCATATTAAGCTATTTTTAGTATTCATAGAATTTTTTTTGTATGTAGATTACTTCGTTGTGATTAATAGTTAATCAATATCGAAAAACAAATTAAGGTGAGTTTATTTTGGACTCACTAATCATGCTATTCTACTTAACTGTTATTTTAATTGTACTGGTTAATACTATAAATTGATTTGTTATTTTATATGAATCCATCAACTACTTATTATTTGTTCCTGTTATCGAAATCATATCTTTTTTTGCTATGCATTTGTTATTAAATTTGTTAAATGACATAATGTAGTTAGTTTTTAGAACAATTAATATATACAATATTTAATAAATCACGTAAAAACTATAATCATTGAAATTATTGTTTGTAATATCCTTTTGTATCGGTGTCTAGGTTAGTTGTCTTACATGCTGGTTACGTAATTAAGAAATGTTCGTAGTATGGAAAACCTTCCAGCATTTCAAACACTTACTTGACAGATATTTATGATATCATAAATCAGTAAACCCCTGATCTAGCTATATAGTGATCTATAATGAACTCTTTGAATATAACAACTAAGTATTAAACCTAGATGAAATACTGTACTTGACATATTTCATACATACTCTAAGAACAAGAATTTGGATCTCACATACTTGATTGACACTGGGTTGGGGAGAAATTGGATGATTGAAAAGTACTCTATTTCAGTTGTAAATTTATTAAGTTGTACTACTGGATGATTTGCACAGCATAGGTGTATGATGATTTGCTAAATTATACCTCATTATTTCTGTTTGCCTGCGGCATATCCAACTTAGCACTTGATGATCCATGTGACCATTTTTCTGGATCTGTAAGAGACAATTGAAACAGTGGTATCCCATCAATTTTTCCATTTACATAACATTCTAGTCAAAAATACCCTTGTTATAAAATTGACTACCCTACCTGACATTAGATTTAATCTATGACTACTAATATTGTTGTTACATATCAATAAAATATTTTCTAAAACTTATTTTATTATCATAATTGAACATATCCTAATAGTGTAATATTACATATATTTTTCCCACATTTCTATATGTATTGTTTTGGTCTCTAGCTGATGTCCAAATTTACCGATGGATACACCGAAACTGATGCAGGATCTGATATACTTTAATGAGCAGGTTGAAACCCAACAGAGTATTATAGCTACTTTGTTTTCTCTTATTTAGTGTCATTCTATTTTGTTATTTAGTGTCATTCTATCTGTTATTTCTATTGTTATTATTGAGTGCTATTATAGCAATTGGAGGGTTTAGCATATTCAAACCGAATATATTGCCGGTACCTGTTGTACGTGCTTCTAAATTGTATATCGAGAGTGGGCATTGACGTTATGACTAAACATTTATTTATAATAGTCCTAGACTCTTAACGTAAAAGTAGGCATAACACCTTGGTTTTTGCATATCATTCTGCAAAAGAAGTTTCACTGGTTAACAATAATTTTTTTGGTCACAGGTGGGCACACCAAATTTTTATAAGGAGTAGTATCCAACTGTACATATTCTGTAGGTCATGACAACATTATAAATACATGGACAATTTAAAGAAAATGTTATGGAGATAATCTTCATATGCGTCAAACAGTTGAAAAATGGATGGTTTGTGTTAGCATGTTTGTTAGATGCACCACATGGAATATGTTCATCAATAGTCAAACAATCAACCATGATCTATATGTCTGAGGACATATTTCTCACATTTTGAGAAATGTAAATCCAAATCAACATGCCATGAAGGCTGCAGTCTATTTTGTATTTAGTTGATGCATTCGAAGTCAACTTCACATCATAGTTAGTGTCTGTTTACAATGTATTATTCCTACCATCCCAAACTGAGGGACTAGCTCTCAGAAGCAACAAAAAAGGTATTTCAGCTGCAAGTATAACCTCATTTTTGTACATCCAGTCCATTCAATTGACTATCCAACATTAGCGCTAATATATAGCATATTGCATTAAAGCTCTACTCAGAAGTCCTCATCTAGTAAGCTGCAAGCATAACCTATTGTTGTGTACGTCCAGCATCGAGCCCCTTCAATTGACTATCCTACATTACTGTTAATATCTAACATATTGCAAAACTTTTGTACAAAACTCCTTTACCTAGGTTTATGCAAACTTTCATACTTTTTCCACATATTTTTCATCATAATTCTTTGTGTTGGATTTATTTTTTGATGGTTGTGAGCTGCCTAGTAGGAATGTAAATGGAGTAGATATAGGTATTACAGTATAAGCTTTTGAGCATTTGCTTTGACGTAGCAGATATGTATGCAAACATGGGTACTTTTGAGATATTGACTGCTTATATAACCATGTTTGATGGAAAATTGATTTTAGGACTTGAATCAAATGCTCATACAAATTGGATACTTTTAAATTTTAGTCTCTTCTCATATTAAAATTAAGAAATTTTATAAATTAGTGTTGCTACATATTGGGTTTTTTTTCTTGTATGTTGAATATTATGGATTGTTCTGCTGTATTTGGCCTATGGAATCTGATTGTTTGTAATTATTTTCCATATGCAGTAGAAATATTTCTTCATGGGTAACACCGAGAATGACCATCTTACTTCCTGCACAGTGATGCTTTTATTAATTTTCAAATTTATGTGCTCAAATTTCATACTGATTCCTGTGTATTATCCATCAAAAATCGAGACATATAACCTGTATTTCAGTACAACCTATCTTTTTCAACATGCTAGGATTCGAGAACAATCCTTGAACATACTGAAATCTCTTTGTATGTCTCCAATTAGTTTCCTTGTCCCTTGGTTTATTGGCAAAAGGTTATATTTCTGCCATTTCTTAGACTTATGAATATTTCATTGTGACATCCTGTCAGAGTTTCCAAAATAAAATTTTTAGAGTTGGCTATGACCCAAGACTAGGTGCTTATTATATTTGCTGCTTTGCCAAAATATTTTTTTACCTGTAAGAATTTCTTTCCCATCTTTTTTTTTTCATTAAAGCAATCTACTTCCAAACCTATTATCTGAAATTGGTGGTAACCAACTTGCAGACAGTACATCAGAAATCACCAATAATTGGGACTCACTGCCTGTGGAGGATACTTCTCTCCACCACTAAAATCTGTGTGTTTAACCTAATTGGACCCAACCCACATGGTGATTCTTAGGATCACTTGGTTAAGGGTTTACAAATATCTTCATTCTTTTTAAAAAAATATGTATGCTTATCCTTGAACGTGCATTAACTAAAGCATATTTGTATACATAACCATGCATACATGTATCTTATCTGGAATCTCGATTTCAACCATGATCGTAGGACCCAAGTTAGAAATAATTTCAAGTTTTTATTTGCAGGGTACTTAACATTTGTTAGCTTAGAACTGTTTCTTACTTTCCACAATTTTGTTAATTTTTCATACTTGTCTTTCTTAATACCTATTATAAAATGTTTCACTTTCCTCTCATAAATAAATCTTCTATTCGTTGGGCAATTTTATTAAATTTATGAATGTTATATTCTGAAGTTCTTGAGGCTGTTGTATGCTATGGGCAGGTTGGGGCTTTACGAGAGGAATATTGAACGAACTGACCTTGTGTAGTACTCCTGGCTTTTATCTCCATCTAAGATAATTTCTAACCAATTATATGATAACTTGTGTAGTACTTTTCTCTATAGGAGAGATAAAGATTTATTTTAAATTTTACCCATAAATATTTCTGGATAAAAATTAAAGCAAACAAAACCAAAAAAAAAAACTGGGAGAAAGGAAAATCCCAGTCCTAATCGGATTGGTGATAAACAAAACAAAACAAAGAGGAAGTTTAAACTCTCGTGAATCAGTAGTTCCCTACTGCGACTGGGGTTTGGAGCAATTATTACTAATTCTAGTAGGAATCGGCCTAGTTTTCTACCCTCTCCCTATATATATATAAGCAGCTTCATTGCTTAGCTCAATACCAATTGCAAAAATATTATGTTGTCTACTAAGCGCTATGAGGAATATGAGAGAAATATGGAGGCACAACCTCGAGCACAAATTCTCGATTATCTATCAGATAGTATGTAGCGATTTCTGCAATTATATCACAATTGACACCGAGTTCCCTGGGTTCATTCATCGCACCCCTGTCGGAGCTTCGAGCTTAGATCGGTACAGAGACTTGAAGCTCAACGTTGACTCCATGAAGATCATACAGTTGGGCTTCACGTTACACAACGAGCAGGGCATGTCCTACAGCCTTGCATGGCAAGTAAACTTCAAAGAGTTCAATCCTGCTGTCGACACTCGTGCAACAAGTTCCATCCAACTTTTGAGGAATAGCGGAATTGATTTTGAGAGGAATATGAGAGGAGTTGACGCAGAGATTTTTGCGACGCTTCTATGGTGGAATCTGATCTATCCTTGCCATGGAAGGACAAAGTGGATATCCTTCCATGGCCTGTATGACTTTGCCTACCTCGTTAGGCTGCTACTGCAGAGGCCACTTCCCAACGCATTGCCCGAGTTCTTGGGTACAGTCAGGTGCCTCTTCGGCAATGTGTACGATGTGAAGCACATAGCGAGGTTCTATGGGTTCGACGAGAGGACGGGGCTGGTGAAGATTGCAGAGAGACTTGGGATCCACTGGGAAGGGAGGCACCATCAAGCAGGATTCGATAGCATGCTGATCGGTGAAGTATTTTGGAAACTCAAGGAACGGTTTGGCCTGAACGAAGATAGTTTTGTGGGTATTATTCATGGAGCGGAAATGTGGACACACTTTGTCCCTCATGGGTTCTGTCCTCGGCCAATTTTTTTTACTCCCATTGCTTCGCCTCCTCTGCCTTGGTATGGTTTATGGTATGGTTAGATTTTCTATCGGAAACTAAAAACCTAAGAAAATTGAAAACTAGAAGTCCTTGCCATATGCTCAGTCGACTTTCGGGTCATCAACGACCTACGACGCCAGCCATCTACGAGGGTCTCAATGTATCAATCTGGAAGTATTAGGTGCACCATGAACTACAAGATCGGTCCCTATTTAAAGATGAATACTATCATCTATTCTTTTATTTATAATTGTAACTGTTCTATGCTGGTTAATCTTTTGTTTATGTTTACTGATTATGTATTTTTATTATTTTTTTTATAAAAATGAAATATTAGTTGACTCTTCTGTTATCAGAATAAGGTGTAATTATCTAAATTAAACAATCTTTCCTGGGAATAAGAAGTACTGCCAGCAGAATTTAATTGTTATTGCTTTATGGGGATGTTAATTATTTGATATAAACCTTAAATATATTTATCTCTCCGTTTATGTTGCAAGATCAAGAATTGGTCCTATTCAACAAAAGATGAACCACTAGCACTCGCAAAAAGAAGAAGAAGAATGGGAAAATTTGGGGAAAAAGAAACAAAGAAAGAAGTAAAGCGAAGAAAAAAAAAATTATTAGATCTTCAAATTTTTTATTTTTACAACATTCGAATAACTTGTGTTTGATTCATCAAATACTATTTGCCTTCTGTTTTTTTTCAATTTAAACGAAAGCCATAGCCACAAGGTCTTGTCCCAATTCTGGATGTCTACTCACCATTGAGCCATCTCTTAATAGGTAAAACAACACCTCTTTAAGAGAAAAAACAAAATTAGACTCATATTTAGTAAATATTCTCATTCACTTGCATTTATGACTTAATTGTACTCGTAGATGCAATAAGAAGAAACAAGCTCAAAGTCTTGCACAGTCATTGGAGGCGCAAATTCTACCCTGGAACCATTCAGTCCCCACTCAAGCATTAGGAAATTTGAGTTACAGTATGCAATAAATTAGAACATCAAAATCGAAATCAAAATTAATGAACACACGCACACATTCATAGAGAATATCAGACGCAGCCTGCTAACAAAGATCCTACTATGAGCGCAATTGCTATGAATCCATATAACAGGAAACTTCTGCATCAGTTCAAGACTATGGCCCCCAGAGGAACCTTGTCCTCTGAAGTCCTACTATAAGTGTAGTTCACCTCGGAAACTTTGTCATATAGAGCTCATGTGGAACGTAACTGGCTGAAACAATCCGTTCATCATAGGATCGTTGATGCAGACAGTGTGCTGCAGCACAGGCTGCTTCTTTTCTCAAGAACTCAACCAAGACGCACCCAGGTTCAAATACTTCCAGACCGGCCGTCTGATGGTTACTACTCTTTCCATTGCCCAACTCACCATCATCTGCAAGAGAACTGTTAGAATTTGCAGTTTCCAGCAGATGCTCCTCCTTTCCATTGCTTGGATTTGCTTTCACTTCCATAGTCTTTTCCTCTGTCATATCGATATCCAGTAATGGAACTTCTTCCACATTGATGTCTTCCACCTCGTCAAGGTTGGAAGGTGTTTCCAATTCCAAAGTGACACCATCTGCAGGGCTGGGTTTTGCAAATTCCCTCCTCCCGTTATCCTCCACAGGATTATCGTCATTAGTATTTGTGTGCTCCATATCATCCCTGACATCTTGAAACTCAATAACATTGTTCAAAGTGGATACATCTACATCTCCATTCTTACTGTTGGTGTTTGGGCTACTCTCTGCAGGTTCGATACTGGGGGAGTCGGTAAGAGGATTTTGTTGTTCGGAACCTGCAACGGCAACTTCCCTCTTAACTACATTAATAGACTTGACACTTCCAAACCTGAAATTTTTAATAAGACATGCATGTTACTACCTTGGTACTTCTAAGCATGATAATTGCAAACAAAATAATTGCTTTCGAGTTTAACATACCTTGCGCACTCCAACCTTATATCTTCCACTATCTCCTCCAACTCAGTATCAGAGAGCAACAGAAATTCCTCAGGGTTGAACTGATTCAGGTTCGAACAAGACAAATCAGCAGAGAGAAAATGTGAATGTCAAGTGAGTCTGAGATCATTATAATTATCGAGTATCCAACAAAATAGAAGAAGAGATAAAATTTTCAAACAGCATAATTATTGCTGTAGTGATGGAAAATACAGTACCACATTCTTAAGTTGTAGAACTGGCGTAGAGTCTGCGAGCAGTGATTTTGCATGGGAAGGAATATCATAGGACGGAAGGCCTTCATTATCATCCTGAAACAAAACAAGCTTTCAGCAAACAGAGAAGATCCAACCAGATTTGCCTACTGCAGAAACTGCAGCACTAAGATAGTGGAAGAACCTGCATTACCTCCTCCCCGTGGGAATCAAGAAAAGCTTGAACTGCAGTAAGCACATGACCGCCAAGCTTCATTCCGTTAAGTCCCGCGCAAGCCTTCTGAGTAATGGAATGATCTTCATACTGTGATAACATCAGGTTTAATCATAAAATATCAGTGACTTGGAAGGCTCTCTAAAGTCTAAAAAATCAGAATGGTTATATTCTTAGTGTACTTAGGACTTTGGGTACCATACCTCTAAAAAGGCACATGATCCATTGACCTCCTCATTAAACTCAAAGTGGTATCCTCTCAAAGGTCCAAAAGCACCAACAATCTCCAGAAGCTAAAAGCACAGCAAAAATGAACTGGATAAGATTTACTGAGGTTCCAAAAACAAGATAATTAGTCCACACAAAACGATTCTACATCAGCAACGATCCTTAAACTGGCTTACCATTTCAGGTGATAGAGCGCTAGAAATTCCACCGATGAAAATCTGCAACAGCAGAAAAATGTCACTTGAAATAACAAGGAAGGTACAGGCTCATGCGAAGAAAGCCAGGAAGTGCATCTTTCATATGCTGATCCAAATTCTACAGATAAACCAAAAGTCTCTAAACTCATGGAGGAAGCGCAATAACTAATATATGTTGTGGAAGTACACACTTAAACATTTTATTGGCAAACTAATTCGATGGACGCGACCTGACCATGCAGGCTTGATACTTGAATTATATAACACAATGTTGAAAATAACGCATTATGAAACTCGTTATATTGTGTTACGTAACCTAACGGGACGCCAACGCTATGTAACAACTGGAAATAACTCAGTGCAACATAACAATACGTTCTTTTTATGTTATATTATGTTATATTACGTAACGTTACATTATGTTACGTTATTTATAATTATTTTTTTTAATAATTTCTATATTGTTGTTGATTATTATTTTGATTATTAGCGAGTTATTGTAATTTTCTTACTTGATTAGTTATTGGCTTGTTTGATTGCTTGTGGAATTGCTAACTTATTAATTTGCGATTATTTCCTTATTCACTTATTGCAATTCCTCTCCGGTTGCTAAATATCTTATTTGTTGATTCTTTTGAATTTTTAACTGAACTGAAATCAACAATTACAAATAAGATAAATTGAACATTACAAAATATAAATTACAATAATGATAATAATTGGAATTGAAAAATAAAATTAGAATCTTGTTTTCTTGTTTCAGTGATGACTGGAACTACACTTGCAGACTTAACATAATTTGTGAAGATAAATATAAAAATTATTGTATTATGTATTACAAAATGGTTTATATTCTTTTCCAAGATATTTTTAAATTTATTTTTAAATTTATAAAAATTATTTTATATAGTTTTATTTTTTTATTAAATAAATAAGAAATTACATAACCTACGTTATGCGCTACGCTATATGCGACATAACCTAACAGAGGCAAAACGTTACGTTACTGTTATTGCTATTTTAAACATTGATATAACGTGTTTCTTAAGGTATAATTACTGCTGGATGTCAGAAGTAGAGAGAAATCCAAGCTTTTCCAACTACTGCAGTTGGTGCGCGACTACAGCAATCCTAGCACTAGTTATTGCAACCGTGTATGAGATCCAAAAACAGGGAACCGAACACCTGATTTAGTTTTCTGCATAGTTTGAATTGCATGAGACTCCAACTGCTTAGAACCAAACAGGACCTTGAACAAGTAGAAAAAGAAAACCAAAAAGCTGCAGTTGCAGGATTCAGCGAACTTAAACAGAAATCAAAACCATTATATCCCAGTAAGAGGTACAAATTTTAGGCAGAATACAAGAATTAACCATGACAATTTTGACAGGAAAACTACTATGGTACAATAAGGTATCACGATTTGGAGAGGCTAATAAAGTTGGGGAAAGAAGTAAACTAACACGTACAGTGATCATGAGAAAAGATGAAAGAAACATTTGCCTCCAGAACACTTAAACCCGGTGTTTAGCCCAAACAGTAAAGTAGTTTCAAGTTACATCCAAAAGAAGTTTTTTCTTTTGACATGCTCAAAATAAGATCCGATGAATACTACATTGATGCAGCAACTATAAACGAAACACATCCAAAAAAAGTTTTACTTCTTTTCTTTTGAAATGATCAAAACAAGATCAAATTTAAATTAACAAGGATTAAAATATCAGAATCGGTATATGCATCGGCATTGACCAGGTATCAGAATAAGCAATATCGGATGCATCGTACCGACAATATTGGAAATATTAGCAATTTTGGACTGATATTTTGTAGTGAATCACAATGTCATGTATTAAAAAACCAATATGCTATACACAATAATATATTTCAGGTATAGGTTAATATTTATACCTTGAATCATTATTACGTTATAATTAAAAGTTCAAGCTAAGTTTGTAAACCCCCATACACACAATATTGGCACCTAATCATGGGCTGACTCATTAAGAATATTGTGCATGAAACCTTTCATCCACCCAGTGTAGTATTCTGATCATGCCTTCCTCCTTGAATTTGCTTTCACACTTCATGTACTGATTTAAGCTAGCACCGAAGTAAACTGGCCCTACATTATATACTCAATTGTTGCAGGTTCAGCAACATATTCGACTTCACATCCATGTCCTACTAAATACACATCTACTTTACATGCAATCATCACATAAAATATTCTGGTCTAAGATTCCAACTAATAAACCAAGCTCATATTGCTTTTCCAAAATTTCATCTCAGACTCTCTTTTCCTTTCAGTTCATAATCCTAATACGAATAAGTACATCAAGGATCATAGAAAAAATCAACTTGTGTTTAAACTAAAACGAAATACTTTGATTAACATCCAACAATAAATTACCTTTAGTTCTTGCAATACTCTAGACTCATTAAACTGCAAACTAAAATGAAGATACATCACGCCTAAAGCTGAAAATCAGAAACCCTATATTTGCCTCCCTATGTAAATATAGAACGTTCCAACAGCAAGAGAAATAAAAGCAACTAGTGACATTTTTGTGTGTGTGTTTGTGTGTTGGCGAGTGGATGGGGATTGTGAGTGGGTGGGTGGGTGGGTGGCGGGAGGGGGGGGGGGCCTGAGAAGGAAAAAATAGCAACACCAGCTCACTGTCACGGAGATGCTAAAAGTGCATAACATCCAACAATGAGGGGTCACTATCTTTGTAATCCGAGCTACTGTATGTTTCATACTCCATAGTAACTGGACCCTAAACTAGGTTCCAAAACTGCTGCTCATTCTCAGTTTTTCTAGTTAAACCACCGTTCATAATCCTTTAGGAAACCAGTTATCAACTAGGAAGACGTAGCTTCCCCCACTAGCTCATACAAGCAATGAGTAAAAACCTATTTCTCCTCATCTTTGAGATTATGTAGTGGAAGTGGGAAATGAGAGCCTCCGCCGCAGGAAATAGCAACCAGCTTGAGGCATGCTATGTTTTACAGGACCTTATCTAAGGCAATAATAGTTTTAAAAAGAAAAATAAGAGCCCTTAATACGCATCTGAAAGACCCTCAAAACCTACGGACAATATGAGGTAAAAAATGTAACATAGTGATTAATCAATAGTAGCAGTGAAGCGAAATTTCAAACTCCTTTCTTACATCAGGAAGTTAATAGCAATCCCAGAAGAAGGTAGTGAGTTACAAAAATAATATAAAACATAAAACGAAAGAAGGAAAACCCTCATCATTTTCTTGCACAAGTTCCTAAATCTAAATTCCAGCATTCCTTAAAATTTAGAGCTAAACAAATTTACTCATTCATCAAACTGGGTACTAAAAGCATACAGGTCGCGTGCTTCTGCTCTAATTAAACAGTGAATTGGTGGAGCTAACGGTAAATGGTATGCTTCCAAATGTTACCTTGTGGGGTGAATCTTTAACAACTTCTGATATTGCTTTGACCGTGGGCAATGTTTTCTCCGAGGCTCCAGTCTGCATGAAAATAGTAATTGTCTGAAAACCTGGCACATGAATATAAAACCATGATATAGCTGACAAAGTGTTATTTAATTCAGAAAAATGTAAATACCCATTCAACAAGAACTGCCATATGGACAAACACAAATAACATAGTGCGTTCTAAATTACAACAGAATGAGAGGAAGACTAATACAAGTAAGATCATGTAACTAGTCAGGAGATGAGAAATAACTATGAGGCCTACTAGCATTCTTTAACACATTTTGACACTCAAGGGAAGTTGAAAAATAAACCAAATTCCGAAGAAGCAAATCCGTTAAAGTAAGCTTAACTAGGGAAAAAATCTGTCATTTCTTCCTAACTTATTGCTAAAATAGAAATATTAGTCCCAAAAGGAGATGCTCTTTAATTGTTGAGATGAAGACCAGAGGAAAAGTTCAAAGATGCAAAGATGAAAATAAGAATACCTGTCAACCCTTGATTCTTTGTTCTATCAGTAGGTCATAAGTATCATTTGTTTTCCATTGTTCTAGGTAATTTTTCCAAAATGTATTCAGTTTATAACTATTAAGTAGTTAGGTGCTAAGATAAGTTGAAAATGGAGCTAGCATGTAAGATTTCTTTTTCCCTTCCTCCCTATTAAGGCCCATGGATAAACCACTTTTAGCAATCAGTAATGTTTTCACGGTTGGGTTAACTACATGTTTCTTCATTGCAGTTTGTGTTGGTAAAGCCACATTACTCCTTCTTGCAAGACAGAATAATCCATTTTTGCGGTCAATGCACGGTGATTCTTTAAGAAAGCCCTATATGAATCTCTCTAGTCTAGGCTATCCTTTTCTATGCCTAAAATCAGTACATAGTAGCTCAAGATTAAGCTGTCCAATCATGATTACATTAGAAGTATCAGATCTATGTTACTTCTAACACACTCAGTTTTTATTGGTATAGTCAACCTTTGCCGCGCATTTATTGACAGAATGTGAACCTAATAGAAAGAACAACAGTCAGTGAATTGCATGACTATAAAAGTTTAGTCATGGATATAAAAGGTTCTTAAATTAACTACCTTTACTAAAAGTAGGCTCCGAAATCCTAAAAGGTATGTTTTGTAAAGCCAACAGAAGTAAAATCTGATTTAGAGAATGGTGAATGATGATGAATATAGTTTGTTTTGTGCTGAAGCCTGAAGATTGACATAATGTTATCCTCAGCCACAGGCACATCGGCATGGGCATGACAAGACCAATATGAAGCAAATTCAAATAGTACACACAAAATATAAAAAATGTATATGATATGTGAGACCGACATGTACGTCCAGCACAAGAAGACTTCACAGTAGAAGTGTGCCTGTTACATATTGCTATCCTAACTTCTACGTATTACCCTCTACCAAAAGAGCATTTCTAGTAATTCAGAATAGAAATAAGAAGTTTGATCCAAGTTTCTGGCCAGCTTCACCAATAGTCCTATTTAAATATCAACCTTCTGTCTAAGCAGAAAGACCAAACTCTCCTTGAAATCCAGAATAAACAAACAGCTGTGAGACGTGAGCAGGTTATACACAGTCTCCATCTTAATCAGTTTCTTTGGAGAATCTTCATGTATGGATGCAGTGACGGATAGGGAAAGGATTAATGAGTTAAAATCTGAAACAACAAATAGTGAAAAACATAGCAGCATACAATCAAAACCACAACCTAGATCCCTCGAGACATATCAAGATATGGACATGCTGATATGTAAAAATGGAATGGATTCTATGAGAAATAGCCAAAGCACAGTCAGAGAATTGCATTTATCAGGCCCCTGAATAATATTTTTAAAGCAAAATTTGACTGTGAATTGCATTTATCAGGCCCCTGAATAATATTTTTAAAGCGAAATTTGACTGTGAATTGCATTTATCAGGCCCCTGAATAATATTTATAAAGCGAAATTTTGACAGTGTCTGGCTACAAAAAATTTTATTGGAGTTGATTTAGTGTTCTTTTGTATAGTTTGCTATTAAATTAAAGCAAACACCACGAAACTGAATCACCAGAAAGGACTCCACCAAAAACCAAGAGTAGCCACCAGAAATCAGTTCTGAAATAAGTAATAACCACATCAACTTTGCACTACACCTGGAAGTCTTCTTTATAAAGTCCTTGCTTTGTCACGGGCCTGAATGGGAATTATGACACAGCCAATAAAAATACCCTATTTAAAAGAGATTCCAACATGATAGTCAGACGAGCTTTCATCTAAGAACACAAGCACATGCCTTGCACAACAAAACCAGTGAAATTGTATAAATAGGTGCTTCACAAGAAACTCAAATAACAGGGTGCATATACAAGTTGTTGTAAGTACAAGTTTCAGCAAAATATAACTTTCAACACTAGAACTATCACAGGAAAAAGGTGTTTGTGCACTAATATTAATATTAATATATATATATATATATATATATATATATATATATATATATATATATATAGCTCTCAATTCTAAAAGTCATGGCATACAAAATTTCTTAGTCTTAACAAAATAAAAGTTTTCACAAGCATGTAGTACATTCCATGGTCCCCCCTAGTGTTTACATATGTTTTTCTCAGCAATTAAATTTATACTTTAAGTTGGTGATATGAAAAGACGGAAAAGTGAAATGATGTTGGTGATATGAATTTTTATAGATAAATACATATGCACACAATTTCAGAGTAAAAGCATAAATATCGTGAGATTAAGCAAAGAAGAAAAGACTCTTCCATGTCAAGCTTTATCAATGATAATAGTGACTGGTCAATAGGTATATTGTTACTAAGAATACAAGAGAAAACATTACATGCAGTCAAAAAAACAAAAGCAAATGTGCAACAAAAAAAGAAAGGGGAAAGTCATCTACATGCTATCGTAAAATATCTAGGTTGGGGATAAGCAACCAAAATCAACATGCATGTTTTGATCTAAAATATCTTAATAAAAGTTTGCAAAGAAGCATTGCTATTCAAGAAATAAGAATTTACTATGGAAGTATGATTCTGGCAGTTCACAAATACTGTCAAAACCTAATGTGAATTCTAACCCCTGGTATTTCTTGAGTACATATTAACCACATACGAAAAAACTGCATAAGTATGCCCGAATTAGAATAATACATAAGAAAAAACTATAACTTTTTGCACTAAATGACAAAATATCAGTTTTCCTAAATCATTCAGGTCTCACAACGACTGAGATGAAAACATAATCATTTTCGCTTTGAATTGTATACTTTATCCTTTTAAGACAGGCAACCAAACCTCTTTTATCAATGTCCGCATAACTTACATATTTGGTTGCCAAATCCAATGATGAGTTGCAACATCAGAATTGCAAGAAATCACCCCACACACCCTTTGCGTCACAATAAATGTCAAACCTTCCCTTCTTTATTCTCTTCATGTCAGCAATTCTGATGAATGGAACTATCTCTGAAAGGATATTCTAGCTATAGCTTTCAAAAATCAAAGAGAATTAAAATCAGAAAAAGTTGATACTACCTACTACCCAAGGAGAGAGATCATATGATTTTTCATTGAAAACTATATATTAAAATTCCTTGCTTGTTTCACAACAAGAATTAGGGTGTAGACACTATGGAATTTAGCAAATTATGGAAGGTGTTGTGAGGCCTTGATGTAGTATATGGGGTCACATCAAAGTAAAAAGGTTGCATATTAAGCTAACTCTTGGGCAAGAGTTGGTGCAAGACCCACCCTCTTCCAAAAAAGCAAGAACTAAATATGTGAATATTTTCAAACAGCTCAATAAGCCCTCAGCCTTCACCTCATAATTACAAACTAACTCTCCAGCCTCTTTGAGTGTTCGGCACGAGCTAGCACATGTTAAGAGCGCTAACACATGCTAATCCCTGCTACCAAACAAGGCCTTACTTTTTCACGACTATTCACTCATAGCTGTCAAAAAAGCTCCAAAGTTTTTCATGCTATCGGAATGAGAGGGTAACTGAGCAGTCTTAGTTACGAATCCCATTAGATACTAGACTGAGAAGAATATGCAGTTGAAAGTATCATGCATTCGTCTACTTGTCAACTCTGTCTCTTCTATATTAGTCTATGCCATTTCTTGGATTTCTCTAGTATAGTCTGCAAGAAAGACCTTTTCTTTATGAAATTCTAAATCAAGGGTTAATATAGTTCTGTATTGTCTCTCTGTGATTTATTATGTTGAAGAAAACATAATTTAGACTTTTAGAATTATACTTGTGCATCCTCATAATTAATGATTATCCATGACCCTAAGAGGGACGAGAACGGATATATCTATTCTCATGCTACATCTGGTTCGTGACTCTATAGCTTACCCTATATGAATATGTAGGTGAGAAATTCAATACAGTCCAGCTCCAGCACTTCATCTATGTAACCAACATACACATATACTGGAGCACAGCACTTCCCTTCATATTTATCAGGATAGCGCTTTAAACATGTCATAGTTTCCCTGAAATCTAAACTGGATGAAACTGCTCTACCTTTCTTTCACACGTGCACAAACGTGTGTGCATATGTTTGTATACTTATATATAACAAACATAAATTAGTATAAATAGAAATAATAAATTAGTACATAGTAATAAATGAGATCTGTCAAAACTATAGTACTGTTGCATGATTAGATGGGCGTGCAAACCAAAACCTAAAGATAGATGAGCTCAAGTAGGAAAGCAATCCCCTCCCCAAACTAACACAACCTAATATATAGAAGGAACTAAAGTATTAAATTAAAAAATTAGTTTTATTAATTCTCTTATTACTTTTTTAAATTTTAACAATTAAAATTAATGGTACACAACTTTAATAGCTTTGGGATCATTTTGTCAGCAGCACATTTAACTTCCAGTGAAAAGTCATACAGCATATAAAAGCCACTAATTGCATGCAGAGGAAACATAAAAGATCCAGGGAAGTGAGACTTGCCTTCCCATCTAATGTTTGTGAAGGGAAAAGTTTTATTACTATCCAAAATTCCTCCAAAGTGAAGCACGCAACATTTCAAACAGATGATTGAATGGACCAAATATTTTTGAGGGTGTGCATGTTTACATAGTGAAACGGCAAGATAAGTTCAAAAACTTGAGCATGCATGAGAGGGAGAACGAGAGAGGATGATAAATCTAAATGGTAACAAAATCTCAATTCTAATTCTTCATAACAAAATGCTATGATCTGTAGCCAGATTCGAGTGTCATGCTCCAACACAAAAAAAAACCATGAACAACACAATAGCTCTCCAATTCATGCATTCTTTAAATATCTATGTGCATATTTAGCTTATAAAATATATGTTAAGATGTTATGCACATATAAAAAAAAAATAGTAAAAGATTAATAAAGAATTTAGTTTTTTTGTCGAAGCATGACTTAGCATACTCCATCCTGCACATATTTTTTAAAACAATAAATATTTGTGAGTATCCGACATTGATGGATACGGGTGTCGTGTACAACATGGCAAAAACTAGCAAGAAAATTGGTTGGGGGTAAGTATCATAAATATCATAGACAAAATAGGAATATCCGCAAGAAACAAAACAGGAAAGAAAAAAAAAACTTATATATAACTTTCTAAAGAGGAGTCAAAGCTCCAGTAACTAATAATCAACTGAGGATGCGTAAAGTCACCCAAAATGCACAGGGGAAGTTTTAGTTAACTTAGTAGTCCAAAAGCAAATTACTATTCTCAGACATTAAGAATATAAGGGGCATAATAAAGAACTATGCACTGTCACCAAAATTTAAAATCAAAAGTTCTAAATATATAAATAAAGGTATTTGTGTGTGTAAAATTGGAATGATGGTAAGAAATAGGATCTTACAGCTGCTTCCACAAAATCTTTTGGTCGCTTGATTTTGAGAATAGACCCTGACAGGGATCTTCCATCAAAAGAAATAGCTGATGTAGCATCCTCTGGTGTAAGAAATTCTACCACAGCCTGACACTTTTCTTTGTTTATCTGGAACAAAATAATTCCAAAAATATGAAAACAGATAAATACCAATTGTGGCTTAATGTGTTCTGCTTAAGGAAAGGAAGAGATCAATTGTTCATTTCAAATTATTTAATCACTTACAATACAACTGATGCATGGCTTAGCTCCTTGGATATGATTAACACCAGATGACAGTAAAAAATCATTAAGGCAATCAATCACTGATTTTTCAGATGCAGATGGTGGTAGGTTTTCTATATAAAGCCTTCTCCTAGGACGGGTTGCTTGTGTCAACTGAACAGAATCGATGGACGAATTTATTGGCAATGACATTGCATCGACAGAAAGTACCAGCTGAGATTTTGTTACAGTTGGTGCAACTGCAGTAGAGGATTTTAACTCAATTGTCTTACTAGACAGTGACTGCGAATTGATAAATATAGATCCAGAACCACTATCACTTGTTCCTGCAGGAGGCTGATCCCAAGTGGAGTTTTTCCTCTCTGGGGAGCGTTTTGTCAGAGGTGGAGTTCTCACAGCTGCCTCAGTTCTTCTCTTCCTCGGCGAGTAGCCTCCAAGACCACTCCCATGTTTCCGATGATGTCCACTACCATATCCACCATTTCCTGAAGTTCTATACTTGTCAGCATCAGAATACTTTCTTCTTGATTTGTCTCTAGAGGACTGAAAGAGAGGTTCATCATAATCCCTTCCATGGTAGGAGTGTCTTTGCACCCTAGGCGACATTGAATCAGATCTATTCCATTCTCTGTCATACTCCTTGCTTTTCGACCTCCTCCTTTTTGCCTTTGGTTCGTCACAGTGAGTTCGTGAATGCTCTTCTTTCTGACCTTTTCTTTCTGAGTAATTCTCCTTCTTTTGATCTTTTCTTTCTGAATGATCTTTTCTTTCTGAATATTTTGCATCTCGCAATTTGCCGGAATCATGCTTCTTCAACAAAGAACCATCAATCACTGATCCATCTTTATCATCAGCACGACTCTCAAGTTTTCTTTTCCCTTCCTTTCCGGATTTTCTTTCTCTCTCCTCGTGTTTATCCTTCTCTACTGAAACTTTTGCTTGTTTCTTTTCAGATCCCATTTCAGAATCAGCTCCTAAGCGATTATTAGCTTTGCTTCTCTGGTGGCTTTGCCTTTCATTCTTGCTTTCTTTGTCTCTGCCACTCTTGCTGCCACTGGATTTCAACTTTGCTCTGGCATCTGAATCACGGTTCCCTCTATCTCTGCTTCCAGAATGCTTGTGCTCCTTAGAGAACGTCTCCTCTACATGTTTGGAGCTGCCTTTCCCTGTGTGTTCGGAGCCCTTGCTCTCGAGATCCCTATCATATAAGACACCATTGTCATCCTTTTCAGAATGTTTTCTTATTTCACTATCTCCTGCTTTATCATCTGTGTCGAGCTTCTTTTTGCGTCTTGACATAACCTCTTCAACGCTAACAGGTCTTGTCCGAGCGGCAGTGCCTTCATTGGAACTTTTGAGAGGAACCACCCTGCTGATATTACTTCTACTCATTTTACACTCTTATAAAAGTTTTTGCAGGCCTTCAGTCTCAAAACTAAACTTCCACCAGTGTCCACTGCAGCATGAACAACCCACTCCCAACTAAGAACTTGTATTGCCTTCCGTAACTAAAACAACAACCAAAATGATAGCCCAAAAGAAACCTACATGTATCTGACTGAGGTTAATATTTAGTGCTGCCCTCAAGTTAAACCTGGCAATCTTTACAACCAATTCATCAAGTGATCAGTTATAGGAGCATAAGCAGGTCTACGTGAAATTAAGATAGTTATATTTTATGTCTATGTTATTACAACTTGAATTGAAGGTTTACATAGCATATTTAGCTGCAACAACTAGAAAGAAGTTATTGATACTTTATAATGAGTAATGAACCTGGAATGCTGTATAACTAATGTGAGACTTGAATCTTAATGTTAATGATGACAACCAGAAATGGGCTACGTGTTTATATTCCATTTCTTCTTTTGATGGGGAGGTAAGGAGATGCCTACTTTAATATATATATATATATATATATATATATATATGGAATTACTGTAGGTGAGCAGCCAGTTCAGGAAAAGTTACGTGAGCTACCGGCAAAACTGTAATGATCCAATGATTTTTTTCAATTTTTTTTAACAATCACTATCTCTACCTCTTTAACTTATTTTGAATTAAATTTTATAAATTTTAGATTTCATTTACCTTTTATCAAGTGCATACAAAATGTTTTATTCATTGAAAACTGTTAATTTTGTGTTAGCTTGATGGAGGACCAAATCAAAACTAAAATCCAAGAAGTTGGGTATGAGTGAACCCTAAGGGGTCAAGATCATAATCCAAAAGAAAATTTTTTTAAAAAATTATTGGTAATAGTGATAATGAACTGCAGCTCAGGTAACTTGCATGAGCTGTAAACTCATTTCTCTCTCTCTCTCTCTCTCTCTCTCTCTCTCTCTCTCTCTCTCTCTCTATATATATATATATATATATATATATACATATAGTTAGACAGAACCTTTTGCACATTGCCATTCGAAATGGTGAAAGGTCCACAAGAATTTCACACACAAAATCTCTACCTAACCATTTGAGAATTAATAGGCTGAGCAGGCCAATAGCCAGAGTACCAAAAGAAAATTACGGTAATGACACTAGAAATTGTAGAATGAACGAGATTAAAGACCACCACCCTTCCCATTTTCCCCCAACCCACCTTCTTGCAAGGGTCATAGTGAAGATCGTAATTTTACAAGCATTTTGAGCACCCAAAAACCAATGGGAAGCGAAGCAGGAAATGCCTTCTACCCATATAGCCATCAATTCTTCTGAATAATTTACAGCATACCAATCTAGCTTGCTAAAACTGAGATCCGATCCTCTTTTCTTTTTGTCTTCTGTTCTTCCCCACCATATAACCACCTTTTTTGTTGAATAATTTACAGCATTACTCAACTGCCTATGGGCCTAGCTTCTAATTACTGAACCGGGAATCAAACTCCTTTGCTTTCTCTTTTTGTTCTTTCAAATTTCAGGTCAATCACGTCAATTCCAGAAGCAGTACCTACTATGAACACTAGAAAAGTGACTAAAAATCTATGGAAAAGTATTTTCTACATCAATAAACTCAAAATCCAATTAGCTTCTTTGATCCTAATAAGATCCCCTTCGGCACTCTTGTTTCAGGGCAAAAACAAACTGATAAAAATATATTGAATTTAATCATTTGCCTTAAACTGGTTAATACCCAATAATGGAAACTGCCCTAAAACCTAAAAGGAGAAACGCACTGGAGATTTTGTTTCAAAAAAAAAAATCCTTTCCCCTTTCTCAGTTATCATAGAGGTCCAATCGTTCAAATTCTCACAGATTAAACCCACTCACCACAAAATGAACACATACCCAATTCTTAAAAACGCCTCGAAACCTAGAAGAAGCCAAAAGAGAAGAAAGATTAAATGAAATAAGAACCAATTTGGCTTAAACTGAGCACTACCCACTCCTCAAAAACGCCAACAAATCTTCAAAGGATGAAATTTGGAGCCCCTAGGCCAAGACACACTTGAGTTTTTGCGGTTCTAATGGGGAAAAAAAAAAAAAGACCCAAAGAAATCTCAATTTTCGCGGCGAGAATCCAAAGGTCCTCGCGAGTTTAGGCGATCTCGAAGAAAGAAGATAACTTGCTCGACGAAAATAAATAGACAAAGGAGAGTGAAGAGAGTTACCTTGAGTTCGCGAGAGGATGAACAGCGAGGGTGAGGATTAATTTCTGGAGGCGACGCGAGTCTGGAGAGAGATGAGACAGGGAGAGGTTTTGCTTTATGCAAGAGGGGGTGGGAGTAAAAAAAAAGGAAGGTTTTTTAACATAGGCCCCTAATAAATTTTATATTTGAATATTTATTCTGAACAAATCACATATATTTCCCTTACAACTTTAACATTTTGAATTTAGTCCACTACATCTTCATATTTTGAATTTATTCCCCAAATACTTTAAGTTAAATTACTTTAGTTCCCTGTCATATTTTTTGTCGGAATTTCCCGTTATACATCTGAGTTATTTCAATTTAGTCATCTCTTCTCTCTTTCTCTTCTTATTTGGTTCCCTCTCCATTCTTCTCATCTTTCTCTTCCCTCCCACTCCCAGTTAATCTCTAAAATGAAGTAACTTTGAGAGAACCCAATAAGAAGAGGGAAGAGAGAGGAAAATAATGGAGAGAGAAACCCAATAAGAAGAGGAGAGAGAGATAAAAAAGGAGAAGAGTGGAGAGAAAAATCTAATAAGAAGAGGAAGAGAAAATAGATGATTAAAAGTGAAGTAAATTAAAGGTATAACGAAAATTTCGGGCCAAAAATATTACTGAGACTAAAGTGAGGTAATTTAAGGAATTGGGAAACTAAATTTAAAATATGAAGATTTGAGAGACTAAATTTAAATTTTTAAACGGATATGTCAAAACTCCATCATTATTTGGATATTTGTACGCAAGTAGTGAGTAGTTGTTAAGGGGAATTCCAATTGCGCACCATATTTTACTAGTGAGCACCATTTCCCCCCACGTTGTAGATCACTTTACTATATAGTACGTGGTGCTCACTAGTAACACGTGGTGCGCATTTAGAATTCCCCTTTGCTAAGAGTCCCCATGTCTATTTATTACATGGTGTAGGGGGGAAATGGTGCTCGCTAGCAAAATACGGTATGTTGTAACTTACTTTACTATATAGTACGTGGTGGTCACTAGTAAAATCTGGTGCGCATTTAGAATTTCCCTTTGTTAAGAGTCCCTGTGTCTATTTATTACATGATAATTTTATTAAATTATAACTATAAATTCCGTAAGATTACCTAAAAATGACTAAACTATTAGTCTCAGATATATCATTTTCACGACTTATTATGATTTTTTTCCGTCTGTTTTGCATCTTTTTTTCCGTAGAAACAGTTATAACATCTTTCGATATAGTTTGAAATGCTTTTGTAAGTTATGATAAAAAATAAAACTCATGTAAATCGCTAATAAAAGTTTATCTTCTTAATGTTTTTGTAAATATGACAGTTGAAGCGGAAAAAAAGATGGAGCATAAAAAAGTGGGAGACCGAATTACAACCAATAATTTAAATTTGATTTGTTAAATTGGGAAATATTAAGTTAATTTACCATTATAGTTACTTCTTAATTATGATTAGTTGATATTTTAGATTAAGGTGGGCCTCGTATTTTTTGGAAATAATATCTAACTAATGATTTGTAAGGGACTAATATTCAAATATAAAATTTATTACGAAACAATATTTTAAAATCAAAGAAATATTAAAAAAAAAAGTTTTTTGTTATATATTCACCTTTCGTTTCTCTTGTGGTTTCTTGTATGCCTTTAATTCTTATACTCCCTCTTTTTCAAAATAATAGCACTTCTTTACCAAACAATCATCTTAGGGGGTTTCCAAAGTAGCACACCAATTTTAGTAGTGAGCCCATTAGATAGTTAAATTTTAATCGACCTGGTAGTTAAGAAGTGGGCTCACTAGAAAAATGGTGTGCTCCTTTGGAAACTCCCTCATCTTACCGTGGATTAGAGCTGACAACCGGCCCGTGCCCGGCACGGCCGTGCCGTGCCGCCGGCATAGCACTGTTGCCCGGGCCTAGGCCCGGGCTCGGCCCGCCGGCACGGCACGGCAGGCCCGTGTCGTGCCCGAGCCAGGCCGGCCCGGATTTTTTAAAAAAAAAAAGAAAAGAAAAGGGGGAGTTAACACATTATAATAACAATAAAAACAAATGTTATATTATATATAATCTCATTGCATTTATGTAATTACTCTATAAATCTCTTTAAAAATTATACAAAGCCCGAAGAGAGGGGAGAGGACTCTAACCGTCACCCTCAACTTATTCTTAATATATTTTCTAAGAGATTTATAAGTTAAAAATTTAAAAAAAATTGAAAATACATGAATATTCTTACAAATTTAAATACTTTTAATCAAACTTCATTTTCTTCTGGTAAGCCTAAGGTCTCTAGTACATCTTCATTAGTCAAGTCTTGTTCCATGTCTTATGCGTCGTACCAATCCTTCAAGCAGACACACATCTCCAATGTGTCCGACGACATTGAGGTTCTCAAGTCCGTGAGCACTCTACCACCTGCGCTAAAAGCAGACTCCTATGCTACAGTAGACACTGGAGGAGTTAGTAGATCACGGGCCATATTGGAAAGCACGGGATATGTTTTTTCCTGTGATTTTCACCATGCCAAAATATCAAAGGATTCATACTTTTCAGGAGATGCGTTATTATCTTCATAGTTAGCTCTCTCTAAATAATAATGTAATTAATTAAATGTACTAGTTTGTCTTGGCTTTTTCTGTGAAATAGAGATGATATTATTGGATTACGAATTTTCCTAGTAGATGGTTCTTTTATAGTTTGTATTGGCACACCATACATATCTTCATAAGTTTTATATATAATATCTAAACATGTTTTAATATCATTAAGTAAATCCCTCACATTATTTTCATAAGACATATTTGTATAAAATAAATCTATTAATATTTCAAGTCCATCTAATTTGCAACGGGAATCCACAACAGTTGCAAAATATAATAAGTATGGAAAATCTTTAAAATATTTATTAAATTTAATTTACATAGGTTGAACAATACTTTCAAGTATAGAGTGATTTCTACATTCATTAAAAACCGAAGTAATTTCGGTTAGATAATATAATGCAATGTGTGTAGTTGGGTAATAAGTTCCTGACAGTGCTCCAGATGCATTTTCAAATTTGCCTAAAAACTTAAAAATGCAATGCAACAGGTGCCATTCATTATTGTCTAAACTATATATTGGTGATTCCATTTCATTAAAAGTATTTATTACATTTTTATACTGAATAGTTATGTTTAACATTTTATATGTAGAATTCCATCTTGTTCTAACATCTATAGGTACAATTCTAGGTGATATTTTCATATTTTTATATATTTGTTTAAATGTTTGTCTTCTTGGCCCACTATCTTTAATAAAAAGTAATGTATACCTAAGTTTCATTAGTGAATCATTTACTATTTTTAATCCATCTTGAACGCATAAGTTTAATATGTGGCAAATACACCTAACGTGGAATAATTTTCCATCTAGAATTGGTTTTGTATAATTTTTAAGAATTCTAATTGCGGCCGTATTTTCATAATCATTATCCAAATAAATGGTAAATATTTTTTTATCTATTTCAAAATCTGAAAAAACACTTAGAAGGGATTGTGATAAATTATGTGTATTGTGAGGAAATTCAATACTCTAAACCCTATTATTCTTTTCTGTATGCACCATTCTTGATCTATATAGTGTGCCGTTACGCATAAATAATGAGTCATATTTTTAGCTTCCCAACAATCTGCAGTTATAGCAACTCTAAAAATTAAAGAAGTAAAAATAGTTATTAAAGTGTCCCTCTACTCTTTATCTAGTTTGAACATGTCGGATGTAGATGTTGAATGTGGGACTTTTTTAAATTCGTCAGTAAATGCTGATTTACAAATTTTTCAAATTTGCAATTTTCCGAAAAAGTAAATGATTGTTCGTCATGTATTATAAATCTTTCTAAATGTTCTCTTGTTTTAATTGGATCATATTTTCGTATACCTAATGATCCACCAAATGTGCTTATTTGTGTTTGATGTGGTACATTTGGTAGGTAATTTTTTTCTACGTATCTTTTAAGATGACTCGTTCCGCTACCTAAAAGAAACGAATAAATTTTATGACAGTATTTACACTTAGCTTTCCTAACATTGTTTTCTATTATTTTTTCAAAATGTTTCCATATGTTCGATCTAACAGCCCTAGTAGATGTGGTAGTTTGTGTTTCGGGTATGCTTGTATCAGTTGTTTATTCCTGAGATACAGAAAATGGTACTTGAGGAGATTGTTCTAAGGGTTGACATAGATTTTGATATTTTTCATCAGTTAAAAATGGAATAAAAGAACCCGTGGTTTGAGAGCAAGAAGCGCCAGACGAGTGTGGATCCATTTTAATAAAATCCCGAAAAAAACAAATTAAAATGAGAAAACTTGCTTCAAACCGAAATAGCGAAAAAAACCTTACTTCAATGAGAAAACTTGCTTGGATCTTGTTTGGGAGACTTGCTTACTTGAGACTTCTTGATCACTTGATTGAAACTTGCTACTTGCTTTGTTTGAGACTTCTTGAGAATTAAAGATTTTAAGAGATTTTTTAGAATGAATTTAGTGTATAAGAATGATGAATAGTAAGAAAAGAGATATTGAGGTATTTATAGAGAAAGAAATGTTTTAATTTGCAAAAAAAAAATACAAAAACGCCCAATGGTTATTTTGACCGTTGGGGAGAAATCTGCAATTTTTTTTTGCAAAAAACCCCCCAACGGCTATAACTATTTGCAAAAAAAATTACAAAACCCCTCCTAAACACCCCTAACGGCTATTTAAAAAAAAAAAAAAAAAAAAACGTGCCGGGCCGGGCCGGAACGTGCCGGCGGCACGGTCGGCCTCGGCCCGGGCACGGCCCGAGCCGAGATGCCGGGCCGTGCCCGGCACGTTGGGCACGCCCGGCCCGATTAACATGTCTACCGTGGATCCACTACAAAAATGGTGTGGTTCTTATGGCCCGGGCTCTTGAGGAGGCCCATGTATTGCAATCAAAATTCCCATCTATTTTTTTTCTTCCACTTATGTTGTTGATTGATGTTCGATGCGAAGTTTATGACAATAAATATGAAGATAAAGACGATGACGGCATCAAGATGATCAATACCAATAAGAAGAGAAATTATTCATTGGTAAAAAAATGGCCAAAAGAAAAGAGTAAAGGCTTACACTTTGCATGTAAGATTTTGAATTAAAAGTTAAAACTAAAATCCTATAAAATATTTAGGGGCATTTACAGATTTGTTCCTTAATTCTTTATAAATTATAATTTAGTCTCCCAAATATTCATATTTAGAATTTAGTCTCCCAAATCATCTAAGTTACTACAATTTAGTCCATCTCCCTAACTTTCGTTAGCCCAGTTTATTTTTTGACCTGATTTTTCCATTTTACCCTTCCTTAATTCCTTCTCTCTTTCTCTTCTCTTCTCATTTTCTTTACTGGGTTTATTGGTTTCCCCCCTTCTTCTTCTTCTTTTTTATCTCTTTAGTCTTCTCTCTTTTTCTTTATAGTGGTATTTAAGTCATTTCATTGTTTTAAAAAAGTAAAAATTAAATTCTGCCGTTTATTTGGACGAAAAAACTAACAGAGGAACTAAATTGTAGTAACTTAGAGGATTTTGGGACTAAATCCTAAATTTGAAGATTTGGGGGACTAAATCATAATTTATAAATATTTAAGGGACAAATCTGTAGATACCCAAAATATTTATTATCCAAACTAAACGGGAAATTCTATTTGCACCCGACATTTTACTCTTGACGTACGGTTTTAAAATTTATAAATAATTACAAGTTTGCTATTATTTTTTTTTGACTAAATTACCCTTATAAATTACAAACTAAAACTTCTTAAAATTTGAAACTATGACTAATCGTCTTCCTCCTCTATTTTCTCTCTAAACCCTAAATATTTTTTTTTGGTATTTAATAAAAACACATCTCCTACAAAATCATCAATTTGATTTCTTAACCTCTTAAAATTTTTTACATTAACGTTCCTGAAAAGATTAAAAGAATTTTAAATTCTTTGATTTCACCGTGACAAGTGAAATTTGGATTTGAAATTTGAGTTTGAGTTTTCTTATACAAATAGAAAATTCCAATATGAAATTTGTGTGAGAGAACAAATCTAAGATACAATTTGATTTTTTTTTTTTTAGGTTTATACATATTTGTTTGAATTTTACAGTTAATTAGTTTTCTTTCATGAAGAAGACTTCGCTTGCTGGTCGGGTTTTAATATCCGACCAGCACGTTTCTTGGTCAGGTATTAATACCTGACCAAAATATTTGAGAAGGGATATTTTGGAAAAAATTTTGGGAACAGAGAGTAAAATGATAGTATTTTAAAATAGGAATTTGGTGTAAAAAAATATTCAGGACGCCAAGAGTAAAATGCAGTGCACAAATAGAATTTCCCAAACTAAACTTGACTCCAGATGTTAAATGATTAATAAGAGCATGTCAGGCCCGGTTCAAATGCAGACTGGGCCTTTATCCGTCCCCTTAGCCTCAACTAAAATTTAAATTTAAAGGCACACCCCAGTATCCCAGGCACTCAAGCACGAGCATGTGGGCCCCATTTCAGCGTGAGCGGTAGATGTGCCCTTGTATTGGGGGCGGGGGGTGCCTTTATAACTTCCCTAACTCTTTTTTTATACGTGAATTACAGTCAAATCCTGTAGTATAGGGTCTATCAAACACCCGTGAAATTCGAACTCTAAAAAAAACTCTTAGACCATTACGCTTGTAGTTAGCAGTTAGTTATTATCACTTATTTTTATACTAAAATACACTCTTTTTATCTAATACATATTTTACTCATCTCATTCTTTAAACCAGCACACCACTCTCTCTCTCTCCCCTCTTCCCCCCATCTCTCTCTCCCCCTCCCCTCCTCTCTCTTAGTTGCAGTTGCAACTGTGCACAGCAGCAGTAGTCGGTAGCTTGCTGTACTACTGTTGCTGCAGTAGCTTGCAGCAGCTTGAGCTGCTGCTGCTGCAGCTTGCATCCACTGCTTCTCTGTCGACGAGAGTGAAAGAGAGGGGGAGCTGCTGTTGCTTTCCGGCCACAGAGAGAGATTATTAGGGGAATGATGAAGAGGGAGGAGTCATTGTTTTAGGGATATTTTTGATTTTTTATAATATGCGCATATCACGTATCCCAAATACTGATGCTGTTAAGATGTTCAGTGAGTTTTTTTTTTTTTTTTTTTGAGAATTTTAAATTTTATAAGTGTTAAATGACACGCCACGGTAGTAAAGGGGTCTGTCTGCAATTAAAACTTTTATATATATCTCATGGCCTTGGAGGTCTCTCTCTCCAATGCCCGCATGCTGCTACTGGAGTACTAGGCACTTTTTGTTCTTCGTCTCCAGACCCTTTCTTTGTCGTAATCATCAAAAGAAAAATCTCTCCTTTCTCAATCTCGCTGATTGCCGTTATTGCTCCGTCATGTCCTACCGCGCAAACTTCCAGGGCGGCCGGAGAGGAGGCGGCGGCAGGGGCGGAGGAGGCCGCGGCAGTGGAGGAAGAGGTGGAGGAGGGGGACGGGGCGGTGGCGGTGGAGGAGGCCGGGGCGAGCAGCGGTGGTGGGATCCACAGTGGCGAGCGGAGCGGCTTCGCCAGATTAATGGACCGGTAAAGCCCTCGCTTTCTCCTTGGGGAAGAAACCCTAATTATGCTGGTCAATATATATTAAAAAAAAAGGGAATTCTAAGTTTCCGTATTCAATGTTCTATAAATTGGGGAAGAAACCCTAATTTGTAAATTTGATGGTCTTTAGAAAGAAAAAAAAATTAGGGTTTATCAATGTGATCGACCTGGTGTGATTCTCTTTTGTTCATGTAGCCTACCCCAAGTACTTGGGGTAAAAGGCTTTTCTGTTGTTGTTGTTGTATTGTTGAGATCTTCAAAAGTTCTCTTCTTGCTGAATCAATTTACCACCTTTAGTAAATGTCCTCTGGCTAATCAATTGTTTGTGCTTGCATTACTGCATCTAAGTACAACTGTCAATGGGTTTCTTTGACTCTTCGCCAGTAGGGAAAAATTTCACGTCTGTTGTTCAGCCTTTAAAATTGTGAAATAAATCACTGCAACAGCATTTATGATATGGACCCTTGCAATTTTTAGATAAACCGATAACCCTAGGGCCACAGTCCTTTATGTCAATTAAAGAAACAGTATGAGAGCTGTTTTTTTTTTTTTTTTTCAAAATATCTTCCTAAAAGAAAACATTAGGGCATCTTACAAGTTATGAACATAGAACCTCGATATAAGTGAGCCTTCTTATGTTCCTTATAGAGGATGATATTGCTACGGAGTTGAAGTCATGGTGAAATTAGGATAAAGAAAGAACTACCAGCTATGTTCTCTGAACTCCAAGTTTGTGACATGTTTGGCATCAAGAAAATGGAATTATGAAGTAACATGATATAAAGATATTTCCACTTTGGACCCTAGGTAGGCTAACTTAAATCTTAATAGAGGGTTGTTTGGAAAATTGATTAAAGTTTATATAACTCTAGTTATCTCAATTCTAAATTTGAGAAACTCCAAATATTGGAGGTACAAGCTAACTCCAAAACACTAGAGGTATCAAAACACTGTTTCTACCTCTGTTATTTCATACTGTATTTTCATTCGATGCAAACAGAACACAAATTGGAGTTCAGATTACTAGAGTTGAAACTCTTCAAAGTGGAGTTTACATAACCTATACATCAACTTAAATTTCACTGCTAGTTTTTTGAACTCCATTTCCATACGGGGCCTTTAAAGTAAAGATAATTGGAGTTATCCCAATTCTAAGGTTTAAACCAAACAGCCCTTCGGATTTTACAGTCAAGTTTTCCTACCTGCAAAAAGTGGAGATAGCATAATTTAACTTTATTACCAAACAGGAACCCGGTGATTGGAGGAAACATAATGGGAGCAATAGGAGAAAAATCGCATATTCAAGGGCACGAGGGATAAAAAGAGGTTTTTTTTAATCTAAAATTTGGGATGAGATTTAATGCCTTTATGGTTTTAAAATACAAAAGATCAGGTCAGACGCATTTGCTTTCCCCTCTCCTTTTCGTCATTCTTTCTCCTCTATTTATTCTTCAGGTAGTTTCTCCTGAAGATGCAAGATATGAAGCAACAACCATGCTTTCGTGAGCCCAAATAGGCACCCATTTTTCCAATTGAAGACAAAATTTAATCTGTCCACACTTACTAGATATCCTTATCTTCTCCTTTTTGGAGTTGGTATTGCATTAATGCCCACTAGTTGGGATGGATCCATATCAATTTAATATCTTCTTTTCTTTGGGTTAGGGGATTGGAAATTCACAAATTTTGTGGAGATATGAGCATATCATATAGTGCATATTTATGGCCTTGGAATACATGCGAATGATCATTTTAACTAATTAGCATCTGTTATTTATTGTATTGGCTAAAACGAGGATGGTGTGGTTCGTAGAATAATAGAATCAAAGGAGAATGATTGAAGTGGAGAAAACCTCTTGAGTGTTTTGTGATCATAAATACCAAGAATAAAGGGAAAACTTTATAAGGCAGCCATAAGACCAACATTGTCTCATGGTTTCTTAAGAAATAACCTGTCATAAAGAATGATAGTGTGGGCAAATGAGAATATTGAGATGCACAAGTGATGTTAAGCTAAGAGATAAATAAGAAATGAGTGCATCATTAAAATGTTTAAGGTGCGACGAACTGAGGGAGAACCAGCATGCTATCAGTATGCTGACATTTGGGATAAACGTTTCTCACTATGGTTGTTGTCATCTCAAGATTTAATGAATGTGGTCTAGCACTTGGGTCACTAATAAAGAGCTACCTTCCTGAAGTTGCTTCATGATCCCAGAAGGGAGGTGCCAATCTTTTTCTTACTGGAAATTGTTTTAGATAACCAGAATTTTGAAACAGTGTGCAGGAAGAATGTTGTTAATATAATTGGTGTTTATCATCATACTTTTGATTAAATGTCCTCTACGGAAAGGGGAAAGGTTAAGTCTTAAGTAAGACTGCTTTCAAATGATTAGTTTGTTGCAACACCAGTTTTATTGAAGCTAGCAAATATGAATAAATACAAGGAATACTTCATTATCGGGATTGCCTATGCATTCCTATATATCTTTAAGCTTTCGTCTTTCATTAAATTTCACTCCTGATGATGTTTCAGTTTCTTTTAACACGTCAAAATTCTTCTCCTCCATTTTGTTTAATTTATAGTATCTGCTTGCATTTTTCTTCACCAGGTGGAGAAGCTGGATGAAAGTGAATGGCTGACTAAGCTGCAACAACTGAAAGAAAGCGGCCAGAAAGAGCTGGTTATCAAAAGGAATTTTGGGCGTGAGGGGCAGAATATTCTTGCCGACATGGCTCACCAGCAAGGCCTTCATTTGTATGCACGTCTCTCTTTATTTGCTTTCATTCTTTCTGTACAGGAAAAAAATTTAAAGGCCCAACAGCGCATTCTGTATAACCTGTATTTTTTTTGCTGTTAAATGTTTGGCTGCTAATCTGAGCTGAACCAAAAGCAAAAACAATACTGTGCCTACATTGATTGACATCTAGCAGAACTAAGCAAGCTCTCTTGTACTTCAGTCACATTTTTCTCAATGTCTTTATATGGCTGATATTTCTTTCTTTCGGGTACATGTTCATGGGAAGAAAGCCATGCGTACAACAAAGGAAAAGCTCTTGTTTTTAGCAAAGTTCCGTTGCCAGATTATCGGGCGGATCTTGATGAACAGCACGGATCAACGCAGAAAGAGGTTCATTTTGTGTAATTATTGGTCATGTTGGAAATCAATGGTCAATAGTTAAAATAAACATATCTGTTTCTCTTGGACATATGTGCAGGTTAAGATGTCAACAGAAACGGAGAGAAGAGTTGAAAATCTTCTGGCACAATCCATAGACACATCAAGCACAACAGGCCCGAGTAGTGGATCCAGTCACACGAGTAAACAGTCATTGCTTAACGTGGTTACAACAAACAGCAAATCAACAACACAGGTGGATGCTGGCAAGGAAAAGATCAGTCTTGATCTTAGAGATATGCAAAACTTCAAAAAGGTACATTTTAAGTTCCCAATTGTTTGGCGTAAGTCTCCAAATTCTAATCCACTTAAATTGTCCTGGATTGCTGATTATGTTAACATCTTTTCCCATTCAGTCCACCCCAGGTGCAAGAGTAATGCAGTCTTTCAGGGAAAACCTACCAGCATTTAAGGTTAAAGAGGAGTTTCTAAAAGCTGTGTCACATAATCAGGTATATCATGTATTAAGCTAGTCTGATGCATCGCTTGTTGTTTTAAACAAGAAAAGTGCGGATAGCCTTGTATTGCTTATATATTTATTTGGGGTAGTCTTATGACATCCCCTGTTATTTTGATTATGGGCCAAGCCAAATGTTTACTTTGCTTCCCCATGAAAAATGCAAAATGACTCTATTTTCTCAGCAAACTGTTCTTATTATTTATTTTATGTTAACCTAGGATGCCTTTGTCACCTCTGTGATGTATGGATTTTTGACTTTACTTTTCCCTTTTACATCTTTTATAGCTGCAATTTTGTCCAGCAGTTTTCTTTATCTTGAATAACGTGCCTCAAATATATTTCAAATGGCCATAGACACAAGGGGATTTTTGGGTTCTGTAATCTGTTTTATGATGGGCAAAGGGACACAGATTTCTCAGTACCTTTGCATTTAGTCTAGTTCATATACAGTTACCCAATGCAAGTAGCAAACAGCATAAAATAATTTGAAATTTGCCTGGTATTCTTACAGGTATATATGTTTCCAATACCCAAGGCCATATTAGCATGTTAATATTTTCCTCTAACTGCAGCTGAATATTCATATTACCATGTTGGAGGTGTTTCACTAACGGAGCTTTGGTTCTGATGTCTACTGTTTTGTTGTAGAGGAAGTTATCCTCCTACTTGTAGAGGAAACCAATTGTAGGATGGTGTTCTCCATTGCAGCTTCCCAATAGACTTTAAGTTGGCAGTCAATGCAAACAGTTTTTTAAGGCTTTATAGGGGAACAAATTTAACTTACCCTATCTCCACTTTTTTGGAGGTATGTTTAACGTTGGTACCCTGAGGGTTTTCTTTTTGCAAAATAAATAGAGTTTAGATATCTACAATTATCTATGATTCTATAGTCTAAAATCGGAATAACTCCAAATTTTTGGAAGTAACAAAATTCCACTACCTCTGTTATATCTTACCTCTATTTTTGTGCAATCCAAGCACATCACAAATTGGATCATAGAGAAATAGAGTTAGAGACTTGCAAGTGGAATTTTCATGTCCTTTACCTCAACTTTAAATCTACCTCTCCTTTTCTAAACTCCATTCTTGAATGGGCCCTGAGTCATTATAAACAATTAAATAGTTAATGAACATGGTTACTTCAAAATGCCCTCCTTTCATGTTAGTTGCCTCCCTTGTTTGCTGGTTCAGGAAGCATATTATCAAAAAACTAATAGGGGACTATTGTGGCTTACTTGTTTGCAGATGCTTATGCAATTTATTGGAATACAAGTATACAACAACAACTAAGCCTTTTATCCAGGTATTTGGGTAGGCTACATGAACCAAAAAAAGAATCATGCTAGGTGCAATTTATTGGAATACATTTCTTTTATTCATGAAACTTGTTTTCAGTTCCTTATGGAATATGTTATAAAGCATAAAAATTGACTGAAGATGGGAGCTTCCCAGTTTAGGTTTGTTAGCTTAGCTTGTAGGAAGACTGGGTCCTCAGAGTTTAAGCTCATGAAACCAGGGAGTCATTCTCCAGAGGCACCCTAGGGGGAAAGTTAGGAATCAGTTGTAAGTTGATAAAATTTAATACAGGGAATTCCATTCATCTTTGAGCCGAGCGTAGGCTGGACAGTTGAAATATATGTCAATTCACTATAGACCTAGTTTATTCTTAAGCATTTCTGTCATAGTCTGGGTTGTTTTATCATTACATCTGTTGGACGCATAAAGAAATCTTTATGAATATTGATTCTTATGTAGCTAATAAGTAATAAGCTAGTCTGTTTGTGCTTTAGGAAATTAAAAACTGCTCCTTGCCGGTGTGCAATAGAGCATAAGTAATAATTTGTGACTTCTGAATAAGCTGCCTTTCCACCTCAAAGTTACACTAATAATCTTAAGAATTAAAACAACCATGAAGGAGGCAATTCCAGTATAAGCATATGCATGCATGTGCAGCCGTGCATGTAAATGTTGTTTCTTTCAACTAATCTTTAGATTATTCAAAGTTCTTGACAATTTTCTTTCTAATGTATAAATGCCATTCTTTTTCTTTGTGGCTTCCCATGATCTTTAGTATCTGTGTAATGCCAAATCTGTTCCATATGACAAGTTTGTTTCTATCTGAATTTGTTTTTCTAAGGCTTTCTATGTCCCGAGTATGTTCTTACAGTTAGCTTTGAAATGTAGGTATTGATTGTTTCTGGAGAAACAGGGTGTGGCAAGACTACACAGCTACCCCAATTTATACTTGAGGAGGAAATATCAAATCTTCGTGGAGCAGATTGTAGCATAATATGCACTCAACCACGTCGTATATCTGCTATATCTGTTGCAGCAAGAATTGCTTCAGAAAGGGGTGAGAATCTTGGAGAGATTGTGGGCTACCAAATCCGTTTGGAAGCCAAGCGTTCAGTGCACACAAGGCTTCTTTTCTGTACAACTGGGGTGTTACTACGGAGGCTGGTACTCAGATACTTTCCAGTTGAATATTCTATTGCTGAGAAAAGGACATAAATCTGCAGTTTTATTCACTTTTGTTTCCGTAAATATTAAAGTTTAGTTCCATTATTAACAAAGTTGATTGACCTTCATGTTGTCCCCTCCCCCCCCCCCCCCCCCCGTCTTTCTGGCAAAATATCAGTCTAAAGCAATGCTCCCGCTTCCTTTTTATTATAGCAATATGTCGGCAAGCAATATCAAATGCTTGTGCTTGTTTTTTAGGGTGGTAGTGTGTTGGTTTGGGGCCATAGTTTTAATAATATGACTCATTGTTTAACTTGTCAAGGGCACGTCATTACATAAGCTTAAATGCTACATAACCTTGTGTTTGGTTATAATGTGTTGTTTAGTTAAGTAGTATCATAACCTAACTTATTGGTTCTTTGGAGGTATGTAAATCTAGCAGCTTCCACCCGCTGACAACTCCTTTCCCAATCAAGCCCTATCCATTTGGATTTAAAATATTCTGTTGATTCCAACTTTAGATTTCACTCCCGGCTGATCATGATGTTTTTGACCATCAATCTCAAATGATTCTCAATTCTAATGTTCATGAAAGGGTTTCCTGAGATGACTAGTTTGTTTTGTATTACATATATTAGAGTATTTGACTTGTTTATGATTTCTTTTTTTGTTTTTGATATTATATTATGATTTATGACATTATGGCAACATTAATATCTTGGTGTGGTTGTGATTCTTGTGAACTTGTATCTTATGAAGTGAATGTGAGAATTGAGAAATTATGATTTTGATTGTGGATTGTAATATAATATATTTCCATATGCTATTAGAATATGTTACAATAATTAAAAATCATTATTTTTTATTTTTAAAAATTAATTTTTCTATATATTAAATGTATTGTTAGACTTGGCAAGTGGGCCGGGCGGCCCGTTGGGCACTCCTCGGCATGGGAAAAAACTATTTTTTAAACAAAAACTATTTTTTAAAAAAAAAACTAGCTGTTACGGCACGTTGGGGGGGGGGGTTTGCAAATTTTTTTTGCACAGAACCCCCCAACGACTATTTTTATAGCCGTTGGGGAGATTCTTGCAATTTTGCCTACCAACGGTCAAAATGGCCATTGGGATGGGGGGTTTGCAGTTTTTTTTTGCAAAAAAAACTTTTCTTCCACCATAAATAACCCCTCATCTCTTCCATTTTCATTCTTCACACAAAAATCTTTATTCTCTCAAAACTTTTCTCAATATTCAACTCTCTAAAAAAATTTCTTAAACCAAAATTCTTCCAAATAAATTCTTTCATATTCTATCAAATTTCAAGCAAGCATCACCTCAAGCAAGAAAGCATCAAGCAAGACTCAACATCAATATTCAAGCACGCCTCAACTCTCAACTCTCAAGCAAGCTCTTCATAGTTGTTCGGGCTTCCTCCCTCTATTACTCATCTTTCTACTCTATCTCTCAAGTGGTTTACCGTTCAAGAGGTATTTATAATTAGAAATTTTTTTAATTCGGTGAGGTTTTTTGAAATGAATCCATACTCGTCCGGCGCTTCTTGTTCTCAAGTCGTGGGTACTTTTTTCCTTTTTTAACAAGTGAAGAATATCAAAACTTTTACCAACCCTTAAAATACCCTCCTAAAGTACCATTTTCTACACAATCATATGAACATATATAATCAACCAATATGTCCAAAGAAGAGCCAACCGAAGCAACCATATCCGAAACCCAAATAACCACTCCCGATAGGACTTCTAGATCAGACATATGGAAATATTTTGAAAAAATTATGGAAAATAGTGTTAGAAAAGTTAGGTGTAAGTATTATTAAAAATTCTACTCCCTCCCTTTTGGTAATGGAACGGGCTACCTTAAAAGACACCTAGATAAAATACACCCACCAAATGAATCACAGCAAACACAAATAAACACCTATGGAGGAACATTATGAACTTTTAAATATAATCATATGACCACAAGAGAAGAATTAGCAATATATATATTACATATCGAACAACCTTTTTCTATGGCAGAAAACTAAAAATTAAAAAAATTTATAACAAAATCTTTTGTTAGTGAATTTAAAAAAGTCCCACGTTCTACATGTAAATCCGACATAGTTAAAATATATGAAGATAGGAGGGAAATTTTAATTGCTATTTTAACATTTTTAATTTTTGGAGTTGCAATAACTGCAAATTGTTGGGAGACCCTAAATAGTTGTCATTATTTATGTGTAACGACCCACTATATAGATCAAGATTGGTGTATATAATAAAGAATAATTGGTTTTAGGAGATTTGAATTCTATCATAATGCACATAATTTATCACAATCCCTACTTAGTGTTTTTTCGGCATTTGGAATAGAAGAATTTTTTTTTTCCATTTCTTTTGATAATGATTTCGGAAATACGGCTGCAATAGAAATTCTAAAAAAATATTACTAACCAATTTTAGATGGAAAATTATTTCACATTAGGTGTATTTGTTACATATTTAATTTATGTGTACAAAATGGATTAAGAATAGTAAGTGATTCAATAACTAAACTTAGGAATACAATACTATTTATTAAAAATAGTGGGCCAAAAAGACAATTATTTAAACAAATATGTAGGAATTTTAAAATCTCACATAAAATTTTACCTCTAGATATAAAAATAAGATGAAATTCTATATATAAAATGTTAAACGCGGTAATTAAATATAAAGATGTAATAAATACGTTTAATGAAATAGAATTACAATCTTGTAGTTTAGATCTTAATGAATGACATCATTTACATAATTACATTACATTTCTAAATTTTTAAGCAAATTTAAAATTACAACTAGAGCACTGTCATGCACTTATTACCCAATTACACATATTGTACTATATTATATAACCGAAATTAGTTAAGTTTTTAGTGAATGTAGGAATCACTCAATACTTGAAAATATTGTTCAACCCATAGAAACTAAATTTAATAAATATTTTAGAAAATTTCCATACTTACTATATTTTGTAACTGTTGTAGATCCAGGTTGTAACTTAGATGGACTTGAAATTTTAATTGATTTATTTTATAAAAATATGTGTTATAAAGATAATATTAGGGATTTAGTCAATGATATTAAAATTTATTTAGATATTATATACCATACATATGAAGATATGTATGGTGATAAAATACAATCTACAAAAGAACTAACTGCTAGGGAAACTCGAAATCCAATAATATCATCTGTATTTCATCGAAAAAAGCCTAGGCAATCTAGTATATATTTTAAGGAACTACATTATTATTTAGAAACGGCCAACTATGAAAATGACGTGACCTCTGAAAATTCTGAAGCCTTTGATATTTTGGTTTGGTGGAAATCATAGGAAAAAATATATCCTCTGCTTTACGATATGGTCTGTGATCTACTAACTTCTTCGGTGTCTACAGTAGCATTGGAGTCTGCTTGTAGTGCATGTGGTAGAGTGCTCATGGAGTGGAGAATCTCGATGTCAGCAGATATATTGGAAATGTGTGTTTGTTTGAAATACTGGCTCGATGCAGAAGAAAGGAAATAAGGATCGTGTAACGAAATAGAAGTAGAGAACTCACCAGAGGATGAATGAAATTTTTTCTAATTTCTACATTTGTAAATTTTTCTTGTAATTTTTAAAAAAAATTTTATGTAATTTTTTTAAACTCATAAATCTCTTGGAAAAAATACTAAGAATAAGTTGAGAGTAACGGCCAGGGTCCTCTTCTCTCTTTGGGCTTTGTATGATTTTTAAAGGGATTTATAAAACAATTTTGTCAATATAATAAGATTTAATATAATAAAATTTTATTTTTACTATTGTTTTTTTGTTAAAACTAATTAAATTAAGCTAATTATTATCTTAAACTTACTTAACAATCAACTTAATATTTTCTTAAAAAATTAAAAAAAAACGTGCCGGCACGTCTCGGTCCGGGTACGACACGTGCCCAGTGGGCCGAGTTCGGGCCAACGCTCGGGCGGACATGTCGTGCCTGGGCATGGCGTGTCCCAAAAGTAGGACGTGTCGTGACCGGGCTGGGCACGACCCACTTGCTAGTCCTATATATTGTGGACAATTTCATATTTATTTTTAATAAGTAATTAAAAAATCGTTCAACCTATGTTATTTTACACGTTATGTGCATTATAACCTAACCATACCCAATGTATTACATTATGCATTATCGTCTTCTAAACATTTTGGGCCTAAATCTAGGAAGTATTTTGATCCAACATCATAGTTTAGGTCCAATTACTAGTCCAAAGTGGAAAATAGGCCGGTTTGGACCCAGTTCCCGGTCATCATTCAGCTTTTAAAAAGAACTTAATAACTTCTCTCGATGTGCCTAAGAGGCTGAACTCTTATACCCTTCCTATATTCTTATTGTTGTGTAGTCCTTACTCTACTCCTTTATGAGATAGTACGTTTGGTACTTACCATTACTATTATAATCACCCCCCCCCCCCCCCCCGCCACACCAAAAAAAAAAAAAAAAAAAAAAAAAACCACCCTTAAAGTGGTGGTGGTGGGGGGGGGGGGGGACCACCCTATAGGGGTTGAAATTAAATTGCCTCATCCATAAATGTCTTTCACTTAAAAATTTCCTAAAAAATATCCAAAAACTTATACATATTTACAATTATACTTCAATTTAAATTGCCTTATTAACTTATGCTAAGAAGGCTGTTTTACTAATTGTGGTTCTCACAACATTTATACAATGTGCATGAAAATGTTTTAAAAAAATTATGCACTTCAAATTTAACAAAACATGTGCATTGATGTGCATAACACTAGTTTTGATCTTGGAGATACTTGGTTATGTCAGAGAGCAACATTGTTAAAGTGAAGAATAGTCCTTTCAGAGTATGGCGCTAGTGTAAGTCAGCTTTCGAGATTGTAGAAATTGTTCTTCCTTTTCCAGCCAAACTGAATTATTGTATCCTATAGGAAAAAGTTACTATTGTGATATGATGGAATTTTGCTTATTTGTTCCTTATTTTTGAGCATCAAATTATTCTTAGTGAGACTAACCGTTAATCTCATTCTGAGGTTGTTCTTTGTATCATGTACACAAAACTTAATGTAACAGTGGTGAAACTACGATGAGAGACTAGAATATAGTCTATATATAAATAAAATCCATACTAGTGGACCAACTTTTGTCACCGAGGAATCTAGGAACCGTTCATCATAATAGTGAGTGAGGTGGTTATTTTGGTAGAATCACTGCAATTGGAAAACTGGTTAAGCTGGAGAAGTGCATGTAGCGTACTATGTCACAATAGAGTACCCATGAAGTTTAAAGGAAAAATCTATAAGATGGCTATATGAGTAACTATACTTGTGATCTGAATATTGTGTAATAGCAGGATATCCATAAAATGGGTGGGGGAAAGATTTCTATGGAAAGGTCTGATTTGTCTGAAAAATTGTCCCATATTTGTGGCTAGATGAGAATTTTGATATCATTGAGCTATTGTAAGCTAAAGCAGAAAGTAAAAAATGATGTACTTTATAAGCTGAGCTTGTGTTGATGAGTATTAGTTCAGAGTAACTGATCGAGATGGTTTTGACATATACAACGGTGACCATAAAGGATTAGTATATGAAAGCTGAATCAGTGATGAAGCCAGGATTCTGAGTCACGTAGGCCACAATTTTACCATAAGGAAAGTAAGCTAAAAATTTTAAAGTTGAACAAAAGAAGGCAAAGTATCCGATCCACAGTATATTTGGGAATTACATTTTTTATGCTTTATTCATGCCTAAAAATGAATACAACTTATTAACAGATCTGTCATCATCTCCTTCCTTTTAGATTCTTTTCCTTTTTCTTTTTTAATATTTATATTCAGAAAAGGCCGTGGCTAGGTCATGAATCATGAAACCTTTCATAACCTAATCTCACTCCCTTTATCACTACTATATACCATGGCTTCTATATATTTCCATTCTAATAAAATTTAAGGCTTGTGTTATAGTTGCTTAAGCTTAAACTATGTCGAATGTAGGTATAGACTTAGATTTGTGATAGAGGACAAGGTGAAATTGGTTAGATTTTTTTTCTTAAATAGGAAAAACTATGGGAAGTCATGAGATATATAGTCGTTTGCCAAATAATTTAAGAGTTGTGTCTTGTCATTAAAAAAATGAGTATGACGAATGCATGTCCTTTCGGGATTGATCTCGAGGCAAGTAAAGGCAGAACCAAACTGCATACGGAGAAGAGAAAGAGCCCATTTCAAATTTTCAACTTGTTGTCTTGTGTGTTCTTGTGTAGTGGATTGTAGTAGTGGGCCCATGATTTTCTTTTCTTTTTCAAGGGCAAACCGTCTTTTTTCATTTGAATAAGCTAGGCACAGTAATTTCTCAGCCTGGTTGTAATTAGACAGGGATTAATTAATTAGGAGAAAGGGACCATTAGAGGTTTTGTAAATGTAAGGTAGGGCACGTGGCCTACCTGAAGCATATTTGTGCCTGTCCTTTAGCTGCATGAGAGGCTTGGCTTGAGTTAAAACAAAAGTGACCACTGATTGAGGCAGTAGGACACTGTAGTTGCTAATTTAACCAAGGAGTTAATTTGTAGCAGAATGAATGCAGAAAATGGATTCATGTAGATCACCAAAAATTTGGGGTTAAAAGGTCCATTTTTGTTGTTATTATTTTCTCTTCTATTTAGCAGAGAGTTCATGATGTGATTCATAAATTGAAGCAAAAAAAGTAATTCTTTAGCACTGGTGTTACTCTTCTTATCAAGTGGGTTCTTTTCTTGTAAAAAAGAATTTTTCTTGCTTGCCCTTCCCCCACTTCCCTTTAGATGAGCAACCAAGTAGTTAGCTTTCATATGTGCAAGTTTTGGAAAAGAAGAAACCTGTACTTGCAAGCATTTTGCATCTTGGACATAATGCTTTATAACTGAAATCTGATTTTGTATTCCTAGGATAACTGTACTGTTTTCTTCCAAGTTTTCTTCCAATCTAGAGAATGTCAGCCTTTCAAATTGCTAGCAGCACAAGTGCCCTAACTGGGGATGCTTTTATTCAGTATGTCTTTAGCTGCAATCAGCTTTAAGGTTGGAGGACAAATGAGGAGGTGACGGGGGTTAACACTGACTGTTCCTGTATAGCACTTAGTAAATTTTATTGAACCACTGGCATTGCCATGTACAAGAGATTCTTTGATACTCATTCAGTATGACTATCCATATCGGTATTTTTCATGAAGAAGCAAGAGCTGACCTCCGTGTTCCTTAGTCCTTGGGTTTTATTATGTCCTTAGGTTAATCCAAGCGTAACCATGTGTGTTTCTGTTTACATATACTTGTATGTCATAAGTGCTTGCTTATGCTTGTTGCCTATGCATGTAATGCATGTTTGCTACTGCACTTACTGTGTGCACTCTATGCTTGACTGCATATTGGGTATTAAACGTGAACAAGTGTTGAGCAAAGTCAAAGCATTTCCAAGATCAGACGAGATTTAAAGCTTGATGTATCTTGACATGTGCGTGGGACTTGCCTGCCTGCATAACATGCTAGGCTGTGTCTAGGTAAGGTAAAGGACATTGCATTGTGGTGGGGTCTAATCAGCTATGATATCAGTTCTTTCCTAGGTATGTTCTGGGGAATTTGCTATTGTTTTATGTTTTGGGTCACTTTTGATCTTATTTCGAGAAGTAAATGCTTCTACTGCACCAGAGGGATAATATTGATTGCAGAAGTAAATTACCATGTTTAATCAAACACAGACACGTGTGCACACAGGTGAACACAGGGAGGGGACTTCGGTTTTTTTTTTTGGGGGGAGGGGGGGGGGGGGATTGCTTGTTAATTTAACTACTTCATGGGTTTTCATTTCACTTTATTTGTGTGTTGCTGCATCTGTTTCCTGTTTCTGTTTCTCTGCTCCCTAGGTACATAGAAAGCAACAACCAATCAAACACACCTGCCTCCGCCCCATAAAAGAAGAAAAACAATATGCAAAAGATGCACATAATCCCTATCTTGTTTAAAAGGCACTAGTTTAGATTTTGACTTTTGATCAAGGTTCTTACTGATTTTTCTTTTACTATTGTTTACTAAAAAACTATCTTTAATCATAATAATGTTACTTTCTCGGTAAAAGCCTGCTGTTCATGATGATTTCATATTTAACATCAGCTTATCAACTATAGGTTCAAGAACCTGATCTTCAAGGTGTTACTCATTTACTGGTGGATGAAATTCATGAAAGAGGCATGAATGAGGATTTCCTCATCATAATTTTGCGTGACCTTCTTCCACGGCGTCCAGACCTTCGTCTAATTTTAATGAGTGCCACCATAAATGCTGACCTATTTTCTAAGTACTTTGAAAATGCACCAATCATCCATATCCCGGTATTGAACATTTTTATTGAACCTCTCTTCTAGCGTTTCTTATCAGGCTCGTTATTATTGTTGTCATATTTATCTTTTTATTCATTTTTGCATAGGGGTTGACATTTCCTGTAGCTGAGATGTTTCTCGAGGATATTTTGGAGAAAACTCATTACAAGATCATATCAGAGGATGACAATTTCCAGAGGAACTCGAGAAGAAGACGACAGACATTTTCTAAAAGTGACCCATTGACTGAAATGTTTGAGGTAAAACTGATATGCTACCTTGATACTAGTCTTTTTTGTGTTCCATACTAGCCTATGTATTACTATGTTTTGTAATATAGCTTTTTCCTTTTCCATTCTCAGGTCTATACCCAATACTGTTGGACAATCTGATTAATATTTTTCAAATAATTGCATGATCAGTTTTGACAAAGCCAGCCAAAACTTTTGGCAGGGCTTGGAGGGATGGTTTCAGGGGTTAATGTTAGAAATTGGAAATTCAACCAGAAAAACATGGCAACCTTTATCCAAGCAGTAATCAGAAAATGTTTTCTGTTCAAAATACTAAAAAACATGATTTTAATACATTCATAAATCCAAAACCTAAAATGACCCAGAAAAACGGTGCAAGAGATATAATAGAGGGAAGGGGAGATAGGAGGATGTCTGTACACTGAATTAAGGATGGGTGAGGCCATACCTGTATTGCTTCAGTCTGCTATCTACTGTGCTGAGGATCAGGATCCTTTCATATTTTAGGGAGGGGTAAGAATTAATGTAATTACCAATAAAAACTAGAGGGTTGAATGTGTATGTTTAAGATTTGCTTAAGGAAGGACCCACCAATATGGGGGGATGCCAATGTTATACTTATTCCCAATGCTTCTGGTTAACAAGATCTTCCCAGTCTATCCTCCATTCTAGAAGATGTATAAGCAATTATATCAATGAGAGTTTGTTTGGTCTTTCAGGTCAAACCTGAACCTTATTTCTTATCACAATTTAAAAACCACTGAACCTTATTTCAAATCTTAAGAAACGCCTCTATGCATACGAACTAAAGGTTTTAAAAAAAAAAAAAAAATCTAAATTGCCAAAATTTCTGAACCTATTACTGGTAGGGAACTGAAAATGATTGTTAAGGAAAAAAAAGATATTGTTGTTGGGGGGGTCTATAATCTGTCTGAGGAAGCCTTGTACCGAGAGGATGAAAGTTATGGAATTTGATTTCCATAGCAGATTTGAATAACTTTGTTTTGTGCTTTTTGATTCTTTTATGTAATAATTCTGGTAGCTACTAATATTCCTATGATCATATCCAGTCTCAGTCTCAGCTTTAGTGTAATGTTTAAGTTCTCTTTTCTGGAATTACTTTCATATACGTAAGCTAATCCTGCATTTCTAGCCCAGAGAAGAATCGTTCTATGGATTTTCATGCTAACTTTTCTGGTCGTTTAGTTGTTTCTACGATCATATTACTGGGGCTGTTCTGCGTTCCTTATCTTCATTAAGCAGTTCTTTGTCCACTTCATTTGCCTTTATTTATATAAGCTAAATATTACTCTACCTGTCATTACATGAACATTTTTAATTTGACCAGGAAGGCAACACTTTTAATTTTTAAATTAACTTTGTTTTTTTGTTAACAAATTTAATCTCGAGCACATGACTTCACATTATTATAATTTTTATCAGCTATGGAATTCAAGACTTCTATCAGCAGCTTGACTTTATGATTTTTAAGTTTTAACTGCATTCAGCACATAAGATTGAATGGTATGAATCTTTTCTTACAATGACAAGTTGCAGTACCCTTTTTTTTTTCTGTAGGATGTTGATATCAACAATCACTTCAGAGGCTACAGCATATCTACAAGGCAGTCTCTTGAGGCTTGGTCTGGTGCAGAGTTGGACTTGGGTCTTGTAAGTAATTAGCCTTCTAACTGGGGTTGCAATATCTTATACTACCGCAATGCAGCTGCTGCTGATTCATTTCATTTCACAGTTATCGTATCCTAGCCAACAATATTTTTTTCCCCCTCAACTCATTTATGAAAATTGTTAACTCCATCATGATGGGTGCAGTGTAGATGGATATGGTTCTTCACAGCATAGCTGTGAACTTGTTATGCCATTATTCCAGTCCCATTCACCTTGATGTACAAGAGCAATATAGTTCCCAAATTGAAGTTGTGAAGCGTTGAAATCCATGGCATACCATATTTTTTGAGCATTCTTCCTGGATCCTGAAGCATCATTTTCTGTTCACTTATTCTTTTATCTGTTACTTTCTTGCTGATACTGTTACAACTTTGTAAATATGCCTGCTTTAACTTCATTTTCTTTTCCTGTCAATTGTGCTAGTTGACCCTGTATCCTTAGCAGAATTTTTCTGTATTAATGTCCTTTTCTGTTCTCATTAGATGAGAATCCCTGTGTTTCTTTTATCAAGGTTACTGTACCTTCAGATTGACTTCACCACTGCAGAAGATACAAGTGTTAATTCTATACTTAAAACCTTCATAATAGTTGCGAGCTTCTAACTTTTAAATTTACAATTGCTGTTTTCAAATTTGTGTACGTGTGGGATTGACTTGTGTTATGCTTAACCTGTAGTTTGACAGCAATTCATACAGGGTTTACACCAGATGTGTAACCAGTTGTGGAACCTTAGCCAATCCCTTTGTGGAGCTTTCGATTAAATTCGTGCTTCGCACCTCTGCTATCACCACCAATAACAAAGATTTCAACCCAAACTTTTGGAGTTTGCTGCATGAATCCCTTTTTGCCATTCGGCTTCATTAAGGGCCATTGCCACACTGATCCATTTTTGATGTGATGACCTGTAACCATTCTTATGTCTCCAATTATTTACAGCTGTGTGAACTTTTCGCCAATTTTATATAACCCCGTGCAAGTTGCTATTTTCTGCTTTCGGCTCCACTTTTTCTTTTTAACATTGTGACATAATCTGATTTTATATCTCTTTTCTGTGGACTTTAAAGGTGGAAGCAACGATTGAGTATATCTGTCGGAATGAAGGGGACGGGGCAATTCTTGTCTTTCTTACTGGTTGGGATGAGATATCTAAGCTTCTTGAAAAAATTAAAGTGAACACTCTTCTTGGAAATTCTAGCAAGTTTCTTGTTCTTCCATTGCATGGTTCGATGCCAACTGTTAATCAGCGTGAAATATTTGACAGACCACCTAGTAACATGAGGCAAGTATTACTTATTTTCAATTTATATGTTTTGTGAGCATTTATGCAGCAGAATATGAACATTTAGACTCCAATGCGTGCAGATACTAGCTTTTGTTTTACATACTACAGCAATCACATATTAACATTTGGTTTTATGTATGGGCATATTTATCATTTGATCTACCTGGTATGCTTAGATATGCTGTTTACTTTGTTCTTCTGTGCATGAAGAATTTTTCAAATGTGCTACTGGATTGAAAAACTTTTCTTGGCTAGGTTGTGAGCTATCTTCAGTAATTAGGGAAAAGCAGTTTACCTCAGGGTTGACACTAGATTTTGGGCACAACTGATGAACGTGAAAAGGAACCCTAGCACATAAACTAAAATGATGGATGGCATCAACTTCAATTTTTTAGAGTCGAATACATATAAGGTTTTGTTTTATAGAAGAGAAAGATTGGCCTAATTTGGTCAACATTTAAATTTAAGTTTGTTAATTTATGTTTTCTGATCTTTAATGCAAGTAGCGGACCATTTCCTTTATAAGGGCTAATAAGAAAATTAATTATGAAGATGGGGTCTGGTGCAATAATAAGATGAGCCCACTTTTCCTGTTGCAGTCACTAGCCTAGTGGCTGTCATAAGATGCTCATTTGAAGATTTCAATTAAAGAGCATGGGTCCTTTTTTATTTAATACTTAAAAATGCAAGAACATAGACAAGCACGCATGTTTATGCTTCTTGAATGTTAGAGATGTCAGCAATATGTTTTTAATGTTTATGAACCTAACAGGGAACTAGGGATGTCAGTGGGTTGGATCTTGGAAGTTCCACTTCTAGATCGGCTTAAGAGTATGTAGGATCCACTTGGAGATCAAACGTGCTGAGAAATATAAAATCCATTTTTTCTTCCTACTTGTGTTCTCCACAAGGAAATAAATAGAATTTATAAGTTATACTTCCTTACATTTTTTTTTGGTTTCATATGTTTCATTTTTAATGATATGTGTGATATTCTTAAATCTTGCGAAATATACAGATGTAGGCTGTAGCCTTGTGTAGGAAGAAAAGAATATATATATATATATATATATATATATATATATATATATATATAAGTGGTCATTAGGTTTGGATCCCTAAGTATCCAAAATCTGGTTCAGTAAGGAACCACATAAATTCCTAGGATCTATACCCTTTACCTATAAAATAGGGTGCAACTTAATAATCCAAATCCAGAAACTGGTCTAGTTGAGATTGGTTTATTGGGCCCCATTGCCACCATAAATGGAAGTGCTTCATATGGATGTGGATTTTTGAGTACCTTACTGTCACTACGCTATCATGTAAGGAATACTAGTTTATACTATACAAAATTTTGATCTCCAGATTAATGCTTTAGTACAGATTGTATTCATCATGCGTGAGAAACTAAAATGAGAAGATAAATATAATTGTAAATGTTAAACTTTTTTCTTAAATTTTGAAGTATATGTTGTTACCTCTGCCTTGGATGCAACTGTGACTAGCCCTCCATGGTGAACATGGGCATTTTAAAGTGATAACTAAAAGTTAGACTTTTATAGTACAATCATAAAGAATTTTCTAGGCCGGAATTACAATTTTAACAAATTCTTGGTGTACTATGCCTACTATATTTTCATTTTATACACTTTGACTATTAAAATTGAAACATCTTATTCAAGCTCTTTATTATTGTTTTTTGCATGAACTACTTATTTTCATGCGTAACTGATAATTTTAATGGTACGACATTAAGCTGTTTACTTACAGAATCGTCTACATGGATGATGGTCTTTTCTAGATTTTAATCCTATCTAGACGAATTGAAGAAAAAATGATAAAAGTTGTTGATTTCTTTTAAGATTAAGAAGCTGAGAAAAAAAGGAAAAATTATTTAAGTTTGAATCCACTAGATTAATAACATGAAAACTAAGTAGATCTCACTAGTCACTATGGATCAATGTTTACCATTATTAATTTAATTCTTTAAAGCTTATGTTATATGAGATCATGCAGTAGTCTAATAATATAGATTACATCAATAACCGTGAGACATAAATATAAAAAACCAACTAGATCTAAATTCCACAATCCTAGATTTCCATTCTATGTGTAGGTTATTATTAATCAATACATAACTTATTAAAGTCTTTATCATTTAAGAATTTTTTTTAAAGGAAAAAAAAAAATCTATTATGACCTCGATTTTATATTTAAGCACGAAAGAAGAGATCTAGATGAGTTTTACATATTACCAATCTAGTTTCATGTAACCTAAGTACTTACTTCATCTGCCTGCTCATAATTAAAGCAAAAACATAATCTAAACTTGAAGTAAATGAATTCATGATTAAAAAGAACCTCAAACTTATCTAAACATCAATGAAAGAAACTTACAGAGAATGAGATTCAAAACTAACAACAAGAATATTAAGAACTTCTACAATTTTTTAAATAAAATCAATTGTATTTAGAAATGAGAATTCCTATCCCTTTTATAGATGAAGGATATGAGTTAACTTGTTATAAATCATCAAAATAGAGACCCTACAGTAGATAACCACTCACAAAAAATTTCAGGCTAGACGTGCCAACCTTGCCACTGCGTAGCAGCTAGAACTGCTTGTCAACAGTCCAATCAGGGCCATTAGTGAGATGCTTTGGTCTGCTTTGATTGGTTTGACTTGGGCGCCATCTTGAGATATTTATTTGGTCATGCCATTTTTATAACAGGTTGATTCTCCAAAATTAAATTGAATTGGTTTGCTTTTAAAGATTGATGTCCTGATTGATTTGTCTTTTTTTTTTTTTTTAATCTTTGCCTTGATTGTGATTTTCCCCCCTAAAAAAAGTCCTCAAAATTCTCCAATCCCTGTTTGTATGGAGCTGAGCATCTTCTATTCACTGGGATAAAGATTTTCCTCTGCAGGGGTCTTGAGCAGTAAACCCCTTAGGTGCAGTCTCCCATCATTATAAAGTAGTAAAAATTCAAATTTTCTGTACTTCTTGTACATATCTGGATCTTAAAGGATATGGTTGGATCTTGCGTTTTTGGACATGCAATAATCATGTTTTGGGCTTCTGTTCTTTATTCTTCATTCAGAATCTGATTTCATATAAAGACACTAAAAATATCCAAGTAATATTTATTTATAAATAAAATAGGTAAATAATAGCATGAAAAATGGAGAAAAATGATGTTAACCATTTGCCTTAAAGTATATGGGGTTGCATTAGGAATATGAAACCAAATTGTAAATAATCCACAAGTAATTCTCATAGAACGTAGAAGTCACTATAGAAAAGAATTAGCATGAATCTTGAGGCTGCCTTTGTGTTTACAAAAGACATAGTTCAGGGACTGAAAGGAAGGGATTTCTAAATACTGTGTTATGATAAGAAATACTGCCTTTGTGTTTGGTTCAGGGAATGAAAGGAAGGGATTTCTAAATACTGTGTTATGACAAGAAATATAAACAGAAAAGTATAATGCTAAGATTTTGTTATTATGTTTCACTTTTCAAGCTGTGTTTTAGTGAGAATTACTCTTAATCTAGCTGCCTTTCTATTGATGTTATTTATTTATTTTTTGCCTTGTTTGCGTAGCAGAGGCAGCTCTGCACTCCCCATTCTTCCTCTGCATCAATAGGGAACTATTAAAAGTGCTACTTTATAAGGTTTGAATTGTTAGAAACTGGATAGGATCTGGTGCTGATGGAGAGATGTTCTGGGCGCATGTCAAGCACTCAACGGAGGCGCATTTGGACATGGATTTTAAATGTACATGTCCATGGGATTAGGAAGGAAGTACATAGGAAGCTGGATATGATGATTGGAAGAAGGAAACTTGTAAATCTGTTGTATATAAATGTGTTCTGAATTTCACAAAATAAATTCTGTATGTTTCCCATTTATTTTTGTAGCAAACTACTAGATATCCCTTAATAGCGATGATGATTTCTCCAAACTCAAATTTATTAGGTGTAAAAGCCATGAATTCTATTTTTGTATGAAAATTGCTACAAATCTACTTATTTCATTTGTTTCTCTTGTTAATTGTCGCAGAAAAGTTGTTCTAGCAACGAATATTGCCGAAAGCAGTATCACCATTGATGATGTTGTGTATGTCATAGATTGTGGAAAGGCGAAGGAAACAAGTTATGATGCTTTGAATAAGCTGGCTTGTCTATTACCATCATGGATATCAAAGGCTTCAGCACACCAGGTTGACTCGCTTATCTGAAACATTTAGTTCATTTACAGATTGAATTTCTCTGATAATGGGATCATTTGTACAGAGACGAGGCCGTGCTGGCCGTGTTCAACCAGGAGTGTGTTATAGGCTGTACCCGAAACTTGTTCATGATGCAATGTCCCAATATCAGTTACCTGAAATTCTCAGAACTCCTCTACAAGAACTTTGCCTTAATATCAAGAGCCTACAGTTGGGTACAGTTGCCACATTTTTATCAAAGGCGCTTCAGCCTCCTGATCCTCTCGCAGTTCAGAATGCAATCGAACTTCTCAAAACAATAGGGGCTTTGGATGAAATGGAAGAAGTCACTCCTCTTGGTTGGTGATAGTTGAATATATACTAGTGATTTGCTTTGGTGATAGTTCAATATTTATTGGTGTCTTGTAGATGTGTATAATAATGATCTACAATGGTATGGGTTCACTTTTTACTATGGTATTTATTTCATGAGTTCATTGATTGTTTTCTCACATAACTGAAACAGGCCGTCACCTTTGCACACTGCCTTTGGATCCCAACATTGGAAAGATGCTACTTATGGGATCAATATTCCAGTGCCTAGATCCAGCTTTAACAATTGCTTCTGCTCTTGCACACCGTGATCCATTTGTTCTTCCGTTAAACAGGAAAGAGGAAGCTGATGATGCAAAAAGATCTTTTGCTGGTGATTCTTGCAGGTAACTCTAGATATTCCATGCATTTACTGTTATCAATTCCCATAAGCATAAAAGAAATATGATTACTAAATATTTTCTTTTTTTTTGGGGAATTGAAAATTCTCTCAATGTTAATCTTTTAACTATGTTGAGTCTGGTGGAATTAAATGTTGTTACCTAGACTAATATTTTTTGATATTTGAACAATTGAAGTCTTTGCATTCTTGGTTTTGTGACTATATTCTGTGCTAAATATTTAGAGCAAAATAATCAATTGATGACAGAATTTCTGGTTTATCCAGTATGTAGCCACAACTTTATTACAGACACTACATTACTGTTAATCATCACTAAACGCTGAACCTTGGTGAGGGATATAGCCACAACTTTGTTACAGACTTTGTTCTTAAACTTTGGTCAGGAATGAAGTGTTGTTACCTAGATTGATATTATTTGAAGTTTGAATATTTCAAGGCTTTGCATCTCGGTTTTATGACTATAGTCTGTGCTAAAATGAATGCCTTAGTTCTTAAGGATATAGCCACAACTTTGTTACAGACTTTGTTCTTAAACTTTGGTCAGGAATGAAGTGTTGTTACCTAGATTGATATTATTTGAAGTTTGAACATTTCAAGGCTTTGCATCTCGGTTTTATGACTATAGTCTGTGCTAAAATGAATGCCTTAGTTTAGAGCAAAATAATAAATTGAAGACAAGTTCTGGTTTATCTAGGATGTAGCCATAACTTTTTTTTTTACAGACTACGTTACTGTTAATCATCTCCGGACGCTGAACCTTGGTCAGGGATGTAGCAACAACTTTGTTACAGTTTTCATTCTGAAACTTGTGTTGCAGGACTTTTCTTTTTAATGTGGACTGTAAGAAATTGGTCATGAACGCCTGAAGTATTAACTGATGTTGTGTTTGTGTATGTGCATGTTTGGCGCATGACGGAATCGATTTTGGGTTTATGGTAAGATCATTTAGTGGATTTGGGGGTTTTTTGGATTCGGGGAAGTAAGATTCAATAAAGAATAGATGATAGGATCTACATCTCCCATCCAAGCGAATCACACCTTTATTTTCACACATCATACACGAAAGATTTAAGTGTACCAAATCACATGCTCTCAAGAAGACAAATTTCTTCCATAATAATTCTCTACTGGCTAGATAGTCCACGCATGAGTATACATAGCTCCAGTGTTTTAAATATCGGCCGATATACCGGTATATCGGCCGATATATCGTTAAAGTTGAAGAAACGAGACGATATGGGCATTTTTTTACCGGATATCGTTTTGGACCGGTATGGGCCGATATATCGGCCACGTGGCGATATATCGGCCGGTATCGATATGTCTAATACCGGCCGGTATTTAGTATTATCGGTTATTGGGTTTTGGTTACGGTTTAAACCCAATAATCCGTTCAGATCCGACCCGTTAAGATATAAAACGGGTCGGGAGGGGGGAGAAATCCTATTTTTTCGCGAACTCTCTCTCTCTCTCTTTCTCTCCCGGCGATCCGAGATTCCCTCCCGCGACCAAAACCCTAACCCTAACCCCAAATTTCCCAAAATCCACCGTAAATCTCTCTCTGATTCTTTTTCTTCCACTCTCTGGCTCTCTCTCTCGTTCTCTCTCCGCGATCGTCGACCGATCGAGACGAACGGCCGAACCCTAACCCTAATTTCCCATTTCCCAATCCATCTATAAATCTCTCTCGTGTTCTCTCTATCTTTCTTCTCCGCTCTCCATAGCTCTGGGGGTTTTCGAAGGGTGATCGCCGTTCGCCAGAGGAGCAGTCGCCGCCGGCCAGGTAAATTTAAATTTGTTTTCTTAATTTAAATTTGATTTAGAATTATAAATTTCTTCAATTTCTTTTATAATTGTGCTATTTAGGTTTAATTGATTGCGATTTATGTTGGATTTATTTTTTTTGGTGTAATTTGAGGGGAATTGTTAAATTGGGAGGGCTGAACAGTGAATCTGCGGGTAGGGGAGTCTACAGTGATTTCTTGAATCACTGATTCACACTGAATCAGTGATTCGGTTCACTGATTCACACTGAATCAGTGAACCGAATCACTGATTCAGTGTGAATCAGTGATTCAAGGAATGATTTTGTGTGAATTTTGAGTATTTATTATTTATATGTAACTATGTATTCACTGATTTTGTTTTATGCTAGAATCTAGATTCACTTTTCATGAGATTCCATCTACGTCAATAACTAGAGTTTAGGCAGACCTGATCAGTAGTTAAACAGAGGTTCCAAAGTTTGATTATTACTAGCAACGTAAATTCTTTTAAAGTTATAAAAGAATTTAAATGACTTAAGCTTGCAATCTCATATAGTAGCCTCAGAGAACCACCCTGCTGACATTTCACTTTCAACTTGAATGATTTTCATGTAAATGTTTAATTGGAGCAATTAAAGAAGGGGTGATCTATTTCGTTAAGCTCTAGTTAATGAAATGCGGGGACCTATAGCCACAATTTACGTTATTAAATCAATGTTATTTAATCAATTATTTATAAATTAAGTGCAACAATTATTTAGCTATTTAATCAATTAATTGTTTGTCCTTTTCACTCCACTTTTTTGAAGTCAGAAATAGTTTGAAAGATGTCCTCTTCTGGTGCTTCTAACGTCCAAGAGAAGCGAGGAGGTAAAGATCCAGCTTGGGAATGGGGGAAAAAAGTATCCAATAAGCCCAATAAAGTAGAGTGTAATTTCTGTAAGAATGAATATGGGGGAGGCATTACTCGCTTGAAGGAACATTTAGGTCATGTCAGCGGGAATGTCAGAGGCTGTCCTCTGGTCCCAGATGACGTGAAGCAGAAAGGTCTGGTAATGCTAAGTAAAACTAGAGAAGTAAAGGAAGGAAAAGCAACAGAACTTCAAAATTTGTTAAAAGAAGTTCGTGTTGGGGAAGAAAAAGATGAGGAGACAGCTCGAGAGGAGTCATCTTCTCACAAAACAACAGGTTAATCTTCCCGCAAAACAACAGGACCGATAGATCAATTTGCAATTCGATCGGTCGAGGAAACAGTAGAAACAACTCAAAAACAGCCTGCCGTGCCATCAGCCTCCAGAAAAAAGGCCAGAGACGATGCAATTCGATACATTGCCAGGTTTTTTTATGAAGGAGGGCTTGCATTCAATATTGCTACGCAGCCAGTTTTTATGCAAATGGTCCAAGCCATTGGCATGTATGGACCAAACTTACAGACTCCTAGCCCATACGAGCTAAGCGAGACTTGTCTCCAAAGAGAGGTCGAGGAGACAAATGCAACTCTTGAATCATTCAAACGGAGTTGCCGAACAAATGGCTGCACTTTAATGACTGATGCGTGGTCGGATCGGAAAGGGAGAAGTTTAATGAATATCGTTGTACATTGTCCGGCCGGTACAGCCTTCTTATTGTCTCAGGATGCATCTTCTGAGAGATACGATGGCAGTTATATCCACAAATTTGTGGAGAGGGGAATGAACGAGATTGGCGCGGAAAATGTTGTACAGATTGTGACAGACAGATAATGCCTCGAACAATATGGCTGCAGCAAATACATTGGCTCTGACGCATCCAAATATATTTTGGACACCTTGTGCAGCACATACAATTAATCTGATGCTTGCGGATATTGGAAAGATTAAACATATCCGAAGGGCAATTATGATGGGGAGATCAGTCTCCGTGTACATATACAGTCATACCAAATCTTTAGATATAATGAGAAAGGCGATTGGTGGAGAGCTAATAAGGCCGGGTACAACTAGGTTTGCCACGACATTTCTCTCTTTATCATCAATCAGAGAGAAGAAAAAGGAGCTGCAACATATGTTTATATCTGATGACTGGATGGATTGCACTCTTTCCAGAACAGATGCAGGCAAGAAGGTATTTATTTTAATTAATAAACAATTTATTTTATAATTTTAAATTATATATTATTCATATTTTTTTAATACATTTTTTTATGAATGTTTAGGTTGCAGAAATAATTGCTAGTAATAAATTTTGGGACAACACAAATATTGCCCTAAAAGTATTCACTCCACTAGTGAAAGTTTTGCGTAGAGTTGATGGGGACAAGGTCCCTTCAATGGACTTTCTGTATGGTGACCTAGAGACTGCTAAAGAGGAGATAAGAGATGCTCTAGGGGGTTTAGAGAAGAAATATCTTCCAATATGGAAGATTATTGATAAGAGATGGGAGGAAAAACTTAAGGATCCTCTGCATAGAGCTGGATATTTCTTGAACCCTCTGTATTACTATGCGAAGCAGCCTGATATTGATGCTGATGGGTCGTTCATGTCGGGCTTCGTTGCCGTGATGCACAGATTCTATCCAAATGATCATGATAGAATTGATAAGATTGCACAGCAGCTCCCAATGTATCAAAATCAAAATGGATCATTTGGAATGTCTTTTGCAAGGGCAGCAGTAAAGAGAATCATTAATCCAGGTATGCATTTCAATTTAAGAAATGCAAAATTCAATCTATTTTTAATTAAACTACTAAATAACTAATAACTATTTCTAAATATTCATTGCTAGCTCAATGGTGGCAATTCTACGGGACAGATGCTCCCGAATTGAGGATTATGGCAATGAGGATTTTGAGCCTGACAACCAGTTCTTCTGGTTGTGAACGGAATTGGAGCACATTTGAGATGGTATTACAATTTTAACTTTTCTAATTAAATATTTCTTTCTCCCAAATAGATATATTCTAAGTTCGTTTCATGTGATTATCTTTTATTTAGGTGCATACGAAGAAAAGAAATAGGCTAAGTTCCAAGAAATTGCATGACTTAGTTTTTGTCAAATTCAATGCAAGGCTCAAGAGCAAATTTTTAATCCCAAACAGAGATCCACTAGTAGCATACAATGAAGAGGAAAAGGTCACCGAGTGGTTCATGCCTGAGAAAAAAAATGGTGATCCTCATGAGACTAGTGATGATGAAGTTTTTCCTGGAGAACAACTGACTTTTCGACAGGTGTCAATTGCTATGGGTGCTAATCCGAAGAAGAGAAAGAGTGGAAGAGTTAAGGCATCTAAGTCGAAGAGTAGTAAAACTTCAAAGGGAAAAGCACCATCTTCTTCAAAGTCTAGGCAGCGGCACGCATCAGATGATGACGATGAGGAAGAAGTTGACACATCATCATCAGATTCGTCATCAGATGATGATGAAGGCATGCCAACAAATGAACCAGTCGACTCTGAATCTAGCTAGAAAATATGTTATAAAGACTGATATTTAAAGTTTCTAGCATGTTTCAAATAAACTCATTTAAAGGACAATGTTGTAATTTTATAAATTATATCACTTATGTATTGCAGAAACACTTTTCTTTTATCTTGAAAACTTATTTTTCTTTATTTTATGATTGTATTTCGCTCTGTCTCTGTGCATATGCGAACGTTCTAAACGATATCTGCAAATTCGTAAGTTGAATATAAATAAGCCAATGTAAGTGCTATAAACATATTTTATGCGTTTTCTTATGTTCTATATAGCCAATTATATGATTATTCTTTAACTGGTATGACACCGATATGACACTCCGGTATTTAGGGTCATATCCCGATATCACGCCCGGTATCCGGTAACCGGTAACCGGTATGCAATTTGACTGACCGGTACGAGACCGGTATCCGATATTTAAAACACTGCATAGCTCAAACTATGTGCATCATATGTGCAATTAAAAATAAGCATCCCCTAAATGTCAATAAAATCTAAATAATAACTCCTAACTAATTTTTGGCTGCTTGATGTTCCCATCAATGTTCCTTTTTCCTTGTTGTTTGGGCTGGTGTGCTTGGTGCAAGGAGCGGGGGGGGGGGGGGGGGGGGGGGGGGGGGGTGGGGGGTTTGTTCAGGGGTGTTCATGGATTTTCACTGGGGAGTTGTTCAAGTTTTCCACAGGATTTACTATGCACTTTTGTATTAATCAGGTTATTTCTTTTCCAAATTTCATGTGCGTAGACCAGGAATAATCATTTTTTGTGCTCCAAGTGACTGCTATTCTTATGCAGTGACCATATTGCTCTTCTGAAAGCTTTTGATACATGGAAAGACGCGAAGCGTAGTGGAAGAGATCGTGCTTTTTGTTGGCAAAATTTCCTCTCACCCATAACACTACAGATGATGGATGACATGCGAGGCCAGTTTCTTGATCTTTTATCAGACATTGGTTTTTTTGACAAAGCTAAAGGGATGAAGGTATGATCTCTGGGTCCTGCTGATTTTGAATTGATCCTGATCAATGTATGGCATATTGGCGTCCAATTATTGATACATTTTATTAACTAAGTTTGGGTTTTGGAATCAAAGTTACTTGTTAATTGCTACATCCCTTTGGTATTTTTTGCAATGAGAACATCTTCATGATTGATTTTATGCTCCAAATTGCATACGGAAATTAGATAATTTATGTATCTTGTGCTGTCAAGAGTCGGTCAATGGGTTTAAAATATCCTAAAATTCAAATTCCAAAACCTTGACATATGTTTAAAACCTTATTCAAGTGTTGATTTTTTCTTAAAGTTAGTTATTATAATATTATAATAGCATCACATTTCTAAGCTCTTTTCTAACTTTATGCAATTTTAAGTTTTGGGCTTATAGACTGTTTCTTTTTCATGTGATGCTAAGCTGTGTTATGTTCATTCCAGGCTTATAACCACTGTGGACATGATCTCGAAATGGTATGTGCTATTCTTTGTGCTGGGCTTTACCCGAATGTCATCCAATGCAAAAGAAGAGGGAAGAGGACAGCATTTTACAGTAAGGATGTTGGAAAAGTGGACATCCACCCGTCTTCTGTCAATGCAGGGGTCCACATGTTCCCACTTCCGTACATGGTGTACAGTGAGAAGGTGAAAACTACAAGCATCTATATCCGGGATTCAACCAATATATCAGAGTATGCTTTGCTCCTCTTTGGAGGTAGCCTCAAACTAAGCAAAAATGGAGAGGGTATCACAATGCTGGGAGGGTACCTTCATTTCTCTGCCCCAAAGAATGTAATACAGCTGATTCAGGTAGTAAATGTTTCACTTAAAACCTACTTGACACTTTTAAGCTATCATATTTTCTGATAGCAAATGATGCCAGAGGATTGTTTAATGGGCGATAATTGATCACGTTTCCAATGATATTACACCCTCTGGTCCCAAATAAGCGACGTTTAAGAGAAGTTTCTCTAGTCCCAACAAGTGACATCTTATTAAAATCAGTAACCATTAATTAACCAATGATATGTTTGCCCTTGGTCATCCAAAATGAATAGTAATTATGTGTTTCTTTTGAGAATCCTTTTTAGATAAACGGGATGGTATTTATTGAGTTATTAGAAGGTGAGAAAACTCCTAAAACTTCCCTTAATTGGTGGTCAGAGGATTATGTATTCTTCAATGATGGTTTAGTACAAAGATAAGAAAAGGAACTAGAAATTTTCCTGGCTTTTAGAAGGTTATGAGAATCAAATCACCATTGCCTACTATGGTTATCATTAAAACTTATTATTCAACTGAAGAAAAGGATACATGATCTCACAAGAATTTGTTCTGGAGGTTGTGCTGCTGTTCTCATGTCTAATGTGGCTGTCTTTTGTAACAGAGGTTGAGAGGGGAACTTGACAGACTTCTTCAAAGAAAAATTGAGGAGCCACGTCTCGATGTATACTCAGAAGGAAAAGGCGTTGTTAATGCAGCACTTGAGTTGTTGCACAGCCAAATCTCTTAACATTAGTATCAAGATCAAGCCATTTAAGCACTACTTGAGAAAGAGCCGTTCAAACAACTGCCTCTTTAGAGATGGTCAATTCATTTAGTGCTTATTTCTGGCTCAAGATATGCCGACATATTATTGATCTCTCACACCTCTTTTTGGGGTCGTGAAGCTGCGTGCATGTAGGGTGCTTTTTGGAGTCTGCATGAACTGTATTTATTCGAATGTTGAATAGCTGAAAGTGTAAGCCATTTTTGTAACAATTTATTTATTTTTATCTGTATTATCGGACACATGATAATTATTACATGTAGTACAATCCCTCATTGGGGGTTTAAAGGTAACATTTTTTTCAGGTTATGTGCAAGGGCCTTTGCAAATTAATCAGCTTTGGTGGCTTTTTCCTATAGCTGTTCTTGTTGACTATTCTTGATTTTCCATTTTTTTGCGATGAAGCAACGGTAGGTCGAAGAAGGGGTGAGTAGTTTGCCGACAAAACCGAATTAACTGATAAACCGATCCGACTCGAACCGATCGGGTCGGTTACTTCGGTTTTCGGATCGGGTCGGTTTTAAAACTGAAATTTTAGATGGTTAACGGGTCGGTTTTCGGTGGCGAAATCGCTAATCGAAACCGATCGAATTAACCGAATTCCCTAACCCAACATACCCGTTAACCCATTAACCCGATACCCAATTAACTCTACTCTAAATTCTAATTCCCTAACCCGAATTCCCTAACCCAACGTACTCGAGTCTTCAGGAAAAATCCCAAATTCGGAAATCCCTAAACCTAGCCCTCGGCGATTTGTCCCTCACCCGAATCCCCAGAACCAATCGGTGATCGCAACTTCCTCCGCCGCCCGAATCCTCCGGCTCCTCCTTTGCTTCCGCCTCAGGCCCTCAACGACTCGACTCTGAGCTCTCTGCAGCTCTGAGCCTCCGAGCCTCCGAAGGTATGAAATATCTTCACTTCACCTCTCCGGCTCGCTCAAGTTTCTAATTTCTATACAAGTTTTAGTAATTACTATTTACTAATTAGTGGCCAGCCTGCTCCTGCTCACCCCTACTCCCCGGAGCCAATTAGGTTTTACTGTTTTAGTATGATCCACTGTTGTAATTGGTTATTTGGTATATTTTTATTGGAATTGACAGTGCTTACTGGTTGATAATGCTAATGTTTAGTTAATATAAGGATTCAAACTTTCATATTATTCTAATTTTTAAAATATCTTAATTACAATATACTAACTGAAAAATTAATATTAAGACGTACAAGTTGATAATGACTTGAGAGTTTCTATTGTTCTCTTTATTTATGATCATACATGTTAGTATGTTACTGGGATATTTTACTCACATGAATTTATTATAGTTTAAATTATTATTTTATTAAACAATAACATCTGTTTAATTGTATTATTTCTACGTTTCATGAAAATGATTAATGTTTAGAATCGTGTTTTAGAGATATAGACTACTTGACTGTGACTCTTGAGCTTAATGATTAGTGATTAATCTTTAGAATTGATTTTTCTTTTATTACTTTTTTAGATGGTTGAAAGTCGTATTGGTCAGACAAACCCACGTGAAACTGTTAATGTAGATGAAGCTCATACAAATCAAACTAGTGATACTCCACCAACAGATCCAACTCCAACACAAACAAATACAAGCGCACCTGTTGGAACTGGAGCATCTGGAATAAAAAAAAGGAAGGCAATATTTTCCAAGTCTGATGTGTGGGATCATTTTATTAAGTGGGATGAAGAAACTGATGATATGCTTGAAGAATGAGATGAGCCTCTTGATGAGGACGAATGCCGATGCAGGTATTGTAGAAAAGTTTATACCTGCAATACCAAGAAAAATGGCACGTGTCCCTTAGGAATCATGCTAACAATTGCAAAGAAAATCCCACAATAAGGAAACACGCCAAGCACAGTTAAATCTCCAACCAAGTAGAGATGATAGTAGGGTAGGAACTGTGACTACCTGGAAATATGATGAGAAGGCCATCAGAGTGGCATTATCTAAAATGATAATTTTAGATGAATTGCCATTCAAATTTGTGGAAGGTGTTGGTTGTAGGCTTTTTATGGCCATTGCATGTCCCAGATTCACGATCCCATCTAGGTGGACGATAGGAAGAGACATCTATCAACTCTACTTAGATGAGAAGATTGCATTGAAAAAATATCTATCAGAGACATCTCACTATATTTGCCTCACCACTGACACATGGACTTCTGTTCAAAAGATTAATTACATGTGTATTACTGTGCATTGGATTGCAAATGACTGGAATCTTAACAAGAGAATTCTCAATTTTTGTCCTATTACAAGCCACCGAGGTGAAGTTCTTGGAACCACTCTAGAGGCGTATTTACATGAGTGGGGAATTGAGCGAGTGTTGGCAATTACTGTTGATAATGCTAGCTCCAATGACAAAATGATTCAATACCTGAAGAAGAAAATTGTAAATTGGAATGGTAAGCATGATACATTCTTAGGGGGTGAATATCTTCACGTACGATGTGTTGCACATATTATGAATCTTGTTGTGCAGGATGGTCTACGTGCAAATATTGAACCCATTTCAAGGGTTCGAAGTGCTATAAAGTATGTGCAGTCATCACCTTCACGGTGGGCAAAATGGAAGAGCTGTGTTGAGAAAGAAAAAATAGAAGTTGAGACAGGAATGTGTTTGGATGTACAGACACGGTGGAACTCAACATACTTGATGTTACAGGGAGCTAAAAATTGCCAATCTGCTTTCTACCAGTTAGACCTAGAGGACTCTTTATTCAGACAAGAAGTTGGGGGTGATGATGGGAAGGGCATGCCAGATAAAAATGATTAGGATTGTATTGGCCGATTATGCCGGTTCTTGCATGATTTTTATGACTTGACTTTGAGGGTGTTAGGAACTTTATATGTGACATCTAATATTTTTCTTCATCAGATCATAAATGTTGAAGGTGAGTTACATGAGGCTATGATAGGTGATGATGTCATTACTTGTGAGATGGCTCTCAGGATGAAGGCTAAGTATGATAAGTATTGGGGAAATTGTGAGAAGGTGAACTTGTTGATGTTTATACCTTGATTCTTGACCCTCGATTCAAGCTAGACTTTGCACAGTACGTGATAGGAGAGATGTTCAGGTCTCAAGGTGAGAACGGCCGTGCAATGCCATCAAAATTGGAGAGAACTCAGAGCTTTGTTCAATGAGTACAAAACTATACATGATAAGGAAAATAACATTAGAGATGATATACAGCAAGTAAGACCGTAACAATCTTCAACAGCTCGGGACAGTAGTGCAGTAAAGAACTATCGCATGTTGGATTAGTTCTATGCACAGAGTTCTTTAATGTATGTGACAACAACTCAAAGTGAATTAGATAAGTATTTGAATGAGGCCAAGGAAGTGCCAATTATCGGCGAGGACATGGCAACTTTTCCTATTCTATATTTTTGGAAGGTTAATAGTGGAAGATTTTCAATATTATCAAGAATGGTTAGAGATGTGTTGGCGATTCCAATATCCACAGTTGCTTCGGAATCGGCGTTCAGCACGGGTGGGAGAGTTCTAGATCCATTTCGGAGCTCACTCTCGATCAAATCCGTCAAGTGTCTCATTTGTTCTCAGGATTGGCTTCGAGGACAATTGAGAGTTCCAATGGTCAGTATTGAAGAAGATCTATGTGACGTTGAGAAGTTTGATCAAGGTAATAGTCTATTCATATAATTTATTATATTCACGATTTCTAATTCTAATTAGTTTTATTTCCTGCTAGAATTGGATGATAGGTTTACGGATTCGGTTATCACCAAGCTCTGATGCCCCGTGTATATGTCGAAGGTGCGTATCTTTATTTTTTTTATAATGCACTCACACAGAGCTCAGGCTCTCTGCAGAGCACCTGAGCTCTGTGTGCACTCTGTGCACACAGAGGCAGAGCTCAGGAGCTCGCTCTGTCTGTGTGACAGAGCCAGGAGCTCTCTGCAGGAGCTCTCTGCAGAGAGCCCGAGCTCTGTGTGCACAGAGTGCACACAGAGCCAGGAGCTCTCTACAGAGAGCTCCTGACTCTGTGTGCCTCAGGAGCCCCACACAGAGCTTCTGAGGCTCTCTGCAGAGAGCTCTATGTCAGTGTGCATTTCAAGTCTTAGTACAGAGAGTTCATTGTGCAGTTCGTTTACAAACTAATTTATTTTTTTCATTTGTGCAGTTCATTTGAGCAGAGATCTCAGGAGCCCTTTGTATTTGAATTTGGAAAACAATATGTAAATTTAAATTTGTGAACAATATGCAGAGATCTGTTTGTAATTTGTAAGTTGTTTGTAACTTGTAAGTTGTTTGATGCTACTTGTTTGTAAGTTGGAAGTTGTAACTTGCTAGTTAGTTGCTACATTATTTTAATTTTTTTATGTTATTTTGTTTGTTGCTACTTGTTTGTTTGTAAGTTGTAACTTGCTAGTTAGTTGCTACATTATTTAAGTTGTGTTATGTTATTTTGTTTGACAAAAATTGCTAAATTATTTCTATTATTTTGCTCCAGGATTTGTTATATTTATTAATTTTAAAGTGGGCCAAATTCTGTCTTTTTTTTGCTTTTTTTTTTAAACTGGGCCGAATTTTTTTTTTATAATTAATTTATGCTTTTGGACCGAAGCCCACAAAACCGATAACCGACCGAAAACCGAACCGAACCGAAATTTCGGTTCGGTTTTCGGTTTCCAAATGATTTCGGTCGGTTCGGTTTCGGTTATAGAAGTTCGGTTTGGTTTTCGGTTGTGTATTTTTTTCAAAAAACCGAACCGAACCGACCGATACTCACCCCTAGGTCGAAGGAATTATTTCCCTGTTTTGGTCATTGAAGTATATACAGGGAAAAGTAAACCCATTGCAAAGCTTAAGCTTTCACAGTCAGGTTCACGGTGTCCTCTATGCTTTTTTACTTTTTTCACCTTTATCTTGCGGAACGAAGCGGTTTTTAATTTTTTTTTTTTCACTCTAAATTCAAATTTGCATGACGGGAGCTGGCTATTTGGTAAATTTCGATTTCCCATTTAGCCTGTTGGATTATCATCTAGCAAGCCCAAAGGCCTCAGCCGCAATAGGCCCTGCACCGAAGCCAACCCATTTGACAAATATTAAAATTTCCCTCGCGCTCCAAGGGCTCGCGGAAACTGAAGTGGCTAGTTTCGCGCCCAATCACCGTCGGGAGTTTCTAGAGAGGCACACTATTTTTCTTGGTGAGCCCACTTAAAATTTTACTTTTATTTACAGCTTTGTCCATTTAGATTTTAGAGCAAAAATATTCTTATTTTCAATATCTCTATTCTGTTTTTCTTATTTTCTCCAACGCCATTATCCTTCCACCACTATCGTCCCTGTTCTCCTCTGTCACTTCAGAAAGAAAATCCAGCATAGATGATCTTAAAACTTCTAAAAGGTCATAGTTCTATAACCTCGGAATAGTAAGCCATGGATCTTAAGAGCAGATATCTATAGCAGAGCCAGAGTCCTCTGTCATGACGACTTCAGTAGAAAAGTATTCGGAATTGTAAGTCCAGAACTTGTGGATAGAAAATAAAAGTTTTTGAAATTTTAGATGTGCTTGATAAGAAAAATCTTCTCCTTTTTAAGAAGAGAGTTTTCTTTTGCAAAAAGACTGTGGGACGTAGTAGAAAAAGTGGGCTCACGATGGAAAAAGTTGTGCTCCTTCGGAAATTCCCTTCCCCGTCGCGGCTCGCGTGGGCAAGTGAGTACCGTACACCTGTCACATCTGAAAATTCATTCTCCCTCCTTTTAATTTTCACCTTCCCTCCTCCTAATTCCTTCGCATTTTCTTTAAATCATCATCGTCAAGTTTTGTCCAAGCAATTCCATGAAATCCCAAACCACCAACATATAAATAGAAACCCTAGCCCTAGACCCAGCCTAAACCTGAGGAAAAAGGGGACGAGTGATGGCGGATTCCGAGGCGTTGATGCGATGCTTGAATCCGTTGATCCGGTGCCTGAAGAGGATGGAATGGGAACTCAAATGCTCCAACTGGTATCGCGAATCTCACTCTTATCTCTTGTTTCTTTTTTCCTTTTTTTTAAAAAATCATTTTATTCTCAATTAACGGAAAAAGATTCGATTTTGTTTTGTTGTTAATTTTTGTGTACTGGGGAGTAAATTAAAGATTTAAGCTTTATTACAATCATCTGCTTGAATTTGGTGGTAGTTTTCTGTTGGCACCTGGGAGATGTTGGATTTGTGTTCTAAAGATGAAGGTGACTATTTAGGTTTAGAAAAATTATCATGAAGGAAGTAAGAAAGAAGAGTGTTTGATAATTGTTGCTTGCAAATGGTGTTGGGGATTGAAATAAACTTTAAATTTTGGTTCTTCTTTTTTGCTTGAAAGGATGTCTAGCAATATTTTTGGATTCTAGTAATATGTGGTTATGGGTTTTGGCATACTTTAGAAGGACTGGAAGGGCTTTTCGAAACCAAGTGAACATCTTTTGGTTATGTCTCTAGAATGCCTGGCAGCTATTTATATACCTAATTTTTCTTTGTACATGTGGATGAGTTGGTTACATTTCTGACTGAAAGGAGAGATCTTTAAGGATATTAGTATAAAATTGAGAACTTAAGTTTTGAGGCTTCACAGATTTGCAAAGTGTAATTTTGCTTGGTTGCCCTCTTCCATGTCTAATGCAGGGTTGTGAATTTTGGATGTTACGCAAGAAGTTAATGATTCTCTTTTGGTTCATGTAGCCTACCCCAAGTGCTTGGGGTAAAAAGCTTAGTTGCTGTTGTATGCAAGAAGGGAAAGAATTTGCTTTCATCTCTCAAATGTCATCTAACCAGCATTGGCTGATAACAAGTAGATCATATTCATTATGCTTTCCTAGCCCGGCCAAACTAGACTGTATCATAAGTCTCTCTCGCCCTCCCTTTCTCATACATTGGGGAAACCTGGTCAAGCACATTGCTCATTTTGAGTCCTACTGTGGAGACACATTTCACAAGAATTGTGTATCTCCATTGAGGAGGTTTATGAGACCTTTATGTTGTGTATTGTTTTCATTGCAAGTGGACAATAATGGTTGGGCACGAGGATATAGAGGGATTGATCTGAAGTTCGAGGAAGGATTGTGGAAGTGGTACCATTAAAGGTTGAGGGTGAGGTTTATTGATCAAATTGTATTTTGCGGAGGAATAGAATATTGAATTGGGTAAAGAAATTGAAGGAAGGAAACAGGAACTTTACAGTTCATATCTATGAAATCACACACCTTGCATTATGACAGGAACTTTTTTTTTTTTTTTTTTTTTGGGGAGCAAATTCAATGGGTATATCCCTCGTGTTCCATTAAATAGACTTTAACGAAATGTGCTAATACATACGATTGTCTTACTATGCCCCTATTACATGAGGCTATGATAATAATAATATAGTATTACAAAATATTGTTGTTGTTATATATTGCTTGCCAGATTGTTATGAAAAACTCCTTTCCTCCTTTGTACTCCTCTATTCCAATTCTGGTGTGTCTCCCATCTGGGTTCCCTCCTCTTTCATTGGATGCCTTGTTGTGCACCCTCCCCTTGTTCCTCATCATCCTCCTTAGCTGCTAGGTTAATCAAGTCTAGTCTTCTCCTTGGGTCTCTTCTTTGTTAGCTATTGCTCCTTGGTTGCTCCCGTGTATTTTGTTTCTATCCTGTCCATAAGTCAACAGTATTGTTAATATAATATTAAATGCATGCAGTGGATAAATATTTTAACGAAAATATGCGACTATTTCTCTCTATCATATATGCCAAAATAGCGCTGCTATGATAGTCTATTTGAGCTTGTTTTTACAATGTCCCCATAGGTTTATTATTTCTTTAACTTCATTCTCCCATCTCTTTCTTGCATGCTCTTACCATAACATGAAAATACTGTTGATACGTATGAACAGTCTATTAGCATGTGATTTATGTTTTCTCCTGCTTTTTGACATAACATGCATATTCCTGGTCCCACCACCCATGGTGCTGCAAGTTGTCCCAGGTCAAGATGGAATTTCTTACTACTAACTAAAGGAATGCTTATACTTTATTTGATGCTCTTATATTTCATATTATATTTGCTATTTCATCTATTACTCCTCTATATACAACAACAACAACTAAGCCTTTTATCCCAAGTATTTGGGGTAGGCTACATGAACCAAAAAAAGAATCACGCCTGATCGATCACTTTGATAGTTCTTCTCCGTTCATTTCTATTAAGTAATATCTCCTCATTTAAATCTCTAGAATCCATATCTTTTCGTATCACCTCCATCCATGTTTTCTTCGGTCCTCCCTTCATTTTTTTAATTTGTCCTACATTGATAAACTCCCCTGTTCGATATATAATAATTTCATATTATTACCCCTCTATATGTAATAATTTTATAGTATGAGTCCACTGTATAAATTCCTTGCTTGGTCCATAATCGTGGGGAATCTCTCTGATTTTGTTGGGAGTTAATATTTTCAATTATTTTAATTAATTTGTTTCTTTCCTCCTGCACTTTGTAGTCCCCATTGTTTAGGGGACATACTCTATATGATCCCCTCTGGTAATGGTTTTTAACCAAACTTTCTTTCTCCTTGGATTGTTCATATATCCTTGGGGTGACATATTTTTGTTGTTCTTTGTGTACCCATTTGTCTTCCCAGAATTTTATTATATTCCCCTCTCCTGGTGCGTATGTTGTCCTTGCCATAAATATTCCTTTTTTAAATATGGAAACTCTCTTCTCACAGAAGAATTTGAAATTGAGGTCTGGTTGTTTTTCTCTAGTCTATGTATATCCCTTATAGTATGTTTTTCAAAGACATTTAAAAGAAAATAAAGATACATGAAAAGTAAATTTGTCTAGAATCATACTCATTGTTGCTTATACGAATTGGTTTGGTTCCAATCCACACTAAAACTATCAGCAAACCTTTCGTCCCCACTACTTGTATTAATCCGGCTGTTGATCCACTGTGAAAATGAATATTGACACTAAAACTATCTGCAAAACTTTAGTCCCCACTACTTGTATAATATGGATGAACACTGTGTGAAGAAGACCCTCTATTTCAACTTTTTTGACTTGAAGTTTGAGTTGCGGTCAAATAGTCCACAATTGAGCTTGGGGGATCCAGTAAAATTTTTGATGATCTATAAAGATTATTTTCTGGTCTGGACGTGCCACAGAGAATTTTTGCTTAGGACTCTGCATGCTTCTTTTAACACCGTTCTCGAGAATTCTCCATGCATTAGTGGTATTAGCTACACAATAATGCATAAAACCATGGAATCTTCATTTAAATGCGTAAGAACCAGATGCGTTGTTGCATTCATATTTTGCTATAATTCCATGATCCTTTAATCCTGCAGATTTGGCAAATATGTTTTGTAGTTAGACATATTCCATGTGCACAGTGTACCTGTGAGTTTAATAACTGCCATGCAGTCAATTCATTTATCATGGGTTTTGACATGTATAATAGGTAGGCTTGGATTTATCCTGCATTACTTGTCTTTCTATGAAGCTTTATCCTGGAGATTGTAGGTTGTGAAGGCAATTCTAACATCAGCTGTTGCTGAGATATACCATTATGTAGATGTAAAAGGTGATTGACAGATTCGATAGATAGGTTGGCCATAGTCGGCTGATTAATCTGTTACTTTAGTCAGCAGAATCCCACTTCAATTAGCACTAATACAACTAGAGCTGTGATGATCACATAAGAAACTTGTTATATTTGATCTGTCCCACATCTCAAAAAATTTGCTGAGTTGTCAGCAGAGAAATATTTTACCCAATAGCACTTTGCAATTATCATCATAACAATACCAGCCTACAGAGAGTAGAAATTTTTTGAAAGGTATTTCATGGTCAGAAGCAAGCCAAGGTTTTAAATATCGGCTAATATCGATGCATATAGTGAATATCATATCAAATTTTGAGGTATTTAATATGACAAAGACTATGATATCGATATTGATATTGCTAATGTTTGTAAATATTTTAATGATATATTTTGTATGTGACAATTATTGGTACCATAAACCATCAGCTGATTTATATCAATTCCAAGATTTTGAACTTTGCAGCGAACACTATCAGGAGTAATTGGATCCAAGGTTAAGGCACGGTTTTAAATATCGGCTAATACCGTTATATATATATATATATATATATATATATATATATATATATATATATATATATATATATATATATATATATATATATATATAAACGGGAAATTCACTTGCGTTGCAGGGGGTTTTTTCACTAGCGCTTAGGTGACTTAATAAAATAATTACACGTGATGCCACTCAAGTTAATTATGATGGGAGAGAAAAATTTTGATTTAGATTTGTTATCTTGAGTGGCGCTACGTGTAATTATTTTATTAGGCCACCTAAGCGTTAGTGATGGAACTTTCTTCATCGTCATTGAATTTTCTGTTTTCTCATATATATATATAACATGACACTATCAGGAGTAATTTGATCAAAAGTTAAGGCATGGTTTTAAATATTGGCTAATACTTACACATACACATATATATAATGTATAGAGTAAACTAGAAATTCACCGGCGGTGAAGGGAGTTCCTTCACTACTACTTAGGTGGCCCAATAAAATTATTACATGTGGCGCCACTCAAAGAGAAGTTAAGAGAGTTTTTTTATTTGTTATCTTAAGTGGCGCCACGTATAATAATTGTATTGGGCCACCTAAGCGATAGTGAAGGAACTCCCTTTACCGCCGGTGAATTTTCCGTTTTCTCATATGTATATGTATATATGTGTATTTATATATGTATGTAAATTACGTTATGTTGTGTGTGTGTATGTATATACATACACACACACACACACATCTATATATATGTATATGTGTGTGTGTGTAGAGTAAACTGGAAATTCACCGGCAGTGAATGGAGTTCCTTCACCGCCGCTTAGGTGGCCCAATAAAATTATTACATGTGGCGCCATTCAAAGAGTAGTTAAGAGAGTTTTTTTATTTGTTATTTTAAGTGACGCCATGTGTAATAATTGTATTGGGTCACCTAAGCGACAGTGAAGGAACTCCCTTCACCGCCGGTGAATTTCCCATTTTCTCATATATATATATTTATATGTATGTACATTACGTTATGTTATATTATTTACAATAATTTTTAAATAGTTTTTATATTGATTTTGATTATTTATTTTGATTGTTAGTGAATTGTTGTAGTTTTTTCACTTGACGGTTTGTTGTTTACTTATTTGATTTCTTGTGACATTGTTAAGTTGTACATCCATATTTATTTGTTATAATTTTTTTCAATTATTGTTTTTTTTATTATAATTCCTTTCTAATTACTGAAATTTCTTACTTGTTGATTAAATTGAATTCTCAGTTAATCTAAAATAAATAATTAAAAATAATATAAATTGAGTATTACAAAATAAAAATTATAATATTGATAATAATTGAAAATAAATTTGAAATTTTGTTTTCTTATTTAGATGATGACTGAAATTATGTAATTTAATTTATGAAGATAAATATGAGAATTATTATGAAATTTGTTAAAAATTTAGAATTAATACTGGAAAATAATTTTTTTAATATTTTCTTCTAGATTTTTTTAGTTCAATTTTCAATTTATATAATTTATTTTATATAGTTTTATATTTATTTTTATTAAATAAATAGAAAATTGTGTAACTTACATTATGTGTTACGTTATATGTAAGCCTGATCCGGCCGTGCCGGCGGCACTGCCAGGCACGGCCCGGCACGACGGTCGGTTATTATTTTTTTTTTTTAAGAAAACTAGCCGTTGGGGTGTTTTGGGGGGGTTTTTGCAAATTTTTTTTTCAAATAGCCCCCCAACGGCTATTTTTATAGTCGTTGGGGGGTTTCTTGCAAATAAAAAATTGCAGATTTCTCTCTCAACAGTCAAAATAGCCGTTGGGGGGGGGTTTTTGTAATTTTTTTTTGCAAATTAAAACCTTTTCTTTCTCTATAAATACCTTAATATCTCTTCTATTACCATTCATCATTCTTATACACTAAATTCATTCTAAAAATCCTTCTAAAATCTTCAATTTTCAAGAAGTCTCAAGCAAAACAAGTAGCAAGTTTCAATCAAGTGATAAAGAAGTCTCAAGTAAGCAAGTCTCCCAAATAAGATCCAAGCAAGTTTTCTCATTGAAGCAAGGTTTTTTTCGCTATTTCGTTTTCCAGCTTCATCTCTCTAACTAGTAACTAGATATTTTACTCTCTCTTTCAACTAGTTCAGCGGTTAATATGTATTTATAATTTAAAGTTTTTTTGAGAATTTTAATTTGTTTTCTTTGGGATTTTATTAAAATGGATCTACACTCGTCTGGCGCTTCTTGCTCTCAAGCCACGGGTTCTTTTATTCCATTTTTAACTGATGAAGAATATCAAAATCTATGTCAACGCTTAGAACAATATCCTCAAGTTCCATTTTCTGTATCTCAGGAAGAAACAACTGATACAACCATACCCGAAATACAAACTACCGCATCTACTAGGGCTGTTAGATCGGACATATGGAAACATTTTGAAAAAATAATGGAAAACAATGTTAGGAAAGCTAAGTGTAAACACTGTCATAAAATTTATTCGTTTCCTTTTGTTAGTTTTTTGAGAAGAAAAATAGAGAAAACGAAGAATAGAAATTGAATGAAATAGAAAAATAAAAGCAAGAAATGAGAAAAGCTGATATGATGCAGCAAAGGGGGATAATTTCATTCATTCTAGTGCATTACATTTATAGTAAAAATATCTAAACTGAAAAGATAATGAATCCCAAAAATTACGGTAACAACTAAGATTACAGTAACAATCAAGATTTCTACTAACAATATCCTAAAGAATATGACTTATTGATTGGAAAAACAAATTCTAGTTATTGACTGAAACTAAACAAAGAAAACTTCAACGTGGCAGTCCTCAAGCAAATTATTAACACCTTTAAATAGCGGAACGGGTCATCTTAAAAGACACGTAGAAAAAAATCACCCATCAAATGTACCACATCAAACACAAATAAGCACATTTGGTGGATCATTAGGTATACGTAAATATGATCCAATTAAAACAAGAGAAAATTTAGCAAGATTTATTATACATGACGAACAATCATTTGCTTTTTCGGAAAATCGCAAATTTGAAAGATTTTGTAAATCAACATTTACTGACGAATTTAAAAAAGTCCCACGTTCAACATGTACATTCGAGATGTTCAAACTATATAAAGAGCAGAGGGACACTTTAATAGGTATTTTTACTTCTTTAATTTTTAGAGTTGCTATAACTGCAGATTGTTGGGAAGCTAAAAATTTGATTCATTATTTATGCGTGACGGCACACTATATAGATCAAGAATGGTGCATACAGAAAAGAATAATAGGGTTTAGGGTATTTTTCCTCACAATGCACAAAATTTATCACAAACCATGCTAAGTGTTTTTTCAATTTTTGGAATAGACAATAAAATATTTACCATTTCTTTGGATAATACTTCTGAAAATACGGCCGCAATTAGAATTCTTAAAAATTATACAAAACCAATTCTAGATGGAAAATTATTCCACGTTAGGTGTATTTGCCACATACTAAACTTATGCGTTCAAGATGGATTAAAAATAATAAATAATTCACTAATGAATCTTAGGTATACATTACTTTTTATTAAAGATAGTGGGCCAAGAAGACAAATATTTAAACAAATATGTAAAAATATGAAAATATCACCTAGAATTGTACCTATAGATGTTAGAACAAGATGGAATTCTACATATAAAATGTTAAACATAGCTATTCAGTATAAAAATGTAATAAATACTTTTAATGAAATGGAGACACCAATGTATAGTTTAGATAATAATGAATGGTACCAGTTGCATTGCATTTCTAAGTTTTTAGGCAAATTTGAAAATGCAACTAGAGCAATGTCAGGAACTTATTACCCAACTACACACATTGCATTATATTATCTAATCGAAATTACTTCGGTTTTTGATGAATATACAAATCACTCTATACTTGAAAGTATTGTTCAACCTATGGAAATTAAATTTAATAAATGTTTTAAAGATGTTCCATACTTATTATATTTTGCAACTGTTGTGGATCCCCGTTGCAAGTTAGATGGACTTGAAATATTAATAGATTTATTTTATACAAATATGTCTTATGAAAATAATGTGAGGGATTTACTTAATGATATTAAAACATATTTAGATATTATGTATAAAACTTATGAAGATATGTATGGTGTGTCAACACAAACTACAAAAGAACCATCTACTAATAAAATTCGTAATCCAATAATATCATCTCTATTTCACAGAAAAAAACCAAGACAAACTAGTACATATTTTAATGAATTACATTATTATTTTGAGAGAGCTAACTATGAAGATAACGCATCTTATGATAAGTATGAAACCTTTGATATTTTGTCATGGTGGAAATCACAGGAAAAAATATATCCCGTGCTTTCCAATATGGCCCGTAATCTACTAACTCCTCCAGTGTCTACTGTAACATCGGAGTCTGCTTTTAGCGCAGGTGGTAGAGTGCTCACGGACTTGAGAACCTCAATGGCGTCGGACATATTGGAGATGTGTGTCTGCTTGAAGGATTGGTACGACGCAGAAGACAGGGAATAAGACTTGACTAATGAAGATGTATTAGAGGCCTTCGACTTACCAGAAAAAAATGTAGTTTGATTAAAAGTATTTAAATTTGTAAGGATATTCATGTTTTTTCAATTTTTTTTTAATTTTTAACTTATAAATCTCTTAGAAAATATATTAAGAACAAGTTGAGGGTGATGGCGAGGGTCCTCTCCCCTCTCTTCGGGCTTTGTATAATTTCTAAAGAGATTTATAGAGTAATTATATAAATGTAATGAGATTATATTTAATATAACATTTGTTTTTATCTTATTAATCCCTCCCTTTTTTTTTTTTTTTTAAACCCGGGCCGGCCCGGGCCTGCCGTGCCGTGCTGGCGGGCCGAGCCTGGGCCGACTGCCGGGCATCCGTGCCGTGCCGGCGGCACGGCCCGGCCGTGTCGGGAACGAGCTCGGGCCGGGCCAGGCCCGGCCCATTAGTCAGGTTTAGTTATATGCTATATATTCAAATAGAGACAAAACGTTACGTTACCGTTATCGTTATTTTAAACATTGGTATATATGTATGTATCATATCAGATTGTGGTATCCGATATATCATATAATACTAGTCCTAAATTGCTGATAGCTACAACTAATATTACTGATGCCGATAACATATGTAATATTACTGACACCGATAAATATGTGATGATTGATACCATTAGGATTCTGATATTTAAACCTTGAGTTAACTGAAAGATTTTTGATGGCCTCATCTTTTTGTTGGTGAGGATGTTACAAGTTTACAGCTCATGAGACAGAAGGTGAAGTATATACAAATAAAAAGTGGTGATTGAGTGCCTTATGAAACTCATAGGCCACTCCAATTAGAAACTTCTGAAGCCTTGGGGATGGCTTAAGGTCATCTGAACTTATCGAATTTCAATAAGCCTTGCAATGATTCTCTAAGCCAAAAAAAAAAACAACTTGGCTAAACTTCCAGATTTGGCCTGAATTTGATTCTAGTATTTCTGCTGATTCCTTATTCACTTCATTTCCTTGTAACAGCTTGAAGTTGTTGGACCAGCCAATAGTGCTGCCATGCGATCACATATTTTGCAGGTTTGATATTTTTATTTAATTCTGTGTAGCCTTTTTCCCCTTTATTTGTGAAGTTTCACTTAGCATTATGCTTATTATATATGCATTTCCTTGACTGTGGCAGTTACTGTATTCCTGTTTTAACTAATAATGGAAGTGAATGTTCTTCCTGCAAAATAACTTTCCTCAATCAAGGTAATTTTCTGGGCCTTTCCCATTAGTTCTGTTAGGTTTTATTATTATTATTTTTTTACTAATTTCTTAAACAAATTTCTGCAGATCTAAGGCCTGCTGGTTACATAAAGTCATTGGCAGCAATTTACAAGGACATGAGTTCTGCAGTAGCTGCCAATTTTCCTCAACAAAAACATGACAAAAAATTTTCTGGTAATATCTTTTCTTCAAACAACTGTGCATATGTTTCTGCCTTTTGCAATTTCTATACGGTACTATATTTCTAATTTCGTATTTATAGACAATAAGGTGCCTACAAGTGAAGGTCCAGTATGTGGCAACACTTCTGTTAAGGAGCCGTCGCTAAGAGAAGTAATACAAAACATGGCCGGAAAGAATGTATTTGATCCCCATTTGCATACATCTAAAATAATGACACCTAGAGAAGGAGAATCTAGTGAACCTGCAAAGCAAAGTAAGAAACACATGCAACTTCCTGGAGAAGAAACAGTGGTCGACAAAGAGGAGCAATGCAGCACTCAGTCTTTTGGCAGCATTAAGGATTCAGATTGCGACAACAGCGATAACAGAAATGGAAAAGTAAGTTAACTTGTATTACCTTTAAATATATCGAGGTAAATGACTTGTTTTTGTACTCTGTGTTGTCTGCTTTGTCCATATTAAACCTTTCACTTTTCTTTGTGTAGATCTTTTCGTCATGCATGTAATAATTCTGCTACTATTTGAGCATGCAATGTTGAAACCCATACTTTTTTTTTGTGTTTTATTTACTGTGTTGAATGATCTATTCTAACTTCCTTCTCCAGCAAATCAAGAGGTCCCTCCTCACAGTCAAAGAGAAAGGTGGAAATAAACCTGGAAGGTTTAAGAGACAGAAGTTGAATAGCGAGTGTGATGTTGAAGATAATGGTGGTATCACCACTGGGGATCTGGGAACACCTAATTCTCACTGCAAACAGAACGACAGAAGCTGCTCTGACACCTATCCGGTGGATACTTCAAGATATTTAAGTGCAAACAGGGTTGTTGAATGTGTGTTCTGCCATTCCTTTAGAATAACTGAGGTAAATAACTTTCTGTATGAGCCATTGGTTATGCAGATCAATCTACTTGTTATTAATTCTGATTGTATAATGCAATAAACCTGTGGAACTTTCATACTATGAAACTTTCAGGCTTCTGGAGAAATGCTACATTACTTAAATGGAAAAGTAGTAGATCCGGAGCAAGCGACACAGCCAAATATCTTTCATGTGCACCAGAAATGCATAGATTGGTATGTTATTTGCGGGCATGCTTATATTGTTTCCTAGTCTTGTGGATTATGGTTGATGATTTTGTCTATTTAAGCTGAGTTGTTAGTCTTTTAAAAATTTTCCTTCGCGCCCAAAACAAGCTCTTCTGTTAAAGCAGATTGATTTTGGGCAGCTATGTACAGATTAGGACTTTTCTTAATTTCTTTTATGAATTTTAATGTAGGGCACCCCAAATATATTACTCTGGTGAGACCATTAAGAATTTGGAACTTGAATTATCACGCGCTTCAAAGATCAAGTGTAGCAGCTGTAATCTGAAAGGAGCTGCTCTTGGTTGCTATGTCAAGAGCTGCAAAAAAAGCTACCATGTTCCATGTGCTTATGGCATCCTAGAGTGCCGCTGGGATTGTGTAAGTTTGTTGGCTGCAATCTCTCCATCTTGAAGGTTGATAATGCCGTCAATGATTTTGCATGGAAGTAAATTGGACAATATTACTAATCAAGAATTCGTTGCCTTGTGACAGGAAAATTATCTTATGCTTTGCCCTGATCATTCTTCACATAAGTTGCCCTGTGACAGATCCAAGATTAGGTCAAAAAGCAAAGCAAAACATACATTGTACTGATTTCCCTCCATAAATTATACATTTGGATATTTTCTTCTCTTTGTAGTTCTGATCAAACTGTTTATGCTAATATGTGTTATCTACTATTTCCAGCGACTCTTCTGGTCCAGGAGAACTTTCATCACCAGCTAGACCAGAACGTAGACATTTGATCATGTCACCTATTTGGAACAGTGAGTGGGTTCTTTGTGGCTCTGCACTCTCAAAGGAAGAGAAGGTAACCTTGAATCCAGTAGTTTGTTATGTAAATTTAAAGAATGCACTATTATTTTCATACATTGTGTCAATAATGCTTTCCTCCCACGCGCACCTCCGCACAAACACCCCCCACACCAGCCCCCACAATCACTGCACTTTTTCTTTCATAGGTTTGTCCTTTCGATAAAGAAGTGCTTTTTTAGTTCTTAAATTGTTCATTGCTCATAAACTTTTTTCATGGCTTACAGAGTGTTTTGGAAAAGTTTTGTTGCATAAGCAAAGCTGTTGTATCTAACCTATGGAAGTCTGAGGTAACCCATGTAATTGCATCTGTTGATGAAAGTGGCGGCTGCAGTAGAACATTGAAGGTTCTCATGGCTATTTTGACCGGAAAATGGATTCTAACTATAGAATGTGAGTATTTCTACAGTTGTAAATACCTTGAGGATACAAGTAGATTCCAGTGGAAGCATTTTAAATGTTTGGAAAAATAAATTTAATATTTTCTTTGGATTCTCTGACTGCTATCGAGTGTTGAGCTATTTTCAAAATTTATAATTAATCTGTATGACTTCAGAATAGCACCTTGTTTGTCAGACTTGTGACCTTGGTGTTATTGTCTAATGCTACTGGAGTTGCCATTCTCCAGGGGTTAAAGCTTGCATAGAAGCTGGGCATCCTGTTCCCGAAGAGCCCTTTGAAGTCACTCATGATGTCCATGGTTGCTTTGATGGGCCTAAACTTGGGAGACTTCGAGCCATGGAAAAGGTTAATCCTCTCTCTCAGTAACCTGCATAAACAAGTGAAAGCAAAGTTATCTGATCTTACATCTTACAACCACTTTTTGAAATTAATATCACAATCTTAGACATAGGCTGATGGTGCTTTAACTTTGCATATGGATGTTTTTATTTTTATTTTTATTTTTTTAAAATCTTGCAGGCACCGAAGCTATTTAGCGGAATAAACTTCTACATCACCGATGAATTTCAACAGCCTACCTTTAAGAAATACCTTGAGGATCTCATTGTTACCGGTGGTGGAGCTCTTGTTAAGAAGAGTGACCTAATGCACATGAGACGGACAGTTTTGGACGTACAAGGTAACGGTGCAGAAACCTCTCCAAAGGTCTCCATCGTTTATAGCGCTGAACCTCTGCCAGAAGCTGACTCCAGATATTCAGATGAGGTTCTGAATCAGAGGACTGAGGTGGCTGAAGCCTTGGCAGCTGATGTCGGTGGACGAGCCATTCGACATACTTCACTCCTGGATAGCATAGCTGCCTGCCAATTTCAGCTCAACTGAAGAATGTTCACATGTTGAAAGATGAAGCCAGCAGCTGAGGAGCACAACTGCTCCATTTGTACCGGATTCTAATAGATTTTTCTGATTATCATTTTTTAATAAGTTCGGATTTGTCATTGAGATGCTATATAATTTAGATGTGAAGGATATGCTTTTACTTGCTCAAGAATTTTTGTTTTGTCTTTGATGGTTCTTGGAGTGCAAAATGGCACCATCTACAGGAGTTGAAGCCCTGCCGATAAATTTTGACATTGTTTAAATTGATTTCAGTGACAATTTGTTAAACTTACGATGATAGTCTGCAAACTCTGCAAACTGCAGTTATGTTGCAGGCCTGCAATTGAGCAAAATTTCCAGGAGATCTTGGTGATAATAGCATTCTCTCCTTTTTCTCTAAAACCAATCAATCATTTTCTTTAAGAACTGATCATCTCTCCGATGCAACAGGGTAGGTCTTGATACAGAACAAGGATATGCAAATTACAAACTGAGCATGCAAATCCATGTTGATGTGCTCCCTCATTTCCTGTTAACTGCTGCCATAAGATCATTTCAGGAAAAAAATGACAAAAAAAAAAAATAGTGCTCAACAGTTCTACAATCATGATCTGTGTCTGCAACTTTGTTGGTTAACTGAGATGATTATTTGACAGTGCCCAAGTATCTCAACTACATCACCCGTTGAAACTCAACACTATTTTTATTTTTTGTACTTCTGTATATATTTTTTCCCCCCAATATACTGAGGAAACCAGATCTTTGTTCAAGAACACAACAAATGCAAAATAAACATTTTTCATTCTCACATTTCGCTTGATACAACCATATACGAGTAACTCTCCATTCAACGTCATAAAGACATTGAAATAGTTAAGATAATGCAATTATGGTATTGTTTCTATTTAGCTGGAAGAAAAGGGACGATACCTAAAATATCTGGTGAATTGATTTTCCATCTCTTTATTATTTGCAGGCTTCAAGACTACAATGGATGCTTGCTGCGGGTTCAAGTACGCAGGTTTCATGATGTGCTTGCTGCCAGAGAGGGCCTTATTCTTCTACAAGCATAAAGTCCCACGGGAAAAAATTGGGAACTTCCATTTATTTCTCTTATGTTTCTTTTTTAAACACAAAATGGTCTTTGATTTATGTACAAGCAGAAAATTGGGAGGTTTTTCCACTTACTTTCACTTTCCATTTTCCATTCTGCAGCTGATATTTTTTGTTGCTCCTCCTTGGGAAAATGTTTGGTCTGGTTTGGTGTAGCTCAGGGGTCACTTTCCATCGCTAGTGATACTTGGGAACATCTTCACCACATCCACTAGATAAAAAATAAAAGTAAGAAAATGGAGAATCATCATTATGGAGTGTTTTCAAAACAAGATAATGAAGACAATGAAGAGATTGCTTCAAAGAGGGAGATCATTATGAGGAAAGGGAGGTCATTCTCACCTCTGCTTTACCAACTTTAGAACCAGCAATTTGATTTTCTCCGATATTTGAAGATCAGACAAAGGTTCTACTTGAAGTAAGAAGGACTTCTCACCTCATCTTCATTTAAATGCAGCTAGCCAAGGATGTCGATAGCCACGCTAAGGATGACATGCTTCGATCGGGCTTCTCCTGCATTGGTGGGGATCCTGAACAAATTAGACAGGTATGAATTTGCCATACTAAAACCTGAACCATCTATTACTATTTCGCAAATGAAGCATGTTATCCTAGTATGTTTTGAATAAGTAGGTCTTTTATGTTAATATGAACAGAAGTAACTTTGAGCTAAATATGTGAAGCATGCCATTTAAGTATGTGTTTCGTAAGGTCTTTTCTTTAATGTCAATATGAACAGACGTATTTGAGCTAATATATATATATATATATATATATATATATATATATATATATATATATATATATATATATATAAATTAAAAATCCATGAAGATGTCTTCTCAAATTTGGAAGCTGGAGAAATATGGGAATGAAATCTTAAATTGATAAGTATCCAAAATCAACATGCACGTTTATAACTGTAACCGTGTATCTGTCGTTAATTGCTAACAAGACTCGACACAGCTCCCAAAACAAAAATTTCTTCTTTGCAATGTCAACTCTTTGCTATTGTCATCTAGATTTTGATCTTGAAGGATCTCAATCAACTTGAGCAATATGAGCGGTTATACAAGTTTGAAGCAACTGTGCTCAGGCACGAAGGGCCTTGGTCTTCCAAGCTTGACCTGTTTATAGTGGACGGGACATAGCTAGTACATATGAAGCATAAAAATGGATACAGATATGGTACCAGTAAGGATATGGGTACATGATACCTCAAATTTGTGAAATGTAAGAAATGGGGCACAACAATATATATGCACACACAAAAAAAGAAAAGAAGTGACATATAATACTTGAAATATTAAAATGCATAATGCAGATGAGATCATCATCGACATTTTCATGCACTAATATCAAGGTTGGTTTGCTACACCCGATATCACCGATATATAAATAAAAGTAAACACATAACTTGTAAAATAAATGAAGAAGTGAGAGGAATGTGCTGTGTCCAAGAAGTGTCTTAACTTCAAAATATAAAATCAAGGGCAATGTCAAGATGTCCGAGAAGTGTCTGACACGTGTATACAAGTCCAGCATGAATATGGCTAGATTTAGAGGTACTCCTGCTACATAGGCTAGTACAATAGATTATGTCTAAAATGAGTCAATGTTGCTAAGGAATATTGATACAGGATATCCATGATATAAAACTTTCCAACATTTAGGAGTTCTCCGTACTAAATAATGTATCTATATTCATTCTATCATCAACAAAAAGATCCAAGGCTTTTGTTCTATGGTTACCATGTTTTCAAATCTAAAATGCCTGATTAACACACACCTTAAGCCTAATTGAAATGGCTTGGCATTTATCTCAAGATGAACAGTGTTATGCAAATCAGCTTAGGAGCCTGCAGTTGTACAATCTGTTTCTGCTAATATACTAGTTTGTCTTAATACTCCACTGCATTCCAATCACACATTTCAGCGTTTCTTTTGCACTTGTGTCCTCTAATTGTTTATTCTTGATAGGTCTGAAAAACCAACAGATTTTGATCACGATCTATATGAATTTGGGTCAGTCCGGTACCATGTGCAGGTAGGTATTTATCACCAATCTATGCATTTCCTTAACTTACCACAAGCAAATTTTGGAAACATAATTTCATACAATATCTAAGGTAGTACTTGTTGCTGCTGAAATTCATATTGCTTCAATTGTTCAAATCACAAAACTTCTGCTATCATTTTTGTATAAACAAAACAGTCTCCCCTATCATATAATGCAATAAATTTAAGAACAATTCATAATGTGAATAAGCATAAAGAGTTTTTAGGGAAAGAAACTGATGATTATACTTGCATGTTTTATATAGTTCTAGCTTTGACATTCAATAGCTCTGCACAGGCTTCAGCATCAAATCCACAATTTGTATACTTGTCAATATCTACGCCGCCACTGTCTCCAGAGGCTTTGTTTTCCAATAGACTTCCTGAGTATACCCTACAGGATATCAAAAGAGTGTACCCTGATTTTGCAGAAATTGTTGAACCGCCAAGAACTGGATTTATTCTTACGTTGGGGCTTAATTTTGGAAAGTTTCCACATAGAAAAGGTATGAAATTACTATATCTTGTTTCCTGCAGGAGTAAACAGTTAAACCTAAATCCTCCATGTGAATTTCTTGCTTAGACCTTCATGTTAAAACATATGCTTAGCATTATGAACTTGAAAAGATGTACACCAATTAATTTCACATCAAGACCTGAGCAAGAATATGGGGCTACTCACAGTATATAACATCGAGATTTAAAGAACATCATTAGATATCACACCATGGCCATGCTATCAAAATTGTAGTCTGCATGTCAAAATCCAAGCTTAGCACTAATGACCTACACAAACTACATTCAGGTTAAACTTGAATAAGAATTTGAGAGACATAATTGGTAAAGAACATCAGTTGATATCATACCATGCAATAGAAAATGTTTACTGCATTATTGATGGCACAGTACAAAGGGTGTGGTCTACTACAGGTCCCATAAATATTGATACACACTATCTAAATGCTTAAAAAGGGAAATAAAAGGATGTGTATTCTCCTACCTATGTTGCACAGCAACAAGAACACATACTACCGGTTTGATCATTATTCAACAAACAGAAACTGATACTTAGATACTCATAACACATAATGCATCCATAGGTGCCATCAAACACACAACTTTTGGCTTCTAGAGCTTTAGCTTCATACATGGAAGTGGAGTTTTATTTCTCAATGTGGATGCAGCAACACCAGGGGAACCTGGGCTGATGTAATCGATTTCAATCCTCCTCATTAAGTGAGAGGATTCTAAGGTGATAATTATGAAATATTTCATGTGCCAAGTAAAATTGCTCATATTACAAACTCAATCTGGCTAACATATATATTGCTTTCGGTTTATAGACCATGTAAAATTTGGTAGAATCTCGTCAAAATTTGTCCTCTTCAAACATAGACTGAAGGCAGATTTCATCCTCATTTTAATGTTTCAGAAGATCGTGTCAAGGCTATTGCTGAGGTGTCCTCATTGCAAACAGTCCTAGTGACTTCGCAATTCAAGCACATGGTGTTAAATCATGGTTCCCAAGATACGGACTGTGGAATGTACAAGCCAATCAAGCTTGTGTATCATCCAAGAGAGCCTTTCTTTGTCGTCAGACTGGTATTGTCATGTGCACTACAGAAACCCTCTTATTAGTTAATATTAGATGACCCAAAAATGCTGTCATAGAAATATCACTACACAGACAGATTATACAGGACGTTCTTCAAATTTAATGACTATTGTTATGAACCATGAAAACTAATGGTCAAGCATGCACTATAATTTGTTCAAATTTATTAGTAATAGATAGATAAGCTGGAAATTTCAGAACTTGAAGGTTTTCTAAAATATGGAGATGGGTACAAAAAAAATAAAAATAAATGATGAAATCTGCTATCTGCCAGAATAGCCGTACATGCCTCTAATAGCAAACCATGTCTATTCCTTCTTGCTTCTGCTCTTTTTTAATATATTTTCCATCCTGTCTTCTTCCTTTTGGTTAAAAATTCACTTTGTTCTATCCTTCTGAAACAAAAAATTGTCATTCTGTTCCATGGATGCATTCTCTGTCATCATTGTTCTCAACCATCCTCTGTACATTGTATCAATGGAGAATCGACCTCAGTTTACTATCTTCTTACTATGCTCAGAAATTGGTTATTGTATTCATATCAATGTAAGAAGCTCTACAGATGTTCCGGCCTGTAGATTTATTCTCTTTTCCACTCAGCCATCTACATATCCTTAGATTTCCTAAATAATGAACAATCTATATGAATGTTCAAGAGAAGCGACTATAGAGCGTTATATTCAACCTTTTATATGACTTATTATCTATTTCTGTGATACAAACAAAAGATATCAATAGGGGCCACAAACTTTTTACATTTGTGTAGGGCCTGAGAGACTGAACCTGTCACATGAATTTTGTGTCCAACAACTAGGATCACCAATTATGGTAGAAGGTTTCCTATAAATAAAAAGGAAAAATAAAGAGGAGGAGGAATAAAAAGAAGAGATGGATTTGACTTCAGGTGGGTTGAATAAAGTGATTAAACCTTAACAGAAAAGAATATTGCCTGGAAATAGCAAATCAAGTTGTCTGTCTACTTGACCTTCAGGCAGGCCGATCAGTTATACATTAGGATTAGGATTATGGTTAGAAATTTCTTTTCTTCCTAGACTTATTTTGTTCTTCTCTAAGTAATCTTCTCATCCAAGTAGGACTTGGGTTTAGGTTTTTTTTCTTCTCCAAGTTTCCTGTATAACAAGGTGTTATCCTCTCTTTATGTAATTCACTTTTCTAATAATCAACAAAGCTTTATTTTATTCTTTCCCGAGTTAAGAACATGTATCCAGAGTAAAGTATAAGAATTGGTTCCAGGTGCTCACTCAGAAGTCATTGTGATTCAGTTTGTACCATGAGATAGTTCGCATCAATATCACTATAGGAAAGGCCATCCTGATACCATCATCTATCAAGCAATCTAGTCTTTGTATTAATAATTTTATGGCCTATTTCAAAGTCAGAGTCCTAATATAAATCGTGCTAACGGTTAGCAAATCTATAATTTTGTAGTCCAAATTCTTACATTTTTCAAACCAAATTGGACTATTGTATATATAAGAGGTACTGACTGATCAGTAGTCTTCAGAACCAGGTCAAAATTTGCATGCTTCTAATGAATTGATTATATGACTCCTCATGGTCCAATCCATGAAAAAGTGGGTTTTGATTTCAACCTACATGAGATAAATAACACTTCCAAAGCATATCATGCACTGAAAATAATTGTATGTATATATAGCCAATGACTTTCTATCAATAAATTTCTTAGAGTCATTCATATATTTGTCAATGCCAAGTGATTTTGACTCAACAAAAGTGACTTCATATTATGCTACAGCCAGAAAAAGTAACTGCAATATTTCCCATGCGTTTTAAAGAGGATTCAGATGTGGTGCTTGCAACCACATTCTTTCAGGTAGGTTTTTACCTAGAAAACAATGAAATTAACATAGTAAAGTTATGTTAAGGTAAATTACAACAAAGGGCTTGTGCAACAGGAACTTATGGATATTGGGTATTCATCAGCTTGCGCCAAAGCACCACGTTGCACCTGGTCCCCAATCCCTCCATCAGAGTTGCGAGGAGAGGCTTTTCAACATTTAACTACCAATGGAGGATTTGTATCTTTTGGTAATGAACGCTAGTTCCAATCTAGTTGATATGAGGTTAATCTTAAGAACAATATTGTAGCCAAAAAAAAAATAAAAATGGATTTCATATGTAAGTAATGAAACAAAACCTGATGAAACATAGAAAATAATCCCAGCACAGCAAAACAATAAACAGCAAAGTACGCCTTAAATACCAGAAAATGAAATGACTGTTAACACAACACAGGCTAATCTCATCCTTTTCCATATGTAAGATGCAAAAATTAATGCCTACTGTATATATAGGTCTAATACAGTTTCCATTAGCAACCTGCAGACATTCTCCCTCAGCATGTTAAAGGTCGAAGAGCAGATAAGGCTGTCTGGATTTTACTGAACTTTGACGCATATGTGAAATACCATGTGAAGGTACGATTCCGCAGATGCTGTATTGCAAGATACTACTCTGCATGTCACTGAAACATTGGATAGCATTTTAACCTGACAAAATGTTAGCGCAGAGCACCAGAGGTTTTATACAGAGAAAGATGAGGCAGCACATGGAAAGCCTTGTTGAGGTAATGAATCAATATCAGTGATTTAACTCAGTGACAATAATGATAAAGAATTACAAAAATACTAAATGGATATTGGTGGAACAGATTAGCTTCATCGTGATGCTAACATATAGTTGCTAAGTGCAGGTGGTGCAAAATGCACGAGTAGGAAGAACAGAAGCTAGCAAGAAAATCCAAAGTGAGTGTTAATGTGCACATATTCTTAACAACCAGAGAAAACTAAAAAAGAATTAGTTCCCAAATCTTCCTAATCCTATTCTGCTAATGATATAATGAAATACTTTATTGAAGGATTATGTTATTAACTTTATTGAAGGATTAAGTTATTAACTAACAAAAAGAAATGAAATTGTAATGCAAATTAAAGGATTAAGTTATTGATATAATGAAATACTTTATTGAAGGATTAAGTTATTAACAAACAAAAAGAAATGAAATTGTCATGCATAAGATAAATTTGCTGTGCCTTTCTATTCTAGAATATGTTTGATTACTCTAGTTTGGGATGCAAAAACAGACTTAAATTCATTGACCCATTTGATTAAAATGTTAAAGTCAGACATAATCCAGTGAATCTCTATTATTTTTTTAATATGTCACTGATATGGCCTCAAAATAAATTATTTTGAGATTGTTAATAGTCTCACATAATGTACGTTGTAGTGGGTGCAGATTGCAATAGTGTGAAAAAGCTAAAGAGATTATCAAAATCGATGGCGCTCAAAAGAAAGTGTGCAGCTCTTGTTAATAAACAGATCAAGAGAATCCGCTCGCATATCAGAATAAAAGGACTGGATCGATTTCGTCGGCATTGGTTCAAGATTCCTAAATTCAACTCTCTCAGAAAGTACACCAAATTAGAATGATCACTTATTTTCCAAAGGATGCAGTCATGTGATTCTTATAAATGTTATGATAATTACAAATGCAGCAACTTGATTGATAAAATAAAAGAAAAATGAAGTGAGAAGGAAAGAGAAGAATATGACCTCTATGATAATCTTAATTTGATTTCTTTCACCTTGCTGTTTCGAATTTCAAGGGCAACACAATCATCAAATATTCTTCCGTGGGCGAAGGAGAAGAAAAAGAACCAATACAATCATCAAATATTCTTCCGTGGGCGAAGGACAAGAGAGAACCAAGTGGTTGCTGCAGATCTACAAAATATATGAAAATTTGTTAAATCCATAATAATTTGTTGTCCAATTTTGTGGTTATAATTAATGTAATCTTAGATCGCCAAAATCATAGTTCTAAAATTGAAAAAAAAAATTGCTATCCTCGATTTGATTCAGCAGCATACTAATGTGAGCATCGGTTTTAGTGGTAAGAAGTGCCTATGTCATCCCTAACTGTAGTGCTTTTTCTTTCTTTTTAAGAAATTACTTACTATTGGTAGTAATTTTGAAGCCCAAATGTGTGCATGGAAGCAGCCTCTTGACTTCTTAAATGAAATGACTTATTCTACAATCAATGATTTTTTCTTATGATTGGCATATCCTTCTTTAAAGATGGCCATCATGGGATCACTAAATAAGCCAAAAGCCAAAATGTAAGTCAGACATCATACCAGTCTTGTAGCTATGTGGGAATATCTACTGAAGAAGAAAGGTTACAAAAAATTGTCATGCATTTCGGGATGCAGAAGAAAAGTCAACAAAACTAGCAGCAATTTGTCATGCAGAAGAAAAGTTGTAATTATAGTCATATAACATAAAAGTAGCATTATAAATGAGGAAGGCTACGAAGAAAATAATATAAATTAAAATCACTTTCCTTTGGTTTTTATCCATAGTGTAGGAATCAACAAAGTTATGTAAGAATCTAGCAATATCAGTGCTCTTAGTACAGAAGAATGGCAGCTCCTTTTTCAGGATCAATAGGAAATAGCTGAATTAAGATGGTAAAAAATGCACTATCCCTCTTTTGGTTATGGCACACATATATAGAGCTTAAACAGAGAAATAACTGTTTATAAAATTGCACAAAGTAACAGCAGAAGAATATAACAATATCTTGATATCTACCAGGAACCCTTACAAAGAAGGTATAATTTGTCAATTTCAAGCTCAAGACACTTTGAAAGGTTATTTATTCATTTCTAAAGCATCATCCACCAACTGTACTTGAACAGATTTTGCAGGAATTCAGGCACAAGGGAATTTGGTGAGAAAACTCAACCTACATACAGTGGTGGAGATGGATTTCTTGGTAGGATAGTTAAAATGTTAAATTGTAAGAAACAACATAAACATACTGATGAAACTGATTTTAAAAAAAAATGGTTCATCATTCATGATTTTACCATACCAAAGAAAAGAACCTCTCCTTTCCCTCCGACTCAGTGAAAGAAAAAAGAAGGAACCAGTGCCTTGTGTTCTTATCGAAATAAAGTATCATGTTGCACTCACAAGGTTGCAATCATTCTTCTAAAACATTCTTCTCTCTCTTTCTTCTCCTTTCTTTCAGTTTATCTTCCTAAGTTAATGCCACTACTTTGTCTGGACAATGATAAGCCCCTGATTCAAGAAGAGGTTAAACCCCTCGAATGGCCTTTGTGTATCAAGTTGCATTCACAGGGTTGCATGAGGACAATTCATAAGGAAAAATAATTACTCATCCATTCAACTTCAGCTTATAACTGCTTCCATAAGAAATTGGTTGATTTTTTTTCCTAGTGCTACCAAAAGACCTAACATCACATAGTTGTTCTATATTTGGTGACATCAACTTTATACAAATTCAAATGCACTATTTGATAAAAATGATAAAAAGGCCAGACAAGATATCATTTTCTGGTCTCCAAATTGAAAATAGGCATTGTATGCTTATTTAAGAAAAACAAGCTAGACACAACCTCATTCTCTCGTCTCCTTGCAGGTTACTGTTATCTGATTTCTATTCAAGAACACCCACATAACACTCTCAAACATCTTTTTTCCAACATATTATCAATTAAAGCTACTATTTCTCCATAGAACCCTAGTTTCATCATGAGGGTTAGATGTTGTTAGATTAAATAACTATATGCCAAATCCCACGTCACCAATGAGTTTATTTGTATTATGTTGGGATATGTATTCCTTGACTTGTATCAAATCTAACTTGCTATTTCATAACATGTCAGAGTAAGGCTATAAAATATATATCAACTTTTTTAGGTTAGATCTAACCTCCACCATCAACTAAAAAAAAAAACAAAAACAAAAACAAAGAAAAAAAAAAAAAAACTAAAGTCACTGCCTCCATTTCACACTGCTATGCTTCGGTTTTACGTCACTCCGCTTCACTCGATTATTTAAAAAAAAAAAAAAACCTCCGCTTGTACTCCAGCCTCCAAAGAAGCCTATATGGATAATCAATAGTAAAGAAGAGTAGGCCATGGTCAGTGTACAAGATGTGTCAACTATGCAGCTCAAGAATCCATTTTTCATCTCTTATTCCATCACCACATCACTTTTCATCTCTTAGTAGAATCCATTTTTATTCGTTGATCACGTTATTGCTCAATTTATTGTCTATGATCAGTTAGGGATTAATTTTAACTAATTTGTATGCTACCCTAAGGTTGCTTATCAGGTTTTTTTTTTTTTTTTTTTTTTTTTTTTTTTTTTTTTTTTTTTTTTTTTTTCTTTTTCCAGCAGATCTTATTAGGTTAAGAAAATAAACTAGCATCCACTCCACTTTCAAAGTCTCAAAAATGTATACTCCAATCAACTAACAAGAAAGACGCCTATAGTGAAAGACAAGTAGCTGGGATTGGCATAAAAAATAATGTCGACAATTTTTTTTAAAATAACAAATGAAGAAGAGCGCCCCTTAGAAGACAAGAACTGCTAGCTCTACCTTACCATGTAGGAATGACTCTCTCGCTAAGGTTCGATTTTGTCATGCTCGCTTGAGATAGTTGCAGACCTCGAGCATCTATTGCCATTATCACTCCTATCAGGAGATGGGACATATTCATCCACTTCCAATCATTTAATCCAAGTATATTGCTTAAAATAAGTATAACGTCTCTATTTGAAAGTCAAATGAGGCCAGTAGTGGTTCTACGGCCTTCTAGATGATACAAGTCTCCAGATTTTTTGTGGTCCTTCAGCCTTCTTTGCTGGAGATGTCATCCATGACTTAAAATGTTATCATGGTTTTTGGGCTCAGATATTCTTTCTATAATTCAATATAAAACAAGCTGAAAATGTCTAGATATTTTCCTCTCTAAATTATATAACTTCCCAGAATGTTAAGAAGTCGAACTAGAGACCAATATAGCTGATGAATTCATGGAATAGACCGGTCATTAGAATTTTTCAAATGGATTTTACAATAAGAAACAAATACTGAGCTCACAAATTCAAAGCACAAGAGGTGAAAAAGGTTTCGTGATGGGATTTCAAGCAACTGATTTTAAGTCCAATCCACATACACAAAGTTGTCAACAAGAAGCCAACGAAAACCCTAACTTGTAAATGATTCTGCACCTAGACAAATCCATTGACAAGCAAGATGGCTGCTATAAAACGTAACTGTGATGTTCATTGATGTGACGGCCAATATGGAGCTTATCCCTGCAACAAAGATCAATTGAAAATAAAAATGTTTAATGCAACAAATTTGGAGTAATATAATTTTGATGCATTGTCAACATTTTTGTTTAAGTTATCATTAACTAAACCCCCAATAAAAAAAAAAAGATACTTGGATTATCATTGTCAACTTTTTTGTTTAAATTATCATTAACTAAACCCCAATAAAAAAAAAAAGATACTTGGATTATCATTGTCAACTTTTTTGTTTAAATTATCATTAACTAAACCCCCAATAAAAAAAAAGATACTTGGATTATCAAGTATAGGTTCAATAACTAGGGTGGCAGCTTCTGCAATTGATTTAAACCATTGACAAGCAAGATAGCTGCTATAAAAGGTAACTGTGATGTTCGTTGATGTGACGGCCAATATGGAGCTTATCCATGCAACAAAGATCAATTGAAAATAAAAATGTTTAATGCAACAAATTTGGAGTAATATAATTTTGATGCATTGTCAACATTTTTGTTTAAGTTATCATTAACTAAACCCCCAATAAAAAAAAAGATACTTGGATTATCAAGTATAGGTTCAATAACTAGGGTGGCAGCTTTTGCAATTGATTTAAACCTAAATGGAGCTTTTGATTACAAAGTTGAGATTTAAACTAGAATAACTGACAGGAATATTAAAATCATGCAACAACAAGAAGTCGGATGGACTTCGATTCCTACCAAAGTATTAGAAATGGCACCAGCACGAAGATGAAATAGATACATTTGTCAGTTTAGAGATACATGAAAACTAATGAAATTTAGAAATAAACTTCGGTATTTTTTTCTTCTTCTTTATTAATTACTTTTTTTATTTTTAATTCAATTTAATTTTATTTCTGTGTGTGTGTGGTGTTGGTGTTGGGGCCCGGAAGGGGGGGGGGATCGAGTTGTTTTCCCAAATATTTGCTTTACTTAAGTAGTCGATGTCTGGAAAATAAAACTATCATATTCTTTATTTCTTAATTTTCTAGGTGAATGATAATGAAAGAATATATCAACTCCGGCTAATACATCACTTTCTTATAACCAAGTTCATACAGGCCATTTAGATTTTACAATTTCAAAATTACCAGCTTTACTTGTAAATGCTTCTAATTTGCTAAGACTTTTATGTAAGAGAGATTGCTGTTATCATAAAACAGTTGAACGTTGACTGATAAGGTGGATGAAACAACCACCCTCTAACAGAAGGAAATTTTCTTTTAAATAACTGGTACCTCATATTGAGCCTCGAGCCATTGATATATTCCATCACAAGCAAGAAGTCTCCCTTTAAATGCCCAAATCTTTCATAATGGGATGTTGAATTGTAATGGATTTAGCAGATTATGTTCGACTTTTTACATACCACTATCAACTAGTGTATCAATACAATACAAGAACTGATTTGGTTGATTGGTGGGGTTGATATTAACTTGCTTGACTTGATTAATCATAAATTTTGTATCAACAGGAGAAAGGCTCTTTCTTTATCAGAGGTCAGACAAATTTGAACAGGGGATATTAGAAAATAGAATGGTACCCAAAAGAAACCAGTACAGCATGCTTCAACATTCACCTTGTCTTTTGCATACATGAAGATAATTATTGAGCAATAGACAGTGGGACGAAACTCCTGCATTCCATTAATTAGAAACTAACAAAACTAATGTAGTTACATAGTGTCATTTATGACTACATATAAGATATTAGAAAAATACAAATGGTATTAAAATGTCCAGACAATCCTTATAACAACTGACAAAACTATTCGTAGTAAATATGTGTTGGTCACCCCCCTCCTCTACTCACCATCCCTGCTCTCTCGTTACGATACCACCCAATATTTCCTCCTTTATCAATCAGTCATCTTCGTTGACTCTCCCATTCAGTGATGCACTTGATGGAGTTTCCGGTGCATCCATGTATTCTGAACCTATTGCAATTATTTTCTGATTATTTTCGGTCATCTTAGCCCTTGGCACCCCCAGTATAGCGTGCATATTTGCAACCCCTGACATGTCCCAAACTATCTCGCCCAACCCCTGTGACCCACCACTTGCCCTCAACACTATATAATCACCTCGTATATGTAGGCACTAAAAAAAAAAAAAGAAAAGAAGAAAAAAAAAGAAAAAAAATTTAAAAAGGGGTGGGGCCCACGCCCCCTGGGCCCCATGAGCACAGCTGCACGCAGGGTGGGGCCTGCGCCATTGAGCCTCGCGCGTGCGCCTACGGTCGCAATCCTGAGCGCGCACCTAGACATGGGTGTTTTCGTTTTACATGAATTTCGTCCAGACATGGGTGTTTTGAGGCGGAGAGATTTTGAGGGAACGGTTACGTTCCCTCAATCTATAAAAATAAAGGAATGGAGTCCAAAAAAGGAGCTTTACAGAAAAAAGAAGGGAGTTCACGGAGAGAATTCAGAGTCCACAAGTATTTAGAAAAAAGAAAACAAAAATAGAAGAAGAGAAACAGGAAGACGGTAAAATTCCGAGAGCGAAGTTCTCTCTCCTTCTCTTCCGGCCAGAGCTTGGTGCCGGGAGAATTGGTCAACGCGATACTCGGATCGTCAACAGAGTGCAGAAGTAAGCCTCCACCGCTCCATAAAATTAAAAAGGAGAATTGAAATTAATCGTTCATTATTCTTGTAACCCAGATTTCATTGTAATTTTTTTATTGCTGTAATTCAAAAGTAAATTTGCAATGGAAAGCAGTTCTCAATTTTTGGGCGTGCAAGAATTGACGACCATAGTGGGAGGCTCTCTTCATTGAAGAGGAAATTGCAGCGCAATCTGACGTTATCGTCGATTTCTCCAGCTTGAAACCTAGGCGTTATCGCCGGGTGACGATCGAAAAATATGAGGCGTAATCGTCCATAACAAAAGATAAGACGTCATTGTCTATTAATGAAAATAAGATGTTATCGCCTACAAACAAGAATACGATGTCATTGCCTATCCTCAACTAAGGCTCAACTTTAATACGGTCACAAAAAAAAGAAATTAAAACTGCTGGAGGAGACACAAGGTCCAATGGGTGCGCCTCAACATTATAAAAGATGCGTTAATTGACAAGTTATAGTCAAAAACGCTCCGCACAGAGAGTGCCCGTCCACAGGCGCAAGCACGGAAAAAAGTGCAGTGCGCTCACCTGTAAGTGTGCACCCACTCGCGCGAGCCTGCAGGCGCGCAGACAGATCTCTCTGCACGTGTGGGCACCCTTGTGCAGATTTTAATGTTTCATTGAAAAATCATATCTTTATTAATTTATTTTAGGAAGAAAATATTAGAGAGTAACTACATGGTGGATCCTAACTTCATATACATCTTAGGACTAAACTAAATTAGCTACTCATAATTCTAGTTAGCAAAATCATTTTTTTTCTATAAAGCTATTAAAGATTACACTAGAAAGCAAGATAAATCTATCTAGAAAGCAATTGAGAAGAAGATTACCTAAGAATAATTGGAGCACAGTAAAAAATACCTCTGGAGTTTGGTATTGTGGTCGTCACCCCTTCAGCAAATCCTAATTTTTATTATTTAAATCCGAGTACAAAATTTTGGTATAAAAATCCTAGATTACAAAGATACGGCCAAATCCGAGCATTGCGTAGACCGATTTCCCCGGCACCAAGCTCTGGTCGAAAGAGAAAGGGAGAGAGAATTGACGACGCCCGTATGTGCAGAAGTAAGGCTCCACCACTCTACGAAATTAAAAAGAAGTTGATATTAATCGTTCATTATTCTTTTAACCCAAATTTCATTGTAATTTTTTTATTACTGTAATTCAAAAGTAAATTTGCAATGGAAAGTAGTTCTCAATTTTCGGGCGTGCAAGAATTGACGACCGTGGGAGGCTCTCTTCATTGAAGAGGAAATGGCAGCGCAATCCGACGTTATCGTCGATTCCTCCAACTTGAAACCTAGGCGTTATCGTCGGGTGACGATCGAAAAATATGAGATGTAATCGTCCATAACAAAAGATAAGATGTCATCGTCTATTAATAAAAATAAGACGTTATCGCTTATAAACAAGAATACAATGTCATCGCCTATCCCCAACCAAGGCTCAACTTTAATCCGGTCACAAAAAAAAAGAAATCAAATCTGCTGGAGGAGACACAAGGTCCAACGGGTGCGCCTCAACATTATAAAAGAGGCGTTAATTAACAAATTATAGTCGAAAATGCTCCGCACAGAAAGTGCCTGTCCATAGGCGCATGCGCGGAAAAAAGTGCAGTGCGCCCACCTGCAAGCGCGCACCCACTCGCGCGAGCCTGCAGGCGCGCACACAAATCTCTCTGCACCTGCAGGCGCCCGTGTGCGGATCTCTCTGCATGCGTAGGAGCCCGTATGCGGACTTCTGCGCGGGCCCATGCACAGATCTATCCGCGCGCTGATCTCTCCTTTGCGTAGATATCTCTAGTTTTGAGTCGGGATGCTATCCTTATGGGTATGCGCATATCGCCCTAGTTCTTTAAAGATACAGCAGGGGTGCGCCACACCCTGTACCCTCGGCGAGCTATCCGAATAGCTCAACTCCCGTGTAACTCGCGCAACATGATTCGAAGGGGGTGCATTTAACTGTACGGGATAGTAGTATTTTCCCAACATTCAAGAGAAATGAGAGAGATTATGGTCAAAACATCAATCTCATATATTATATATAAATTCAAATGTGTCCGAAGAAGAGAAGGATGTTTCATCCTGGGACAGTTATCATCGATATCAGAAAATATCCAGAATACACATCGGTTGAAGATAAATCCAACCAAATTCTCTCTAGTGAAAATTCGAAACTCATGGTGCACGATGATACTCATTGTTCGTGCAACAGAAATTGGGTCAAACTAAATTTGAACCCAACAACGGACTCGAGATCCTCAACAAACACTCATAACTTGTGAAGCCCACATTAGTTATGAGACTCAAACAATCAAATGCGAGACTCAGCGTGGTGTGAATCAGATCATACATAAGGCTCGGTCCAGTTTTCACCAAATCAGACGAGGGGCTAAGTCCCGTGTGAACCAAAGTAGACGTAAGACTCAAACTTAATACATAATTCTCATATGCTGCAACCCGAGGAATCTTGCACGGCTCAATCGGGGGTAGGGCCGGTATTTCAGAAATGCTCTTACTTTCGCACAACCCATCCAGGGGATAGAGCCCGTGTCTATATTGCAAGAGGGCTCTTATTACAAGCTAACATGCAGATCAAAACTAGACTTTGGTCAGACTTATCTTCAAAATGCAATCCTAATAAAGCTAAGCCATATGACAAAGCCAAAAGTGATTGCTGACCCACATGCACAGTGATATTTTAACAACTTACTGTCCAACTTAAAAAAAGAGCTTTCCTAAGAAAAGAACTTTCTTTCGTAACCAAGAAAGAAGCTCTCATGTCTAAGGAAAGTGGACAAAATTATCCAAACCAATACCAAATTTGGTTCCGCTATATGAAACTATATCCATCATCCAAACAATAACCAATATGGTGAGTTGCAATAATATTTAGATGGTTCAAAATAAAGAATGGACAGCTTTCCTATCAGTCTTTGAAGATAATTTAGCCTGGTACGGACTTAGCAAATCACCAAAGAATTGATACTTCTCTCTACATCAAGAATTGATTCAATATTTAACTGGAGGTTGTAAATGAGATTTACAGAATTTCTAAGGCTTCCCCATTTCCTCATATCATTCGCGATGCTTACAGCATGGCAATCAACCAAACCAACATAACTCTATTTTGAAATAAACATCAATCTTGGCAAGAGAACTCTCGTAAGTTCAATTAAACTAAAAACTAGTAAAGACTTTATGACTTTACAGTTGAAAATTCTTTTATTCAACTGAGCAAGACGCCATATTGCTATCTATCAGGAAGATAAAGATGTGCAACTTAAGCAACTCGAAATTTAACACAAAGCTCCTACGTCTCCATACATAGTTCAAAATGACAATCGCATATTTCAGCTCCCAAACGAGGTTTGGCATGAGACTCGCATGTCTCAGCTCCCGTGCGAGATTTGTCATGACGCTTGTATGTCTCAAATCACATATGAGGTTTGTCATAACACTTGCGTGTCCCATTCCATGAAAGAGCCTCAAATTGGCATTAGTGTGTTCAAATCATCACAGGTGCTCATCTTCACGGTTGCATCCATTTTGTGCCCAAGACTAAAAGTACAAGCCTTATTTTCAAGGTCGTGTAGTTTATAAGACACACGAGAGAGACTTTCTCTATAAAGCTCTCTTGGAATTGAAGTCATATGATGACGACTTCAGGTTTGAGTGCACTAAAAAGCTAAAGTTTTATGTGAGGCTCACGACTGTTGTGTCTGCATCCCTGGGGATGATGCTTGCATTCTTTTAAAAAACATTGTGAATAACATTCACGATGAAACTCTCGATGTTTCAATTGTCTGGAGTGGTGGTACAACGTTCTCTTGTCGCCTCCAACTCATCAAATAGAGGGTTAAAGAACTTGAGATTTAAATCACTCTAAGCTCAACCCTGTTCAGCTCAAGAAAGACAAAGTCAGGTATTGTGATTCGATATTCTAATACCAAACAACTATCAAATTGATGGGCACTAATGTCCTGCATCATAAAAGCATCATGTGGACATATTTATATCGGTTGTAGTTATTCTACCACTGCTTGTTATGATTAACAAACACATCATGCCTACTTGCCAGGTCGATCAAAACCCATTTCTCTTCGAAAGTGTTTGATCATGTGCGGCTCTATCCAATGATGGTGAAGATGAAAATAAGAAAACCCTTCACTTCTATCATTACGAACTAAAATCATTCCGAATGATGAAAATGGGGTATATCTTCATCTAAAAGCCAAGATTAAATTTTGGCAAAGAGTGTCAAAACATGCTCCGCTCCTTCGTGCCCGAAGGAAAAGAATCAAATTACCATCACAAAACTGGCAAGAGGTTGCGATATATCACAACACCTGATACTCTGGTTATAAAAGATGGGATCTGTCAAAATGCAGAAAACTCCAATTGGAACTCAGACATCAGTCTTAGGGTACTATCCAATGGGATGGCTACGAACATGACATCTGTTAACCTAACTCTAGACGAAAATGATAAGCTAACTCTTTCCCAAAATGAAGCGTTAGTTAAGTATATTGATGTCCATTGGAACATGCGCTTCGAGCATCACGAACCGCCTACTGAAGACAAGATGGTTCAGATGAACATGGGTGATGAAACCAACCCCAAGCCCATATTCATAAGCAAGGGTTTGTCTCCTAATGAAAAAGATCTTATAACTATCATTAGAGAATATATCGATGTCTTTATCAAGAATTACGAAGATATGGCAGGATTAAATCCTCAAGTTGCTTTGTATCAAATCAAATCAAATCATCTGTCACGTTAAGCTTTCACCTCTGACAGAAAAGATAAACTGACACTTCATCAAGTCCAATATTACACCTCTGATGAACTTATTTTTCATATTGTTAATTTAAATATTACCTTTGACGAACTTATTTTTGACATTGTTAAATAATTACCTATGATAGTCAAATTCCAAGACTAAACTCGTTAATAGTTACCTCTATTTAGTCAGCTCATTCCTATTATGACCAGATCTTCTGAATAGGTCGAGCTTTGAGGCATGTTTAATTATACCTCTGTTCTCGTTCAAATTCCGTTATACTAGATATCACTGAACGAGTAGATTAAACAAATTAAAACCTACCTCTGTTTAATCAGTTCATTACTATCAAGTCTCGAACCTCTGAATAGATTGAACCATAAGACATGTTTAATGATATCTGTCTTTTTCTAATCTGTCATACTAGATGTTACTGAATGGTTATGATCATATAAGCACGTTAACATCATACCTTTGCTTATCATCCAATGAGCACGTTAACATCATACCTTTGCTTATCATCTAATGAGCACGTTAACATCATACCTCTGTTTATCATCTAATAAGCACGTTAATATCATATCTCTGCTTGTCATTGATAGAGCACGTTAAACATCATACCTCTACTTGTTATCTAATAAGCACGTTAACATTATACCTCTACGTATCATCTAATGAGCACGTTAACATCGTACCTTTGCTTATCATCTAATGAGTATGTTAACATCATACCCCTGCTTATCATCTACAGAGCATGTTAATATCATATCTCTACTTGTTATCTAATGAGCACGTTAATATCATATCTCTATTTATCATCTATCGAGCACGTTAACATTATACCTTTGCCCATAAAACACGTTATCTCTGCCCATCAAATTCATTATTTTGTCTGTTATACTCTTAGCTTTTGAACATATATAAAAAAAAATGCTTCAGACTGCGGACAACAGCCTTTCTGAAGCAAAGCCACAAACTGAAATTTGGCTGGGCCACACAAGTATACTTGCTAGCACAAAAAAAATTCACTAGAAGTAATATTTGATACGTCGAAGAGGTTCAACAGTACACCTCCAATAATAAAATAGCTGCAAGATAGCGAATTTAGAAGATGGTTTACAGTACACCATGAAAGTCGTGCTACACAATGAAGACTACAGAGCTAAAATCAAAAGAGTCCAAAGTGTTTCGAAATTCGTTACAAATCAATGGCAAAATTTCAAAAACTTTGGAGGGATTTATGTAGACACTAAAAAAAAAAGAAAATAAGAAAGAAAAGCAAAAGAAAAGAAAAAGAAAATAAAAAATAGAAAAGGGGGTAGGGCTGTAACAACCTAATTTCAACATAAATTACATTCTTGATATCAGATTAATCCCAAAGTGAATGCGTTATGTTCGTCTCATTTTTCTATATTTTTTTTTGTAATTTTCTTGAATTTTTTAAGATAGTCAGTTAAAATAATATTATTTTAATAACTGGTGGGTCCTACACATATTTTGACTAGTGTTTCTTTTTTTGACTTGTAAAATGAAGTTTGACTTTATTTGGATTAATTTAATTTGAATTTATGGCCATAAACAGCTCCAAAAACTTATTATTACTAGTTATTTGTCATATATCTATTTTGTCATTATTCACCCATACCTCCCATACCCCATCTCCCCAAATTATGGATTTCATAACATTCCCATATTTATATGGTTAATATAATATAAATATCAATGAAAAATCAACCTAACCTATATACCCCATAACTTACCTTCACCATACTTATCCTTTAGTCAAGCATGACAAACCATTCTCTTACCCCCATATCTTTTTTGTCTCATGCTTGTTGTTTGGCCAAGCATGATAAGCCATCCTCTTACTCTCATATCTCCTTTATCTTATTATATTTTTTTCTCCCTTTCTTTTCATTTCTTCTCCTCATTATATATCTCTCCTTCATTTTTCATTCTTCTCAACCTCTTTTTACTCCAACTCTCAAGAAGAAGAATAAGAAAAGAGAAGACGAAGAAAAAGAGAAGTTCTTTAGTCTCAAAATAGACTTATCTTCCTAACCCATCAAGGTAAGTAAAATCACATCCACTCTTATGATTTTATTTTGTAACTAAAATCTTTTATACCCAATTTAGAATATTGATTTGTTTAAATTTAGAAAGGTGATATCTTTATACAAAATTCTTTATGATTATTTTAAATATAAAAATATGATTCTTACACTCTACTCTATATTTATATATTAAATTTATGATTTTATTTATGGCCTCCTATACTTAAACTATAAGTTACAAACTTAAACCATATATCTTATTTTGAAATTACAAAGAAACTATCTTTATGAATGTTCATCATATTTGGATTTACGTTTGAATTTTCTATATAAGTTCTTCATGTATAATGCAATGATTTTAAATTACTTTCCACTTGCCATTAGAGCATAGGTATATATATATATATATATATATATATTCATAATCATGTTTTAAAAAGAAGGTTTCAAATAAGTTTCTACATTAAATTGTTAAAATATTTCTTTTATACAAGATATTATGTTAGGTCATAATTCTTTTTATGATAATCAATGTTTTCTTGAAAAATATATATATTAATAAGATTTAATAAATTTGCTAATTTCCATACTATGAAATCATGCTAGAATTTAGAAAATCAATATGTTGTTAAAGTAATCGTTATAATAGTGTTAAGCCTATTTAATTCTCATCTTTACAATTTAGTACCCATTTACCTAATATGTGTTTATATGCATAATTGTATATGCATAATTCACATACATGATCATCCTAGATATTTTTACATCCTAATATTTACTTACATACGTGTTTATATGTATACTTGTATTTATGTGTGATTTACATACATGATCATTTCCATAACATTCATTCTAATATTTTATACTCCATCATACTTGCCTTGATATATATATATACTAGTTGCTTGTACAAAGTATATGAAAATATGCTGAATTTCTCTTATTAGTACATACACATGTCTTGATAATGCCATAAATCATGACTTGCCTGTTAACTTAATTTTGACATGGACCACATCTTACTGTTACTATACATTTGTATGTAGAAATCTTGACATGATTGGTTCATCATATTCCGGATTGATTTCCATGTAATATAACTTGAAATCTTGGGTTATAAGAAAACTAAAGGTTGGATATATATTTGTATCGTGAAAGATTTAGGATAGGTTGCGCAACCGAAATAGGGACCCATCTGCAGGGGTGTCCGAATGTTACTGAGCCATCATCTCTTATTTAGTTCATATTGATAGGACGACCAATTACTCAGTATCGGTATCTACTTGAGTGCTTAGCGGCACGGCTGATTCAGCGCTAGCATCTTGGCTGAGTCCCGGGTATGCACGGGTACTTTCACGATATGAGTCTATTTCTTCACAATTTAATTCAAAATATAAACTAAAATAACATATTAATTTATATTTGATATGCATGTATATCCTTATTTGACATTATTACTTGATCATTACTGTTTCTCATACATGTGCATATACTTTTCATATCCACACTCATATCTTATTTGATTATATTATCTACTTTTTATTGTTTTACTTGCCGGATTTGACCCTGAGCTCCCCCACACGCTCAACTACTAAAGATGTGAGCGAAAATCCGCCATTGCAATGATCCATATTTTTTAAAGCAGATCGAACAGTAGTAAATTTCTAACCTCCACTTTCGTATTTCTGGATTTGGTATGTATCACTCCATTGGGGCTTGGTTTCAACTTTTGTATCAGAATTGTACTTGTTGCTTATTATTTTAGACATGTATATATTCTCTTTTATATAGCAGTAGACTAACTTCCAAAATTCTAGTAGATGACTAGTATTTAGTTCCATTCATTTATACTTTTACATAATTATAGGTCTCGTACACGTCAACTTACACGTGCCCGCTGATAACGCACTCCGTTTCTAACCACCCAAGACCTCCATCCTCTTACTGATCTCATGTATGCAGAGTTCGGATTTTGTGGAAGGATTAGATATTGGGGAGCCCTTATAGGGGAGGAACTGCTGCCAAACGACACGTCCCCACGACGAAGTGGGTGGCCAGGTCCTTGTTCAAATTTGAACATGATGGTAATTATTAATAAGAGATTTAATTATAACTTAGTTTTTTCAATTTTTGTGACTCTTAGTTTTTTAGTGACTCTTAGTTTCTACACGTGTTGTGCAAATTATTTTTGTTTTGAATAAACTTGTATGAACTCATGAATATAATAAAATGAGATCATGATTTAAAAACCTTTTTTAGCATGGTTATACGCTAACAACTCATAATCTCTCCTCGTATTGACTCGATCTCATATTGATTCGTTAATAGTGATTGAGTGATCATCTGGGTGTTAAGATTTGAATCTATCTTTATTCTATTTACTTATTTTTCTAAAAATTTCTAGTTCTTCTCCATTTGTCAAAATCCACCACAAAAATAAAAAATTCTCTTCTGTACAACGACAAATTGGTATCATAGCTCAAATTGGTATCATAGACACGAGATTAAGTTTTGTTCATTCTATACCAAATCTTAGACTCACCATTTTCTTCCTTCATTTTATGCAAAAAAAAAGTTTTTCCTCAATATTCACATCAATTAAAAAATTTTCAATTTTAGTTTCAATTTCATATCGCCCCAATTTTCTTCTGTCACCTTTTTCCACTTTCTAATTTATATTTCATTTTTAAAAAAGAAAAATTCTCCAAGTATCTCATGTCATTTCCATTATCTTCTTCATCCATTTAATTTATATTTTTATATTATTTTGAATTTTAGTTTCCAAAAAAAATTCAAAGGAACAGAGAAAAAGTATTATCAAAAAAGAGAAAAAAATAAAAGAAACAAAAAAGAAAAAAAGAAAAATCATAATTTTCTGCAACCACACATTATTTCCATTGTAGATTGACTGTTCCCCAATCTCCGACTCCAGAAACATCTCAAGAACAGCAATCATCAATAACATCATCATCATCGTCTCAACAAAAAAACTCACTCTAGATATGAATCAAAGCTCGACGAATATCACCCCATCTCTAACCACCCAAGACCTCCATCCTCTTACTGATCTCATGTATGCAGAGTTCGGATTTTGTGGAAGGATTAGATATTGGGGAGCCCTTATAGGAGAGGAACCGCTGCCAAACGGCATGTCCCCATGACGAAGTGGGTGGCCAGGCCCTGTTCAAATTTGAACATAATGGTAATTATTAATAAGAGATTTAATTATAACTCAGTTTTTTCAATTTTTGGGACTCTTAGTTTTTTAGTGACTCTTAGTTTCTACACGTGTTGTGCAAATTATTTTTGTTTCGAATAAACCTGTATGAACTCATGAATATAATAAAATGAGATCATGATTTAAAAACTTTTTTTAGGCTTTGATGAATATCATTTGAAATCCTCCACCACTTCTTGACGAATCCCAATATGCCCCGACAAATTACCAAATTCACGATGCCCCACTGTTAACCTCCTCTCTTGCTTTAACCGTCTTGCCGCCTTTCTCCCAAGGTTCCCCAACCTCGTTGGCACCCCTCTGACCACCCGAAGACTCAAAAGCACCATCGACAAAATCATCAGCCTCCTAGGACCCTCGACGCCATCTGCTCGACTATGCCTAATTGCCATCAATCAGGACCCTTGACACCATCCACTCGGCTTTGCCTAATTGCCATCAATCATATTCAATTCTTCTTTCTCATGTTCGACTCAATCCCCATCAATCATATTCGATTCTTCTTTCTCATGTTCGACTCAATCCGTAGTCATGTCCAATGTAATTCATCTTCATTTACTACTTCATCTTCAAAATTTTCCGGGTCTCAACATTTTGGGTAGTGGTTCATCAAAATTTGACCCAATTTAATCCAAATTCTATTTGGATTCCAACTGCTCAAGTCTGCGATCCGCTTCAATTAAAACAGACCTGATTTTCAACTTCTTCTGCGAGCTTCAATTAAAACAGACCTGATTTTAACTTCTTCTTCTATGAACTCAACTGGTGCATAGTCAAACTTGACATATTAGAACTCTTCGGATCCATTAAGGGTTATTTGATCATTTGGAGTCCACTCCTGGCCTGATTTGAGCCAGATTCAAAGCATTGTGATCCTTGGTGTTCCTGAATTCTTTTTAAAATAGAAGAATCCTCCTCAAATTTATACTCCTTCCAAAAGAAAGTAGTCAAATCACTATTAAAGCAAAACATAACCCTGTGCTCAAGGAGCTTCAAAAAATCAATTTAGACAGGACTGAAAATGTAATGCCCCTGTCAATTACCATCCACCAAGCCTCTCTCTAATCTTGATCTTTTCATCATGAAAATTTGAATTAATTTGGGGCTAATTATTCTCCTAAGTCCTAACCAATTGTGCTGATGGCAAAATCGTAGTTTCATGGAAAGTGGTTGGAAAGTACTCCCAAGCCATGTTACATCACAAGCAACCCATGCACACCGCTCCCACCCCTCACCTCTTGCACCAGCTCAAACTTTCCACATCCAACATTCTTCTCCATCCTTCCTCCATCCTTTTTCCTCATCTTCTGTTCTTCACTTCACTCTTGCAACAAACCTAAACTTTGGATCTAGCTGAATCAACATTTTTCTCCAATAATATACACCATTTGATACTCTCGAAGTGGCTTATTTGTCCCCATGCAACATTATATAATTTGGTGTTGAATCATGCTCGTAGTTATAATTTATTCTACATCTTGCAAGAAGTTTCATCAATTTATTTGTCCCCATGCTATTTGTCTTCAAATGGCCCGTGCTGTCAATTAAACCCTATAATACATGTGTTAGCCTAGATCCAGAGAGATATACCTCAAGATCTCTATAAATAGTCTGTGTAAGATTAACCTCCATGTCATGCAATGGCTGAGAGAACTGGGAGAGGGGAAGGGGAGTATACCAAGGATGGCTCTGTAGATCTGAAGGGCAATCCTGTTCTCAGATCAAAGCGAGGAGGATGGACTGCTTGTTCCTTTGTTGTAGGTAAATGTCTTCTTCAACTATTCTTACTGGTGACTATAGCTCCCTTTGTACCATGTTTCTAGGTATAGGATTCTTTTGAAGGCAATTATTCAGACTTTTAGATTTTAGGACTTGATATTGTCTAATACTGATTACCCAAAAAAGTGCAGTCTATTCCAGTAGTCTACTGCACTCGTTACCATAACAATTTAGTTGATTCCACAAAAAGACCTATATTATTCTCCGCTGATCATCACCGTCATCTTCAACCCTTTCACCATGATGTCAAGAATGACTCTATGGTGAGCAAGCTCCATGGAAGAATTGGTAAATTTATGAGACAGATATCAATTTGAGATTTAATTCTTTACTAGTGGTGTCCATGTTTCTCAGAGAACATATGCAATAAGTGGCATGATACAGCTAATCCCAAGATTAGACCATCAATATCAAAAAAATCATTTAATAAATCGTGTTTTTGCTATGCAAAACAATTCTCAGCTATTTGGAGATTATGATCTTTGTTAGCATCTCACAAGTTATCCAAATCTTTAACATGATTTATCTAAGAAAATTTACAGTGTATGAGGTATTTGAAAGGATGGCATACTATGGGATCTCATCTAACCTGGTGCGTTATCTGACCAACAAGCTCCACGAGGGTACCGTTACCTCTGCAAACAATGTTACAAACTGGGTTGGAACAGTGTGGATGACACCCATCATCGGGGCGTATGTTGCAGATGCACATCTTGGTCGCTACTGGACTTTTATCATTGCCTCTGTGGTTTACCTTGCTGTAAGTCCACAATAACTACATCCAGAGATGACAATTATAAAAATTCCTGACAAGTTGCACATAAATCATCATGCTTGTATTTATCGAAAAGTAAAGAAATATTAAATGTTTCCTTTGACAAGCTCTAGGTGGACAAACTCAAACATTTAATCCAATGGCTCTACACCATTAATAACACGACTAAAAACCATAAGTGAATACAGAAGTTTCATGTATAAGCTTATGTAGCAAACATAAAATTTGAATTCGAGGAGGAAGCAAGCCTGTCAGTAGAGCAGCCTGGCAGGTTTAATGGAGGCTGCGACTGCCAAGTGCCAACATATTTAGAATTTTTTTTTTTTTTCCCCTTATTTAAAGGGGACCTAAGGGTAGGACTTGGCACCTTCTTCATCCAAACAAATATGCAAAAATGTTCTGGCCATAAAAAGAGCCCCACATATTAATGGGTGAGGGACACACTTGCTTGGTAACTCGGTGGATGTGTGTGAGTTGCCCACCTGTAGCATTAGCACCCTTAAAACTGAATTGCTAGACTTGAGGAAGACAGACTATAATCAATACTCCTTTAACTATGGCCTTCGCAATCATTCTAAATTCTGAAGGATCAGAACTTTAATTTTATTGATCTTTGAAAAATAAGTGATACTGATACAGAAACCTCTTTCATGTTTTATAGTATAAAAATTAAGACAAACAGAAATATCTGGCCCAAAAGAGTCCATACTTTCCTATTAACATGCAAAGTAATCAAAAGTAAAAAATAACATGTAAATGCTTAGAATTGTGAAATTATGTTTTCTGGTGAATTCCTGCCTCACCTGTAGATGTATGAATAGATGAAAGAGTAAGAGACTCACACAATTTATCCACCTCTATATCATGCAACATGGAAGCAATAGTCTAATGTTGTGCTTACACTGTTAACTAATTGGTTGTCCGCAGTCACTAGTCTGCCAATAGCATGCAAATGATGATAAAAAATTAAAAATTAAAATAACATTTTGGATGCTTAGAAATGCTAAATTAATTCTTATCATGAAGAATTTTAATATTAACTCCCGACTACTTCTTTAATATATAATAGTCATGCACAAAGGGCTCTCATATACCACATCACACTATCCTGGGACAGCATACGTAGCCTAATTAAAAAACCTCCATACCTCCCTAACGACCAACGCCCAAAAAATTATTACAAGGTACCATTTATGCTAAAAACTCACAGTGTAAACAAAAGGCCTCTCAAGAGTGTGATTTTAGCCAATTTCATTTTCTCTGGAATTTGCTGTGCTATGAGATAGGTATTGCAGCTGATTCCGCAGCATATGGGCAAATATATTTGGTCAATGATGAAGGTTCTGCAGTTTAAAGTAAGGTTATCATTGTCCACTACTGGCTACTTGAAGACTTGCATGGTGCTAGCTCTGGAAGTTAGTCAAAGTCAAGAAGAAGAGTCAACATTAAGGTACATTAATATTAAGAGAGATGTTGCACACAACTACCTATATACACCATCGACCTAGTCATTGGACAAAGGATCAACCACTTGGATGAATTCATAGAAGTAGATGCACTTCATTCCCACCAAAAGAATAAGGGATAAAACAAATGAGTTGAAACTCATCTCTTCCTGATTCCTTTGACTCTCTTGCCCTGTGAGGTACTTAGCCCACATGCACATTTGGAAGGTGATACTCCACAGAGGATAAACCAGGCAGTATATAATGCACTATGCACCTCCGAAAGTAGCAAGGGAGGTGTTCAATTCCACCTTATCCATGCTATTTTGCAAAAGCAAGATCAAGAGAGGACCATTAACTCCACATCACCCCCTTTTAAGTGTTACCTTAGGACTGATATCAATTTGGCAGGTAAACCCTAGGTAAAACTATAAGAATCCCTTATGCTAAAAAACTATCAGCATCCCATGAACAATAACCTGAGACTTGAGCTCTATGGCAACAAAATTTTTGATTGAATTATTATAAGTATTAATTTTATATAACCCACCAATACTTCAACGATTTATCAAATAACCCTCATCTAATTCATAATAAGGTCCACACTCTTAACACAGTGTTGATATGACATTTATGGTGTTAACAGAAAACAACAATTATGTATATGCCCTCCAGCTTTTATTACATCTTATACCTAATTTTCAGTTATCCCTTACTAAAGTACTAAAAATATTCTTTAAAATGAATGCTAATTACAATAACAATAGTAATTAAGTCCTTTATCCCGAGTACTTCGGGTAGGGTACATGAACCAAAAGAGAATCATGCCGGATCAATCACATAGATGATCCTTCTCCACTCATTCCTATCGAGCAATATGTCTCCATTTAAACCTCCAACATGCATATCTTCTCGTATCACCTCCATCCATATTTTTTTGGATCTTCCCAATATTCTTTTAACTTATCCTACATTAATAAGTTCCCCTCGTCAAACTGGTGCATTTGTACGTCTATTTCAACTTATGACCAAATATGCGATTTTCTCGCATCTTCTTTGATGAGAGCTATGCTTATCTTAGTACGAATATCCCCATTTCTACTTTATCTCTCCTAGTATTACTACATATCCAACAAAATATGCACATTTCTACTACACTTATCTTCTATGAATGACATTTTTTTATAGCCCAGCATGTTGTGTCATATAACAAAGCTCACTTAATAGTTATCCTATAAAATTTTCTTTTCAGCCTTAATATAGCATCCAAGTACCCAAACTGATTACTCATTCGTATCTCTCGCTCTTTCAGTCACAACACTATAGTCTTGAATCCTTCATTTACTAAATTTGCATCCAGATACTCTGTTTTTAACCTACTTAATCTAAAACCTCTAAATTTTAATGCTTTCTTTCATAACTTTAACTTGGCATTTACCCCAACTCTCATCTTATTAACTAAGATAATATCATTAGCAAATAATATACACCAAGGTATTTTATCCTGAATAGCTCTTGTAAGTGCATCCCACTATGGTAAATAAGAATTGACTCAATGCAGATCCTTAATACAATTTAACTGTGATCGAAAAATTACATGCTAGGCCAACACAATTTCAATTTATGAAATTTGCCACTACTTTATTGTATATGTCCTTAATTATGTTAATATAATTGATGGAAACTCCGCCAGTATACATGATGGTAACTCAATAAATATCACTACAACCTTATTCGGTACTTTATTATAGAATTTTTTCTAATAAAAATCATATACACTTCTCTCTCAAAATCATTCTATAAATTGACGAAACAAATAAATAGCTGCTATCGTCGATTGCCATGGCATAAACCTAAACAAGTTCTCTGATATTTTAACTGTCTGTCTTAATCTATATTCAATTATTTTTTCCTAAGCCTTCATAGTGACATATGAATTTTATTCTACGGTAGTGAGAGAAATTTTGATTATCACCCTTATTTATATATAGATTTAATAAGATACTCTTACTCCATTTATTTAGCATCTTCTTAATTCGCCAAATCTGATTAAGAAGATCGGTCAGCCAACTCACACCCATCTCTCCTAATTATTCCCATATCTCAATTGGAATATCATTTGGACCAATACTTGTTCTTGATTTCATCATCTTTAAATCCTCTTTTACTTCATATTCTTTAATTTTTGTACATAAAACTATGATTTATATCCCCACATTGAATCATAAGATCCCAAATCTTAAGTAAAACTACTATTATATAATCTGTCAGAATAATCTCTCAATCTTTCTTTAATCTTTGTCTCGAACTAAAACCTTCTGATTCTCATTTTTAATATATTTTATAGTACATAAATCTCTATACATTCTCTCTTATTTGAGCAATTCTGTAAATATATCCTTTTTAACCCCTTTATTGTCTAACTTTTCGTACACTTTTTACATATTTTAGCTTGCATCCTGCACAGCTTTCTCAGCCTCACTCTTGGCTAGTTATACCTCTCAAAGCTCCCTCCATCAATGTTCTTCTTCAAATATATGTAAAATGTCCCTCTTGATTTAAGAGTATTTTTACCCTCTTCATTACACTAATATATGTCCTAACATGGTAGAGCACCACCTCTCGACCCACCAAGTATATCTTTAGCTATCTTTTTAATACAGGTAGCCATTTTGTTTCATATCACTTAGGATTATCATAGGCCTTTTGATCTACTTCATATACCACTCTATCTACAAAAACTCTTTGGTTACATTGTAACTACTCACCACTTAATCTTAGGATGTAATTCATGCTTAATCTTTCTAAGTCTCCCTCTAGTTCGAATATTTGAAACTAAGCGCCTACATTGGGTTACTATACTTTCATATGACATTATCTTACAGTCGATACAACTATCTCTATGCACCCTCCTAGTTAAAAATATATATTTAGCTCGCACTCGAACCACATAAAAATAATCAAGTAAGAAATTCTCTTTTTAAACCAAGTATTCACTAAAATCAAAATATAGGATAAAGTAAAATCTAGAATCAAGTTATCTGCTTTATTCTTTCTCCAAAACTAAATCATCCATGTGCACTATCAAATCTATTACAACTAGTTCCTACATACCCATTAAAGTCACTGCCAAAAAAGAGTTTTTCTTTAAACGGTATTTCCTGTACCATCTCACCTAGATCATTCCAAAATTGACATTTACTATGTTCATTAAGTCTTACTAGTGGTGCATAGGCACTAATAACATTAAGAATATCTCCATCTAAAATAAGTTATAACTAACAAAATCTTATCATCCTTCTATTCAATTTTTCGCTAATGTCATAATATGTGCCAATGTTTTATGTTGGTGGTCACAAACTTACCACAGCCTTCCTCTTTTATTTTGGATTGACACAACTAGTGAAAGGATGAAAACTTTAAGCACAATACTAATTAACTTACAAATAACCTTTTAGTATATTACATACTGATGTTGGCTATAATTTTTTTTAATCATTTTGATGAATTTACACGTATAAAAAATTAAGTCCTACATTAGCTAGAAAAATAGAAAACTAGTCTAAGAATTTCATAAAAATATGAAAAATTAAGGTTATGATCCTATTAGTCAATACTGAATAGTTAGGGACCATACAATTTCATATTTAAATTATGCATAGATTATTGAGAAACACAATTCACCGAATTTATTTCTCAAACAATTTCTAAACCATGCATGATTTAAGCAGGAGATCTTGTTTTCCTTAACTATTCATTAATATGAGGTTAACTCAAATTTTTAGATTGGTCTGATGTTTGGAGATTATTCACTATTTTTTGGCTATTTGACATATTTAATTTGTAAGGGAAAACTACTCATAAAGATAATTTTCTTAAATGAACATACTTATCTGGTCTCTAATGAATCCAAAATATTCTCATCCCCTTAATATGTAACATGAAATAAATAAAAAATATTTAATTCAATAATTTATTCAAATTATCTACTCAACTTAATTTAATTAGCAAGTGCTCTATCAAAGAGAGTATTTTGGTGATAAAAAATTAAAATTATTTACTACATCACATAATTCCGCAAGTTCTGTATTTTATCTTTTCATTGTCCGTTCCGAACCAGGATAAAGGAGAAAATTTGTGATCGGCATGTAACAACCAACGTAACATTATCATATATTATAACATAAACCAAAAAATTGAATTTCGTTGCCTATCACATCTATGTCATATGAGATGATAGTAACAACAACAATTAAGCCTTTTATTCCAAGTAACATTATCATATATTATAACATAAACCAAAAATTGAATTTCGTTGGGACACACCATCCATGTGACCGGTTCAGCATCATTTTCTTTTGGTTCATGTAGCCTACTCCCAAGTACTTGGAATAAAAGGCTTAATTGTTGTTGTTACTATCATCTCATATGACATAGATGTTGATGTGGCATTAACAGTGTTAGCAGATATGACAAAAATGATAATTTTGAAAAACATATGTGGGTATCATGATGAGTTAAAAATGGATGTAGGTTATTTAATGAATTATCAAAACATAGTTGGGTATATGAAATTAACCCTTACTATAAAAAGTGGGTATCTTCTGCCTATTTTCTAGAAGGGGCTAACTCCTCTAAACATGATTTCAACAAGACTAGATCCTATGGCTCTCCTAATACCAGGCACGGTCTTTCACCAATAGTGCAAGTTCCATCTAGTGCGGAGGTTGTAGTCAAGGTAGGGCAATATATATTTTGTGAAATAGATGCAACAATTTGTGTCCTCTATAATTTGAACTTGGCGGTTCTTCACATAGCCTGTTCACTGCTCTTCTTATTCCTCCTTTCTACGTGGATCCTGCTCTTTTCATTAAAAAAAGGCTCATATATTACTATATTTTCAACATGGTGGGGTGAACTGTAGATGGCGAAGTGTTCAGAATTCTACCTGAATGCATGATGTCTCGAAGAACTTTGGCTTGAAGTACACGCTAGACTAGAGTTTCTTACTCGTAACTAGAAGCACAGAAACTCACCTTTGCCAAAACTTGATGTAGTTGACTTATGCAAAATATTTTAACGTGAGTTGTCAGAACAAGTGCCCATTGACAGTCAATAATTTAATATTGAATGTTGCCAAATTCACAGCTGAAACCAATTCAAATTGGAAATTGGAAGATGGAGTATTTCAAAAGTGCAAACTAAATATAAACTCAGGATTTTTTTTCCAAACTTCCCCACGTGGTGCTTCTATAATATTTATTTGTTCCAAATCACTTTGGCATATTTTCACCACATCACAAAATTAACTAATCAACAAGAAAATCATTGACACCTTAGCTCTTAGCAAGAGTCAACATGGAGATGTTATATCTTCAAAATTAGATCCACAGATAAACCAAATTGCATAGAGATCTGATGCATTTAAGCCCACGCAACCAAACTCAAATCTACAAAGTACAAACTTACATCCAATAAAAAGGACTCATGAGATACCCTAGAACATACAGACCTTACAAGGATCGAATCTGAAGTTAGTCTAAGTGACTTAAGGTCAAAGTCCACTTGTTTAATTGCTGAGTTGATTTGTTTTTTTTTTATAATAGCTGAGTTGATTCGGTATTTCATGTCTAACATGGACAGCTTGTTTGTATAAGTAAATGTTAATGGACTACTCAATCAAGCTTTGCGTCAATGCCAATCTAAACGTAATTGTAAATCACAAAGTTTTTGAAGATTGTTATATGTAGTTGTGTACATTATCTTTTTTGGGTTTAATTCAAGCTTTCGTCCTTGATCTATGTGTATGTTATCCTCAGTAACAACAGCATGGTTACTAGCATTTAAAAGAGGATTATCCCTTGCAACTTATAATTTGACTAATCATACAATTTTATTGTACAGGGAATGTGTCTAATAACACTAGCAGTATCCCTCCCATCACTGAAACCACCCCCTTGTGAAGCCAGTACCAAAGATCTGAACTGCACAACTAAGGCCACTCCTCTACAATTGGGTGTTTTCTTTGCCGCTCTATACATTCTTGCCGTCGGTACTGGCGGCACCAAACCTAACATCTCAACAATTGGTGCAGACCAATTTGATGAATTTGACCCAAAGGAACGAACACACAAGCTTTCTTTCTTCAATTGGTGGATGTTCAGCATTTTCTTTGGGACACTCTTTGCCAACACGGTACTGGTATACATTCAAGACACAGTAGGATGGACTCTCGGCTATGCTTTACCAACACTTGGGCTCGCAGTTTCGATATCTATATTTGTCGCTGGGACTCCATTTTATAGGCATAGGTTGCCATCAGGTAGTCCATTTACGAAGATGGCTAGAGTTTTAGTGGCAGCTGCAAGAAATTGTAGGGTGGCATTGCCTAGTGACCCAAAGGAGCTCTATGAATTGGATTTGGCAGAGTATAGTCAAGGAAAATTTCGAATTGATTCAACACCTACATTGAGGTTAGTATCATTCAAACTGGGTTGCACAAAAAGAACTTTCGATTTTAAAGTTGCATATTATATCAATTCACTAAAAATTAGATACTCTTTTTTGATATGATAAGTTAGTAAACTAAAATAATTGTCATGCAGTTGTACCTTTGATGCTATGTCATTAGATATTAACTATTAATTAATGGATGACAATTTTTGTTAGCCTGTGAAGTTGGCATCAAAGACGCTAATTTAGAATACTTCATCAGTTATTTGGATAATGCCTTCACCATCGTATAGATGAAAGGATATAAATTTACAGCTCGTAAAAAAGATGACCCCATTTATTTGCAGGATGAAAAATGGACAGAAGGAAGCTTGGTTGCTCATCTATAACACATGAGGCCCAAGTTTTCAGGACTCAAATTAGTCTCTAAGGTTAAGCACATTGGTTATATTTGAAATAAGAATACCTAAAATAGTGAACTTAACAAAAAAACATAACCTAACTGCTTAAGTTGTGTGCCTCTCTTTAGTACAGTTTGACCTATCATGTAAATGTTTCATGCACTCAGATATCTCAATAAAGCAGCAGTTAAAACTGGCAAAACGACCCGATGGAAACTATGCTCAGTGACCGAAGTGGAAGAAACCAAGCAAATGCTCCAAATGATCCCAATTCTATTTACAACCTTTGTCCCGAGTACTATGATTGCTCAAGTTAACACCCTTTTTGTCAAGCAAGGTGTGACCTTAAACCGCCACATTGGTCATAGTGGCTTCCAAATCCCCCCTGCTAGCCTCGCAGCCTTTGTCACAATTTCTATGCTCATTGCAGTGGTCATCTACGACCGTTATTTTGTCTCTTTTATGAAACGATTGACCAAAAATCCAAGGGGAATCACTCTCCTGCAAAGGATGGCAATTGGTATGATCTTGCACATTTTCATCATGCTGGTAGCATCATTAACAGAACGTCAAAGATTGAATGTTGCACGGGACCATGGGGTGGTAAAGAGTGAAGAGACGATTCCACTCACCATTTTCATACTACTACCTCAGTTCGTGCTCATGGGGGTGGCGGATGCCTTTCTCGAGGTCGCAAAGATAGAATTCTTTTATGATCAGGCTCCTGAGGGAATGAAGAGTCTTGGGACTTCCTATTCGATGACTAGTCTAGGTATAGGAAACTTTCTCAGTAGCTTTCTGCTGACAACTATGTCTGATATTACAAAGAGAAATGGACACAAGGGATGGATTTTGAACAACCTCAATGATTCTCATCTAGACTACTACTATGCCTTCTTTGCAGTACTGAACTTCCTCAACTTTCTTTTCTTTCTAGTGATTAGCCGGTTTTATGTGTACAGAGCTGACGTATTTCATGAAACCATTGAAACATCAGGAGAAGAAACAGTGACTACACCAGCGCTAGTCAGCTCTACACAAGGTGTAGCAAGTCAATCTTAATTTAAATTACATTTAGTCGTTGGATGTAACAATGTAAATCTAAATGTAAGCAAATACAAACTGTCAAACATATTATGAACAAGGTCTAGATCATGGCATGAAGTTTCATTTTGATCTCATTATTTGCGGACCTGATTTTATGTGGGCTTGAAATTAATTGTTTTCAGAAAACTTCTTGCAGGTGTTACAAATTATACGTGACCAGCATTCCAGATAGTTGTGATCCTATATAGTTGACTAGAAGATTATTAGCAAGAAAACATAAGGAATTACTATGTGTACTTTTACTGATATTAGGATAAGTAAAGCATTTCTTAGGTAACAATAGTAGGAAAAGAGCATAATTTAGTAGGAATATTGATCTGTGCCATCAGTACCGCTCTAAAATAACAAGTTATTCCATATAAAGGAATGCTATGGAGATGATAAGATGAAAATACTCTTGATCTAGTCTAGGAAAATGAGGCTTAAGAATAACCCAAGTAAAGACATAGAAACATATAAGTGTATACTTGAAGAAGAGTGTTACCACTTTAGAATTTCTCCTCAATCTTCATAAGAAATCTTTGTGCCCAGAGCACTATGGCTATAGCATCATGTCAAAGAGTTCAAAATAAGACTGCAAGTCAAATAATTTTTATACGGTTAATGAAAGCATTTGAACAACCCAGATCTTTGTTAGGCATCTATTGCATAATCTCACCTAAGCAGTAATGGTTATCTAGTGCTTATACGTAATGGAATTACTTTAATGAATAATAGAAGACAGTTGAAGCAATTGAACGGGCAAAATTATAAATGTAATACAATTTGCACTGAGCTATACTAGATTTGGCATCAAGTAGATCTGAAACTTATGGAAGTTATAATATAGATGTTAAAGAAGAAAAAGAAAAGTTTTCAATTTCTTTAAAAAAATTGTACAAGCATTATGCCTGTCAATAAGCATGGTGCTATTCTGTCAAATAAAAGCTTTATGTTTCGAGATTAGATTCAATATGTAAATATTTAACGTTACCACTATCATATACTAATTGTTGAACAGGAACCTATGGCAGCCACTAATCAGCTAACAGGATATAAATGCATGCATCCTTGACCATAGGATGTGAACTGCAAACATTTGACTTTAATACAATGGATCTTGTTGCAATAAGCAAACTCTAATCTTCTAATTATGTTCACATCCACTGCATAGGATAAATTAAAAGTTTGCAATAGACTATAATGGTAATTCTCTTTCTCATCTTGGCCTTCTTATTGCACTTAAGTCCACCCGTGTTACCCAATCGAGTCATCTTCTTGATCTTCTAACATGAGGAAAGGGTTCAATAACTCAATAACTTAGGCTTAGGTTTAAGTTAATTGAGATTAGAGGTGCCCAATTACAGATTTGACTTCAGTTAGGGTTAAATCAAGGTTTGTAACTGTAATTAGAGGGGGAAAAAATGAATTGAATCTGATGTAGCTAACATTATAAAATTGGGCTTAGTGATTAACAAACACTACCTTTAAATTCAAGTTTGGCGTTAGGGTTAGGGACTAAGAGCCTATTGCTACTAGTAGCAAGCATGAACAATATTTTGATTAACATTGTTCAAAACTCAAACTTTTGGGGAGCTGAAAGTATAATCAAATGCAAACCCTAACCCTAATTCAAGAAAATTTGATAAAATGCGGATGAAAATAAAAACTGCACACCTCTTTAACGCGGGATCGGAGCAGCGGAGGAATTGGAGGAGGCGAGTCGAAAAATTTTTGGGGCTCTCTATGAATCTTAGGCATGTAAATGGGTCGGTTTGGATTCAGAGCTCCCATCAGAAAAAATTACCAAAATTAGGGCTTTTCAAGAAAAATGTCCCAAATACTGACCATAGCCTTAGCTACGTTAAATGTACATTATAATATTTTGTTACAGTGGATTAATTAATAGTTAAATAAATAACATGATGGTAATTAATGGAAATGATAGAAATAAGAGATATTGCCACTGTAGCATTTTTTGCTCCAAATTTCTACGGTTTTTAGTAATTATTTTTGCAATAATTTGTACGGTTTTTAGCACTTTTTGCTCCAAATTTCTACGGTTTCTGTTGTTGTTGCTTATCTCAAAATAATAATAATAATAATAATAATAATAATAATGTTTTTGTTGGAGTTTTATAGTTTTTTTTTTTTCACAAGTCTACAGTAGTTTTAACACAAGCCAAAAAAATAATAATTTTGGAAACAAAATGGTGGGTAGTGTTCTCTTCGTACTCCATTAAAACTGCTTAACAGAACATTATTTCCTATTACAAAATATGAGTTCATATGGCCATGGTCCTATTACATACCTTACACAACACAAGCAAACGTAAAATAAAAAGAGATGCTTCTTTCACTCATTTTCAAGCTTGGTCTTCTTCCTCCATGTCCATATCCTATCCTTCAAAATCGTTATTGTCCTTGTGATGTCAAACATTGTAGCATATATGTATTCCGTGGTGGTGCACGGTGTGTCCCTAAACATCCTATTATTTATCGTTCTTTTCAAACATTCCAACCATTTGTGATCTGATGGCACACCCGTATTTGTGTATCCTAACCCTTCCCCATATATCTGCGGAGTCTAATGCTATGTCAACGGATGGTAACTCTGCGGTTTCTTTCCATATTTCTCTAGAAAAGTCATAGATAGCTATGATACGTTGGCTCGACTCTAAATTGTGCCAACACAAGGCACAAGTACTTGGTCCGTGCCATTCCCGTCTCTGGAAGTTATCCCATGCTAATATAGCATTCGTTACGAGTAGTCATGGGAATAATTTCACTTTAAGCGGTCTCCTTACCCTCCACATGTACTTTGCATTGACTAACCTACATCCTCCATCGTTTATCATTTTGTACGCAGACTTACGGGCAAATTATTGTGCGATTCTCATCTCCATATAGAAATTACTCCTCTTCTTTTGTATCTTGTCTGTATCGTATCAAAGATGACCTTCTGTATTGGACAGGTACAAGACAAGACGGGATGGAGGCTAATATAGGCCTACCACCATAGCTAGCCTAGTTATCAGAAATTTGCTTAGCAACTCTAAATAAATTGTTCTAAATACCACCCAATATGAATATATGAATGATATATCAGCTGATAAGATACGAATGTTTGATATTAGCCCATATGCTCCTAATATTGTCTGAATATCCCGCAATCCAATATGTAAATCAACCCAATATCCGATATTTAGGGCAAGGCCAAGTGCAGGTCCAAGAAACTTGCTGCTTGCGTTTCGTGCTCAGATTGATGCTCCTACTGAATAAGTTACAGTTATTGTTAGTTAGCGTTTGTGCACATCTTGCCTGTCCGGACTCCTTTTTCCAGCTTCCTATGATGCTATTAGTAGTCCGTTACCTTCCGAACAACCTAAATTTATAGTGAGTCATCAAATATTTCTATCACAATAGTTTCACTCATTTGAATTGCTGTAAGTTGTTTTCTTTGTGATCTTTATGCTGATGACACGTGAGAAAGTCAAAACTATGCGACAAAATTCTTTAATTCTATATTCAATCATCAAAGAAACCATCCTTAAAGACAAAATAAGCACACTATAGTTCCAAATTTTCTCCACTTGCTAACTCCGTCAACCTGTGCACTTGGGAGAGATGATATACCACCAGGAATCAACTTTGTGGAAGTATCTGCCAGAATCAATATAGTTCTTCTCTCAGTATCTTTCTCCATGTTGTCATCACTGCTTCTGTGGCTTCGAGTTCACGAATATTGTCCACAGCAATAATGTGTTGCTCCCTGCGATTGTGCAGAGCTTGGAGCTCTTATATCTGGACCTTATGGCCCTGGCTTGGCTTGATGTCGAATATCCAGAAGCAGCTTTCGGAGCTTTTACAATGACAATCACATAATCCATTCCATAACTTATCAGGCTGTATTTGCTTAGGTGGCCATGGATCGGGACCCGATAAAAAATGACAGGAAGTAAAGCCAAGATAAAAGTGGTAGGAAAAAACTAGGTACGACATGCACAAGGCATGACTGTAAATTACTTATTATAGACTCCCTTCCTTTAAAGGGAGGAGACTTATTTCAAATTATATTTTCAACTGCAATTGAACTTCCTCTGCAGCACAAAATGGCAGAGGAAGGAGGCAAGGGCAGCGGAGAGCTGACAAGAGACGGGACTGTGGATCTCAGGGGCCGCCCTTTTGTCCGCTCGAAGGGAGGGGGATGGAGAGCTTGTTCTTTCATAGTTGGTAAGCATAGTACTACTCATGTGCATCATTCTTTGGACAATGGGCAGGAGAATTTTGCGGCGTCACAGTGTATTGATGTTGTGAGAACCAGTAGTAAGGAACTGAGTTATCCTTCTATATCACCTCGTCGATTTAAACTATTTCTGTACCAATTTCTTGTAAAATTGAAGTTGGATGATTCACGATATTGTCAAATGCTATGTGAATCAGCAAGACTTTTGATTCTAGTAAGTTTACTAATTGTGAAATGTCTTTTTCACAACACTTGCTTCTGATTGAGAGACTGAAACTTTCTGTTAAATCATGCTGCTCGTGCTAAATATGCCTCAATTCTGAAGATCCAGTTGAGAGTTGAGCAGATACGATCATAGTTTTAAATTTCCATAAATTTGAATGTTGCAAGATTCTAGATTTGGTTTGAAAAGTTACAAAGCCAAATTTGGAAGTACAACCATTTGCTAAAGAAACAAAAATCATGACATTTGAAATTCAAATTTCAGATATCATGATTCAAGGATATTCGAAAATTATTTTTCTAAGTCCAAACAAAATCACACTATCTTGATGGATATCCAAATGCATCCATAATTCGTTAACCCACGACTTTTACAGGATATGAGGTGTTTGAGAGGATGGCTTACTATGGGATCGCCTCGAACCTGGTGGTGTATCTAACAGGGAAGCTCCATGAGGGCACAGTCTCTTCTTCAAACAATGTCACCAACTGGGCTGGGACTGTTTGGATGACACCAATCTTAGGTGCATACATTGCGGATGCTCATCTTGGCCGATACTGGACTTTCGTGTTTGCTTCTGGAATTTACCTACTGGTCAGTCTCCTCTAAATGAACATTTACAACTTACAGTTATAGACAGATTGCTTATGAGTAACTGAAACTGACAGGGTATGGGGCTACTGACCCTCACCGTCTCTCTGAAATCGCTGAGGCCTCCACCATGCACGTCCGTCGACTGCAACAGTCGCGCAACTTCTTTCCAATTGGGCATTTTCTATGCTTCGCTCTACATTATCGCGGTTGGGACTGGAGGGACGAAGCCTAACATATCAACCATGGGAGCTGACCAGTTTGATGACTTTGAGCCAAACGAGCGAAAACAGAAGCTCTCCTTCTTCAACTGGTGGATGTTCAGCATATTCTTCGGATCTCTCTTCGCCCATACCTTCCTTGTGTACATTCAGGACAACAGGGGTTTCGCCATTGGCTACGGGATACCCACGATTGGACTGGCCATCTCTGTTGTGGTTTTCATGATCGGTACGCCTTTGTATAGGCACAAAGTTGAAGGAGGGAGTCCATTTACAAAAATGGCTCAAGTGCTGGTGGCAGCTGTACGGAAATGGAGGGTGCCTCTCCCTGCTGATCCCAAGGATCTGTACGAGCTGGACGCAGAAGAGTATGAGAAAACTGGCAAGTTCAGAATCGACAATTCTACTTCCCTAAGGTTTTGTCTCTCGTTCACTCATGCTCTTGACAATATCGTCATATAATTCTGGGCAAGTTTGCAAAAGTTCAACTGAAAACATCCCATCTAAGGTGGTATCAGCTATTGACGACAATACCAGTCTTGATACTACCGTTCAACAAGCCTCAACAATCGTCATCTTCCAAGCTTTCTCCTGAGCGACGATCAATTTTGTCAATATTAAATTTTATGTCCTTTTTTATCTCCTAGTTTGTGTCTTAACAATTCTAATGTCAGCTTTCGGTTTCAGGTTCCTGGATAAGGCTGCTGTAAACAGCGGTCCAAGCACTCCATGGATGTTATGCCCAGTGACCCAAGTAGAAGAAACCAAGCAAATGATGAAAATGTTGCCAGTCTTGCTCGCTACCTTCCTTCCAAGTGCAGTGGTCGCACAAGCCGGAACCCTGTTCATCAAGCAAGGGACCACCCTGGACCGGAGCATGGGACCACACTTCCAAATCCCACCCGGAAGCCTGGGGGCATTCGTCACAATCTTTATGCTCATCAGCATCGTGGTCTATGACCGCCTCTTTGTGCCTGCAGTAAGAAAGTACACAAAGAACCCCAGAGGGATCACAATGCTGCAGAGGATGGGGATTGGCCTGGTGGTGCATGTCATTATCATGATTGTCGCAGTCCTAGCAGAGAGGAAAAGGCTCAGTGTCATCAGAGAGCATGGCATTGTGGACAACAAGGTTATGGTTCCACTATCTATCTTTATACTACTGCCACAGTACGCGCTGATGGGGATCTCAGATGCCTTTGTGGAGGTTGCGAAGCTAGAGTTCTTCTATGATCAGGCACCAGAAGGGATGAAGAGCTTGGGCACTTCTTACTTTACGACTAGCTTAGGAATTGGAAATTTTCTGAGCAGTTTCATTCTGAAGACGGTTTCTGACATAACAAAAAAAGGTGGGAGGAAAGGATGGATTCAGAATAACCTGAACGCTGGGCGTCTAGACAAGTTCTATGGATTGTTTGCTGTGCTCAGTGTTCTGAATCTTATTGCATATGTGGTTATTGCAAAGTATTATGTCTACAACTCTGACGTTATTGAGTCTGAAATCGAGTTGAGGAAAGCCAAGAAGGAGGTGCATCCCAGGTGATTCTGAATTAGTCGGACGCGAGGGAGAAGAGTCATGATCAATGGTCAGGTTTATCGTTTTCGACAAGCTAGAATAGTATCATACAGGCTATTTTCTCAATATGGGAAACAAAATTCAGATAGAATTGTGCTTGAAGCATTTTTAGATAGCTGAGAGAAGAGCCAAAAGAATGTGGCTTTCAAAATTTATCTTCAAGACGAAGTAGGAAGTTTGAAAGATTTAGTAGTTTCTGATGCATACACGATGTTCTAAATAAGGTTGAAGATCTAGCTTATGAGCATTTCCAAGGCGGAGGGCATTTACTCGCTGTCTTGACTTCAAAAACATAGAGAGACTAATAGACTCAACTAGCGGTTTGTGAAAATACAGTGACTCAACATGTGTAAGGCTGGAAAAAGAAATACTATTCGCGTGCATGCACGCGTGCATACGTGTGTGTGCATGTATGTGCATGCACATGTGTGCGCATGCGTTATTACCCTAACCAAACCTATCTGTTTTAGTGAATTGCAGCCATGTAAAATTGAGGATAGCCTCATATTTGAAGAACAAGAAACAAATCAAACTGAAGAACATTATTCAAATTCATAACATCACTTACGAACTGCACAAAGCTGAGGAAAGAATCCAATCCAAGCAACTTCTCATTTATTGTGTTCCCCCATACAGATGCTATGCAGTACATCTCAATACATCGATAGACCACAACAAATTCAAACAATACATATGCAATATGCAGCAATATGCAACAATCGACAATATGCAACATTTATGCAATATGCAACACATCGACAATATAAAACATTTATGGCTTCACAATACTATTGTTCTGTGCTTTGTAGCTAAAATCACAACATATTCGACATCTATAGCTAATTATAACATCAGCTCCACATCATTGGTTACAAATGAACAGCACAAATGACACAAACACTTCAAACTCACACCATAAAAGCTTTAGCAGCTCCTTCATTCAACACTCTCTTCAGCCTCACCTCAAAGGGAGTAGAATGCCAGTTCGCTCTCTTATCCTGCAATAATCCATCAGCAAAAAAAAAAAAAACTTTCAAGTCTGCAACCTTGTCAGCCATTGCTCAATTTACAGTTACCTCTCAGTACTTGCTTGTACTGTTTGGGATGCCTTTGGTGTCTGACTAGTGCACAGCTCTGCTGTTCCAGTAACTCCCCACAGTGCCCAGGATGGGGATATCATCGGGGTTCCTGCTAGGAGACCTTCTGGGTGACGAAGTCACCGATGCCGCCTGCTTGAGATCTTCAACAGTCAGAGCACCCAAAATAGGCTGCTCCTCTCGGCTCACCATTGAGTTTGACCGGTGAGAATCATTCCCCTTTGGAGAATTCTCCGACGAGACCAACCAGGTCGAGAGGCTGGCATCCACAGAAATCTCCTGTTTTGTGCCTTGCTCTTGAGGCCTGTTGGCCTTAAAGGTTGGCTCAGGACTGAACCCTGTCACCTTGGTTTCTAGCTTTGATCCACTGTTCTCTTTGTTCCAACCCTTCACCTTCGATTCTAGCTCAGCGTTGCTGTTCTCCCTGTTAGGATCATTCGATGGCAGCACCCGGGCCTTAACTTCCTTCCACTGCGACAGATTCTCTACAGGATTGAGCACAGAATGCACGAACTGGCTCCGGTCCCGTGCACCTCCGTTGGCCGAAACGCTGGTAGCAGTAGCAACTCGACTAGTGACTTCTTCACTGTTATGATGCTGTCTCTCCATGTCCATCGGAAGAGAGAAAAGTGAGTCATAGGATTCTTCTTCGGCTCCCATGGCAGCAACATCATCATCAAAATCACTGTCATCAAACTCTCCATCATCATCATCATCATCCTCAATGCATTCATCGTCGCTGCTCTCGCAGTTCTGGTATCGGTAGTTCATAGCCGGGCTAACCTTGCCTTTGGTTTCATCCTCCGCTTCCGCTTTCCCTTCCCCAGCCTCCAACACATCATTGATATCTTCATTGAACGCAACATTCTCGTACTTCTTGACATTGAGATCGAAAGTAACCTTCTTCCGACAGCTAATAATAGAACTCGCCTGCTCTCCCTTCTCTCTACAAACAAAATGTAGCAGCATATCAATATTGGATCCTAATCGGCAATACCAACAGACAGACGCTTAAAAGGCTGAAATAAGATACCTTAGCTCGGGAACCGACGCATCACCAGCAGCTACTTCTTCGATAATGGGTTTCTGCGGAGATGAGCTGCAGGTTTGCGAAGGTTGATAGTTTCGATTTACCTGAAAAGGGTAATGGATATAATAAATGAGTTAGAAAGGGAATTTTTAACAGAAATTGGGAATACAAGAAGGAGATGTAATTTGGACTTGCTGGATTGTTTGTAGGGATAGGTTTCTTGTTGGGTCTTCTCTGTTTGCGATCCTTGGCTCCCCCGAAACAGGCAAGGAAGCAGCCCATTTGGGAGAGGGAGCTGTTGGGGTTGTCTCTCTCTCTCTCTATCTAGGGTTAGGGTTTGTAGAGAGAGAGAGAGAGGCGTTGTGGGGAGCTGAAACGGTCAGGAAGTTTGAAGGAAGGTTTGTTTTTTTTTTTGGAGGAATATGACCGTTGCAAAAGGAGGGGAGGAGCCTCAGGTTTGATTTGGGAATTCAATTTGTGATCTTGCCAGCTGTATTTTGTCCTTTCCCCCCAAGGCACGTGATGACGTGGCATATTCTAATTAGTTAGAAGTTGCTTATGTGAAAAATTATGGGTTATGCAACATGATCAAAATAAAAATGTAGAGTGAGTTTTCCCATCGAGTTCAAGGGTTTGTGTACTCATTTTTTTTAAAAGTAAGAAAGTTAAAAAAAAAAAAAAATATTTTATTATCAAAATAAATAAATAATAATATTAATATATTTATTATCTGAGTATAATTAAAAAATATTAATGAAAAACTAATAAAAAATAATATCTTATCATATGGAATCCACATCATTATACTGAGTAAATTGAAAAATATTAATAAAAAAATATTATTTTATTATCAAAATAAATAAATAATAATATTAATATATTTGTTATCTGAGTAGAATTGAAAATTATTAATGAAAAACTAATAAAAAAATAATATCTTATTAAAAAAAAATAACATCATAAATAAAAATATCAAGAGCACTTCCAACCAAAAAATAAGAGGAAGAGAAAAGAAGAAATAGGGGTGTTACATAGTATCCACATCATTATAGTGAAAGTAGTTCCTAATTCTCTTTTTGGCCAAACAAACATATGAAGCAGTGGAAGGTGGGATCTGTGTGGTGATGGGATCTATTGATGTAGTTCCTTTGGACTATCTGACGACGAACTCTTCTCTTGAAAATGGCGACCGACTGTTTGAAAATGACGGCCGACTGTAGAATTAATCTACTCTGGTCTTAATTCGTTCAAGGCTTTGTGCGTAACTCGAACTTCTCAAAAACTCCAGAAAAAAGATAATCCGAAAAAAGGATTGATGATCATCTATAGATTGATCTATTATTAATTGATGATCCCTAAAGTCTTCTCAAAGAGGGTATTTATAGACTTTAGTGGTTTTGAGAGTTTCCATAGGTCCATAGGAATAGGAAAAGAAGGTTTTTGTATTCATTAAGGATTCTAATCAAATATTTAATATTGATTTAAATCTCTTGATTTGGAATTCTGATTGGACTCAATTTGGGTATTCGGATAAGCCCAAATTTCAATCACAATCAATTTAGAATTCTGATGAAATCTGTTCACGCGGAGTTAACGCGAAGCTAAATTCATCAGAACGCGGAGCTATGGATTAGCTCCGCGTTTTGCTCAAACGCGAGGCTAAAATAGCCAAACGCAGAGCTAGAGAGTTAGCTCCGCGTTCTGTGTGGAAAATTCCTTTTTACTTAGAAATTTTCACTGCGAACACAGTTGACTAGACTTGAGGTCAGTACACAAGCTTTAGACAAAGAAGACGCATAAGTTTCCACTCTAGCACCAAAATGAGGGGAGTTTCTAAAGGAGCACACTATTTTTCCTAGAGAGCCCACTTTTTGCGGACTAAAAATTAACAATCTAGTGGGCTCACTTCGAAATGTGGTGTGCTCCTTTGGAAACTCCCAAAATGAGGCTAAGGACCCAACTTAGGAGCGTAGAAGCTGAGATTTTGTTTCGTTAAATTTCCGAATAAATTGATTACATGAGCATTTAACTCCCCGTTTATGCTTTTAAAAAAGTTTACTTAGAAGCATTTAAAGGGTAAAAATAAAATAAACAAAATGTTAAGAACTGCTACCATAAAGAGTTGGAGTGATTTTTTTTCTTTCTTTTTTTTATTTAAAAAAAAAACACCCCCAAACATCTAACAAAAGGAAATTCTAAATGCCCCCCTGTTTTTCTTAGTGGACCCAAATTTCTTAGTGTGCCCATACAAATTTAAAACATGTCTAATTTTTTTAACGAGTTCCGTCTCTTTCCTGCAATTACTCTCTCCCTTTTCTCTTCCTCCAATCACCTCCACAACCTTAACTTTAGTAGTTTTTTCTTATCGTTGCCGTCTATTGACCTCACCTTTATCTCCTTCCTCTAGCAGTTCCGTCATGTTTCCTGATCCAATCTGAAATCCTAAAAAGAGAGAGAGAGAATGAGAGGAGAGAGAGTTTCGAGTTATTAGGATTTGTGCTAAGGTAGTTTGTCGGCAATTTCTTAGTGACTGAGAGATGGGGCTCACTAAAAAAATCATGTTAACAGTTGTTTTGTCAAAAATTTTTATAACTTGTAATTATTTGTATTTAGTTGATGGGCTCACTAAGGAAAACGTGGGGAGCATTTAGAATTTGCCCTAGCAAAATTATCCCGCTACTCATGAACTCACCAGCAAATTAATCATGCTTGCCCAAAAAAAAGTCTGAGGTAAGAAATAATCGCGTGTAAATGAAACTACAAATAAATTGAAAAAATAGGTCGAAAAGCCTTTTGAATTCTGACTCAAAATTCTCTTTAGGGCTACAGAGAATCTTTAAACTGCTGATTCAATTGAGCAAATTCGAGCTCTCTCAAAGGCCATCCTCAATCACCACTCTGTAATTTCCTCTTTCTTCTCTAAATTTTGCTCGTAAATTTAGATTTTTTCTCTCGTATTGAATTTTCTCGAGTTGTTTTGATTACGGGTCAACTTTAGTTCGTGGGCATTTTCCATCTCATTTTTGAGTTGTTGGATTTTGAATATTTATCTGCATGCAAAAAGTCTTTAATCCATTTCTCTAAATTTTGCTCGTAAAGTTAGGATCTTTCTTTATTAGTGAAGTTTTTGAGATGATTGGTATCTTATTTTGCTTGGTTAGATTATGGAAATTGATCTTCATGCCAAATTAAGCTTTAAAGGAAGTTAGGTTGTTATAGTGGATGCATGCTGTCTTGTTGGTCAAGATGCATCATCTGGTTAATGAGGAAAATTGTAGGGACTTAGCCCTTTTCTTGGGCAAACAACTTTTTATTAATAGTTGCTTAAATTTGTGATCTTGTGAAATAATAAAGCAAGCATTTCAAAATATAGACGTAACAACTATGATGGATACCATCCTCTTATAGTCGATTCCATAAATCATTATCTATTATTATTATTTATTTTTTTCCGGCATAAATGGTAGGTAACATATTGCATTCATGAAGTAGGCGTTTGCAGGAAATAGAACTCTAGGTAATACATTGCATACTAATTGTTGGCTTTGGCAGCCTCTTGGGAGACTGATTTACTAGTATCTTGCATGCTAGTTATCATCATTCTCACATTCTGTCACTTGTAAAATGCGGAGGTGCTCTCTTCAAAATATGGGTGATGAAACTTGTGCTGCTGGAAGGAATCCATGGCGCAGAGCAGCGGACCATACCTTCTCGATTTCTAACAGTGTGTCTCCACACTCATGTGAAGTCCATCCCTCTAATGCATGTATTATTCCACCAACACGCCATGCGCTCATCACCCTTCTTGGTAGCCAATTCTGTAAAGGACACGATAAAATTTAGCGTCTCCATCATATTTTCCTAGGACACATATATTCAAATAATCATAAGAACAATATTCAAATTGTGTAAGTCTAGAACAAGGTTATAAATATCGGCCGATAAAGATATATACACGATATGCAATATAATATCAGTATATGATATTGTTGATATTTCCAATATGGTTGATGTGATTTTCTCGACATTGTCAATTCCGATACCATAAACCATTAGGCATTAACAATTCCGATTTTGATCTTTCAAACTTTAGGGGTAAATTCTGCAATATACTATATTTTAAATATTGATTATAGCGGGCTGAAAAATTCAATATCAGATGTTGTATACACATATTTGCTAAATATCGAATGCTATATCTGATAATAAATATATATTTCATGCTTGCATAAATCATCTAACAATTTATGATATATTTAGGATCTTAAGAGATACTTATCTTGATAATTTACATTAAACCTATAAATAACAAATTGTTTATAGAAACTTATCAAATACGACAAGTCAAATCAATCAAATACCCAACTTTCATAATACAAAAAATGTCTCTGCTCGTCGATGGTGTCATTGTTGCTTGTGGCTGCTAGAGCCGCTCACTAGTGTCCCCCATCATAGTCACCACTCAAGATGGAGAAACAAGTCGATAAAAAAGGCTCTATTAGTCCCGATGTTACTGCTTACTGACGATATTTCGATGGTCATCGATATCTTACATTCGAGCTTATATATCGGTCCATTTCGGTTCAAAACAAGATTTAATATAAAAAAGTGTATACCATATAGGTTTGGGGTAAATAATGGAGATATTAGCCTGGTGTATCGACTGATATTTAAGACGTTGGCAATATGCAACACAGTCAAATTGACCAATTATATGTAGAGTGCATCAAAATTATGGAATCCACAGTGCAATGAAATCTTAACTCTAGTTTTGCATTATATCTTTGGTTGCATAATAACATCTTATTAAACCCTCTTAAGTAATTTGATTACCTCGCAAGAGTGCATATTTTCCAATGCCTCAGGTACCTTCATAGCTGGAGTTATGTAGTAAACACAGTCCTTGCGTAACTTCTTTGGAGGAAACTGTGAAATAGGAATGAAATGTGTGCCTTTAAGTGCGTTCCTTTGCTCTGAGTTATCCAATCCATCTCCTATTAGCCACACCTGCAGAAATAAAATACAGTTATGAACTTCGATAATTGATCTTTCCACTGACAGTGTAGAAGCATCAATACTGTATGTGATTCTCTAGTGTAGTCTTCTGGTTTGAAAGTCAGCTAATATTGTATTGTTAGTAGTCTTCTACTTGCTAATTTAATAGTCTGCATCTACCAGGACATATACTTTCTTGATGAGTCCTGCATGTGTTCAACATACTGCAGCCTATAATTGCTGTTACCTCCAAGTTTAAGTGTATGCATGGACTGTAAATTGATGATGCAACAGCATATGAGAGCTTGTACGTGGTATCGCAATGTCTGCTGATTGAGAATATGCTAATTATCTTTTTTGACGATAAACGGCGGGGTGTGCCCCTCCGCGTTCCATTAAAGAGAGAATAATAGAACAAAAAGTATTCCGGATCCACAGAAGTAGTGGCCCGATAATAAGCTTACAAAGCAAAAGTCCAAAAAAGTACTAAAAAGGAAAGTAGCATAACAAAGTAAAAATACAAATACAATGATCCTGCAAAAGTGGCATTTCATAGTCAGTCCATCCGTCATTGCGCTTCTGATAGAGATCCCTACTCCTCATCTGGCTGAGTGTCATTTCCCGAAGAGCCACTTGATAAGTGAAGTCTCTCCTCATCTGAAGGAACACCTGTCCAAATAATGAAATCATGAATAATGAGTCTCACACAGTACTCAATAGAATGATACTTGTCATTAAATAATCTATTGTTTCGTTCTCTCCACATATTCCAGCAAAATGCCGCAATAGCACTTCGAAGCCTATGACTATCATTTTCCCCTCCATCAAGGTTCCTCCAGATAGTTTCATCTATAGCAGTTCCGATGTTCAAGTCTAATGCCCTGGCGCACGCCTCCCATGAATTTTTAGCGAACGAGCAGTTACATACAATGTGTTCGCTTGATTCTTCATCCCTCTTGCATAAGAGACATATGTTGGGGCCAATCCAGCCTCTTTTTTGTAATTTTGGCCAGGTCAGGAGAGCATCTTTACAAGTTAGCCAAAGAAAAAGTCTGACCTTCTGAGGGCACTTAGCTCTCCAAATCCACGCAGTATTTGCAGAGATAAGTCCACCGGTTATAAAGTGCCGGTATGTGGATTTCACTGTGAAGTTACCATTTTTCTCCCATCTCCAAATTGGTCTATCATCTTCTGAAAGAGCGGGGGCTAAATCAATCAGTGACTGTTTAAGGAGTCTAATTCTTGCAAAATCGTGTCCCGATAATGCCGTTGAATTCCATCTCCATCTTGAGCGGCCCCAATAGTCACAAACCCTGGCATTTTTATCATTGGCCTTTTGAAAGACGTCTGGGTATAATGTCTTTAGAGGGAGTTGCGAACACCATCTGTCATGCCAGAAGGCTATCTTGTTCCCATTTCCCAGTTTGTACTCCAAGCTGTGACAAATTAGATGTCTTACTTTTAGCATCCCCTTCCAAAAGGCCGAAGTATTATGTTTATTCTTTAGTTCCCCATACAACGTACCTCCCTTCGGGCCATACTTGTTAAGAAGTAACTTCTGAAGTGAGCCTTGGCTCCGTGTGATTAGATGCCACCACCATTTGGTCATAAGAGACAAATTAAAAGTCTTGAGATCAATGACCCCTAAGCCGCCCTCCTCTTTTGGCCGACACACTTGTCCCCATGGCACTAGGTGATATTTGTTGGATGATGCATCTACTCCATTCCAAAGAAATCTTTTCCTGATCCGGTCAATTTTCTCTCGCACCCATCTTGGCATTATAAAAAAGGACATTAAATAAAGAGGAAGCGAGGAGAGTACCGCGTTGAGCATCACAACCTTCCCACCCAATGACATGTATTTTCCTTTCCAACCTTCCAACTTTTTCTCAAAACAATCCAAAAGGGGAAGCCAATCCTTTGTCGAGGGTTTTCCTGATGTCACCGGAATTCCCAAGTATGTGATCGGAAACCGCTCCTCCTTACAGCGAAATACCTCCCTGATTAGTTGCATGGACAAGTTTCTTGCTCCCAAACAAATCAGAGAACTCTTAGCAAAGTTTATTTTTAGACCTGACCAAGCTTCGTAACAGCAGAGAGCCCATTTTATGATTAAAGCCTCTCGTAGACTACCATTTCCAAAAATCAACGTGTCATCTGCATATTGTAAATTAACAAAGGACATATTGGGAGCCCCTGGGAGACCTGTTATCTCTTCCTTCTTCTTCAACTTCTGAAGCATAGAGTTCAAACCATCTGCTATTAAGACAAATAATAGAGGGGATAGGGGATCGCCTTGCCTTAGACCCCTTTTCAGAAGTATTTCTTTTCCTATTGTGTCGTTTGCCATTACCTGTGTTTTTCCGGAATATAACCAAGCTTCAATCCATAGTCTCCATTTCGCTCCAAATCCCCTATATTTGAGAGTCTCTATCAGGCAGTTCCAATCCACCATATCGTATGCTTTTTCAAAATCTAGCTTCAATATGAAACCCTTTATTCCGGCTTTCTTGCACTGGTGGATGACCTCATATGTCATAGCCACCCCTTCTAAAATATTTCTGCCGGCAATAAAACCCGTTTGATAGTCCTTTATCAATAGCTGGAGTTTCGGTGCTAATCTATTAGCCAGAACTTTCGACACTATCTTAATAGTGCTATTCAACAATGCAATCGGTCTGTAATCACCAATTTGTCCCGGTGAACACTTCTTCGGTATTAAGGTAATGACCGAGTAGTTGATTCTATCCAGTCTACTTATCCCTCGGAATACCTCGTCCATTAACCAAACTAAATCCCTCTTGACGTCTTCCCAAAATAATTTGAAAAAGAATAGAGGAAAGCCGTCAGGGCCTGGTGCCTTATCCTGGCCTAACTCCCATACTGCTCTTTTAATCTCCTCCTCCCGAAACTCCTCTTCAAGATCTGAGAGATTCACCTCCTTCTCCCATGCTTCCTCTTTCAGTTGAACACGAAATGTGTTCGCCCTGCCAAACAGTCGCTTAAAATGATGGTAAACATGTTCCTGCAGTGCATCCCCTCTAACCTGACTATCCTTCACTGTCAGCTGATGTATTTTGTTATTTCTATGCCGCATATTTGCCCATCTATGAAAGAATGCAGTATTTGCATCCCCATCTTTCAGCCAATTAGCATGAGCTCTCTGCCTCCATCGTAATTCCTCCCTCTTATATATTTCTTCAAGCTTTCTCCTTAGATGTAGAATTCTGCTGTTCTCATCCAATGACAAATTGCGGCTCTCTTCCACTTTATGTAAATTGTCCATCTCCTTCAAAATGTCATCCTTTTCACTCTTCCCTTCTCTTCGAAAGCGCATTTCCCATCTCCATAATACCTTTCGTAAACGACGCAGTTTGATGCAGATATTTTCTGCCGCATCTCTGGCTCTTGTTTGATGACCCCAACTTTCTTTAATCAGGTCATGTACTTCCCTATATTCCAACCACCAACGTTCTAAATGAAAACGCTTCTGTGATTTTTGTTCCCTCTCTCCAGCTGTAAGTAATATTGGTGTGTGGTCTGAAGTCGGTCGCGGAAGGGAGCAAATCTCTGCTAAGGGAAATTTTGCTTCCCAAGTATCCGAGACTAACACTCTATCCAACTTAGCCATGACTGGATTAAGCCTCATATTTGACCATGTGAATAGCCGGTCCGACAATGGTAAATCTATGAGATCCAGTTGATTAATGAGGTTATTGAACTCCTGCCTATCTTTGTGTGACCGATCTTCCCCTTTCCGTTCACATGCAAATCTAGTGATATTAAAATCTCCTCCTATAATCCACGGGTCATTGTAAGTACTTCGGATTGATGTAAGTTCCTGCCAAAATTGCGACCGCAAATCACTCGCATTTGGTCCGTACACCGCGGTTACCATTTGGACCCATCCATCCATTGGACTTCTTACCCTTACTGTCAGAGAATATTCTCCTGCCCAGAAGTTCAGAATCTGGTATTTTTTATTGATCCCAATTAGGATTCCACCTGATGCTCCCCTTGCATTCAAAATACAAAAATTGTAAAATTTCCCAGAAGCAATTGAACCCAAAATCCGAGGGTCAGGATCAGATAGTTTTGTCTCCTCCATACACACAATATCAATCTTATTAGTGCGTATTACTTCCGCAACCATTCGCCGTTTGACCGGGTTTCCCAACCCTCTAACATTCCAAAAAATGCACTTCATTAAACTAGTATGTTGTCTTCTCCACGAGCGGCCCTACCCTGTGTACTAAGGCGAGATGGCCTCCTTCTGGTCCTCTAAGGACACAACCTCTAGATTTTTGAGTTTCGTGAGGGCGTATAATCGGTCTGAGTACCCTACCCCTAACTCAATATCACAGGTATGGGCTAAAGCAATTAATACATCATCAGGCACACAATTAAGAATATTAAAATCAAGATTAGTGGTACCTGGGAGAGGATCCACAAGTTCCGCCTTTCGCATAGTAGCAGCCCTTGCAACCTGTCCCAGTTGGTAATGTTGTCCACCTCGCTTCTCTTCCAGCCTTTTGCTCCTCCTGGAAGGTGTGATCAGGGACTTAGCACATCCCCCCAAGTTCGTTGGAGAAGCCAACCTTTCTTCATCTGCCATGTCTCCCTTATCCCGCATATTCCCTCCCTCCTGAGATTGGTTAGCTGTTTCCTCTGTCTGAACTTTCATCGGGGTGTCGATTGCTACTGGTGTTGCATTTGTTGCTTCGGTCACGACCCTTACTTCTGTTGTATCTTTATCTAACCTCAGAGGCGACTGCGCGACCCTACTAAGCATCCTTGATATGTCCCTGACCCGCTTAGGAAGTTTTGAAGGTTGTCTTTTCCTGATACGCTTCTTTTGCCTCAGATTTTCTTTACACATAATATTTTCAAGTAATTTGGCCATAGTATCTCTTGCAAAATCTTTGTCAAAGTTGTTTAATGTTGCCAGCAAGCCCGTATATTCAATGTTGTCATCTTGACCAAAATTCAGCTGTCTTCTGGAGGTTCCCTCACCAGTCTGTCTGAAATCAACAGCTATACTCTTATTGGGGTTAACCCTCTCCAAACCCGTATTTGGGTTTTGAACTTCAGTCAGGCCCATCTTATCTAAATTTGTGATTTTATGATTTCCGCTCACTGCAGAAGACCTGTTGCTCCCTACAATTCTCCCCAAGATATTACAGGGTTCCTCCAGAAACCCATCCTTCATGTGGGCCTCTGTTGATTTCTCTAAAGAAGAAAAAATCTCACTCAAATTTCCTTCAATTTCTTTTTCCCCTCCTAATTTCCCATAGGATTGGGTCCCATCAACACTCCTCTCTCCTAGATATGAGCTAGGAACCCCCTTCCCCTTTGAATTTGTTGTGTTAGTTTCCCCTGAAACCCCATGTGGGTGGGTCCCCTCATTAAATCCCAAGTCCTCTAAATGAGGACTCAGCTGCTCTCTCCTGTCTTTCCCCTTCCCAAATCTCGCAAGGTCCCTATCACCTCGAAATTCCTCTCCATCCTCACCGCATGTCTGACTTCCTTCCCCATGCATGTCCCTTCGGTTTCCACTGTCTTCCATCTTCCCTTTCAGCTTTAGATCCGGCCAGCTATTGCTTTCTTCTCTCATGTCGACAGGTAAGGTTGTCGGTTTCTTCAAACAGGTAAGACGACCGATCTCTTTACTGTTGATAAAAAGCTGCCCATTCGCATCCCTCCTCAAGATCCCAAAATTGGATCCATTTTCGTCAAAGATCAATGGATCTTCATTCATCCGTACCATTTCCCCTTCTTGTGGAAAGCTATTCGTTCCCGTTTGAAAGTTGGGGTTTTGACTTGCCATGGATAGGGCAACTCGGGAAGAGGGTTCCTGCATGCCATTCGGCGGAGGCAGGTGACCCTCAACCCGAGTCCTTTCCTGATTGATGTTCTTCTTCTGTCCCTCTTCGAAAGCAGTTACTGTTGAAGCCCCTAATCGTTTGTTGACCAGCGGCTTTGTCGAAGTGGCCCCTTTCTCTGTTTCCGAGCTGCTACCGACTCTCTTCCATGTGAAGCTTCGTCGTTTTCCGGCGGGGAGGTTAACTATCCCGGTCGACGGCCGATCGGTACCCCCGATCTCGCCGGTGACCGCGACGTCCTCAAAACCCACCGACGACGAGCTGTTCGTGGAGAGTATATGTGTAATTTTCACTTTGATTGCATAGCGGTGGCCTCCCAGTACTGCATTGAACTGTAACGGGAGCGCCGTAGGGTTATCATATCCCACCCTCACTCGAGCACAGTCCAAACTCCGTTTTAGACTAGTATCCTCGTCAATGTCAATGACGTGTGCAAATTTGATCAATAATTTGCTGATATCTACTCTGTTCCAGTGCTGGAGAGGCAAGCCTCTGAGCTCTACCCATGCCATCATCGGGAAGGAATAGAAAAGACCATCTTCTTCTCCACTCCATCGACACACCCTGAAACCCGCCTTGAAATCTCTGCATGGCACCGAAGTCCTACTGGCTGCAAAAGATAGCCCAGTCTCCGTAGGGAAATAAGTTAAGAATTTGTTCCCCCCGTCATGAATTATCCACTTGTAATTTGCAAACTCCTTTGACATCGCTGCCAATCCTTCCTTCATTTCCTCCATTGTTGGCTTTCCATGGCCGGGATACAAGACCCCCAGGGTTCTAGAGAGCCTTTGTTGTTCCTCCCTGGCATGATCCGATACTGGGATAAAAACTACAGGTTTAGCACTTGAGATGGGTATCGGCATGTCTTGTTCCTTGTTGTTGTCATCCTTTGCTGCACTGTTTGCAATTGAGCTGCTTACGGGTCTTCTTAGCCCCATGATATCTTTCGGTCTTCGGCTACCTGATGGCAAACCAAAAGCATGGCTGGGAACGATCTTTGGCTTCTGATTTCTGTCCGGAGCAATCGGACACTGCTAATTATCTTAATACAGACCTTTAGAGCATAGCCTCTGGATTTATCTACACCCATACCTGCCTTCTTTAGTATCGACTTCAAGTTGGCTACTCTTTTCTATAGTATAATAAATGAGGCCCTCTGAAAGTAATGCCTAAGATCTGCAAAGGCATTGCATATTTACATTGCTATCCATAGCAATCGATTCTCCCTCATTTTTTTCCCCAATAACCTCTAAACCTTAATTAGTGCACTCATTTCTTATCTTTTTCACTTAGTGTATTACCATATGCCACTCTTCCATCTAAGCATTCTCATTTCTGCAATAGCAATTCTAATTTGCTTCATGGAAGTATGACTTAGAACTAATTCAACTTACTGTCTGAATCATATAGCTAAATGTGACCTAATCCCTATTTATTAATAGAAAGCATAAGTGCCACCTACTACTACATAATATATCATGATGAAATGATCATGTTGTTTGAGCAGAAATTGATTTGCTCAGAAGGTGGCCAGTTAATACTATTTTGATTGCAAATATAATTTGGCTTTTTTGGAATATGATTAGTGTCTATGAGATTATTGCTTCCTCCATTTTGAGAGCTTCTGATCATATTACTAGAAGCTGTTCCTTACAGATACAGGTAATCAATGTTTGCTACAGTCATCTGTTTGATGCTTCTGCAACAATTTTGATTAGTTATTATAGTCAGTCACGTGGTTTACTTCGTTATCTCTGATTTTAGTTTTTAGGCATCCTATACTTATCTATTAATGGCTTAATGAGGTTCAAGTTTACCTGGGGGAAGGAATCGCTTGAAACTGACAGATAACTTGCAGCACTTCCTGGGATATGGGAATTGAGTAAATGAAGCTCATTCTTGTCCGTCAATGATACCTAATATGGAAGAAGTTATCAGTTGTTTTGTAAAAAATAAAGCCAATCTTATCGTTAAATTTACCAAATCAATAGCCACACACACTATAGAGATGTTCGAACTTTGTGTGGACTATTATTTATTTACCTGGACACCTTTCATGCATAATGCTTTTGCTGTTGCAAATGCCACCTTGGAAAGCTGTCCTTTGAGGAGAACCTTGGTTGTTCCAGGGGGAATACTATTGAGAAGCACAGCTGTCGCTAAACTACTTCCATCTACAATTCTTAACTTCAATTTTGGGTACTTCTGAAGGTAAAGTTTACCGCTGTAGTTCAGCTCTTTTTCCTGGAAGTAGAGAGATTAAGGTTGTCACCAAAATAATGGGGAATGCTCCGAGAAATTTCCTAGCACTTGATTACACATAATGTTCAGATGGTAGACATGGAAATACTTCTTTACTCCTGTGTCAATCTAATAGAAATAGGACATGGAATACCTGATTTAGGAGTCCTAAGCTCAGGACTTTAATTCCTTTCTCATCAGCTTCTAAAATTGTCTTTTCGATCAAATTATTTATTGCCTTTCTTTCCCATGATAAGCGATACTAAACAGAGAAACTGTTAGTATACCAATTCAGGAACCTTCTATTATCCAAGAGAAAAGCTACTTCAAAATTTCAGGTTTCTTACCTGAAAACTGTATCTGGGTATGGCCCAGGTTTGCATTTTCAGATGTCTCAACTTATTTCTTTCCATAGTGAAGGACGATCCACAAAACCATGTCAATATCATGGACAACCCTGCTATTGGCCACATCAGCAGTGTGTACCACTTAGATCTGTATGGTCTAGATGCCAATGAGGCAAAACCTAGCCGTAGATGATAGATTGACTGCAAGGTAGTAGGGTGTGTAAGGTGAACAACATCTGGCTTCTCCTCTTTTCCTTTCAGCGAGGTCTCGTACAATTCATCAGATGCCTTGTCCATTGTATTATAAATGTAGTCATAGAATGGCATGAACAAAGAATAATTTGTCCGGAACTGTGTATGATGAAGAGAATGAAACCTGCATCAAGAGATTGGTGGCGATGCCCTCAAGTACTAGAAAACAGATTTAAGGGGTAAAATCAATGTATTCTTGGGATTTTAATTTGGGAAGAGCGTCATTTGGGCTCTTTTGCTCCTCCATTCCTACTTTCATGAGCAGGAGTTCGTAGGATGGCTTTCCCATCCCATAGCATTAACATGCCCCGGCATGGCCACAAAACAATAAAATGATCCACTAAGAAGGAGAGCTCATATAACTTAACATGTCATCCATGAATGGTAATATACACATTCATCAACATTTTAGTGTTTTTGTTAATCCAGTTGTTTTAAAGGCTGCCTACTTCGCTTAAACCAGAAAGTTTAATCTGTACCAGGCATGGCCTAAGTGAATGCAAGAATGAGTGGACAATTTATTTACAAGTCAGAATTTTTTTTTTTTCAAGGTCTACAAGTCAGAAATTTTATATTTGGTTCCCATTTTCTGTTTCGCTTAAAGTATCATGTATGCCCTAGTTCTTGAGTTTCCTCTATTATTTATGTTTGTTGAAGGTCAACTTTTGCACTTATGATTTGTATGATTCCTTAGTTCTATGAGTTTCATTCATTATTTATGCTTGTGGAAGGTCATTTTTGCTCTTATTATTAGTATGCGAACATCTTTTTTTTTTTTTTTTTTTGCGGTCAGAACTAATTGTGGCTTCTTCTATCCTAACAAATAACAACGGCAGCAAAAAACAACAGCAAGAACAAAACTATATTAAAAAATCATGCCCTCTTCCTGCTTTTTTCTCTTGCCCTGGTTGAATAATTAAGTGTGGTTCTTTTACTCTTCAGTAAAACAAATGAAACTGTACTTTACAGTATATTAGCGTAGCTCTGGATTTAAAATGTAATTGTTTGCAGTGGTGAACCATTTAAATGTGTTTTCTTTCATCTCTTTATTTTCTCAGCATCTTCTTTGTGATACTGTACTTTACAATATGAAACTTTGTAATATATCAGCTTAGCTATGGATTTATTAAAAAATGTATTTGTTTCGATTGGTGAACCATTTAAATGTGTTATGTTCCATCTCTTTCTTTTTGATCATCTCAACCATCTAGTTTGTGTTTTTCAATCAGAAAGCACGAACAAAGCTCTTTTTGGTGGGACTGTTATTTATTTATTTATTTATTTATTTCTGTGCAACAAGCCACATAATCATCTTACTTGATTGGTCTAGTCTCCCTATAAAGTCCTAACAATTTATTTTGCTGACCTTTGTAGGATAGGTTCTTATTCTATTCATTTGATGTTAAATGGACTTTTGATTCAAGAGTTCTTTTGCCTATGTCAACCCTCCCATCCATTAGATACATTATATTGCCATATGCACATTTTGCATTTATATCTGTCTAAGCTTTACATATTATTTTCAGGTGTTTCAACATATTGTAATTTGGGTCGATCACCAAGCAATTGTTGGGATGTAGTCATACTGAAGCCATTTCTGGGGATGGCTTTCATGGTTTCTCTGACTCCATGTTTAACAACGCCTGATGTTGCAGGCGACCAGTGATTTTTTTTTTTAGCTACAGTGACTGTATATCTGCTCCTTCATGCCTGGCATTTATTTGTTGATGTTCTTCTTTCATGTTCTTAATATGCTCATTAGAAGTTGTATAATCAGTGTTTTTAAACACTCTGCAGTTCAATTTACTTGTTCCTTGAGGACCTATTATTCTAAATTTCAGGAAGTTGTGTAGTATGATATTTGTTCTTACTTCATCAGTTTTACTAGCCTACTTATATTCTGTTTAAATTAAATGTATGCTCAAGTAAACTTTATCCAACATTTTTTAAATTCTAGATTAACTCGTTTGCATTTCAGAACTCATGGTGTAATGTACTTACGATGGAGTGTACATGAGGTACTTGAGAGGAGGAAATGCGCAAAAAAGCCATTTCGGGACAAGCTCGAAGTTGCAGTGGCCCATGTTGTTCATGAAGTCAATGTAGGTAATATATACAACAATTGCTAGAAAAGAGCCCCTTCCAGTGAGGATTGTTGTAAACATTGGGATGGAGAAAAGGAAGTAGTACACAATGTGTTCTGCAAATGGATGAATCACAGCTGCAATCAATCAACACAAAAACTGGTTATTATCAGGTATGTACGTACTTCCCCTAGCAAGAGTGTAGTATGTATATGATATTTGCATAAATAATAATGACAGCCACCTTGGAATGCAGGGGGATTACCCAACATTTAACTTTAAAAAAAAAAAAATATGGCAACATCTTGACGGTTATAGTTCTTCAAAGATTTAAGTTCACATATATGTTCCGTAAAATCTCTCTTATCAGAGATATATACGAATAAAAAGAGACCAATGGTTGTCAGATGGAAAAGAAAAAAAACTCTTACATTGAAAAAAATTCTTTTTCAGAGTTTTTGAGGTCTGTGCAGTTGCAGTTTTTTCCATAATAAGTCATCCTTACTGTTCTCAGCTATGCCTTTTCAGATTCTTTCACAAGGAGTTCTCACAGAGTGAGGTTTGTTTTTTAATACCCCAAAACCATATCTAAGTTTCTGGTTTGATTTTCTAATTTCATGTCCTTAATTTTCCAGACTCAAGTATTGCGAAAACAACTGGTGTTGTAAATTGTAACTCCTGTGATTTGCATGCAAGATCATGTTCTATGATCTTTATTGGAATGCATTTTGATATTGACGAGATCCTACCCAAATTCAATAGCAAACCTGATATTAATCTGGGTTGTTTCCATCATATTTACCAGGTATTAGCTAGCCACTCACAAAGTATAATACATAAATTCCATTCGCTTTAGCACCACGGTCACGTTCCAAGTAGTAAAAACTTAATTCTCTTCACTTTCATGAGCTTTGTATTTGTTGGATTAGAAAACTAACTTGTATTTGAGTTTAGTTTAGGTTTAGTCCCACATTGCTTGTTAGGTTGTTTGTATGGAGTTGGGACACCTATAAATATATGTATCTCTTAACTCATAATAAAAAAGATTGGTTGGTTTTGATTATTTTATAACATGATATCAGAGCGCGTTATGAAATAGATCTCAGTCATCAATCTCAACCAATCTCTTCTTATAGAGGAGGAGGAGAAATCTTCTTATGGTGGGAGTTCATCGCCATCTTCCTCCTTCGCCTCTTTCTCGCTGACGTCTTCATCCTCGTGATAATCTTCTTAAATTGGTACGTTGCCTGGAAGATGGTTCTGGTCCTTGTGCTGCTAGTCCAAGATATCTACGGTCTCAAGAAGAAGACCGTGAAGCCCAAACCTCTAACTTGATATTGCCTCTCTGTATTCTACAACTCTAATCTATCCTAAGAAATAGTAGATCAGAGAAAGAGGAGAATTAAGAAAAGTTGCCCTTAGAAATCTCTATCAACGTAATCGACTTTTGATTCCGACTCTGACTCCAAATCCGACTCCGTAGTCTCATCACCAATTCAATATTGATTATGACTACGACTCCTCAATCGCATCGCTAAGTCGATTCCACTTCTGTTTCAGTTTCTATTTTTTTTTTCTTCATAACTACAGAGGTTTTGGGTGGTCCTTCCTTAACTGTAAGGGTATAATCAAGGCTTGATGCAATCCTGTGACCCTTCTTTTGCCTACTACTATTTTTAAAAAGGAAGTTTATCTGCTGTCTACTACTGTTTCTAAAAAAAAGTTTATCTGTTACTTACTACTGCTTATAAGAAAGAAGTTTATCTCCTGCCTACTACTGCTTCTAAGAAACAAGTTTGTCTGCTGCCTACTACTATTTCTAAGAAAGATATTTATCTGCTGTTTGCTACTGTTTTTAAGAAAGAAGTTTATTTGCTGCCTACTAATACTTCTAAGAAAGAAGTTTATATGCTACTATCTATCAACTTTAGATGGTTGGATAAAGGCCTACCATAGTGGGGATGGGTATGTTATGATGATTCAAGTAATTCATCTCCTACTGCTATTTCTACCACTACTGTTGTTGCTTATTTATTTCAAGTTAATCTGTACTATTAAAGATGAAGATAGTATTTTCTAATTTTGGGTACAATATACTCAAATTTGAGGGGGGAGTGTTAGATTAAAAAACTAACTTATATTTGGATTTAGTTTATGATTAGTCCCACATCGCCTGTTGGATTGTTTGTATGATGTTGGGATAGCTATAAATATATGTATTTCTTAACCCATAATAAAAAAGGTTGGTTGGTTTTGATTGTTTTCATAACAGTATTATTAGGAAAACCACCTTGATCACGAAATAAAGTTTCCAATAAACTATTTACACAAATCATGAGAGTAACACTAGAATGAGGGGTGAAAAAAGATTGGATCCTACATGTAATTGTGAATCCACTATAAATAAATTCATAGGATCCATTTGATGATGTAGATCTACTATGATTAGGGTCTATTTGGAGATCGAAATTCTGAAATCAATAATTTAGTCTGGTTCATGACCAAATAGTCTAATATTTAAACATCATGGGAATGGGAAGGGAAGGGATGATTTAGCTAGCAAATGTTAAGTGACCGAAAATTATATAGATCGGGCTTGAATTCTTATGTATGTAGCATTGATACTTCGATGGAGGGCTCTACCTTGGCAGGTACATATATGATATTTCCACAGTCCTATACCTGACATGATATATCTCGAAGACTTCTTTGATGTGTTTAAAATTTGCAACATATGTTAGTCACTTAAGGGCCCATATCTAAAATTTGCAACATATGCTAGCATTTTTGACTTTTGAGGATCCCAAACCCCAAACACTTGGCAGTCAAATGGCTTGTCGGGTATTCTGGCCCTATACCCCCCTTTTATAAATCTAATTGATCACATCAACAATAATTTAGAGTACATAGCTCAAAAAAAAACAATAAATTGATTACTTACTCGATAAAAAAAAAAAATTGAATAAGATTAGCATAAATTTATTTATGTGCATCTAACAATTAGGATTAAAGATAAAAAATCTTGCCGGTCTCAAGGTAATATAAAGTAAACAGCGTGAAATGCTAACTAAAGGATTGTAACAAAATGCCCATTGATGAACCTAAAACACATGTTGACCCCATGCTGATTTTAGATTTGTTACTTGTTTAATGCTACTCTCCCTTGCTTGGCATGAGCAAATTTAATGAACTGTGATATACCTTTCACAAAGTCCCATTCTTGTCAATGCTTTGGCATGTAGCTTCTTTCTGACTGATTCTAAAGTTCGGGGTTGATCAGGATTTAATTGATTAAGACAGTGTAAAAGTAAAACAGTGCATATATAGGACTTAATTGATTAAGAAAGAGTTATGGTGACACTTATGTGGGCTCAAGAAAGGCTCAACAATGCTAAATAGCTGATGCTGACGGCCAATTACTTGGGTGGGTCCACTAATCCATTTGGACTATATAGGGGGATACAGAAGTTGTCTATGTTTTATAATTGGATCAAGAGGTGGAATCTGATGCTTCTATGTTGATAGATTATAGAAGGAAAGAGGCAGAACAAGAATGGAGTGGATCAGATGCTTCATTGCGCCAACAGTGAACCTGACCCGTTAACAGGTCGGATGGAAGATTGTACGGAGGAAATGCAAACCAACAGGAGATCGACACTTCCGGCTAAGCAACAACCAGATTTGGGAGTTGACCGGAGGAGGAAGCAAAAGGGGAAACTGTAGCGGGTCAGAGGAGACAGGAGGGCGAGGACAGCGCCCCGAGGGCAAAGGACGGTGGATCGGACCCAGTAAAGGAAAGGGAGCTCTGAGCGCACCGAAAACTACAGATAGAGAAGAGGTAGTGGGAATAGTGCATGGGGAAGAGTGGGTCAGAGGCATGGGAAACGAGGACTCATCCTCTGCGTAAGGGGGACCGCATGAAGAAATGGGAAGGGGTGAGGCTGGGTTGGCCTGGTTGGATTTGGATCCAAAGGGATCCAATTTAAACTGGATCCGGAGTGATGGGCTAGAACTTTTCACTCTGGACCGGGGGGCTTTGGGTCTGGATAACGGGGACAGAAAATTTAAATTACAGAAGCAGCCCAGTACAAAAGAAATTTTGAGGGAGAATAATGGACCCGGGGGGGTATGTGGAGCTACTGGAAACACTCAAAAATTTCGGTAAGGATTTTGCAATGGAGACAATGGCAAGAGTCTTGGAGAACATTGTGAGGGGAGATGCTTCAAGGAGAAAACCAAGAAAGAGGAGGCCGTCAAGACTACCAAAGAGGCTCTACAATAGGAAAATAACACTTGGGCAAGATAATCCCGAACATGACCATGTTGGACAAGACAACGAAGTTCAAGAGGAAAGCAGGGACACCGACGACAATGTGACAGGGACATCACAGGTGGATGGAAGAGAAGATCAAGACGACGATGGAGTGGATCAAGAAGGGATACCGGAAACTACGCTCGGACAAAAAGAAGATAGTGGCCATCAGTTTGTGGAACAAAACCCAGTTGGAGAGGAAGACAACAGTGTCATGCGACCAATAATCACACCAAGCAGAAGAAGCAGAAGGTTTTAGGAGAAAAGAGGAGGTGTGGCTTATCAGACAGGCGAGGTGGCAAGTTTGGCTAGCAAGAGAAAGGCCATACTAGTGGAGTCCGACCCAAGTACATGTTTAGCTTTGCAAGTTTTTAATTTGTTACCTGATGATATTTTACTATCATTTGCACACACGTGTGAAATGGATATAGGTAGCCTAGACCATGAGCACAAGATGAACCTTACGCTATTGCGGGAATTAGAAAGTAGACATGGAGACCCTTGTGGTCACGGACAGAAGGACGAGGTGGAGTCAAGATAGTAGTTGACTCACTGTTGTCTTATGGAGAAGGATAAATAAGATGAATTGTTTGTTCTGGAATGTTAAGGGGCTGGAAAATCCAACCAAATGAAGAATGGTGGCTGAGGTCATTCGAGGTAATAGTATAGAGGTAGTATGTTTAGCTCCAAATAAAAAATTTAAATTTATTTGTAAAAATTCGCGGGGTGCGTCGGGAGGAATAATTGTGACCTATAACGAGGATATCTATAATCTTATTGATATGGTGGAAGGGGAATTTACCTTGATGACAGTGTTAGGTAGAAAGAGGGATGGGTGGCTACAAATGGTCACTGCGGTGTATGGTCCAAATGATCAACAAAAAAGGCCGCAATTGTGGAGGGAGATCAGGAGGGTCAGAGAACGATATAGCATGTCGTGGATCATTGGAGGTGATTTTAACATAATTAAATTTATGGACGAACGAAAAGGGGGGATAACAACCATCAGGAAAGAGAATTATTTAATGAAGCTATTAATGACTTTGGATTGATTGATATGCCAATAAATGACAGAAATACACATGGTCAAATATGAGGGAGAAGCCAAATCTGGCCAGACTGGATAGGGGAATGGTGATGAATGAATGGGAGATGAGATTCCCAAAGTCTTAGGTTTAGGCTATCTCTAGGTCAACTTCGGACCATGTTCCTATATGCCTATGCTCGGGGGAGAATAAGAAGAGAACCAAGCGGCTTTTCCGGTTTGAGAAATGGTGGCTCAAGCAACCGAAAGTCGTAGAAATAATAAAAGAAAGCTAGTCTCAAACGACAGCAGCTTCAGATGCGGTGGCTAATCTATGCATCAATTTAAGAAGATTACGGAGAGTGTTACTAAAGTGGGAGAAGAGATTCTTGGTAGAAAGATTTAATCAAAAGAAGATAGTCATGGACTAGATCCAGGCTTTAGAGTTAAAGGAGTAGGCTACACCATTGAATCAGGAGGAATACAAGGAACTGGAGGCGCTCGGGAAAAGAATTACAGAAATTTATGAGAGGGAGCATATAAGGTGGAAACAGAGAGCAAAATGCTAGTGGGTTAAGGAAGGAGATGCCAATACGATGTACTTTCACTGAGTGGCATCAAGCAGGAGGAGACAGAATTGAATCAATACACTTATGACACAATTGAATCAATACACTTATAACACAGTATGGGGAGATTCGTTGGAGGGGAGAGATACATGAACATGTATGGAAACATTTTAGGACGATTTTTGGGCACCCCATTAGGGAGAGACTAAGATTCAGGAAAGAAGGTTGGGAGAAGGATGAGGAGCTACATAAATTGGAAACCCAATTCTCTGAGGAGGAAATAAAGAAAGCCGTATGGAGCTTGGGTACGGATAAAGCCCAGGACCGGATGGCTTCCCAATATTGTTTTTCAAACAGTTTTGGACGAAAACGAAAATAGACATTATGAGGGTCATGAGGGAGCTGTAGGAAGGAGAGGTTAGACTGGATAGATTAAATTATACGTTTATCGCATTGATCCCGAAACAGAAATCCCCTGAAAGGCTGGAAGAGTACAGACCAATTGTTTTATTGAATAGTACGATAAAAATCATTTCCAAAATCTTAGCTAACAGGCTAGCCGGTGTCCTCAAACAAATGATTGGGGACTACCTGTCAGAATTTATTCCAGGAAGGAATATAACGAATAATGTTGCTATTGCCCAGGAAGTCATACATCAGAACAGGATTGGCAGTAAATATAAGCGATATATGCAGAAATTTGATTTTAAAAAAGTATATAACATGATAGATTGGAGGTGTCTTGGAGAGGTCCTTGAAAGTAAGGGATTCAGAAACAAGTGGATAAATTGGATCAAAATGTGGTTAATATCAGCCAAAGTGCAGGTTCTCGTGAATGGTGAATCCAAGAAAGAGATAATCTGTAAGAAGGGTTTGCGACAGGGTGATCCGCTATCCCCGTTATTTTTTGTTTTGGTGGCAGATAGGCTTGATAGGATTATAAGAAAAGTAAATGGAGCGGGATCGATAACAGGCCTACAAGGGATCACTAACGACGGTGTGCATCAATCTGCAATATGCAGACGACACTCTCATTTTCTGAAAGAAAGATCCTAGAGAAGTGATTATTATAAAGTGCATGCTACTGTAGTATAAGGCATGGTCAGGACTTAAGATTAATTTTCATAGAAGTTCGTTGATATTTTTGGGAGAAGTAAATATATCAAGGAACTTCATTCTGGATGTAATAGGATGCAAAGAGGAAAAGCTACCTGTTTAATATTTGGATATCCCAATTAGGGCTGGAAGGCTAAATCATCGAGACTGGACCCCATTGATAAATGCCTTTGAAAGGAGATTAGAAGGGTGGAGAGAGAGACTATTATCCTTGGGAGGGAGAGTCATATTACTCAATGCAGTACTGACAGCTCTTCCAATATACCTCATGTCTTACTTCATGCTACCGCGATGGATAAGAGAAAAAATATATCAGATAAGGAGTAAATTTCTATGGGAAGTAGTAGGGAAGAATGGGAGAAAATACAATCTTATAAATTGGAGTCAGATATGCAAACCAAAGGAAATGGGAGGATTGGGAGTGCTAGACTTAAAATGTTTCAATTTAGCTCTCTTGACAAGATGGTGGTAGAACATACTGGCAAAACCACGGGGTGCGGTGTAAAGATTGCTAACATCGAAATATGGACCGAGAACGGGGACTTGGCACGCAAAGCCAAGAAAAGCAACGCATGTATCGGGCTTCTAGAAAGAAATACTACAGACTAAGGATATTTGTTAGAGTGGACTAGAATATAAACTTGGCAATACGGAACGAATTTCTTTTTGGAAAGATAGATGTTGTTCTTTAACCCCCTCCACAGACATTATTCCCAAATGCATATGCTAGAGAGGAGAACAAATTTATTACAATCAGGGACATGTGGCACAGGAACAAATGGAATTTGAAGATAGGAAACAGACTGTCAGTTATGGAAAGGAGATAGGTGGGTGAGCTGATGTATATGATTCACGCAGTGTCACCTACATTGACGGAGGACGATACACCCATATGGAGGTGGGAGAAAGGAGGGACGTTTTCAGTAAAATCGACACTCTCATCTTGTGGATGGGGGGCTGAGAATGGAAAACTAGAGACTAATTGGAAGACTTCGTGTCCACTGAAGGTGAAGACATTTATGTGGTTTCTCTTGAAGGATGCATTGCTTACATGGTCTAACCTACAGCGAAGAGGGTGGAACGGACCGGGAGTGTGTTTGCTATGTGGATTGGACAATGAGTTGATTCCAAACTGATTCCTATCGTTCACATTTTCAAGGGAAATATGGTGAAAAAGTGCTGCAACAACTGGAATCCAACTGGATATGACTGCAAACCATGATATCTGGTAGCGGGGACGGGTGTAGGGTAGTAACACAGGATTAGGTCCTATGTTCGTTGCGGCAGTATGTTGGAACATATGAAAAGAGAGAAATAGTAGATTATTCACAGACACTGCACACACTACTAGTTTTTGTTTGTCTGCCATAGCTAATGATATTCGCATGTGGACAAGAAAGGTTTCGGAAAACGGGCTACAACAGCGAGCAGGACCACAGGAGATCATTGGTGCTCTGGATGCATAGCCTTCTAAGGGTTTGCAGGGAGAGGATAGAGGGATTTATTGTAACATTTTGCAAAGTACTTCTTTTGATGTTTGTAAATTAAGGTCCATGAGACTATGATATAGTCACTTAACAACAAACCTTTTGTACTAACTTAGTTTTGTTATTGCCTTAGTAAGTGAGCGTGTAGGACTTATGTTCGCCGTTTCTACTTCAAAAAAACAACATTTTGTCATTTCCACCAAACTTTTTATATACTTTTAAGTTCAATATCATGTAAGATGATATATATATATATATATATATATATATATATATAGGGAGAGAGAGAGAGAGAGAGAGAGAGAGAGAGAGAGAGAGAGAGAGAGAGAGAGAAATAAAAATGAGCTGACAGCTCACACAAGTTATCTGAGTCGCAGTTCATTTCCACTACTTTCAATAATATTTTTTTAATTTTTTTTTGAGATTATGATCTCGACCCCCTAGGGTTCACTCATACCCAATTTCTGGGGTTTTAGTTTTGATTTGGTCTTCCATCAAGTTAACACAAAATTAATGGTTTTCAATGAATAAAAGATTTTGTATGCACTTGATGAAATGGTAAATGAACTCTAAAATTTATGAAATTTAATTTGAAACAAGTTAAGAGGTAGAGATAGTAATTGCAAAAAAAAGAGAAGAAAAATCACTGGATCATTATAGTTTTGCCGCTAGCTCACATAACTTTTCCTGAGCTGGCGGCTCACCTACAGTAATCCCATATATATATATATATATATATATATATATATATATATATATATATATATATATATATATATATATATATATATATATATATATATATATAGCGTGTGTGTGTGTTTTATGTTTTACTTTTTCATACCATAAAGATCAAGTTGTTGGGATCACAAAGAGGTTGGAGATATAAAACATAGTGACATGTTAATGTTTTCCCCAGCTTATAATTTGTGCAGTGCACAGTATTTTATGAATCAATACCAATAGAAACAATAGAGGCAGCAGTAAAAAAAAAACTTACATGTGATAGGTTCAGTAACTATAGAAGCATGATGATGAGAGTGATAACGAGAGTAGAGAAAATGATGGTGGAGTGCTCTGTGGAACCAATAGTAGAGGAACTCAACTGGACCCATATGAAGAAGAGCCATCATTATTGCACCATCAGTTCTCCACATAGGGAGGTTTGCAACACCTGGAATGAGCGCATAGCTAACATAGAACAAAAGGCCGTTGAAGAGGACTTGGTCATCCCTGTCATTCCCCCCATTAAAATCAGACAAATCTTGATGAGATCCGACAGTCCTATGAAGAGTAATACAGAATTTTTCTGCAATATTTCTTTACTGCATGCTGTGCATACCAAAGCTGAGAAAGACAAGGTGGATTTAAATAGTTGATTTATTGGTTTTGTTATATTATACTTAATATTCTTTATTTGGTTTTATCATACTATCCTTAAGGAGGAGTTTCCATGATGTGTATATAATTATATCTACAGCTAGACAGACATAAAGTAGCAACACAACCTGCCTTCAGCTTTATGAATTCTAAATAATAATATGAATAATTCTAAAATAAATTTGATTAAGATAAATCATAATTATGCAAGTCATCTTTGTTGTCAAACCCAGCTGCAGTAAAAATGGGCACAACTTGTTTGTGTAGTTTGTTCTCTTCATTGTTCGAAAGTTATCTTCATTATCAACTGCATAACTTCAGTGAAACAGAGGACAACTTGCTTGAATACTCTACAGTTCCATTCCATGATAAGATCAAACTTACACATTTAACAGTGTGGTTCAGTGAGTTATTTTCATCTAAAAATCCGTACCCTTCGAAGTTTTTACATCCAATTAGCAGGTCCAAGATAGGTAAGTTATGCAGCTGATTAAGAGTGTAGTTCTGAATTATCACATTAAAGTACACTAGAAGCCTCCTCTATTTTTGTGTTCTGAGGACTTCATGAGTAATGTGATCCTTTATTTTGTGCTATCCTATTCACTTGGTTTGAGCATTGGCTCTCATAGCATGAACTTTTGTAGTTTGGAATCTTTCATTATTTTATTCTGGAAAGAGCCTAACATGCTCTCATGGTAGGTCCTTTTGTATATGTCATGTATACCGCTTTAATGGAATGAGCTGGGATTTTCTCAAATTTCGTGCATGTAAAATGATAAAGGGAAGAGAGTCAGGAACAGACCAATTTCGCTCGCGATCTACTTGTTCAAACTCGATACCGCGGTCAAGAATGAGATGCCGACTGCGTGCTGTTTGAAACCGTGCTAAGCTAATCCAAATCTGGTTGTGTAGCATTCTTAGCAGCAGTGTGGGAAAAAACAACAAGTAAACTATGTCGACTTCCTTCCATCCTTCTTTTCCTTTACTTGCTGTGTTTACCATCATCTGGAGTCCTCGTGCCACCCATGGTGCTATTACAATATACTGCACTCACCCACAAAAATTAAATAAACATTAGAAAGGAATTCAATGGCTATAGAGTTTTGATATCGTGGTGATGGTTGAGAGAAATATTATGTTCCTGCAAGGAATATTGTTTAGAAGTAATATGGTTGGGGAAATAGATTTTATTTATTTATTTTTTTGGGGTATTTCTAGCTATAATTCAGAGGATAAACTATGCAGAAAAGTTATTTCCTGACGTGAGTCTTAGAACAGGAAAATGTTCAACTGGTAGAGTCTTATTTTTAATGAGTGAGGTTATAAGTTGAAGGCAAGCTTTTAACATGAAAAAAACACATTTTCTTCCTTATTGCGCAGGATGAGAATTATTCGATGTTGGATGTGAAGATGAATTTGGAATGATGACAGTACAATTGCATTTGACGGAGGAGAGGGCACAGGGTGGCTGTTATCTTATTTAGTGAGAATTTCTCTGTTAGGGAAGAGGGACTAGGAAAATATAATAAATAAGAATATGAAAAGTTGATGGCAATCCTCATGTAACTCCTTTTGGTATTGAACATGAAATAATAGAGTCGGGAAGCTAGAACTTTACTACTAGAAGAAGAGATGTTTACTGCATGATTACCTTGAAGTTGCCAAGCCTCTGCCATGGCCATTCAGTGAGGAGACCTGGTCTGGAAGCCATAATATCTTGTGTATATTTTTCTTTAGTACTTGTGAACCTGCTGCTGGTTTTTATAGAAGATTGTTGGATTGGCACGGATTCATGCAGGTGCAATAAACATGACCAGCTAAGTTCCAGGGATGAGAAGGCAAAGAAGGGGGCCATGTGGGGTGAGCATAACGTGTGGGACTAGGGACCATAGAATATGATGATGTGTGGAAAGAATGGGGATCCAAGGGCTCTGCCAAAGTTGGTTAGCGAGCTATGCTTAACTGTGTCAAGGATCTGCTTCTTGCCGATTTCTAATATTGTTGCTGTCGCTAAAGTCAAGTCACACACTTACTAAGATAACCTATTCCTTAAGTATTTCCATTCAAGATTTGTTAGCAGAAATGATTCAAATTTCTGTTGCCGTGGAAGCCAGCTTCTACATGCCTACAACTTTTGAGGCCCTGTTCCAATCTGGAAAAGGATATGGTGATAAGTTAATTTGGTTGAACCATGTTCCTGCAGAGCATTAAGTTAATCCTCGTGCCCTCACTGATATTTGAACAAAGGAAGAGTTAGAAACTGATAACTTTCCTTAATCTGCCTTGTGCGGCAGATTAGTTAACTCCCTTATTGTGAAGGGTTAGCTCATCTTGCCCTAGGTAGCGTTTTCTATGTTTTTTTTTTCTTTTTGAGAAAACCGCTCTCTAGCAATCTAGTTTTCTCCTTGTACCATTTTCTTTGTTTGTTGTCTTTGGATGAGTTAACCCTTCTCAACTAATGTAACCTCTTTTTTGTTTTGAAGGTTAGGGAGTAGCTAGCTAACTCTCTGTAACTACTAACTTGTTATCAAGTGGTGCCTAATAAATCCGAGCATGACATGTTATGATTATTAGAGCCTTACAATGCTTTTCCAACGTATCTATTGATTAATGAGTGTTATAAATCCACAAGCTTTTCTATGATCTACATGATTTATACTTTAAAAACACAGATCACTTTTGCTGGATGTTTCATAAATCAGAGGTATAAATTTATATTGATAGGTGTTAGGTTAGAAAACTATAATTTATCTGGGTTTAGTTTAGATTTAGTCTCACATCACCTGTTGGATTGTCTGTATGGTGTTGAGATACGTATAAATATATGTATCTCTTGACTCATAATAAATACATTGGTTAGTTCTGATATTTCATAACATGGTATCAGAGCGCATTATGAAATAAATTTCAGCCGTCAATTTCAACCATCCTAATCAATGGCCGACTCCGATTCCGACTCTGAGTACTATGTCAACTTTGATTCCGACTCCGCAATCGTATCAACAATTCAATATTTACTCTAATTCTGACTCCGCAATTGCGTCGTTAATTCCATTTTGTATCTGCTTCATGATTATAGGGGCTCTAGCTAGTACTTCCTTGACTGTAAAGGTGTAATCCAGTTTTGATGCAACTCTTTACTATTTTCTTTGCCTACTAATACTTCTAAGAAAAAAGTTTATTTGTTGCCTACTACTGCTTCTAAGAAAAAAGTTTATCTGCTGTCTACTACTTAAGAAAAAAAATTTATCTACTACCTACTACTGCTTCTAAGAAAGAAGAATTTTATATGTTGCATACTACTGCTTCTAAGAAAAAAGTTTATTTGTTGCTCGAATACGGATGTGCTCTGATGATTCAAGTGATTCATCTATTATTTCTACTGCTACTGCTGCTCATCCACTTCAAATTAATCTATACTGTTGAAAAAAGAGATTGTCTTCTAGTCAGTGTAAAATGTTGGGGTATAATTGTTATTTATAGTCTAATTTGAGGGAGAGTGTGATTAGAAAACATTTTGTATTTGAGTTTAGTTTAGGTTTAATCCCACGTCACCTATTAAAGTATTTATATGATATTGAGATACCTATAAATATATGTATCTCTTGACTCATAATAAATAGATTGATTGGTTCTGATTATTTCATAACAATAGGTATTAAAGGTTTCTGACTTATATTGTTATGCTTCTGATCAGCATACCTTGCAACCCTAGTTTCATTTGCCGATATGCTTAACTCATGGAAAACCAAGAAGTTATATCTCGGGTTTCAAAAGAGAAATTTGGATTTCTCGGTTCACCACCTAGCTTCCACTAGTTTTATCTAGCTAATTGCGGCCTTAGGCATTGATGGGGTTCCAATTTTAAGTAACCACTCATAATAGATTTGTCTCTCAAATAATACCAGAATTGGTATTTATGGCAGGATTTTCACACCTTGTAGTTGTTGTACGTCCATGGATGTGGACTATTTTTGCATTTGAGTTGGATGTTCTGTATGGGAGTCTAATTAAGAGAGTGTCCTATGCTTCTAATAGTTTCGTTAGTTTCATTATTATTTATCCAGAATTATTTTGTAACGATTTGGTATATTATTTTGAAATTTACTAAAAACTCTGCTAGTTTTGGCTGCACATGTCTTATTATATTAGTTAAAAGTTAATTACTTTCCTAGTTGTTGAGGAGAGAGAAAAGCTCACTCCTGGACACATAACAATATATGATCACTTTTGCAAATGCAACATGAAATTACTTCCGCATATGCATCACATAAATCCCAAATACTATGGTCTTTTTCTTTTTTTTTTGACGATAAACGGCGAGATATATCTCTCTGCGTTCTATTAAAGAGAAAATAACAGAACATAAGAAATCCGGATCCACAAGTGGAGAGACCCAATCAAAAGCTTGCAAAGCAAAAATTCTTAAAAGTACTAGAAAGAAACAGAAACATAGCCAAAATAAAAATACACTTTTCCAGCAAGAGGTACATTTGACGTCAGTCCACCTGCCCTCGCACCTCTGATCGATATCTCTACTCCTTTTCTGGCAGAGTGATCTCAACATCATCTCCCGATCCGCCACTTGAAAAGTGAAGCCTCTCCTCATCTGATGGAACATCTGTCCAAGTAATGAAATCATGAACAATGAGTCTCTCGCAGTATACAGTAGAATGAAATCATGAACAATGAACAATGAGTCTCTCCTCATCTGATGGAATACTACGGTCTTTAATTGATTGCTTTCTACAATAATTTCTAATCATGTCTTATCAGTTCGCTGATTTGCATTTCTAGTTTTTTATAAACTCACTTTGATTGCATGTCGCATTTTTTTAGAAATCAAGTACATGAGCTCGCAATGACCTTGAATTCTTCTCTTTCTCTCACTAAACGCCACCCCAACCAATAATAAATGTTTGTCCTCAAAATTAGTGACTGATGTCTCTCAGTTTCGATTCTTCTTTGAGGAAATTGGTACAAATCTTTTCTAGAATTTAATGTGATTGGCACCGTTGCATTCTAGATTTTCTTTGATAATTACTCCATACAAATCTGAGCGCACTCAAAAAATAAACTCTCAGCACACTGCATTTGGATTGCTTCTTTTTTTTTCCTCTCTGAAGAAATGCATTTGGATTGCTTGCCACTTGATTATGTGTGGACCAATATCTAATTATGCCTTAGAGTAAAAGATTTGCTATTGAAGAGCAATCCTTCACGTAATGGTACTTAGATACAATTTCAATGCCTTTGTAATGTCCTTTTCTAAACAAGTTGCTAAACAAAAGCAACCCTTCAAATCTTACATGCATAAAACTCTACCCAAATCTAGTAGCATTTTGGATCAACATATGCCAATGGTCATTTCTCCACCAACAAGTTGAAATCATTTTTACTTTGTTGTTACTATTGAAAGAGAAGGTGATACGTACCCCTTCAAAAGAGTAGATAATGTAACAACACAAGTCCATAAATGATAATCCTTTACAGAGAATGTAGCACCAGCATATGTGTTTGAACACAACAGTGACTGGTTTATGGCCTGGCCAAACCACGCCCGTTCTCTGAGAACTGAAACAGGTGACTACCTAACAGTTCACCTCAGACAAAGCTGAAATACATCGAGCCTTCCTGACCATATCACCATCAAACACATGTATATTCCCTTCTCCTTAACCTCCGTAGAACATGGGGATTATTCAATCTTTGCTATATTGCAAAGATATGGGACATGATGGCATGTGTCTTTTTCCCTTGCCCGTAAAATACTCCTTCAGTCTCAATACCGACATCGAACATGTCTTTGCAGAGAAAATGGGGATCACACCAGTCTGTCGCATGAAACGTGTATTTTTATGGAAAAAGATGCTTAAGATATGGTTGCATTTGATCCATTCAGAACATAAAACAGACCTGACCAACTAAAAGAGAACACAGTGGTAGCTAAAGCCTATTTCATGTTACAAGCCTGTAGGTAAACACAATTAGGTTGGAGTTCATTTAGGATTGACTTAGTAGATTCCGAACAAACCTTACCAATGGGGTTACCTGTCACCTGCATTTTCCTTTATAAAAATTCTCGTTTGTTTTCCTTTGGTATGGAGGCTGTGTACGAGTTTGAACCAAAGGACTTCCCACGTTGCAATCCATACCCTTCCTCGTCTGAGTTAGGCCTTAGGTACTGCATCAAATTTTGAATTCCCAATATGAACATGAAATTGAAAGTGTCGCTAAGATTTTGAATCTCGTATGGTTTCAGCCGCACCTAGAAAGCGACGAACATATACGTACTTCAAATTCTTTTTATCGATATTTAAGACTTACTATGTTAATTTTTCGAAGTGAAAGTGATCTCAGTATGTTATTTTCAGTATCTGACTGAACTGAAATCTACCAGCTAACAAATCAGGACCAAAGTTCAGACATCAAATTATGTCTGGTTTCATTGAATACAGAAACAAGCATTCACCAAAAAGATAAAAGCTTTACAAGAAGCATGCTGCAAGCTTAATAAATGTCTGAAAGCAGGGTATGTTGCATTCCACTTTAGCAATTAGTAAAACAATGATCAATTCCTGCACACTCAATCAGACATGCTTGAACTCCAACCTACTTCGTCACACCTAAGCATAAAAATTAATGACCGGTGAGGCCTCATGATTCTTTGCCATTGCTCATGTTTCCTCATGCTAGCAAGCTCTCCTCCTCTCCAGTCAAAAGGACACAAGGTTGGCAATAAATCTTGTCCCTATTCGATCCAGTCTGTATACAGTACCAATCCGCATCCAAGCAATGAAGGCCCATCTCAAATTGGCCACATAATCATCGATGGGTCAGGAACCGAGGGGACACTTGTTTCATAGAGAGGAAATGATGCCCTAGTTAAACTGTGACCTTTCAGGGCTAAATGGCTAACTCCCAACTACATCTCCTGGATCTCCTTTTCGAAAGGTGGGACTTGGTCTCTTCTGCTATCTAACTAGCATAGTCCTAATTTGATTCCTTGATGTCCTAGGACTGTTTGGCAGCTGAGGGTTGTTTTTCTTTTGCTTCTGTCCAAGAGTTTTAAAAGTTTTTTTTGTTTTTTGTCTGGGTTTTTCAGAAGTTGAGTCTGAAACATTGCATTGCAAACTGAATTTGTTTTCATCTCCTAATAGTTTGATTGGATGGCATCATATTGAACCCACAAGATGTAAACGCATTTGATTTAGGACTTGGTGCTTTGTCAGGACTGTGTCATAGAAATCAGAGAAAATAAAAGTATAAAATTTTCAATTGCACTGTTCAAAGTAAAAGTAGCCCATAAAAGAAAGGAGATTAAAATAAATAATTTAGATTTAGTGTACTTTTTGGTCAGTAGGGTTTGGGTTTTAAAATTTTGAAATAACAGTCAAATTAAAGTTGAGGTCTACCCGTTAAATATTTAATTTTTATATTTTTTTTGAGGGAAAGGGTGTGCGTCAAGCCCACCCAATTTAATTACTAGACACTAGCATTAATTTTTTTCACATGCCAAGAAAAATATTCGAATTTTTGTTCCAGCCAATTTTGTTAATATGTTTTTTAACTTTTTGACTGAATATAAAATGTGCTTCAAGCCCACCCAATTTAATTATTTGATTTTAGTTTATGAATTTGCTCCAAGTTTCCAAGTAAATTACAGCTTGATTTTTCTTATTTTGATTTTGTATTCGAATATTTTGCTCACTTTTTTCTAACAAATGCTTGAGTTCACATGATGCTAGAACAAGGTCTACTGTCACACTCTGAGGTTTTGTGAAACACTTTCAAACCAAATTATATGTTTTAGGGGAATCTGTTTTGCTTGAGTCATTCACAAGTCATAGTCTGACATAATCATAAATGTTTTCTTCAATATGAAGAGTAGATTACCGTCTATAAAGTAGACACTGTTTTCATCACCCATTTTCTGGTTGGATGGCATCATATTGAAGTTACAGGATTAAAATAGTCTAGTTCAAAGAAAACAATCCGGATTAGGACTTATCAGTACTTCGTTTGGATGGTTTCATATGTAAACCAGAGAAGTAGAGACACTGATTTAACAGTTGTGCATTTCGAAGCTCTAAATGCATGGAAACAAATTCATTCTGTAAATTCATGCCAACAATAGATTTTTGTAATTATTGATGCACGTTTTCTGTGGATCCCTCATAATTTGTGCATACGTATGATACTGCATGCTACTGTTTCAGATGTGGATTCAAAAGGAAGTATGATTCTGTTCAAATGTCAGAATAGTCAAATTCATGTCTGGTCATGCAATTATTACAAAGTCATAGGTTTAGGAGTATTAGTTTTCTATGATTTATTCTGGTCCAGATAGGGATGATAATGGACGCGCCTACGGATCAAAATTTGGCGTATTCTATACAAATTTTTGAATTAAAAATAAAAATTTTATTTTTCTATTTTAAATTTTTGTACAGGGAGGACCAAAATTTGGCCTGCGGATACGTCCATTACCATTCCTAAGTCCAGATGTTGTTCATTTAATTTGAGACGTCGGCTATCGCCTGAAAAGCCTCTTCACTCAAGATTTCAAGGTTAATTTTGTTATGTGGAAGTAACACAGCCCATCTCTCACACCTGCATATGCACATGTCCGCACCGTCTTCTTTGCATTCATTTCAGTTTGCAAATTTAGTTTTCATAACTGTAGACTTTCTGCAGCTGCTGGCCATGATAATGCTTTCTACAAGGGCCATCAATTTACAGATTCGTTGCATTTTTAATTAATTCATACAAGGACACATATCTTCCTCTTCTCACTTCCTAAAGGATCTTGTATGTTGATCTCATAATGTATATATATTTTTATTTCCGCAGGCCACACATGTGTCTAGCAAATGAGGGAGTGCTACCTCTTGTTACAGGCCAACAGTCGTTTTCCTCGGATTTATTCTGCTTGTACTACCGTTCTGACTGGAAATAATTGTAGCATCCTCCTTGCTGTAAGTTCCCTATAAGTCTTTATTAGCTTCAAACACACAATTGCATTCATCGTCCAAAAAGTTATGTTTCATGAAAGCTTGATTAGGCACATGATCAAGGACAGTACTACATGCTGTCTTGCACAGTGTGTATTAATACTTGGTAGGTCTTGAGTTTCTTTCAGAATCATTTTGAGTATTAGAGCTTGGGTCCACATGTCTATCTCTCGTAGTTAAATATTCGGAATTTAAAAGAACAGTTTCTTTCTGGTATTGGGCAATAGATCTCAATGTGCTTATACAATAGGTGTGCTTCCATATCCTTTCTTTATAATATTATTTGTTTTATACCCTAGTACATGCAAAATATATGGGGGTTATACCCAAATTATGCACATTTAATTTTCTTTAAGCCTCTCTTACCATATTTTCATATATAGAGATACACTTTTTGTACACTTGAAATTATCGAGTACCCATACTACTGGCAAGGTGGTTTAAGTGCTTGTTTTGAACGTGGTAGCTGATACTTTGACCTGGCTTCTTCAAACCGGTTTGGTAGTTGTTTAGTCAAATTCTGACACGTAAAAGTCCAAGTTGGAAAGTCCCGTGAAGGTATCATAGTCTATCAAAAATTGACAGCCTAGTAACTAAAAAACCCATTATGATCTCCAATCATCGCAGCAGGGAAAGTCGGATTACTCTTCCCAGTGGATATATAGAATCTTTTATCAAGTCAAATCATTACCAAATAAGTAGCGATAAGAAAGCAAACCAAATTTCTTCATAAAGAAACTCTTAATTGCAGAATCTCTTAAGATTTTAACCCCATGGTTTCCTTCACTATAAATACCGCCCTTTTTCCACGGAAAGGGAGAAATTCTCTTTGAGCCCGGACGATTCTGTCTACTCTAAAAAGATCATAAGCTTGTAATCTTGAGGGATAAAAGAGAGACCGAGATATTGTAATGCTTTCTTCCTAATAAAGTCTACGCCGTATTAAATCGTTGTTCATGTATTTGTTCAAATCTCTCTCTCTCTCTCTCTCTCAATCTGCTTTTCAGGTTACCCGCCCAGTTGTGCTGTCCGAGTTGCAAGGATAGTCCAACTAGGACCTGAGCAAATTTTGGAGTAAATAGTAGTAATATGGTTACTTAATATTCTTCAAGCCCATGAGGTGATGCATTATTAGCCACAGACTCAACAGGGAAGAGAGAGGAAATTTCTTCTCCCAGCCAATCAGAAACCCAGTCCTGCATATCTGGGATCTATTAGTATTTCTTTTTTGAGAATGCGTGATTAAAGTTATTCTGGATCCTTCAGTTATGCATTATATGTGGAACTATTTGGGTGAAAATACATCAAATTCTATTGCAGGGACATAGATTTAATTTTCAGATTAAAATTATGAATTCAACCCATTGATGATTTAAACCAGAGAGAGTTCAGACTGTCTCTATCTCTAGAAACAAATAAGAAGTAAACATCTGAAACCACCCGCTACTTTAGGTTTTCTTGAGGGCAATTTGTATAGCCAAGAAAACTTAATCAGGGACTGTAACAGAAGAGGCAGTGTTCCTGATGGAGATCAGGATTAGATTTTATTAGATTTGATTTGATTTGATTTGATTAGGATTGGATTGTATTAGATATTTGATTTGATTAGGAGTTTGGATTTTATTAGGATTCTGTTTGTTAGGGTTTCCCTATATATAGGGTTGTATAGAGTATTGAAAAGGATGAATAATATTTTGATAAATTTTCTTGAGAAATCTCTGGCGTGGAATTCGCTGAGTAAAAATCTTTCTTCGTGGATTCGTGGAGAGTGGGCGTGGGCCTGGGTGGATTCCCAAATCCCAAAAGTTTTCCCCAATCAATCTTTTCTTCCCCAATTCCCCTAGAAAACCCTAATTTTCAAAACCCTAACCCTAATTCCGCTTCCGTCCTGCGTCAAATTGGTATCAGAGCCTAAAATTATTTTCTCCTCCTCCACCTGACCTAGCCACCCTCATCCTCACCCTCCTTCAACCAAAAAAAAAAAAAAAAAAAAAAAAACTCTGACAGATCAAAAAAAAAAAAAAAAAAATCAGATCTGATCTGTTGAGAGAGAAAAAAAAAGAAAAAAAAAAAAAAAAGAAAAACTCTCTTTCTCTTTCTCCCTTAAAACCTCCCAACCCTTCTTCCTCTTCCTTCTGTTTCACCCGACCCCAAAAAAAAAAAAAAAAAAAAAAAAAAAAAAAAAAAAAAAAAAAAAAACTCTGACAGATCAAAAAAAAAAAATCAGATCTGATCTGTTGAGAGAGAAAAAAAAAAAAAAAAAAAAAAAAAGAAAAACTCTCTTTCTCTTTCTCCCTTAAAACCTCCCAACCCTTCTTCCTCTTCCTCCTGTTTCACCCGACCCCAAAAAGAAAAAAAAAAAAAAAAAAAAAAAAAAAAAAAAGAAAAGAAAGAAAGGAATCTCTCTCCTTCCCTCAACCCTCCCGACCCACTTTCTCCGCAAAACCCAAAAAAAAAAAAAAAAAAAAAAAAAAAAAAAAAAAAAAACCCCAAAACCCTTCCCCCCCTCCCAGCAAACCCTTTCCCCCCCCTCCGACAAACCCTGTCCCCACCGCCTCCAGGTCCGCCCACCTCCCGCCGCCCGCCCTCGTCGCCCTCTCCACTGATCTCCGACCAAACCCCCCCACCCAGTCCGCCTCCATTCCTATTCGCAGCAGCCCCCCCCCGGCCTCCGCCCAGTCCGCCTTCGCCTCCGCCTCCGTCGTCCGCCCAGTTCGCCTCCGCCTCCGCCCAGTCCTCTGCCTCCGCCGCCCCCGCCCGCCTTCCCCATCAACTCACCTCCGACCGCCGCCTGCCTCTGCCGCCTCCGGCCGCTGTCCACCGCCTGCCAGCAACCCTGCCGCCGCAGCCGTCCTCCCTCTATTTCAACAGCGACCACTTCCTCAACTGCTTCCTTCTCCCTCAGCTGCAAGGAGAAGAGTCCTATCGGATTTTGGATTTAATTGTTATTGGGTTTGATTTGGTTGAAGTTTGGGTTTGCAACCCGCAGATCCAGATCCATTCTATTTTTGGTTCAGATCAGTACAGCAGTATCCGACCCGCAGATCCCACTAATAGTGCAGACCCGCACCCGTTGACAGTGCAGACCCGTTAAGGAGAAAGTGGTGATTTGGAGCCCGTTTGGAGTCCAATTCAAGTCAGATTCGAAGCGTTGGGTTCCTGGATTTATTTCCAACAATTGTGGGCGGATTTCAGCGCTCTTCAGCAGGCGAACCAACCTTGGAAGACTCCAAGGGACTACTACAAGTGCACGAACTTTTTCGGTATTTGGGTAATCTCTAAACTAACCCATTTTCTTCAGCAAAATTTTGCAATTATTTTGTGAAAATTCTGCATAAGATTGTTAGTTAGAATTACTAATAAATATTTGCCAACTTATTGTTTGCTGCATACACACATTTTAGGACTCATTTCCTTTCATTTTAGAAATTAGACCTTAGAAAAATTCTATTTGATCATATAGTGCACGCATATAGAATTTGACTGAGTCTAGGAAATTGCATTGCATCCGCTTGTTTGATTGTATGCTTCTTCGTAACGGTAAAATGACCACCTCAAGTTCTAGTAATGTGGAGGAAAAATTAGAAATCATGATGAAACAATTAAAAACTATCACCGAACAAATGGAACAATTTAAAATTGTTGATAAACGATTGAATGCACTAGAACGACAAATGGAAGAACAAAATGATCAAATTTATGAAAGGAATTATGATAGAGGGCCAAGAAATCGGAATGAAAGAAATAGAGATGAGAGCATCCCTAGAACCAGACGTACTGAAGATGACATCACACGTAGAATAAAAATTGAGGCACCTACGTTTAATGGCACTCATGACCCTAAAATCTTTAGTGACTGGCTCGCAGACATGGATTACTATTTCGATTGGTATGATATGCCTGAAGAGCGTAAAATACGATTTGCACGGATGCGATTGACAGGACCCGCTAGGATATATTGGGCATCAGTAGAAAGAGAGTGTGACAGATACCTAGATGCGATAGAGACTTGGAATGACATGAAAGCTAGACTCAAAGAGAAATATCTTCCAGTCACATTTAGGGGTCACCTTTTAGATAGGTTGCACAGTCTGCGACAAGGGAGCATGACGGTCCAAGAATACATGACTCAGTTTGATGAATTGACACTTCGGTGTGATTTGCGAGAAGACCGACATCAGGCGATATCTAGATTTCGTTCTGGACTACGTGCAGACATACAACGAGCTATGCATATCCATTCACGAAATATAAGTTCCCTAGCTCAAGCTTGTCAATTAGCAGAGGATATTGAACATTCTCTCAAATTTTCTGCTGACCGTAAGTTCACTCCTAAAGCCGGGGAGCAATCCAGACGCCCTTTTGAAGCTAACAAGAAAGCTAACACCCAACAAAATAAAGACTTTAAAGGTAAAACCGTAATGGGTGAGTCATCTAAACAGGGCATGAAAGGTGTAGAGTGTTTCAAGTGTCACGAGTATGGCCACATAGCTTCACAATGTCCCACTAGAGCTTTACTCGTAGAAGGAGAGCATAATGGTGATGATGATGATCTTGAGGAGGAAGTATATGAACCAGTAGGAGACGCTAGTGAGTCAGACGAGGAAATAGTCATTTCAAATATACGCTTAAATGTCGTTAGGTGTCTTTACACTAAAACGAAAGATGAAGATTGGCGTAGGTCTAGCGTTTTCACTACATACATCACACACGGGGGAAAAAGCTATCGCGTAATGATTGACGGGGGTAGTTGTGTGAATATTATCTCAAGATCAGCTGTTGAGAAAATGGGCCTCAAAGCTGAACCCCATCCACAACCATACAACGTAATATGGGTAGATAAAACTGCTCAATCTATTACCCAGCGTTGTCTAGTGCCTATTCAGATGTCGAGCTATCAGGACCAGCTTTGGTGCGATGTGTTAGATATGACCGCCGCACATATCTTGCTTGGTAGGCCATGGTTGTATGATTTAGACGTGACGAGTTTCGGCAAATCAAACACATATACATTCAAATTTAATGGAAAGAAAATTGTCTTGAAACCCGCGCCGCCTAAGTCTAGTGAAGAGAGACCGAAGAGCGAAAAAGTCACAGGACAGGTGCATAAAAAGTCTCTTCACTTGGTCAGTCGATCACAGTTCCTCAAGGAGAGTTTAGAGGAGGGACTAGTGTATGCGGTAATTGCTTTAGGAGAGTCTTCTAATCCACCTGTCATTTACCATCCTGAGATTCATCAGATTCTCTCTGATTTTCAAGATATCATGCCCGATGAGTTACCTGATGAACTTCCTCCCCTTCGAGATATTCAGCATTGATTTCGTACCTGGTTCCAGTTTGCCCAATTTATCTCATTATAGGATGAATCCTATTGAGCACGCTGAATTGAGAAGACAGGTCGATGAGTTATTGCGGAAAGGCTTTATTAGAGAGTTTGAGTCCTTGTGCCGTTCCCGCTCTACTCACACCTAAAAAGGATGGTAGCTGGAGGATGTGTATTGACAGTCGCGCCATCAACAGAATTACCGTCAAGTATAGGTTTCCCATTCCTAGACTTGATGACTTACTAGATATGATGGCTGGCTCTCAAATCTTTTCGAAGATAGATCTTCGAAGCGGATATCATCAAATTCGTATCCGCGAAGGTGATGAGTGGAAAACTGCCTTTAAAATTAAGGACGGATTATATGAATGGCTGGTCATGCCTTTTGGTTTATCTAACGCACCCAGCACATTTATGAGAGTTATGACTCAAATATTACGTCCTTTCTTAGGCAAGTTCGTTGTTGTCTATTTTGATGACATTCTCGTCTTTAGTCAAACCCAAGAAGAGCATCTTTCTCATTTGACACAAGTTTTAGAGACTCTCCGTAAAGAGAAACTATTTGTCAATTTGAAGAAATGTGCGTTCTTAGCTTCCTCTGTTCACTTTCTTGGGTTTATCGTCTCTAAAAACGGAGTAGCAGCAGATCCTGACAAAGTTAAGGCCATAAGAGAATGGTCTACTCCTAATACGATCCATGAGGCCAGAAGCTTTCATGGTCTGGCCACATTTTATAGGAGATTTGTTAGGGGCTTTAGTACCATTATGGCTCCGATCACTGATTGTCTTAAGAAAGGGGAGTTTCACTGGACTAAATCTGCTGCTCATGCCTTCGAGGAGATTAAGGAGAAGTTGACTACTGCTCCGGTTCTTCATCTTCCAGATTTCTCGAAGGTTTTTGAGGTGGCATGTGACGCATCAGGCGTAGGTATAGGAGGTGTTTTAAGCCAAGAAAACCATCATATCGCCTTTTTTAGCGAAAAATTGAATGAGACGAAACAACGCTATGATGTTTATGACAAAGAGTTTTATGCAGTAGTGCAATGTTTGCGTCATTGGCGTCACTATTTGCTACCAAAAGAGTTCGTGCTCTACTCAGACCATCAAGCTCTACGCTATATCAATTCCCAAAAGAGAGTAGGGCATCGACACATCAAGTGGCTTGAGTTTATTCAGGAGTACAATTTTGTACTCAAACACTGTGCAGGAACTGAAAATAAAGCCGCTGATGCCTTGAGTAGGAAACTTTGCACTTTACAGACAATGAGTGCAAAAGTTATCGGATTTGAGCGTATCATTCAAGACTATCCTACTTGTCAGGACTTTGGTGACATATATTCATCTTTGACTCGGGATCCCCCTATTATGGTAGATGCCTTCACCATTGTTGATGGCTTCTTATTTCGAGGTACTCGTCTTTGCATTCCCAATACTTCTTTGCGCGATCATCTGATTTGGGAAATGCATGCAGGAGGGATTGCTGGTCATTTCGGTCGAGATAAAACTATCATTCTTGTAGAGGACCGATTTTTTTGGCCAAGCATTAAACGTGATGTTGCACGAGTTGTGTCTCATTGTCGAGTTTGTCAGGTAGCTAAGGGTAGGAAACAGAATACAGGGCTCTACACACCATTACCCATACCCTTTGCACCTTGGGAGCATCTTAGCATGGATTTCATTTTAGGACTCCCTCGCACACTTAGGAAGCATGATGCAATATTAGTCGTGGTGGATAGGTTTTCCAAAATGGCACATTTTATTCCTTGCCACAAGACTTCGGATGCCTCACATGTTGCACACTTATTCTGTAAAGAGGTAGTTCGTTTGCATGGTCTTCCTAAATCAATTGTTTCTGACAGAGATGTTCGATTCACAAGTCATTTTTGGCGAACTCTCTGGAAGAAAATGAGTACCACACTTAAATTCTCCACTGCTTATCATCCACAGACAGATGGTCAGACAGAAGTAGTCAATCGTAGCTTAGGTGATTTGCTTCGATGCTTAGTGGGCGACCATTTAGCGACGTGGGATCTTGTTTTGCCTATAGCGGAGTTTGCATATAATAGTTCAGTCAATAGGTCTACTGGGATGAGTCCATTTGAGGTAGTTACAGGATATAAACCTAGGAAACCTATAGACCTTCTTCCACTCCCCATAGGTGATAGGCCTAGTGCTTCAGCCGAGTCTTTTGCACAGCATTTGCATGATCATATTCGTCGGCAAATAGCAATTAGTAATAATAACTACAAGTCTGCAGCAGACTCGCACAAAAGATTGCAGGAATTTGCAGTGGATGATGAGGTGATGGTTAGAGTGCGTCCAGAGAGGTTCCCGCCAGGAACCTTGAAGAAGCTTCATGCTCGACGTATGGGTCCTTACCGAGTTCTAAAGAGGATTGGTTCTAATGCTTATGAGCTTGCGATCCCCCACAATCTTGGGATCAATCCAGTTTTCAACGTCGAGGATCTGACTCCATATCATGCTCCATTTGACTATCCAGCGGTTATTCCAGATCTACCATCATCTGCTTCGCCAGGACGTCGACATTTTCCCATCCGCACACCGCCTCCTCCTGCTCCACGCAAGTATCATGTAGATCAGATTGAAGACATATTGGATGATGAGATTGTTTCGACTGCTGATGGTGGATATCAGCGTTATTTGGTGCGATGGCATGGACGTCCAGATTCAGATTGCACTTGGTTGCGCACCGAAGAAGTCCAGCAGCTCGACCCGGATTTGCTTGATAGTTATCATCTTCGTCATTCACCGGAGGTTCATTTTTTTGAAGCCGGGGAGAATTGATGGAGATCAGGATTAGATTTTATTAGATTTGATTTGATTTGATTTGATTAGGATTGGATTGTATTAGATATTTGATTTGATTAGGAGTTTGGATTTTATTAGGATTCTGTTTGTTAGGGTTTCCCTATATATAGGGTTGTATGGAATATTGAAAAGGATGAATAATATTTTGATAAATTTTCTTGAGAAATCTCTGGCGTGGAATTCGCTGAGTAAAAATCTTTCTTCGTGGATTCGTGGAGAGTGGGCGTGGGCCTGGGTGGATTCCCAAATCCCAAAAGTTTTCCCCAATCAATCTTTTCTTCCCCAATTCCCCTAGAAAACCCTAATTTTCAAAACCCTAACCCTAATTCCGCTTCCGTCCTGCGTCAGTTCCTTTCTCCTTCACGTGCCTTCCTGCAGCAGACGCTCACCAACACTTCCAAATGTGGATGTTGTGAGCATTGCATGTTTGATTGTTCATGCAGGAACTAGGGTTTCTTTCCTCCATGGTTGATATGTTGCAAATGGATCGCTTGTGAGCACTTGTATAATATGTTAGATTAATTTTTGTAATTAATCTATAATTTGGGGTCACACATGTAGACAATTAAAAAGTGTGTGATATCATTTAATTAAGTCAAGTCTAAATTTTGTGGTCTAATTAATAATTGATTAATTGGCTTAAAGGGTATAATAGTCATGAGATTATTGTGTGGATACCATTAGATAATTATTACTTCTATGAGGGGCAGAAGGGTAATTATGTTAAAAATTATAACTGTCCTATCAGTTTATAATTAGGGTTATGGTACCCGTTCTATCATGATGTATTCTGATTTCTCAAAATCTTCTCAGAGAGAATTCTAAGAAAGGATCTGGTGGTTAGAATTGGAAGACCATAATGCAAGGGTTCTCTTCCCGCAAGATTTCTACATCAATGGATTCAGGTATGCTTCCGCTTTTAATTTTGTACTCATGGTATTAATCAGGAGATTCAAGAATATACAAAATTTATTTCTTTTATTTCGGATTTATCAATTGGTAAATTATTTCCATTACGGATTACAACATAATATTGAGGGTGAACTAGATGTACAATATTTTGCAAGCAGATGTATAATGTTTGTCCTTCTTATATTGACTTTTGATTAGCTTTTGTGTGGTGTACAACGGGAAACAGTTAGAAAGATTTGGTTAAATTACCTTGTATATAATTCTTGTTCAAACTTTATGAATAAAAGATGGAACTTGTAAACTTATTTTATCTGCCTGAATAAAAGATAAAATTTTCTTGTGATAGTATCTTTTTTTCCTTTAAAAGAATATAATTTGTTTAAAAAAAAAGAAAAATTCCCTCTTAAAATTAGAGGTGAGTATGAACAGTCTTTATAAAATTGCTGTAAGCATCCTATTAGTTTGATCTCGCATTCCCTATTGGACACGCATGCTCACGCTATCTGCTTTACATTCCTTTCTGTTTGCAATGTAGTTTTCTTAAATGAAGTTTCTTGTAGCTGCTATCATGATTATTTGTTGGACAAGAATCATCTTTAGCTCACTGTAAGGGCTCCCATTTTATAGGTCCATTGCATTTTGTATTAATTCATCCAATCTTGTTCTTTCTTCTTACAGGAACAGCTATAATGAGCTAACTGTAGTTTTTTTTTTCCACAGACAGAGTGTATGCTAGCTGATTAGTGAGTGCTACCTCGTTGACGCAGCACAATAGAGAATTAGAGTAAAATAATAGGATTTTGGGAAGAATATTGAGATTCGGGTTCTCACCTAGGTAAATTTCTCACCGACTTTGCAACTCACTCACAGAGATTTGAAAAGTATGTCGAACAAGACTTTCTAAAATTTCATCATTCTCATTAGCTTCCTCACACACACTAGACTAGCATTTATAAGTGAAAACCCCTCGAGACATTAAATACAACCACATTGACCCATTAGAATTATGCGAAATATCTTCTAGAAACTTGAACCGACACTTAAGAAACTGAATTAACAAATGGGAAAACAAAAAAGCCAATTAGAAAACCAAACACATTTGATTCATTAATTTTGGATCCATAAAAAAAAAAAAAAAAAATTCATATCCGAATCCTATGAAATGGGATTGCGTTACCACATTTTTGCATAATATATACAGCCATTCAAGATCACGGTGGCAGCCATCTGTTGGAACACCTTAAAGGAATGAAATAACAGGATATTTAGGAACTGTTAGTGCCAATCTTATATTTATATTGACATCAAACTCTGAAAGTTTACTTTCAGATGGAGGTGGTATCAGGGTGCTTGATGACCCCCCGAGGAACGCAAAGCCTGTTGCCAAAGTCCCCAATCGAGGTGGATCCAGATGCATCCACCATAGAAGGAGATCAAGAGCACAACCATGGTCATGGGGAGGAGTGATTTTGGGCTCTGGAGGCTGACATGTTTGATGCTTATGTTGTACTCATTTATGTACTTATTTACTACTTTGTCGTCCTTTATTCGGAAACCTCTAACTAGTATTTAGTTTGTACGTTCCATTATATCTTATTAACGGAACATAGCAGGCATTTGCTTGCTGTAATGACTTTCTAAAAAAAAAAAATTATTTACAGCCCTACCTCCTGCAGCAAATCTTTGCAGCTACTTCCAACTGTGGATGTCGCAAGCGTTGCATGCTCGAATTTATCTCGCCATGTAGTGTTCTGAAAGCTGGAGTTTGTCGAGGAGTTTGGTTCATTGGTGCCAATGGTGGTTAGAGCACAGCGGGGGAGTTGGAAAGAGAGTTCCAATTGATTCAAGTTGGACAGTCACAAGGATTGAGAGTTGATGCATTCCCTTTTATACCGGCCGTTAATTAGCTTCTCTTTGTTGATAACAGGAAACAATTTACCAGGCTTTAGTTAGATTACTTTATATAGTTCTTGCTGGAACTCTTTGAATAGAAGATGATATTTCCTGTGAAGTTATTTATTTGTTTCATTAAAAGATAAATTTCTTGTAATATCATCTTTTTTTCCTCTGGAAATGAATGTAGTTTCACAAAATGAACTATTTTGTTTCGCACGTCTACACTGTTTGAATCACATTTATTTCAGTTTGCAATCAAGTTTTTGTAACTGTATTTTTTTTGTAGTTGTTGCTTGATAATTCGCCAAACTAGAAGGAACATGAGCTCACTGTAAGGGCTGCTATCTTACAGATACATTGCATTTTCGATTAGTTTGTGCAAGGACACTTAATCTTCCTCTTCTCTCTTCCTGCAGAATCTTCAATAATGACCGGGTAATCAGTCAGAGTTCACATTTTCCTCCAATTAATTCTGCTTGTCCTCCAGTTCTGGAAGAAAATAATTGCATCTTTTCGTCTTTGCTGTAAGTTCTCTTTCCTTTTTACTGGCTTCTAATTAAAATCACTGCAAGAATTCATCATCTGAGCAGTTTAGTTTCAAGATAGCCTGATGTGGGATCACAATATACTCACAGTAGGACTTGCGTTTGGTTTTGGATCCAGCTTCGATTTTTAAGAAGTTTCGTTTAGAAGATATATGCTTGCAACTAATAACTCATGATATGGTTACCCCTTTGACAGTATACCCTTTAGATATATGGTTGCCTCACATCTTTGGAGTAGCATTTTACAAGGTGGACTAGTCTTCGAGCTCGGAAGTGCAAATATGAAACATCTGAGAGCACTTCTATGTTTTTATGTCTAACTGTAGTTTCTGCTGTTTATGTATTGTAATCTAATTTAAGCGCAATAAATGTACTTGTGGTCCTAGATAGCTTATGTTATATTACGTATTCATTAATGGAATGTGAAAGGTCTTACCCACCGTTTTTGCATCAAAAGTCGTTTGTTATTCCCTCTCCTATCTTGAGGGGTTGTGCTACATTTGGGCTTCTTCTTTTTTTTTTTTTTGCCAATATCAATTCCTTTCTGCTGATCCTTTTAGCCATACTTTTATACATAGTGGACTGATATTTCTATGTATCTTGGAGTTTTCTGAAGAATTAATCCGAACAAACTACAAAATGTAATGCTTTTTAATTCGAAATCATTAACACGATTCACATATTTCATTTCTAGAAATTTCTTCCTCCACCTACCGATGTCAACATAAGCATGAAATGGATCGTTAAGTTCTTACCATGCCGTGTCACCATGTCAGTATGCACCCACGTTAGTATGAAAAGAACTTCAAATTTTTTTTTTTTTTTTTTCCTTTTAACTCCATGAGTAAGATGAGAATACGTGGCACTTGCCTCAACACTTTCCATTGTTGAAATTTTAAGGAGAAAGAAGCCAAATCGATATACGCCTCTTGGATTCACCTACACCGTCCACCTCTGCGGACCATTTTTGTGTGGCTCGTGCCTCTCTACGAACAAATCAAAACTAAAGGCTATAAACACTTGCCAAACTCAACCAAAAGCATCTAGATTCAACACAACCACCACCTGCTCCGAGCTCTCATTGCCATACAATCTATATCTTGTCCATGGCCACCTCCCTTTCCGCCACCGGAGGAGGCCTGTCATCAGCCTTCTATGGCAGCTGGGGCACTGCATTCTCTGGCAGAAAGGATACAGCTATGCTCTCCAAGTCTGTAACGTCCGTTCGGGTCGGAAAGCCAGTGAGGCCTCGGCCGATGATGGGGAACGTTAACGAAGGCAAAGGCCTATTCGCTCCTCTTGTTGTAGTCGCTCGCAATGTCATTGGAAAGAAGAGATTCAACCAGCTCAGAGGAAAGGCCATAGCCCTTCACTCACAGGTACTACTCTTACTAATAAAACTCTTCAACAGTTTTTGATGGTTTCATGAAGAGACTAAGTATTGATGTATGAATGTATTGATATTGCAGGTTATCAATGAGTTCTGCAAGTCGATAGGAGCGGACGGGAGGCAGAGGCAAGGATTGATCCGCTTGGCCAAGAAGAATGGGGAGAGGCTTGGATTCCTAGCTTGAAAATTTATCAAGGCTCCAGTTCTTTCATGATCAAATGAATTAGATGTCAATTTTCGAGTTTTGAATGTAATTCTTCATGTTATTATATTGTGTTAGGAGTATATATCCGTAATCAGGTTCATTCTATACACTCGTATACATTAGAATCATGTTGTTACATATAGATACTCTTGTGTGTTAAACTTTGAGAAGACCATGTCATTACTCTACATGGGAAAAAAAAAAAAAAAAAATATGCACTTCAGTATCCAAAAAGATTTAAGTTGTTTCCCATTCGAAAATTTAGTGTTCTTGATAGAAACTTCAAATACTTCTTACTGCAGAAACAGTAAAAGTTAAAATAAAAATAAAGACCCACCCCGGAGAGCTAAGCTTATTCCCGAAAGTTGCCAATTAAAAAAAAGAGAATAGAAACAACATACTTGAAGAGTTGTAAAATTTTTATAAATACAATATCAAAATCATAAACTTTTAAGCTTGTCCTAAAATTTTATTTATATGAATTTATTCATTTTACTTGAACATGAATTTAAAAATATATATATATATATATTTCAAACAAAAAAATTGCCCAAAATTTTGATTTTTACTATTTTTCTTAATTTCTAAGTTGAATTTTTTGAATTTCTTAAGCTTGTATTTTTTTGAAAATTTGTTCAACCAGCCGAGCTCAGCCATGCCAGCAGGCCATACCCGCTGCCCAACAGTGAAGCTCTGCCACGATCCGAGCGTGCACAAGCACAAGCCCAATCTACAATCTGTATACATCTGCGAAGGATGTCAACCTTCAATAATAGTAATAGAGCAACAGAAAGCTCAATAAGATAAACGATGAAGAACCTACAGCAACAGCAGTGGAAAGCTCAACAAACAGGAAGCACCAGTGAACAGTCTGCCACTACATTATGCGGCTAAAAGGAATCCAATAGCAATCTCTCTCCAAAACGATCAAAGTTTTAAGCATGTACTAGATAGGATTCTCATTCTCTATGCACTCTAGAGAAGCCCCCATAGAAAAGGAACATTAAACTCATTCATGCACATCTACGTTCAGCGAAGATGAAGAAGAATAAACTCCGTACATGACTGAGTCAGAACACTCCTCGAGCAACTGTTTAGTTATCCGGAACATATAACAAAAGTTACACACTGTATCTTCCGCTGCTCCGGCTTGTTTTCTCTCTTTTTGAGTCATCCTGCAATGTCCAGAGTAACCCCCATTGCATTAAGACGGCCGGAAAATAAGTAAAAGGATATCAAGGTTGAGACAATATCTTCAGTCCCCTTGTTATTTTAATGAAATATATGCAAAAGTAATATTTTGTGGAAAAATATATAGGTAACCAAAATAAGGGAATGAAAAATTCTGATCTGACTGCATATTTGAACAAAAAAACAGTTTAAAAAAACATAGTAGCTTATTTTTCCTGTTCTAAAATGAAAAGGAAAGAAAAAAAGGGATACACTGCTAGGAGGAGGAAAAATTTTCATAAAGCCGCTAAGAACAACAATTCTTAGGAAAACGTCTAGCGCCAAAGGTCTAATAGAACAAATTAACCTACATATTAATCTTGAAATGCTTGCTTACAAGTGAGTGGCAAGGGTTAAGAAACAAATATCTACAGAAAAGAATAATACGCATTCAAGAGGAGAAAGTATCTCAAGCCTCTACCATTTACCTTGAAAGTTATTCAAACAATGGAGAAAGCAAAAAATAACACAGGGGAACGATGTAAAGAGAACATTCTTGTGAAGGGCTGACTCAGCTCTTCAAAACAAAGGGACCAAGTACGGTAGAGAACAATGTTGAAAATAACGTATTATGAAACCCGTTATATTGCGTTACGTAACCTAACGGAACTCCAATGCTACGTAACAATTGGAAATAACTCAATGCACCGTAACAGTACATTTTTTATGTTATTTTACGTAATATTTCGTTAAATTACGTAATGTTATATTATTTACAATTATTTTTTTAGTAATTTCTATACTGTTGTTGATTATTATTTTGATTATTAGCGAATTGTTGTAATTTTCTTGATTAGTTGTTGGCTTGTATGATTGCTTGTGAAATTGCTAAATGTTAATTTGCGATTGTTTTGTTCGCTTTTGTAATTCCTTTTTGGTTACTGAAATATCTAATTTGTTGATTCAATTGAATTTTTAACTGAACTAAAATCAACAATTATAAATAAAATAAATTAAACGTTAATAAAAAAAATTAGAATCTTGTTTAAATGATTAGTGGAATTACGATTGCAGACTTAATATAATTTATAAAGATAAATGTGAAAATTATTGTAAAACTTAATATAAAATTAGAATAGATTATATATTACAAAATGGTTTTATATTCTTTTTTTTAGACATTTTAAATTTATTTTTTAATTTATAAAATTATTTTATTTAGTTTTACATTTATTTTTATTAAATAAATAGGAAATTGCATAATCTACGTTATGTGTTATGCTATATGCGACATAACCTAACAAAAACAAAATGTTACATTACTGTTATCGCTATTTTAAATATTGGTAGAGAATATGAGATTGTCAAAGTCTTGGGAAAATGCCCGACTTAATTTATGGCATCACGTGCCAGGTACCAAGACAAGCGGACAAGTCCTTGCTCTATAAGGTGGTACTTCATCGATATAGAAAATTAAGTACTAGAACTTACATTCCTGTCTTTCACTTTTTTTTGGAAGGAAAAAATCTTAATATTATAGCATCAAAAAAGTAGGGAACTATACCACTCATCTGTTAAGACAGTTGTGCCTCTCCTTGCAGATTTGGAATGAGATCCAATACCAACTAACAGTGTTGTAAAAAGCGCCAATAACCAACAATGAAGAGGTGTTTAAAGCGAAATAAGCCTAGACCGCTTTGCTTTGGCCGAACGCATAAGGAGAAAGCATTTTTCACTAAAATAGACAATGCTTTACAATATCTAGTTGAGAACATGGTCTGGTCTCTGAGAGTTATTGATGATAGGAACCAGTTGATGCAAAAGCATTTTCACTAAAATGCCACTGGAGAAAAAAAATTAATGGAAGCCAAATGAGCAGACATTTTTAAAATATTAAGATGGAAGAACCAGCAACGACGAAACAAAAAAAGAAGCCCCATACATACAATAGAACAGCAGAATATAGAACACAACTGTTTCTTTGGTCCCGTGTAGTGTAAGGAGAAATCAGTTGATACAAGTGGTGAATTGAAACAATAAAGGTTTTACAATGAGGTTTCAGATCAGCTGAAACCAATATGTATTGAGACTATCATATCAGATTCTGAGATAATATTTAAGATATAGACCGCATAATAACTTGCCAGATATTCCTGACATGATATGTCTGACATTAGCAGTTCCTATACTATAATCACTGGTTGCAACCAATACTTACTCCAAGAATTTAAACCTCAGTCATACAACTATTGCTCATGGAACATGAATAGCTAGGTCAATTAAGTTGATCAAGGCACCACAAAAATACATCTATGGAACTCCACTGCATCATGGAAGGCTATAACTCAAGGAATTAGGTTCACGAACATGGGCTGCCTACTGATAAACTAAAAAGGAACACAAAAGGAGATAAAACTTTTGTTCACAGCTTCCTGGATTAATGGATATCGGGGTCCTACATGAATCTAATTTTAGTTCCTTTTTTCGGATGGCGTTTATGGCCCCCAACAAACAAAGAATATACTCTTCCCAAGAAAAAAGTAAATCAGTAAAAGTAGGGCAAAAATGAATGCCAAATAATGAAATAAAAATGAAATAAATTATTGAAGGAACATGAGATAAGTTGATTGAAGGGAAGACATACATGGAACGTGTAATAAATCTTATCGGAGATGTCAATGATTTCCTTCCATTTCTTTCCAATGCTCATCTGCAAAATAGCATATAGATACGTGGTGACTCCCATAGAAAGCATATTGATTAATCTAAACATTGTTACCCATTTCAACAAGAAAATGGAATGCCTTGATCAAACAACAAATCTACTGTTGACAAGATTAAACTTGCTAAGTAAACTATGGCAAGTAACCATCACCATTTTCAGATGAGAATCCCTTTTTCTTCTTAAGAGTACATGTACAGGCTCCAAGAAAAGATGTGTAAGAACAGAAGTTGATCTATCTCATCTATTACTGGACCTTTAGTTCATTTAACAGAAAAACAGAATCGACAAATTGTTGGTACAAGTTAGTTGTTGAAATGAAATGTCTAGACCAAGAAACCTTGACAAATCAGTATCACTTAAAAATTTGAGACTTCCGGTCCTCTAAACTAATAAAGGAGGGTCCTAACTCCCAGAATTATACCCCATGTTGAGTGGAGATTTCTTCTATAGCTGAACACCAACTTTAACTTAAAACTTTGCCTGGAGTAATCAGGGCATTCACAACAAATACATTCCCATTATGCATCAGGATTAACATCTCCCACCTCTACCCAATTCCATCTACTAACACAACCTGCCCCCAACTTTAACTCAAAATTTTACCCCACCTAAAGAAGCCATTTATGACAAATACATTTCTATTATGCAACATGCAAACAACCTTCACCTCTTTGAAGATCATTTAAATATGAGCAGTAATCTAAAACATCTCCAACACCCCCCCCCACCCCCCCCCCCCCCCCCCCGAACACACACACACAAAGAAAAAAAGGAGGGGACCCACAAAAAAAATAACAGTGCCCAAATTATTTCCAATAAAACATAACACTGTGTTTTGTTGCAAATGTAAGTAATCCAAACTTGAACATTGACGTGGTAAACACTGGGGTAACTTTCCATTAAAGTTCATGTTCTTGTCAGTTAGCTCCCTGAACTTTTGGCAACAAGATGAAACTCTATATTAGTTTAACATTGACTTTTTAGTAGATGTAACTAATCCAATTTTGCAGTTATTCTAATAGAATACACTGAGTTAGCAGATTGACTTATGCAGTATGTATGTATGTGTATATATATATACACACACACATACATATAACCACATATCAGACAATATGTTGAATCAAGGAAATATACGTTGCATGAGTGCAAGGAGGATTTCTAAAGATTTGTTCACTATAAGAGGACAACCACGTGTAAGAATCTGTTGGCATCGAGGAAATACACGCTGCAAGAGTGAAAGGTGAGGATCATAATCTGTATGATCCTGCAATCTTCTGATGATATCATTCAAGCATGAATGTGGCGGATATTTGGCTTAGAGTCGGTGTTCATATAACAACATGCAGATCCATGGTCCCCACGGTCTCAGGAAGATATGTATACAGAAGTCATTCTTTACAGGTACACGAATAGTTCCCTGTTCGTTAACATCATCAGCAACTAAACCCTATCAGTAACTATTATTAAGTATCGTCTTAGAAGTCAACAACATTCTCTTGGCCAAGAGAAGCATTATGATAGAGAAATTGCCTTGGATAATTTGAAGAATACCCAACAAAACAGCATAAGCCGTTGTTGGTTGAAACATACTAAATCAAGGTCATGGCCAATCTAATTTGTTTCCAATTGATCATAGTCAAATTACAAACCTGAACTGCTTCGTTGCTAGCGGACTTAGTCCACAGTGCAAGCTTGTCCTGCCGCTGGCGTACACTTGCTACAACACCACATATCTCCTCACTTTCATCAAATTGCTCTCCAATCAGAGCCATTAACTGCATGACCAGAGTTTAAGATGTAAATCAGAAGTACAAAAAAAAATGTGAGAGCATGAAAAATAGAGCACACAGGCTATAATGAGTTCATGTATCTGTGTACTTTCAAATATATTACTAGATCCAAGAACAAAAGAGCAAATCACTTATAACAATTGCAAGAATTCACCGTCTCAAGCCACATGGTGTCAAGATTGGACTTCCTGCTGCTTGTAACAGACCACTTCCCCCCATTAGCGCATTCAGGATCTTCCCACTTTGGTTCTATACCAGTTTTGAAGCAGTGGAAATCAGCATTCCCTGGCAACTTGCTGGGCCGGAATATTTGGTCATACAAACTACATACACAAGTAACAAAATAATATGTCATAATTCTGCATAAAGACTCTAGATTTAATGTACCTATCTGATTAGAAGGAGCACGTTAAAAGGAAAATCTCAGAGCATAAGCTACGGAACCTTGATTAATTATTTTGATTCCATTACAAATAATTCAAATTAGAGCAAAAAAAAGGATTACCTTAACTACGTTGCAATCAAGCTAAATAGCACATATGAGGATGCAAAAAAGGGAAAGTCGTTAATCAAACTAATGTCAAATAACACAGAAAACTCATAAACAAAAACAAACAACCCCAGCCATATGTGCACCTACCTGCTAGAATAAGAAGCTATGATTAACTAGCAAAAAGAACGAACGGAACAAGAACAGAAGCACAATGCAGGGAGACTCATTCTCACCTTAAACATAGAAAGATGGAACATTTAAACACTTTCCCATTTAAAGGAATAGGCTATCAGATGACTAGACGAAATTCCACATAACATGAAACAGGAAAGACTAAAAGCACCTCAAAACAATGATACTATGCAATACCCACGCCCAATAAGAGCTAAAAATTTGGGATGCTGACGGGGACGAGAGAAGGAGGTGTGGTAACAAAATTTATGGAGGAGATAACCACAAAAATTCTCAGGTTGGGTCAGTTTATATGCAAAATACAGTAAAGCCATCAACAAGATACAATTGAATCTATCCTATGGAAGTCTGGCTATTTTATGGAATCTAGCAGTATTTCTGATATGAACTGCATGATATTCAAAATTTATAAGTGCTGCAGTAGATATGCAGAAAAAAATAACACTTAGGTAACTATAAAACAACATTCTAAATCAAAAAAATATTGAAATTAGAATCGGAATCTCAACACTGGATTAGTAACACGATATGCATTGTGACCTGAAAAGAACATGCCAAGAAAGGAAATGTGTAACTCACAATTTTCTCTCTCTTTCTCTCTTTTTTTAAAGTCAACAAATTTTCTTTCTATTGATAAAGAGAACTTGAAATATCATTGATGCAGTCCACATTAAAATGGCATCAACCATGTGTTGCCCCTCAGTCCAAGGGTTCAAGAATGGAACTATGGATGCAACCCTCATGACCCCAGGGGTCACTACTATCAGTGAAATAATAGAAACTGTGCAATTAACTTTCATATCGGCCTAAAATTACATTTTAAACAATCACTCACTCAATCCTTTATAAACAAAAAGGTTTCAAACTCATTTTCCTCGAACGTACCTAAAATTATACAGATCACACATGAGAGATTTTGCTAAAAAAAATTGCAACTAAAGTACTACACTGCACATCATAAAAAGTTAAGTCTCAATTTGCACTCGTAGGAAACTACTCCATATCGACCACCAAATATGCAGTTTAGCTCCATTGCAGAGGATTGGAGGTCAGGAACAATAAATCTAGCAACCGTGGTTATGAAGATACTCACTGTTCTGGTCCAATGGCTTAGACAGCAGGGGAGGAGGGTCCTCTCATCACACACAACACCAAAAGCATGCTGGTGATAAATTATCTTTGGTGTTTGTCTATAACGCTAAAGGACAGAATCCATCCCTGCCTCACTCTAATTCATCCTAAACCACACCAAAAGTCTAGGCAACTATGTTAAAGAGGGTGGCCTTCAAGGCGCTTTAATTAGACCCAAGCGAACCTAGGCACCAGGTGCCAATGCCCACCAGTTTTCTAAACACTGCTTGGGTGTGATGTAGGAACAAGGATGCCACAAGACCACAAGCCAGATGCATCTAAAGCTTTTTATTTGGGTCTATACTTTATTCATCGTATCATTCTTAGTACCATATCATTCAGACAACAATTTACAACAGCAGTCCACATTATGCCACGGCTTGCTTGCATTGATTGCAGGCAATAGAGCAATCTGATAAATTTCCCCCACAATTCTATCAATTCTGCAACTTAATAAACAAAAGAAAAGAAATATACTATTCATAGGGCATATCAGTAACTAACTATGAAGAATTTCATAGTTTCGATGAAAAAATTAAGATTATAATCTAACCCTAATCAGTGGATATGTCGAATGGTTATATTACACTATGAAAAATAGCGAAAATTAAACCTTTTCCAAGCCACAAATCAACCAGAATTCGTCCAATCCCTTATCCAACTCAAGATTTCAGATCTAAATCCCAAAATAATTGGAACAAAACACTAGATTAGGGTTAGGGGTTTATTTACCACCAGAACTCCTCTACGGTGTCAAAGGTGTAGACTTTCTTCATGGAGGAGCCCCAGGCGGCCCCTTGCTTGGGCTTCGACTGGTTGTCGAACCAGAAGGTCCACTTCCTCTCCAGCTTGTGTGGGCCCCGGTTGACCCCCGCCGCCGCCGCCGCCGCCGATTCGGTCTCCAGGACCGCTGCACTTGCTGGTTCCACCGCCGCCTCGGCCATCGACGATCTTTATCGCTCTCTGCTTCTTTTTGCAGCGGACGAAGATTCAGGAGGAAGAGGAGAAGTTAGGCCCGTGGGCTGTTTCTTATAAAAATACAGCGGAGGCCCAAACGTTCAAGGGATATTTACTTTAACCCCCCTCTTGTAAATTCTCTGCTACAATTAAGCACTTTAATTTTAAGTTTTTTTTTTCCCCCTCTTGATGCAAGTAGATAACAATGATCTTAATTATATCTTTATATGTATTTTCATAAATATTGAAAATATAATCAATTTCCTCTTCCATTATGGAATATTTTCAGAAATAACAAAAATATTAAGTTTGGAAAAGAAATATAAAATAATATATTGAATAGCACTAAAATGCTAAATCTAAAATATAAAATAATCGGCGATCTTTATCGCTCTCTGCTTCTTCTTTTTTTTTTTTTCTTTTCTTTTTTTTTAATCATTTGAATTTTTAGTAGAGAACAGCACTAAAATGCTAAATCTAAAATATAAAATAATATATTGAATAACTTTTTGAAAGAGAAACATGCGACTAATTATTTCAATACCACCTTTTATTTGCGTTTTATTTTTTATTAGTGATTTATAATCTCAATTATTTTAGATACTCTCAACATAGAAGAAACTATTTAACCCAAAATTGCAATAAGGCCTGGATTACAACGCAAGTGTAACTGACTGATCCTCAAGTTCAAAACTCTTATTTTAAGTCATTAATCAATTGTTTAATATACTCTGTTTAATTTAAACTATAATTTCTTTCGTAAAATTCCAAATTATCCTTCTTTCTCACTGAGAACTCGAGAATAGTAAACTGTTGACTAACGACGAAATTTATATACTAAATAGATAATTTTAAACTTAAGAGATAATAAGTTACATTATCTTATAATGCAAGTCTCGCTACAATCATCTAAATATTAATGAACCAAACTTGAAGAATGTTGGCTGTGACTGTAGGACTCTTTTCTAAGACTCTTTTCGAAGACGGAGGCTTTGGAGAGGGATGAATTTAAGAAGGAAGAGCAACGTTCTTCCAACTGTAATCGGAACCCCCACATAAAGAGAAGTGAGGATTGACTTCCTAAGGCCACATTGTTATTGTTTTTGTCGATGATAATATTTTTGCAGATATTGCAGGAATAAAGATTTTTCCTTGAGTAATCTCTAGTTTGCATCAAGCTCAATAGATTCTGAACCTAAAACACAAACAAAAAAAAAAAAAAAAAAAAAAAAACCATACTGCATCCCAAGTACGGGAAGTAGGTTATATGAACTAAAAAAGAATCACGCCGGATCAATTACACTGATAATCTTTCTCCATTCATTCCTATCGAGTAATATATACTTATTTAAACATCTAAAATCCATAGCTTTTTGGATCATCTCCGTTTATATTTTATTCAGTCTTCTCTGTCGTATGTTAATAAACTATTCTCGTCGACCGGTGTATTTTTATGTTGATAAACTACTCTCGTCGACCGGTGCATTTATAGGCTTACGTTGCGCATGACTAAACCATCGTAAGCAATTTTCTCGCATCTTCTCTTTGATAGAGACTACACCTATCTTAGCACAAATATTTCCATTTCTCACTTTATTTCTCTTAATATTGCCACACATCTAACGAAACATGCATATTTATGTTACATTTATCGTTTATAAATAACGTCTCTTTATAACCCAGCATTTAATGTCATATAATAAAACCGACATAATAACAGTACTATAAAATTTCCTCTTTAGTCTTAATGAAATGTTAAGATCGCATAAAACTCCCGTTACACTTCTCCATTTTAACTAGACAATTTGAATTCTATGATTGACATCACTATCGATATCTCCATTATTTTGAATAATATAATTTATAATAAGCATAAATAGAGTTGTAATTCAAAGTATTTTGACTACGCTGGCATCTCCATCCGTGGCAGGTTCCATCTGTTGGCAATCTGAACAATTGAAAGCAAGCCCAGAATGCAGTGATCCACATGGATCACACAAATGCGAGAAAGTTCACCGTTACATAACCTCCACTTCCAAATTTGATTTTGTCTGAAGTCTGATGATTACAAATCATTTCCTTCATCATTGCCTGGAGGAGGATCGTTCTGGTCCATGACATTCTGAAAGGTGCTTCATCCAAAGAGTATAATTCTATAAAGCTCAAAATAAATTATAAATCAGAAACCATATAAAAGAAGATTTGAACCAAATACGGAGAGAAAATCAACATACTCCCAATAAGGATCCCAACACAAACTTAAATTGAGGTTCAGATCAAGCATTAGGAGCATTACAGACTAAAATCAAGTCCTGGTTCTCTCTTCTAAGTAGCCAGATTCGTGCACGGAAATCAAAACTCCTTGCTGATGGAAACAGCAAATGTTTTTATTCAACCAAAAGCTGGAAGTAGAACTGTCACACAACAAAACCATACCTTCAGTATCGAGGTCCTTCAGCATATAAGACTGAGAGTACATGGTTCTACCGACAAAAAATAAACCTGTAATTTTACAGTAACTGCCCTTTCTGCCAGGGTTGACTAACACAAGTTTTGGCTAAAACACAACCAGAAGCACACGAGTCCCAGAGAACTACCGGGATTCGATGGCAAGTTCTAGTGTGGACTACAGCCTCACCTTTCGTTGGGTTTGAACATTTTATCGGGAAACTTATGTCGTGTCGGAACTGTAACTATATTTGTAGGTCATACAGTTCTAAGATCACACACCCAAATGAGCAAATCCCTGTGGTTCGATATGCTAATGGAGATTCTGGTTGAAAGTGAAGACATAATACTGCTAAAAAGATAAAACATATGACTGAAATTGAATATACCTCATGGGGTTGAGCAAACCGTAAGCTAAGGTTAAGTCTACTTTATCATGAATTAGAAAAGCAACAAGCTACGGTAAAATCAACAATATTTGATCTCTATGCACACGCATGCTAACAAATAAACAGTAACAAAGACACGTATAGACTGTCCCTTTCGATTTTGTCTTCAATCTTCGTACTCAATATAGCAATGAAACAGTCTATACGGAACCACAGGGACTTCAATCTTCATACTCGATTTTGTCTTCAATCTTCATGCAATAAGTGATGTGCAACTAACTAGATTTGTTGGTTACAGGAACTGCGATGCAGGAAGCAATTGAGGCTTTATGGTGGGGATTTGGGGGATTTAGAGAAGAACTTAATATAGGGCCTCAGATCTAGACGACTCTCAAGAATCACTCGTAAAGAGATTCATAACAAATCACGTGCACCTATAGAAATAACTTTTCTCTATCTCTAATTAAGTGATCAAAATAATCCTCATACAAGGCTATATATATACAACCTAGCACTGCATTCACACCACGTGCAATAAATAAATAAAACAAATACGGTTAACATCTCTACAATCTGAAGAATCAACACATCAGTTCTCTTAGCTCAAAGATGCATTAAGAAGGGGCATTACCTCAACTGCTCAATCTGTTCAACTTAAATTTTATTATACAAGGATAAATGTTCATAAAATTAAACTGAACCGCTAGAGAGAAGCAGTTATAGGTACAGATTTACCTCCACAAAGTAGCTCCATTTGAATCAAATTCTTGTATTATGGTACAGTTCTTGAAATCTTAGAAAGTCTGATTCGCTGCGAGAAGAAGCGAAGAAGACACCTTCTCCAGATTTCTCCTGGAAATCTCTGATGAAGCACCTGTTGTGGTTGGAGCAAAAGTAGATGAAGAAGTGACTGGTTGCGAAGCAGCAACCACAGAGTAACTACTACTAATAATCACACTGCCGCTGGAGCCACTCGCAGACCCATCGGCGGCCTTTGGAGCAGGCGGCCTCTGGATCTCCATGACCCCTTCCAACATCTGAACCACTTTCCCCATAGACGGCCTCTGAGATGGCTGCTCTTGGATACACCAGAAGCTCACCTGCACTGCCCTATCCAGCTGCTCCATGTCCACATCCCACTCGGGCAGCCCCTTATCTACAATATTCCTAACACCCCCCTTTTCGAACTCCTCATAAGCCCAGATGGAGAATTTCTTCCTTCCCGTGTCCTCCGACACATCAAAGTTCCGTCGGCCGCTCACAATCTCCAACAAGACCATCCCGTAGCTGTAAACGTCAGACTTGGATGTGATTGGGAGGTTCGCAAGCCATTCGGGAGCCAGGTATCCCCTAGTCCCTCTCACACTAGTCAGTGTCCGGTGGCGATGTTCCTTGGGGTTAATTAGCTTTGCCAGCCCAAAATCCGAGACCTTGGCATTGTAGTTCTCGTCAAGAAGGATGTTCTCAGGCTTGATATCACAGTGCACGATGCAATCCCTGCACTCCTCGTGCAAGTAAGTGACCCCTCTAGCGGTGCCGATAGCCACTTTGAATCGTGCTGCCCAGTTCAACTTCCCTGATGATTCTGGCGAGAAAAGGAAAGCATCCAAGGAGCCATTCTTCATGAACTCGTACACCAAGAGCCGGTGCCTGCCTTCAGAGCAGAAGCCTATCAGCCTCACAAGATTCAAATGGTGGGTGCTGCTTATCGTAGCGACCTCCATGCGGAATTGCTTCTCTCCTTGCTCAATCCCCTCAAGCTGCTTCACTGCCACGACCGTCCTATTGGCAAGCACTCCTCTATACACTGCGCCAAACCCTCCAGCCCCAAGCTTCTCTTTGAACCCTTTGGTCGACCGGTGCATCTCCTTGTAAGAGAACTGCACTGGAGCGCCAGAAGCATACTCAAGAAGGGCATACTGAGCCGAAGCCGGGCCAAATTTGGGATTGTTCTGGCAGAAGCACCACCACAGACCCGACTCCAGTGCAACCAATCCAAGAACAGTCCCCACAACCACCACAGCCACCACCCAACCTTTCATCTTGGAGGACTCCGATCCGGCCTGACCCGAAGCAGCATTCGGGATACCTGTCCCGCAAACCTTGACAAAAGAAGTACTGGGAAGCGCAGGCGAGTGGTACCCGCTAACAAAGTTGGAAACTTTGAGAAAGCAGAGGCCGGAGCCATCTGCAAGGGCGGTGGACGCGTTGCAGGAATTACCTGACAGGCAATTCAACCTGCAAGCAGTGATGCCCACAAAGAACTGCTCCGTCGAGATCTGCGGCTGGTAAGTGAGGAACTGGGTGTTCTGCAGAGTCAACATACTCGAATTCCCCGGACAATCTTGAATCTCGACCTTCCTCTTGCACCCCTTCCTGCTGTCACTCGCATCCACAGGCTCAAAATCCTGCGACGGGCAGCCGCAGACGGGCGACGTATCGTTGTAGCTGCACATCCCCATGTTCCCGCACCAGCCGAAGACCTGGCACTGGTCCTCGACCGCCGACCACTGCTCGCTGGGGTTGCTGTTGGACACGCTGTAGGCCCTCAGATTCCCGTCGGAATCCAATCTCAGGAACCTCATGTCTGCGTTCTCGCCGTAGTTGCTGCTGTAGGCGACCACGGCCGGGCTGGAGAGCGAGGCGTCGAGCAGCGAGACTATGCCGTTGGACTGGAGCGTGATCGAGGGCGCCCTCAGGTTGGCGATGCTGAAGTTGGAGTTGATGGAGTTTAAGGGCTTGTCGTAGTAGATGATGTCGGTGTTGCCCTGGGTCCAGAGGAGGGTGAGGTTGGTGGCGTTGAGGGTGAAGGAGTAGGGGCCGGAGCGGAGGGCTTGGGGAGAGGTGAGGGTTTGGTTGACGAGGATTGTGTCGGTGGGGTGGTCGAAGGACTGCCAGACGACGGAGGAGTTGGCGGAGGTGAGCTTGAGGTTGCCGGAGTCGTCGAGGGCGGCGGAGGCGACGCCCCTGTCGGCGGTGTTGGACTGCCAGAGGATGGTGGATCCGGAGGTGAGGGCGAGGTTGCCGGAGGGGGTGAGGGAGAGGGAAGGGGAGGGGGAGGGGGGGACGGCGACGGGGGTGGAGTTGGAGGAGGCGGCGGACCAGACGCTGATGCCGCCGGAGTAGGTGATGGCGGCGATGTAGTTGGGGGGGTTGTTGGGGGCGGGGATGAAGGAGAGGGTGAAGGAGCGGCTGGGGGAGGTCCAGCCGGTGGAGTTGCCCGGGGTTAGGGTTGACCCCAAGGGAATCGTTGCGGCTGCAGCCGGAGACAGTGAGAAGCTCGACAGAGCAACAATAACAAATATTATTAAATTCAAATTCATGCTTGCTTGCTTGATTGCTTCTCCTCTTCTTTGTGAACTAATTTTCCATGGATTTACAAATTTGGGGGAAAAAAATTAAAAAAGAAAAAGAAACGAATCAACACAAATCAAGACTGTAGAAAGAAATCCAACTTACAAACAGTTGTAAGCTTCGATCCAAGAACTCTCAAGTCTCAATAAAGTTTGCTTTTTGAATCTTGGGAGAGATCTATAAATATGCAAGCTGTCGAGATTGGGAGTGAAGGAGACAAATATCTACAATGATAACTCGGGGTTGGGACTTTTCTTTCTAAGGATGCAACGCTGACCAAGTCAACAGTCAAGGCGGCTCACTGTCCAACCCAAGAAACGGGACTTGGGAAAAATGGGAGATGATGACATGGCACCTGCCCATTGGCGTTTTTAATAAACGAAAACAACGGGGAGAATTGTTTTTTAACTGACGACTATGTAATATTTCTTTTACAGGTGACCAATAAGGAACGTTTCAACTTATAGAAAAACAAAAAAAGAAAATTAGAACTCTCTCTTTCTAGAACTTCCAAGTTATTGAATTCAGATTGAAGAAAAATCGAACAAAAAACAAATTAGATTCATCTGGACTATTGAGAGACTGTACTTACCTCTTTATCCGAGTTCAATGTGTCACATTTTGTTCCGGTTATGTTACGCTACAGATGAGATAAACTCCAAGAACTTTTTTTTTTTTTTTTTTTTAAAAAAAACGAAATCTTGTACAAGAGACTCCATCTGCTTCATCATAAATAATCTTCCTACATATAATTAATGTTTTCGGTCAGCACCATCCTAATAGAGAGATAATGTACAAGTATCATTTTCGCTCAGCATCATTTTCGCAATGGATTCATCATCCATTAATTCGTACAACACAACCGGCACAAGAGAAAAGCGTTGGATTTTTAGTTACAATACAGATTATTCAGCGGTGGTTCAACATCTGTATCAGAATCATAACAGCAATAATGCTAGATTTAACAAATTATTGCCATTAGCCAATTAGAACTTTCATGAGGCAGTCTGGCATAATACAAATTTGGCTTTAATTAAAACATTTAAATTAAAATGTTATTGTGGTATAAGATTCAAACTTGCAGGATGACCGGGTCATGAAATTGGAATTTATATCAAGAAGTACTTATAACAGATTTTGACCATTACCAACAACGGTTAAATGTCAATACAAAGATCATAAGAATGGATCATTAAGTTGAAACTTACATCTAGAACAACTCATCATAACTTTTGAATACACCTACAACATTTGAACTTTCAGAATATGTACCCATTCGGCACCACGTGAAATTGTCAACTACAAAAATAATAGATAGCATGATTCAAATCAACAATATGTGAAGGGAAAAAGATTGACCAACTTACTAACTCAATAAAATTTAAAAAAAAAAAAAAAACACCTACGGTAAAAGCAGCAATATTTGATCTATATGCGCATGGACGCTAACAAATAAACACAAACAAAGACCCGTATAGACTGTCCCTTTCGATTTTGTCTTCAATCTTCATACTTAATATAGCAATGAAACAGTCTATGCGGAACCACAGGTACTTCAATCTTCGTACTCGAGTTTGTGTTCAATCTTCATGCAATATGTGATGTGCAACTAACTAGATTTGTTAGTTACGGGAACTGTTACGCAGGACAGGAGCGATTGAGGTTTTACGGTGGATTTTAGATGAGAACTAGGGTTCGAATTATTAACATAAAGGGATAAATATCGAGCCTCACATCCAGATGGCTCTCATGAATCACATACACGTGCACCTACATGAATAACTTCTCTCTATCTCTAATCAACTGATCAAAATAATCCTCGTACAAGGCTATATACAACCTAGCGCTACATGCACACCACATGCAATAAATAGATAAAATAAATACAACTAACATCTGTAATAAATAAAATAAATACATCTAACATCTGTAACGCCCTGGATTTCAAGATAAGGTGAGCGTTCGGCGACGTATCTTAATCAAATACATCAAGCCTAAAATACATGAAAACATATTACAACTGTCACAAATACATATACATATACAATAAGGTAACAATATGGAATTAAAACAAAAAAAATTTTTCCCATAACTAAGAACCAATACAAGTGTATAGGAGAGCTAAACAATCTTTATTTCATCATCAAAAAGTTTAAGTAAAATAAAGATGAGTAATGAAGTTTCTAAAAAGAAAAAAAAAAAACAAAGTAGAAGAATCTCCATCATATTATTTCTGTAACAAATACACTTGTTGAGAATCTGCTAACTCCTTAAAATATGATTCCAGCTGTGATGGGTCTTTCTCCTTGTTAACTTGCAAATCAATATCTGAACGTGCCAAATCAGGGTCGTTAGAACGACCTAGCAAGTATTAGAAGAAAAGAAATAATAATACACAGGTATGCTATGTGTATATGTAAATAAAATATAAAACTGAATAGAATCATAAAATCATGATAGTATCAAAATTTTAACTAACTGTTGCAAAGAATGTGAAATATGGATTTAAATTATATTTGTCTAAAAATAATAGTAAATACACCAATAATAGTGAAACATATCTTGAGTGGTGTTGAAATTTAACGTGGCGATAAAATTTATATAAAATTGTAAAATTATGAATGTATATAAAATATAGATATATAAGAAGAAGTGATGAACATGAGTTACTTGGCAGTTGTCTTGAGGATAATAATGATCAGGGGTACATTTGTATACATATGTCATGGATAATTTTGTAGCAGAGCTATATATAACAAAATGAACATGCATGTGAAATATGGTATCATATTATGATATTTTATTTTTTAGGTTAATTTATTTGGAACTGTCAGAAATAGTGTGTCACATATTTTACGAGTATCCCGTGCATATTTGGGACCACGGCATTGAATCCTGATACCGCCCAAGACGTACCACTAAATACTAATGAACATGAACTCTGATGAGCCTAAACTCCAGGCGCACGCCCTATATACTGATGGTGATCCAGTAATCACCTAGAACCCCCATGATTGGGACACTAAGTTCGGTTGTACAATCTCAAGAATGTAAAACTCCTAAAATATGAGTACAGTTCCTTCTTTGAGTTCCCTCATAACCCCATAAATTTATTTTATGATTTTATTTTTTAGGATATATGATAAAAGATAAAATTTGGTATGTTACAATCGTTGACTAGTTAACTAATCAATTACCATGTAAGGAATGCTTATCGTGGTATGGTAGAATCTTATTTCAAAGAAATATTACAACGAAGGGGACATAATAGATCAAAATAACTTGTTGTTTTGAATAAATAATTATATCACCCACTACTTTACATACTATGAATTTTTTTTGGAAAGAAATCAATTTATTTGCACTAAAATGAGTCTATTTTGAATAAAATATTTTGAAGATAATAATATTAACAGTAAGGCCGGGGATATAACTTTTGAAAGTAAAAATCATGTTCTAGGATTCATAACAAAGCACACTTTCTAGTAAAATTTATAATAAACTTATCATTAGTTGTCCATAGTAGAAACCCAATCTTATGGGCGATTACATGTTCAATGAAAAAAAAAGGGTAGGAATAAAGTATCTTATAAAACTTTATCATTGATGATCCATTTCTATAGTGCAATGGACGTATATTATTATTTTAGTATAAGTTGTAGATGATTCATGTATCATGCCTGAAGGTTGATAATATAATTTTGATTTAGCGATCTAATAATTAATTAATATTAATAAATAAAATACAAATTGTTGGATAACTCTAAGACTTTATCCATGATTCTATTGAGAGATATTAAGAAATGTGACATGTATCTAGGATGTAAATTTTTAACTTAATTGTCAATGAAATAAAGTAAAATTATTTTGTACATAATCTACCATTGTTGGACAGCAGAAAACTTTGATATTAGTTCTTCTAATGGTGTAACTAAATTACTTTTATTAGATTACTCTCTGTAAAAATATAGATGTGTCTAAAGAAAATTTAGTAAGCAACTCCTCATACAAATATTCTTATATATTTTAAAGAAGAACTTATACATGCTCAACATTCCAAATTGTTTTCTTTTCTTTTTCTTTATGGCTCTTTATTTAAATTATTATTTTATTAATTTTATTTCATTCACTCTTTTTTTGTGATGGTACAGTACAGAGAGGAAAATTTTGGTTTTTATTTCTCCTTTTTTTTAGTGTTGTTCATTTTTTTTAAAAAAAATTATTTATACAATTTGGATTAAGGTAAAGTTAGATATGATTAAATTAAAAACTAATTGAATCCAAACTATTTAAATTTGTTATTATTAACTTTCTAGTATTTAGGTTGAATACAAATTTTAAAATAGATAAAGATAAGATTTGTTGAATAACAATATTATCAATACTACCTCATTAACTATTTGGATAATATACTTAAAAAAATTAAATATACAACTAATTTATAGATAAACACAAGGATATTATAGGGAGTAAAATAGGGCGTTACAATTTTTAATCCTTTTTCTTACACGCAAGCACTGTACTTCTTAATGACATTAAAAAAAATTGTTTGGATTGGGTTCAAGTTTCATGTAGGAATTTCTTCAAAATTTCTCACTATGAGCATTAAAAAAAAAACAGAGAAATAAAAATAACTAGCATTTGATGCTAACAAATATAATTGGCATAAATCCAAGTACTTATGATTGTTTCTTTAAATTAAAAGTACATGTTTCCAGTATTTTGTATAAGTGGGAAATCTCCATTCTATAGTTGTTTCGCTATGTTAAGAATTCACTCGTTAAATTTTTTGTTCTCAAATATTAACTTATATGGTTACAGTAAAATAAAATAAAATTTCCTAGAAGAGAATGTAGTTCAATAGGAAGCTCTTAATCCAAGTAAGATGCACTTTATAAGAATATACTATAGTATAACAAACTCCACATTTCTTCTTAGTTATCCTAACCTAGTAAACTAGAAATCCACATTCTAATGTAATTTTCATGTAGCAGTAAGATGGATATGAAAATAATAGTTTATTAGACATAAACACCAATGTTCAAGAATGCGTTTTCAATATGCGTGCGGTCCAGGACCGCATAATGCATAATCGGATTACGCGTCGATATGCGGATGACGTGGAATTATGCGGAATATTAATATTTTTAATATATTTTTTAATATAATAATTATAAAAAATAAATATATTAATGCTATAAAACTCTAAAAAATTATAAATAATAACCGTAAGCATATAAAATGAATATAAAATGGCTCTACATAAGAAATTAAAAAGATAAAAAGACTTATCTCATTCAAAAAAATAATTCATATAATTAACAAATCGCCAAATAATTCAAATAAACTTATATTCTACTACAATAAACTTATACAATTAACAAATCGCCAACTTATATTCAAATAAACTTAATTCAACTCAGTGATCAGTTAATTCTGCAGCATTCTGCAAAATCCAACACAATTCTACAGCAAAATCCAACAACAATTCTGTAGCAATTTTGTAGCAAAATCCAAAAACAATTCTGTAGCAATTCTGCAGCAATTGTGTTGGATTTCCAGCAAAATCCAACACAATTCTGCAGCAATTCTGCAGTAACCCAAATTCAATTCAAATTCAACTCAGTTTACTCAGTTTAAAATAACTGCAACAACCCAAATTAAAATAACTGCAGCAACCCAAATTCAAATAACTGCAGCAACCCAAATTCTAACTAAACTGGAATAATACCCAAATTCTAACCAAATTCTAAATAATCATCAAAAATATTCAACAGGAATAATACCCAAAAAAATAAACTACAAAACTCTAAATAGATCCAAAATCCTAACTGGAAAAAAACTTTACCTGATTAGCGCCGCCGGAGAGCTAGCCTTGAGGACTGCAGCTGCCGGAGGAGATGTCGCCGGTGAGATCGGAGAGGGGAAAGGGCGAACAGAAGTTAGGGTTTTCTTTCGCTGAAGCAGGGACTCGACAGCTCGGGAGATCGGAGAGTTAGGGTTTTTTGGTCTTTTTTCGCTAGTTTGGAGGGACGATCGGCCGGAGGTGATGTCGCCGGTGAGATCGGAGAGGGGAAAGGGCGAACGTAAGTTAGGGTTTTTTTTCTGCTGAAGCAGGGACTCGACAGCTCAGGAGATCGGAGAGTTAGGATTTTTTGGTTTTTCTTCGCTAGTTTGGAGGGACGATCTGCCGAAGGTGATATCGCCGGTGAGATCGAAGAGGGGAAAGGGCGAACGAAAGTTAGGGTTTTTTTTTTTCGCTGAAGCAGGGAATCGAGATCGGGAGAATGGGGTTGGAGCTGCTGAAGAAGGATTTTTTAGATATGGGTTGCGGATACGGGTCGGGTTTTCGGGCTAATTCTCGCATTCGAAACCCAATTACTTTGTAATCGCATAATGTTTATGCGGATTATGCGTCCGCATAATCCGCATAAACGATTATGCGGCCGCATAATCTGATGTCCACATAAATGAGCGCATTGTGCAATTCCTGCGCGTTTTGGGAGCGAAAACGCTTATGCGGGCGCATATGCGCCCGCATAGGGCGTTTTTTAGAACACTGATAAACACATCATTTGATCTATATAAACATAGTTAATATGCACAAAGTACGCTGGAAATAATTAACATGCCTATAAATGTAATCTCATATTGCATCCGTATCCAGAATCATGAATTTATGATATAATCTACCTCATTATGCTCTTCTTATTTTTTTTCTTTTTTTTAGTTTTGTTTCTTCCTCCTCTCTACTGAACAAAGAAGATGAAGCAATGGTGTTTTGTTATATTATTATTTAAAATCCAAAATCTTAAAACATTCTTAATTAACAAATGATATGCTAAGAATAAATTTACTGATCAGTCACTAAAATCAATTTTCTCTAGAGACTATTTGATAAATGAAGTTAAAGGAGAAATTTTTGAAATATTTTAATTAACTTTTCCTTCAAATTAAATTGTATTATATAATAAAATAAATCAAAAGAAAAGAGCAGTTTCAACATAAATATTTTTTTAAAAAAATTTGAGTTTCTATAAAGAAATAATATAGAAAATTTATAAAACAAGAATAAAGCGCTTGCCTCTAAAAAAGATCCACGTTGAAAATTGACAGCTAGTGAATCGGATCGGATTATCCTTTACTCTCTCTTTCTCTTTCCTTTTTTTTTTCTTTTCCTCTTTTCTTCTCTTTTTTTTTTCTTCACTGTTTTTTTTTCTTTTGCTCTCTTCTGCCCTGTGGAGAAGAGAAACGTTTGAAGTTTCTTTTTTATTGTTTTTAATTTTTTTATAAATATTTACAAATTAATTTAGATTAGTTTATGATAAGTTTAGATATATAATAGATCTTTCTAATCCAATCTAGATTCAGTCAAATCTGTTATAATCAAATTAACTAGTGTTTTGGATAAACTCAAATCATAAGATAGATAAAAGATATTATTATTTAATAAATAATTATAAATAATCACTTTAATATTTATGATAATGCATTTAAAAATATATAAATACAAGTATAGAAAAACTAGGTGTTACAATCTCTACAGTCTTAATAATCAACACATCAGTTCTCTTAGCTCAAAGATGCATTAAGGGTGTGTTTGTTTGCATGAAAGCAAAATAGAAATAATAGAAGTAAGTTTACTTCCACTACTTCAAGTGTTTGTTTGATGAAGAAGTAAATGGAAAGTTATTTCTTATTTGGTGATGTGGCGCTTGTGTGGCAACTTACTTTCAATTTTCTCTTCCTCATTTTTTGCTTGGATGAACTTTAGGAAGTAGAGAATCAAGGTACAAAATTATTATTTTTATTTATTTGACATCATTACAATTAAAAATTATACTTTTATACATAAAAACCTAATAAAATATTATAAATCTAATTTTATTTAATCAATTTAATAATATATTCTTTATTTTCTAATACATTTTCTTCTTCCAAATATTAGCAAACAAACAAAAAACATAAGTCTCTTCTTCTACTTCCATATGAAATCTACTTTTTTATTTCTTCTTTCACTTATGCTACTTCCAATTAGCCAAACACACCCAAAAAAGGTGCATCAGCTCAACTGCTCAATCCGATCCGGCCTGACCCAAAGCAGCAGGAGGCACGTTCGGGATACCCGCCCCGCAAACCTTGACAAAAGAAGTACTGGGAAGCGCAGGCGAGTGGTACCCGCTAACAAAGTTGGAAACTTTGAGAAAGCAGAGGCCGGAGCCATCTGCAAGGGCAGTGGACGCGACGCAGGAATTACCCGACAGGCAATTCAACCTGCAAGCAGTGATGCCCACAAAGAACTGCTCCGTCGAGATCTGCGGCGGGTAAGTGAGGAACTGGGTGTTCTGCAGAGTCAACATACTCGAATTCCCTGGACAATCTTGAATCTCGACCTTCCTCTTGCACCCCTTCCTGCTGTCACTCGCATCCACAGGCTCAAAATCCTGCGACGGGCAGCCACAGACGGGCGCCGTATTGTTGTAGCTGCACATCCCCATGTTCCCGCACCAGCCGAAGACCTGGCACTGGTCCTCGACCGCCGACCACTGCTCGCTGGGGATGCTGTTGGACACGCTGTAGGCCCTCAGATTCCCGTCGGAATCCAATCTCAGGAACCTCATGTCTGCGTTCTCGCCGTAGTTGCTGCTGTAGGCGACCACGGCCGGGCTGGAGAGCGAGGCGTCGAGTAGCGAGACTATGCCGTTGGACTGGAGCGTGATCGAGGGCGCGGAGAGGTTGGCGATGCTGAAGTTGGAGTTGATGGAGTTGAAGGGCTTGTCGTAGTAGATGATGTCGGTGTTGCCCTGGGTCCAGAGGAGGGTGAGGTTGGTGGAGTTGAGGGTGAAGGAGTAGGGGCCGGAGCGGAGGGCTTGGGGAGAGGTGAGGGTTTGGTTGACGAGGATTGTGTCGGTGGGGTGGTCGAAGGACTGCCAGACGACGGTGGAGTTGGCGGAGGTGAGCTTGAGGTTGCCGGAGTCGTCGAGGGTGGCGGAGGAGACGCCCCTGTCGGCGGTGTTGGACTGCCAGAGGATGGTGGATCCGGAGGTGAGGGCGAGGTTGCCGGAGGGGGTGAGGGAGAGGGAAGGGGAGGGGGAGGGGGGGACGGCGACGGGGGTGGAGTTGGAGGAGGCGGCGGACCAGACGGGGATGCCGACGGAGTAGGTGATGGCGGCAATGTAGTTGGAGGGGTTGTTGGGGGCGGGGATGAAGGAGAGGGTGAAGGAGAGGCTGGGGGAGGTCCAGCCGGTGGAGCTGGCCGGGGTTAGGGTTGACCCCAACGGAATCGTTGCGGCTGCAGCCGGAGACAGTGAGAAGCTCGACAGAGCAACAATAATAAATATTATTAAATTCAAATTCATGCTTGCTTGCTTCCCCTCTTCTTTGGGAACTATTTTTCCTTGGATTTACAAATTTGGGGAAAATAAATTAAAAAGAAAAAGAAAAGAATCAACACAAATCAAGACTGTAGAAAGAAATCCAACTTGCAAACAGTTGTAAGCTTCGATCCAAGAACTCTCAAGTCTCAATAAAGTTTGCTTTTTGAATCTTGGGAGAGAGCTATAAATATGCAAGCTCTGTCGAGATTAGGAGGGAAGGAGACAAATATCTACGAAGACAACTGGGGGTTGGGACTTTTCTTTCTGGGATTCAAATCTGACCAAGTCAACAGTCAAGCGGTTCACCGTCCAACCCAAGAGAGGGAGTTTCTAGAGTCACACTATTTTTCCCAGCCCACTTAAAAACAACATCTGAATTAAAATATGCTTTTCTTCAATCTCTCATCTCCTTCTTTTCACATTCTTTTCTCAAACTTCATATCAGTTAATAAAAAAAAAAAAAAAAACCAAAACCAATAACTATTCTATCAAATCTTTTTCTATATTAAATTATCTTACAAATTAAATTCGAAAATTAATTTTATTAAGCCTTTGCTTACTCAAAAACTTCTAGAAACAATGTGGATTGATAAAAATTATGAACAAAAAAAAAAAACTCAAAATCCGGATTGACAGTCTGAACTACTCTCCACTGTCCGGACTGGAAGAGCCACTATAAATAAGTCTTTCTTCGACCCATTAGCCATGAAGTCGTTGTAGTATAGTGGTGAGAATTCTCACTACTCATGCGAGCGCCTCGGGTTCAATCCCCAGAAGTCCACTATCCAGACTCAAAAATGTTACAACAACAACAACTAAGCCTTTTATCCCAAGTATTTGGGATATGCTAAATGAACCAAAAAAGAATCACGCCGGATCGATTACTTTGATATTCCTTCTCCATTCATTTCTATCAAGTAATATCTCTTTATTTAAACATCTAGACTCCATATCTTTGCGTATCACCTATATCCATGTTTTTTCGGTCTTCCTTTCATTTTTTTAACTTGTCCTACATTGATAAACTCCCCTCTTCGAACTGGTGCACTTATAGGCCTACGTTGCACATGACAAAATCATCGTAAGCGATTTTCTCGCATCTTCTCATCGATCCGGACTCAAAAATGTTGCCCACCAAATAGTAATCAATGGTTACAAAAACAGCTTAAGCTCCATGTCTCAAAGTCTCATCTTTACAACAAACTTATTTCCATTTCTTTAATCATCCATAAAATCACAAATAAATATAGTCCATTCTCAGGTGGAATAAACCATTTCAATGAACAACTAGATTCATTCAATGACCCAACTCATAAATTCTTTTAATTTGAATAAATAAAAATAAATAAATTCAATGAAAGAACAATTACAATATAGTGCAACTGGACCTCTCTTGCTCTACAGCCTAGAGGTAAATTCAATGACCCAGCACACGCCGACAGCACATTCACAAGAACACTCTCGTTCGGCTTTACTCCCTCTGCCAACATCCTCCTAAACAATACCAACCTCTCACTGAACCAACTTTCCTTCAAGTATCCGCAGATCATCACACTCTAGGAAACAACATCTCTCTCGGAGATTCCATCGAACATCTTCTGTGCGTCCTCCAAGCACCCGCACTTCAACATCCTATCGAGCATAACATTCAGCGAAGCATCACCAAACTCTTCAATCCCATCAAACACAGAGACATCCAATCTGAACCCGAATTAGAGGGCACATGCAGGATCGGGGGTATTGGCTTAAGCTCGGATGAGGATGTTGGCGATAAAGGGGTCGGGGTTGGGGATCTGAAAGAAGAGGCGAGCGATGTAGGAGAGGGAGTCAGCGGGGGAGAAGGCGGTGAATGCGAGAATTCGGGAGGATACTTTAATAATCCTTAATTTTTTTTCATAATTAAATGAATAAACAAATAAACATAATAATTTAAACTATTCATTTTCCCTCTTTTATAACATCCCAAAATCATTCATTCTTCTAACTTTTTAAATTTCATAACTCTCAAAACTTTTTAAATTTCATAATCCTCAAAACCTTTTAAATTTCATAACCCCTCAAAACCTTTGAATTCCATAACTCTCTAAAACCTTCACATTCTATAACTTCTAAATCCAACACTATATAAATCCAATCTCTTTTCTAAATTCAGTCTTACACTCATTCTCTAAAAAAAATTCTCTTTCTCTCTAACTTTGTTGGAACGTCTCGTCGGATCGTTGTCATTGGCCTCACCGAAGTTTTGACAAAAGAACTCATATATTCTTCCTTCCCTTTCTCTACTATTTGAGCTTGGTACTTCTTTCTTAAATTCCTATTGCATTTATTTAATTAGACCCTAAAATTAGCTCACACACTATCTAACGACCCTAATAAAAAAAATATCCACCATCTTATGACCCAATAAAATGGATTAAAACTCATTTATTGATTTCAAATAGAATTTAGAGTGATCCTTCAATTTTAGGCCAAAACATTATTCATAAATCAATTAGGAAACAATTCTCATAAATAAATATAAAATAAAATAAAATAGGAGGAAAATAATTTATCATTTAAATGAAATTTTTATATGCTAAACTTATCCAATAAATCTAACAAACATAAAATCAAACAAAAATATAACCACATAAGAGTTGAATTATATTAATATTTTTTTTTGTTGATATAAACTTCAAAATTAGTATTAATACAGTATATTTCCAGCTGAGCCCACCTTACTCCTCCTATAAACCTCTCTTACCAAGCAAATAAGATTGTAGTTCGATGAGAATTAACCAATTCAAATATTTACAAAATATGTAACTAACAACTTATTAGGACAATATTATAAGTTAATTTTCTACACTAATATTATTTAACTTTAAAATCAATACTAAGTGCTTTATGAAAATTAGAAATTCCCTAAAATTCACCTGAATTTATGATGAATAATTATTAACAAATATATTATAATGTTATGTGTAGATTGCTTCGTGTGATTGCCAATTGGTAGACCTTCGCAAATCGAGGTGAGTTTTTTTTTTACTCACTAAACATGCTAGTTTTTCTTATAGAAATATTACTTAAATTATATCATCTAAATTTGTTATTACAAATACTATTTCTTTTTATTGTTAGAATTTAATTTGTAGAAACTAAATGTGTTATTACAAGTGCAATCATTGACATTTCTGTTATTTCTTTATGATGTTAAAAATTAAATGAATACTTGTTAAATTACATAATATAGTTAGATTTTTAATAAATCATGAAAAAGGCTATAATCGTGGAAACATACTGTTTGCGATATCATTTTATATCGGTGTCTAGAAAATTTATTTTGTATGCTGGTTCTCTAATTAAGAAACGTGCAATGCACCGAAAACCTCCCAGCATCCATACACTGGCCTAGCCGATATCTGTATGATATCTCAAATCAGTAAATTCTTGATATAACCAATTGTGATTTATTGAATAAAATATAAACTGAACGGACTCTATAAATTATGTTGTTAACAAATTAACAAAATCTAATTAAAATATTGTACCCAAAATTCAATATATAAGTTATGAAAACCAGAATTTAGACCTGCATGTAATATACTTAAATGACATTGGGTTGGGGGAGAAACTGAATGATGGAAATATACTCTGTTTCGGGTGTAAATTTGTTAAGTTGTACAACTGAATACTTTGCACACCATGAGTGCGTGATGATTTGCTGGATCATACCTGATTATAATTCATGTTTGCCTAACGGCAGGTCCGATTCAGCACCGGACAATCCATGTGACCATTTCCTGAGTCTGTACAGGAAACAATCGAAATAGTGGTATCCCATCAGTTGGCTTTTCCAATTACATGACATCCTAAATAAACTTGCTATAATTGTGACCATACTAAAATATATTTGTTTTAACCTATGTCACTTAATATTATCGTTATTATGAATTTAATGTTTTTCTAAGACTTGCATTATTATCTGTACGCCCGAAAATTGAACCTTTGATTCCATTGCAAAATTGATGAATTACAATAGGAATTTAGATTACAAAAATTTCGAAGAATTACAAGAACGAGAATATTAGTTTATTCCCTTTTTTATGAGGGTTCGGGTGGCGGTGGAGTCTCGTTGCTGCCTCCGTTGACCGTCCGACCAGGAGAAGATGGCTCTGCTCTTTTCTTTGATCTCACGAGCTCGCCCGAAATCTTCCCAAAGTCCAAGAATCCAAAAATCAAAAGTCCTTTCTCCCGTTAAATTTCTGCATTTTATAGACCGAAGAGACTTGAAATCCGGCTTGATTCCTCCTGAAAAAGCGGATCACGGGATGTCAGGAAAATAAAATAGGAAATAAAACAACGGAAAACAACGAAAAACAACCCGCGGGTGGCAACCCGCGGGATCGCCCCCGCGGGTTGCCACCCGCGGGAACCCGCGGGTTGCCACCCGCGGGAACCCGCGGGGGCTCCCGCGGGTTGCAACCCGCGGGAATCCTCCCGCGGGTTGCTTCCCGCGGGGGTTCCCGCGGGTTGCAACCCGCGGGTTGCATCCCGCGGGGATGGAACCCGCGGGCACCCGCGGGTGCAACCCGCGGATGTGCCCACTTAGCAAAATTAGGTTTTTTTTTTTATTTAATTATTTTTAGTGTCTACATAACCCCCTCCAAAGTTTTTGAAGTTCTGTATTGAACCGTACTGAATTTTGAAATACTTTGGATTTTTTTAATTTTGGTTATAGACTTTTTAAAAGATTTGGTCGATAGGGATAACTGTTAATATATTTATTTATTCCATAACAAGCAGAGGTATGATTTTAACGTACTCATTAGAGGACAAGCAGAGGTATAATGTTAACGTGCTTATTTTAGGTCAAGCAGAGGTATAATATTAGCGTGCTTATTTTAATCCTAACCGTTCAGTGACATCTAGTATGACGAATCAGGAAAAGACAGAGGTGATATTAAACGTGTCTTGGAGCTTAACATATTCAGAGGATCTGGTCGTGATAGGGACAAGCTGACTAAACAGAGGTGACGGTTAACGTATTTAGTTTTGGAATCGGACTATCAGAGGTAACTGTTAACTTGATAGGGAGATGATTTTCGTCAGAGGTAATTTTCAACTTAACGATTTCAAAAGCACGTTCATCAGAGGTTGTAATGTTGGACTTGATGAAGTGTGAATTTTCTTTTCTGTCAGAGGTGAAATCTTAACGTGACAGGGGATTTAATCGGATCTTATCTCATTTGATTTTGAATTATGATGTCAGAGGTATGATTTTAACTTGACTAATATTTTGGAGTGTCGCTTGCTCTGTTGGAGCAAAATGACATGAAAAGTTTTGCTGTCAGAGGTGAAATCTTAACGTGACAGGAGATTTATCTGATTAGGATTTTTAGCAAACCCCCAGCTATCAACGGATTTGATTAGTCTTTACCAACTACCGTTTGAGTTGGGCTAGCCATGCTATTCCCCTCAGCATGGTGAGTTGTCAAGGATTTCGTTTGGGTTTAAATACCAAACTTTTCCTCTTCCCTTTGCCTTAACAGTTTAGGGCAGTGATGTATTCTTATATTCGGATAAGAATACTGTTGTGACAGATTTGTCGTGGGATTTTTAGCAAACCCCCAGCTATCAACGGGTTTGATTTTGCCTTTACCAACTACCGTTTGAGTTGGGCTAGCCATGCTATTATCCTCAGCATAGTGAGTTGTCGAGGGTTTCGTTTGTGTTTAAATACCAAACTTTTCCTCTTCCCTTTGCCTTAGCGGCGTTAGGCAATTCATACTTTTACCCCCAGTATGGTGGGGTTGACGAGAAATTTATTCTCTTCCCGTAGCCTTGTCGGCATTGGGTGATTCATACTTTTTACCCCCAGCATGGTGGGGTTGGCGAGAAATTTATTCTCTTCCCGTAGCCTTATTGGCATTGGGTAGTTCATACTTTTACCCCCAGTATGGTGGGGTTGGCGAGAAATTTATTCTCTTCCCGTAACTTTAGCGGCGTTGGGCAATTCATACTTATTACCCCCAGTATGGTGGGGTTGACGAGAAATTTATTCTCTTCCCGTAACCTTAGCGGCGTTGGGCAAAATTTTTTTTTTTTTTTTTTTTTTTTATGGGGGTTTAAATTAACCGTCCTGAGCTCGTCTTGGTAATTGTTGTGAGCCCAAGTAGTACCTTTAGACCACGCACATTAAATGTGTCGGAGTTAGCTCTAACTCCTTTTTTGTTCAGCTTTGAGCTGAACTGCTCCAGCGTAAATCAACGCTTGAATTTTATCTTTTAAGATAAAACAATTTTTTGTGGGGTGACCTACAATCCGATGGTACAGGCAGTAGTTCGGATCGTTAGTTTTTCCTACTTCTTCAGGTCTCTTGCTCTCCGGCAATTTAAGCATCTTGCGTTTGGTGAGCAGATTGAACATAGTAGCAGTATGTTCATCCTTGAACGAATACTGCTTTTGAAGTCTGGGCGACTTTGCTGTGTTGCTTGTAGTTGGCCATGGTTTCTGCTTCAGTGTACTTTCTACCGCCATTGCCGTTATGTCTTTCCCTTTTGAACGGAAAAAATGGAATGGAGATTCGTTTGCACCTTCTCCGGTTGCAGACTGTTGCATTTCGAGACGTCGAAGTATTTCTTCGGCCTGTTCGCCCTGCTTAAGCAGATCCTTCCATGACTTGGATTCGACCGAACCCATCTTGTCTAAAATATCGGTCAACAAGTTATGTCTGCAGGTTTCCACAAGCGTATCCTGCGTCATGCCATGTGGGCATCGAACGGAAAGTTCTCGGAACCGCTCGACATAAGTTTTGACCGTTTCGCCTTCTTCTTGCTTCGCTGCTAGCAAAGATAATATGGAGACTTCTGTATCATCTTCAAAGAATCGGGCTAGGAACTCACGTTCTACATCAGCCCAAGATTTAATTGTTCCCTGGGGAAGTTGCATAAACCAGGTAAATGCGGGCCCCCGTAAAGTGCTCACAAATATCCTAGTCATAGTTGGATCATTCCCCATGAGATGTCCTGTCTGTGAGAGGAAATAGAAGATGTGTTGCTGCGGCGAACTTTTACCGTCGAATGATTGAAGATTCAACGGTTTATATTTTGCAGGATAGGGTACGGTCTCCCATTCTATGGGATATGGACGGACTACCCCCACCTCTTGTAGCTTTTTGCGATGAAGAAGAGTTTGTAATTGGTTCTCCATCTTCTCTATTCTCTCTGCGTGAGGATTGAGGATAACTTTCACTTCCTCTTCCTCTCTTGAATGAGGAGGCACTCCTTCATCTTCGTCTTCGCTGTCTTCATTTATTTGGACAGGCCGTTTTCCTTTCTGCCGACTAGAAATGGACGGCGATGATTGGTTCTTTCTAGTTTGAGCCAGCAACTCAATCAAAAGTTGTTTCATTTCTTCTATGGTCTCCTCGTGCTGTTCGAGACGTTTTTCTTGTCTCTCAAGCCTTTCAGAGACTTTTTCTAGAAGCGCGTACTCTGGTTCGATAGAAACTCCTTTTGATCCTGGAGTAATTTCCTTATCCGAAAGGTTGTTTCCGACCACCTTTTTGCCTTTATTAACCATATTTGATGAGACGGCAGGTAGATCGGTTCCAGAGCACACCCTCTTTATTGTCCGTATTCCTTTGGATTCGGTGACCCGCTCAAAAACGGACCGTCTCGGATGGCACTCGCAGTTTGATAGAACAGTTGAGATTAACTGTTCGCATTGGCATTGAGGAGTATTCTGTGCAGAGTTCTTCTTCCAATTGAGGTATTCTCTCAAGTCTTGAGATATCTTCTCCTCTCTATTTGCAACCTGACGCCGCTTGCGTCACAAACTTGATTCATAATACTGGAGAGTCTGCAATATCTCAGGGCTGAGCTCTTTTCCAGCATCAGAATGTTCCCCAACTCTCCTGCGGATTCTTCTGGAGTGCACGTTGTCCTGAGTAGTTGTATGGGCCCCAGATGCCTCTGATAGAGAGATTAAAATTTTTGGTGCATGTTGCGTGCTCGCCATAGACGTGCTCGAGGAGACATGAGAGTTGTGTTCATTGAACGTAACCCGTCGGTGGCATCTGCGGGATGCAAACCGCGATTGAAATTGCAGATTTGTACCCAGATTTGTACCCATGGTTGCAACCCGGAGGTTGGCACCCGCGGTTGGAAGCGGCGGGTTGGCACCCGCGGTTGGCAACCGCGGGATGCCACCCGCGGTTGGGAACCGCGGGTTCCCACCCGCGGTTGGCAACCGCGGGTTGCCACCCGCGGTTGGGAACCGCGGGTTCCCACCCGCGGTTGGCAAGAGCGGGATGCCACCCGCGGTTGGGAACAGCAGGTTCCCACCCGCGGTTGCAACCCGCGGGTTTGCGCCCATGGAATTACTTCCGGATTTTTTTACTGTATTGGAGTTTCCTGCAATTTTTTCTGTATGATTTAGGCGTGCTCGTTGAGTTTTACGCCTTAAATTTCTCTTTTGGGAGCGGGTCAGGGACTTGTTTGACTTTTGGCTTGACTTTGGAACGGGCGATAAAGCCTCGTAAGTTTCAACGGGCGATGACGCCTCGTAAATTTTCATAGGCGATGACGCCTTTTGATTTCCAGTGGGCGATGACGCCTCACCTTTTTTCATCGTCACCCGGCGATGACGCCTAGGCTCCGAATCAGAGGAGGAAAGAAATTCCTCATATTTTTGTTGGTCAACTTCTATGACCAGCATCTCAACCATTGAGCCAATCGGCACCCGGTCGGACTGCACCACTAAATTCTCTGTGGTAAACAGAGGAGCTCCCACTGTGGTCGCCAGTTCTTGTACGCCCGAAAATTGAACCTTTGATTCCATTGCAAAATTGATGAATTACAATAGGAATTTAGATTACAAAAATTCCGAAGAATTACAAGAACGGGAATATTAGTTTATTCCCTTTTTTATGTGGGTTCGGGTGGCGGTGGAGTCTCGTTGCTGCCTCCGTTGACCGTCCGACCAGGAGAAGATGGCTCTGCTCTTTTCTTTGATCTCACGAGCTCGCCCGAAATCTTCCCAAAGTCCAAGAATCCAAAAATCAAAAGTCCTTTCTCCCGTTAAATTTCTGCATTTTATAGACCGAAGAGACTTGAAATCCGGCTTGATTCCTCCTAAAAAAGCGGATCACGGGATGTCAGGAAAATAAAATAGGAAATAAAACAACGGAAAACAACGAAAAACAACCCGCGGGTGCAACCCGCTGGTGTGCCCACTTAGCAAAATTAGGTTTTTTTTTTTAAAATATTTATTTATTTAATTATTTTTAGTGTCTACATTATCATGTTAGACATAATTATTACATCACATATTTTTTTTGTATTTATTGGTTGGTCGCTATCTGACGACCTGGATATGCATGTTTAGAGACTGAGTTGAACTCTATTGATCCTAGTGCAAAAGACATGGAGTACTTTGCTGAAGTAATCAAAGATCAGTAGTTTTCATGTACTTAGTTTGAATTAAATGCAGTCTTTTCATATTTTTGAACCTATCATTCCTTAATAAATGTTATCTTAAGTTATCCAGTATCGTTCTTCTGTTTTTTTTCTTTATATAATAAACTTCATGGCTCAATGAATATCAGTTTATTTATCTACATATATTTATTCTTTGTGGCTGTGATATTATAATTGAGGCTTTAGCATATTCAAATCGAATATGTTGCCGGTACCTACTACACGTGCTCATATACCGTATATCGGGAGCGAGGCGTAACAGATACGAAGTTGTCAGAGGCGACGCCGGAGGTGATGGTGGGAGCGTGGAGCTGGCGGAGGTGGTCTATGGAGTTGCAGGCGTGGAGCTAGTGGAGGAGGGTTGAAGAGGGGCAAACCTCCACTCTTCAATTTGGTCGATATTCAGTCCTAGATTTGGAGAGGTGGGTTTAGAGAAAAAAGAGAGAGTGAGAGGAAAAAAGGCGACCCTAGATATAGAGAGGTGGCGTTGGATTCAGAGAAGAAAAGGTAGAGGAAGAGGAAGGAGGCGGAAGTGAGGAGAGAAGGATTGAAAATGGCAGAGAGAAATAAACTGAGAATATTTTTGGATTTTTTTAGTATGTTCACTTAAAAAAAACCTCTGTTTTCAAAAAAGCTGGTGGACACACTTAGGAGGAAAGCTGGGGTGACTAGGAATAATGGTCTGCCTCTCTGGAAACTCCCCACAAGAGACGGAACGTGGAAAAAATAGGCTGCCCATTGGCTATTTTTAATAAACGATAAAAAGGGGAATTGTTTCTCAACTGACGACTAAGTAATATTTCTTTCTTTACAGGAGACCAATAAGGAACGTTTCAACTTATAGAAAACAAAAAAGAAAATTAGAACTCTCCCCTTCTAGAACTTCCAAGTTATTGAATTCAGATCGAAGAAAAATCGAAGAAAAAACAAATTAGATTCATCTGGACTATTGAGAGAACGTACTTACCTCGTTATCCGTGTTCAATGTGTCATTTTTTGTTCAGGTAATGTTACAGACGAGCTAAATTCAAAGAACATTTTTTTTGTTTAAAAACTAAAACTTATACAACAGACTACATCTGCTTCATTATAAATAATATTCCTAATTAATGCACAAGTATTATTTTCGCTGCTAAACAAGAGAGTACATGCATAGTTTTTCCACATTATTCGTAAAGCATTTGGTCAATAATGTCTTTTTTCATTTCTACAGGGATGTCTGGTGAATGAACATGCCCAAATTTCCTTCCTGAAAAAGAACCTCTGTGCGAGCTCTGTGCCCAGTAAAACCAGCAAAGAAACCTACAAATCATGAAATAGTCGCCTTATTTGCTCAATGGTTGCAGGCACCAGTGTGATCGGGCAACGTTTGTACTGCAGCAAGAGATTTATCAGGGCAATATAAGAAGAATATTCAAGTGTTGGCGAGGGTTCAAGTTCGTTCCTGACCTGCGAAACATATTTAAATATGCAAGCGTAGCAGAAAACGAAACCAGAAACAGCGATCACTGATGGATTTGCCCTTTTCTGAGAGCAAAGAGGGCATAGTGTTCTATCAGGTGGCAATGGAATTCCATCCTCGGCAACCTGCAATGGATTCATTCATCAATTCGTACAACACAACCAGTACAAGAGAAAAACGTTGGATTTTTGCAAACGTCTCGAGATATCATGTTGCTAGTTACTTTTCATTATGTTTCTACAAATACACTAGGAAGCAGATTATTCAGCAGTGGTTCAACCTCTGAATCAGAATCATAATAGCAATCATGCTAGATTTAACAAATTATTGTCATTAACCAATTAGAACTTCCATGATGCAATCTTGCATAATACAAGTTTGGCTTTAATTAAAACATTTAAATTAAAATGTTTTTGTGGTATAAGAGTCAAACTTGCAGGATGACCGGGTCATGAAATTGGAATTTATATCAAGAAGTTATCATAGTGTTGTCAGTCAAAATTTCTAAGTAAATAGGATTTTCCACAACAGAACGCGGAGCTAATTCAGTAACTCCGCGTTTGGCTATTTTAGCCTCGCGTTTGAACAAAACGCGGAGCTATTCAATAGCTCCGCGTTAGTTCCGTATTCTGGTTGTTTAACTCCGCGTTTTGACGAGATTATCTCCGCGTGAGCAGATAACCAAAATCTCAAATTGATTGAGATTATGATTTGGACTTATCCAAATACCCAAATTAAATCCAATCAGAACTCTAAATCAAGAGATTTAAATCAAAACTAAGATATTTGATTGGAATCCTTGATTAGTACGAATTCTATTTAGATAGAAACTCTTATATCATCCTAAAGCTATAAATAACCTCTTGAGGAAGACCTAGGGGTCTTCTTTTTGGCATCTAAGATCTTTTTCGAAGGTTTTGGTGAAGTTCGAATTACGCATAGAGCCTTGAACAAATCAAGACCAGAAAAGACCAGTTCTACGGTCGGCCGCCATCTTCAAGAGAAGAGTTCGTCGTCAGATCGTCCAAAGGAGCTGCTTGACAAATCCCATCGCCACACAGATCCCACATCTAATTGTAAAAGAGAGCGATTAAGATATAAAATCCTCTCGTTTGTTCTTCTTTTTCATTTGTTCACTTTCGTTGTAAATCAAGTTATTTCAATGGAAGGAAGACAAGGAATTTCTGCTGCGAACAAACTGGCGACCACAGTGCGAGACGTCTCTTTTACTAAAGAATAGATCGTGGCGCAATGGGACGTCGATAGGATCGGATCCGACGTAGATATGCTGGTCGTTGAAATCGACCAGCAGAAGTTCGAGGAGTACCTCTCCTCTGAATCATATAACCTGAACGAGACACGACACTATCATCGCGTGCGCTCCAATACCCGAGCAACGGGTAAAAAGGTATCCACCGATGAACGGGGATCCTTGGAGACCGCGGCCATAGAGCTGGTGTTCGGATAGGAAATCCTAGCAGAGGATGGCCCCTCTACTGCCGAAGAAGGCATGGAAACTGGATTGACCAGAACCCAACTCCGAAATAGAAATCAGAGAGCAAGGCAAAAAGCCCTCAAAGCCCGTATTGAACGCGAGGCTAATTTCATAGAACGCGAGGCTATGGTCCCTCGCAAATTGACTCGCGTTAATCGCGAGATCAGTCATTATCGTGTTAAACGCGAAGTTACAATTTGCGTTGATCGCAAGGAAAAGCCAGCGTGTGATTCTCCACGCGAGGCTATTGCTGTGCTTAGCGAGAAACGCGAAACCAGTAAGATTTGCGTTAATCCAATATCTCTGACACTCGCGATAAACGCGAGTATAAAATCTCCTTAAAGCCAGCGTGTGATTCTCCACGCGAGACTACTACTGGGCTTAGCGATAAACGCGAAGCCAGTAGTACTTGCGATAAACAAAAGATTTCTTACACTCGCGAGGAACGCGAGGATAAAGATTCTTTAAAACCAGCGTGTGATACTCCACGTAAGGCTATTACTGGGTTTAGCGAGAAACACGAAGCCAGTGCAACTTGCGATAAACGCAAGATTTCTTACACTCGCGAGAAACGCAAGGATAAAAATTCCTTACAGCCAGCGTGTGATTTTCCACGCGAGGCTAATATTGAGCTTAGCGATAAATGCGAAGCCAGTAGTACTTGCGATAAACGCAAGGTTCCCCAGCTCCGCGTAAATCGCGAAGACGATTGGCAAATTGTCATTAATCGTAAAAATCGCGCTAGACGCGAAGTTGTGACTTGCGTTAATCGCAAGAATAAGTCAGCGTGCAAGAATTTTCTTCCACGCGGGGCCAAGATTCCAGAAGAGAAACTTCTGAAGAAACGCCAAACCAGCGTAAAACGCGAGGCTAGCAGAGCTATTCTTCAGGCCCGCAATACAAAACGCAAAGCTATCTCTCAGCTCTGCGTAGGTCATCCCAAATATAAAATCAGGACTGATCGTCGCATCAATGAACCAGAACTGAACTCTAGTGATTCCAGGAAACTTCAACAGGCTCCTGGACCCTCTAAACAGTTGAATGGGTCCCATGGCTCCATGACTAAAGTCACTGACCTCAGGGAGTATCTAACCAAGGAGAGAGGTATAGAACAAGTTCAATCTGAACCTGTTTGTCATTGCCAGCAGCTCATGACGGCGGTATCCGCCGTAATAGATAATTGTTGCTGCAACAATAACAGGGTATCGGTGTTCGACCGATTAACCAAATCGGACAAAAACCCTGCTAAGAAAACAAAGGCTACTCCCTAAGCAGAATGGAGAATTGTAACTTCTAATATGGTCAGCAAGGGTAAGAAAGTCATAGAGAGAAATGATGACTCAGAATCAAGTGATGAAGAACATGATCACTTCACCCGACTAAAATCAGGTGCCATCCCAGTCCGAAATTATAAGAAACTCGTGAAAGGTTCTTATGATGACGATAGCGATAATTCGGTCATAGTCTCTCCTCATTCTTCGGCATCATCTAAATTGAAGTCAGCATCATATATGATGAGCAAATTTGACGATATCGATCAAAAACTTGAAGCCCAAGAATAAATGATTCGGGAGCAACATAAGATGATCGAAGATCTTAAAATAATGTTCTCAAAATTGGTCGAAGATAATGCCAAAAAAGGAAAAGAAACTCCGTTCAATAAAACGAACGAAGAAGATAAAGAAGAGAAAGCCCACTCGACGCATAAGGACGAGGACAGGTATTCTTTTCATAATCCACATGGAGAGAAAATAGAGAAGTTACAAGGTCAACTCGAAGCACTAATGCACAAGGAGTTGAAAGAATTAGGGGTATTAAGACCATATCTGCTTGAATGGGATTTGGCACCATACCCCAAGAAATACAAGCCGCTCAAATTGGAGCCATATGACAGGAAAGGATCTCCCAGTCAACATATTTACTACTTCTTGTCCCAAGCCGGATATTTGATGGGTAATGACCCAGTTACGACCAAGGTATTCGCAAGTATCTTGCGAGGGCCTGCCTTTACTTGGTTTATGCAGCTGCCCCCAGGTACTATTAATACCTGGTTTGATGTTGAGAAACGATTTCTCGCGCGTTTCTTTGAGGATGATACCGAAACTACGGTCCATTCCCTCCTTGCAATTAAGCAAGGGGAACAAGAAATAGTAAAAGACTTCATAGAAAGGTTCTGGGAGAAGTCCGTGCATTGCAAACACGAAATGGTCCAGGAAACTCTAGTGGAAACATGTCGGCATAATCTTAAAACTAACGTGCTCTTAAAAATGGGAGCCGTAGAGTCTAAGACACGGAGAGATTTGCTCAAGTAAGGAGAGCAAGCCGAGGACTTGATCCGTCGAGTTAAAGAGTCTCGTGGATCAAGAAATACTGGGAATAATAGGCCGTACACCCAAAATAATAATAATAAGAATAAAGGAAAAGTGGCAATGGCATCAGAAGTCGCTCCACAGAAGACAAATCCTCCTCCGAACTCGAAGCCCCAAAATCAGAAGGGCACGAGACAAAATAGGCCTCAGCAAGAGAGGACTTATACCTTCAAGACAAAGCAAACGCCTACACTCTTCCACCTGCTCCTGAGGAAGGAAATGTTAAAACTCCCGGAGAATAGATAACCGGAGGACGCTGGTAAAACCAACGACCCCAACTATTGTCTTTACCACAAGAACGTCGAACACCCCACCAGAGATTGTTACCCTCTGAAGAACAGAATCCAAGCACTAATAAAAACTGGAGTTCTGACGCTTAAAGAGGAACAAAAGGTCACTGCCAATATGGCAACCATAGTGGTTGGAACCCATGAGTTCCCCGCAGGGGTGACCCCAATACCAAAGGGGAAGCTGGTTACGAAAAACCATGACCCGCACAAAAAGGCTCAAGAAGGACTTGTCCCCGTAACAACTCAAAAGGGAGAAATCATGTGGGTCCACCCTGATTTACTACAAGATGAGCAGTGGACTACCGCAGAGGGTCAAAAGAAAAAGCGGAGTAGTAATGCTATTTTTGCGAAAATAAAATATGAGTACATAATTGCAGGGGCACTTACAGACTCTGAAGAGAAGTCCGAAGTTATGGCCACTCATCAGGATGGGGCAGGCCCTTCCGGCACTCAATCTGGAAAAACATATCTCAAGGACTACACCAGAGTAGACCCGAAAGATATATATGCGGAACTCGCGAAACCTGCAAAACAGAAAGGACTTCGCTTCCAGAAAAATCCTAGAAAAGATGGAGTCAAAGCCGCTACCTTCAAATTTGATATAATAGCTCAGCTGGCAAATATTCCATCTCGAGTTACGCTTTACGAGTTGCTACGATTATTGAAATCAACTCGTGAGGAGTTGAGAGAGGCCTTGGCAGCCTCTGAGTCATTCCTAACTCAGATTGTCGAGCCGGCCGACAAGGAACCGGACTCTTGCCCCGCTGTCATCAAGTGAGGAGGCAGGTTCCGCAAATCATTCTCTCCAAAAGACATGCAGGTAAGAAATATAAAGCACAACAAGCCTTTATATTTCACCGGATATGTCGGATCCACAAAGGTGGATCACATCCAGATTGATCCAAGGTCTGCACTAAGCGTCATTCTCAGAAGGTTGATGCAGCTGTTGGGAATTTCTCCCCATCGCCTGACACCAACCAATACTACAATATACGGATTTAATACCAATGATAGCTGTCCTCTTGGAAAAATCCGACTCCGATGTCAAATCGGGGATTTAAGAACGGAGGTCACATGCTACGTCATTGACGCAGACACTTCCAACAACATTTTACTGGGACGGCCTTAGATCCACGCCTATATGATAGTCCCGTCGACTCTCCACCAGTGTATGAAATACTGTGATGAAAAAAGAAAAGTCCGGATACTAGTTGCAGATAGGCAACCATTTAAAGGGCTGGAAAACTTCACGGATGCTTTACTCTACAAGCCAGCCCATGAAGTCTCTGACAACAACCTCAACAAGCCTCAAAAGTTTGACGAGAGCGGCAACGAGGCGGATATGGAGTACGAGCCTCTCGAAGAGAACGATGGGGGTGATTATGAAATCAATCCTCACTTAGATTTTAATTTGAATTTTGATAATAATGTAGCTGATGTAGTAGAAGATGAGTGGATTATCAATTAAAACATAAAGTTAGTCTACGAGCCTGCTGTAGCTACTGAATCTAAACCTTCTTGTATTTCCACCGAAGTGGATGGCCTATCCGAACTTGAAGTTCTAGCGGCATACCATTTGCCACTTAGGTCATCCCTCCTCTCTCAATTAAAAATAACCAAGGGACAATGTCACTTCTTTGAAGTGCCTCCTCGATAGAGGTCCCAAAAGTCGATCATTTTCGGCAAAGTAATTACGTCACCTCGATTTCACTTGTATGAACAGAATAACTTTACCCAGAAGCCGGGATTAAACTTTTGAAAAAGGCGACGAAATCTCATACCCTCGTTTAGACCGAGAGGAAAGAGCCCAGATTATTACCAAAAAACTCGCAGGGGGTTGGGCTATCTATCTACTCCTCCCTCACCACCATGCCAATATGAAGAAAGATCTTCGTCCAATGAGGATTTAAACTCGATTGATCAGGACTCGGATATAAGTACCGGCGCCTGGTTTCAATCTCTGACAGCCAATATGGTTTCAGCCGCACCAGAAAGCGACGAGGAACCAATTAATGTTCAAGACGATTCCTGGGGTAAGCATATGGACACTCTATGGGATGTCCGCTTTGAACAGCATGACCCGCCCACAGAAGATAAGCTGGTACAGGTCAACATGGGAAGAGACGAAAATCTAAAGCCCATCTTCATAAGCGACACGCTAACTCCCTTAGAAAAAGAGGAACTTATATCTCTTATTAAGGAGTATATAGACATGTTCGCATGGAGCTACGAAGACATGCCCGGGCTTGACCCTCAAATTGCCACGCACCGGTTAAATATTAAAGAAAATGCCAAACCAGTTAAACAACAGCAAAGGCGTTTCCGACCGGAATTGATGGAGGCGATAGTTGTTGAGGTCAACAAACTTGTAAATCTGGATTCATCCATGAAGAACATCCTGATTGGGTGGCTAACACAGTGCCGGTTCGTAAGAAAAACGGCAAAATCCGGATATGCATCGATTTTCGAGATTTGAACGCGGCATGTCCTAAGGATGAATTTCCACTCCCCATCACCGATGTGATGATTGATAATACTTGGGTTATGAGAGAATGTACTTTATGGATGGCTTCTCAGGCTATAACCAGATCAAGAATCAAGATGCACCCAGATGATAAAAAGCACACAGCTTTCAGAAAGTCGCTGGGGGTATACTGTTATATGGTGATGTCTTTTGGATTAAAGAACGCCGGTGCCACCTACCAACGTGCAATGAGCATCATATTCAAAAAACACCTGCGCAAAACAGTAGAATGCTATGTCGATGACTTAGCGGTCAAAAGCAGGAACAAAGAAGATCTTCATGACTTAAAAATGGTCTTCGATCTTATGCGAAAACATCTGAAGATGAATCCCACTAAGTCTTTCATGGGGGTGTCAAATGAGAAATTCCTTGGATTCATAATAACCTCAAAAGGAATTTTTCTTGACTCCAAAAAGGTGAAAGCGATTAGTGAAATGCCACCACCCCGCAATCTTAAGGAATTAAGGGGATTACAAGGAAAATTGATCTATATCCGGCGCTTCAACTCTAACCTATCTGGACGATGCCAGCCATTCTCCAAACTTATAAAAAAGAGGGTTTCTTTCATATAGAATGAGGCATGTCAATAGACGTTTGACGATCTCAAAGAATACCTTACCAAACCTCCTGTTCTTATGGCACCGGTCCCAGGGCAGCCGTTCCTTATATATGTAAGGGCCATGGATAATACTTTAGGAGCATTACTTGCTCAGTATAATGAGCACGGCTATGAACATGCCCTCTATTATTTAAGCAGAACAATGATCGAGGCCGAACAGCGGTATACCCCGATCGAAAAAAAAATGTTTAGCCCTGGTGTTCGCTGTTCAGAAAATGTAACACTATTTTTCAGGGCAAACAATTCATGTCATATCATGGGTCAATCCCTTGAAAATCCTGATGACAAAACCGGAATTCTTAAACGGCCGATTAGCAAAATGAGCGTTGCTACTATCGCCATATGATACACTTTGTTCCTCAAAAGGCCATGAAGGGACATGTGATCGCCGATTTCCTAGCAGATCATCCAATCTGGTCCAATTCCAAAGAAACGTCATAGGTCAACACAGTTAGCAAAGAACAACCATGGCAGATGTTCTTCAATGGTGCTGCCAGACGGTCTGCTGCTGGAGTAGGGATTGTGCTGATTTCCCCACATAAACATATATTGCCTAACGGTTAGTCGGTTACTCATTAACAGAACCGTGTACAAATAATGTGGCGGAATACAATGCGCTCATTATCAGCTTAAAAATGGCTCTGCAACTGAGGGTGAACTATCTAGAGGCATATGGAGACTCTAAGCTCATTGTCAACCAGATGACAGAAAAGTATGAAGTCAGACATGAATCCCTCATCCCCTATCATCAGCTAGCCATCGAGCTGGCAGGATATTTTGAACAATTTTATATCTATCATATATCTCATAATGAAAACGTCTATGCAGATGCTCTCGCCGCACTAGCGGCAACACTAGCAATCCCGTCAGGTGAAGCTAAAAGCATCACTATTGGTAGCAGAGAACTTCTCCATCCAGACACGGTGTTCCAAACCAAAGAGGTGTGCCAAACAGGCTTAACTCTGGAACCCCGTGATTGGCAATTTCCATTTATAAATTATGCCTTATATGGGATACTGCCAGAGAATCCAAAGGAAGTCGCCTTAATAAAGAGGAAGGCCCCAAGATTTTACTATGACCGTACACTTCGAACTTTATATAGAAAGTCAAGTGATGGTCTCCTGCTACGCTGCATATCGAAAGCAAAAGCAGATAAAGTGCTGAGAGAAACACGTGATGGAGTGTGTGGAGCTCATCAGCCCGGTCCAAAACTCGAAGACCGTATAAGAAGGCTAGAATACTACTGGCCAAAGATGATTACAGAGGCAATGGCATACGCTAAACGATGCCATGCATGTAAGGTACATGCTAACTTCATCCACCAACCCCAAGAATATTTGCACACCACTGTTGCTAGCTGGCCATTTGAAGCATGGGGAATGAATATTGTGGGGCCAATAACTCCCCCGTCATCCAGAGGATATCGGTTTATTCTTGCAATAACCAATTATTTTTCAAGATGGGCCGAAGTCGTGCCCATGAGAGAGGTAAAAACGACAAATGTGATTAAGTTCATTAAGCATCATGTCATTTACCGTTTTGGCGTCCCTCGGATGATCATTCATGATAATGGGCCGCAATTCATCAGCCAGGGGTTCTCAAGATTCTGTGATAAATTCAGAATCAAGGACATTGCTTCAACGCCATGCAACCCCGCGACAAATAGGTTGGCCGAAGCTTCTAACAGGACTATTATTAAACTCCTTCGGAAGTTTGTCTCTTCCAACAAACGAGACTGGGATGAAAAACTAGGACAGTGCTTGTGGACTTATCGCACCACCATTCACACCCCAACAAAGCTACTCCGTTCTCCTTGATTTATGGAAGTGAGGCCGTCTTGCCTCTCGAAATCCAGATACCATCATTAAGAGTGGCCTTAGCCGCAAAGATGACGACAGAAGAGCGTCATCAACAAAAAATTCAAGAACTAGAGGCATTAGATGAAAAACGTCTCAGGGCTCAACAACAAATTGAGTTGTATCAAACCCGAATCTCGCAAACGTTCAATAAGAACGTTAAGCCAAGGATCTTTAAGCAACAAGACCTGGTTTTGGCTATTAAAAGGCCAATGGTTCTAACCCACAAGACTAGGGGTAAATTTGAACCCAAGTGGGAAGGACCGTTTATTGTGGAGACAGTATCTCTAGTGGAGCCTATCGCTTAATGAATCAGAATGGCGATGGATGATGAGGCCGATCAACGGCAAATTTCTAAAGAAATATTATGCTTAAATAAACCAGAATCGTGACAGAGTGACTATCACCTCTGGTTCATAATCCCTCGAAGTATAACTATCCACTTGTTCAAGTTATGCATATGAGCACTTGAACTTCTTTATAAAACTAAGGCATGTGCAATTAGACACCTCTGCCGAAAATCTGGTGATCCTAACCCGATCATCTTGGTATGTGCAGTTCAAGTTACCCATGAAAGGCTTGAACCGCCTCCACTTGTTCAAGTTACGCATATGAGCACTTCAACTTCTTTATAAAACTAAGGCATGTGCAATTAGGCACCTCTGCCGAAAATCTGGTGATTCTGACCCAATCATCTTGGTATGTGCAGTTCAAGTTACGCATGAGAGCCTTGAACGCCTCCAATTGTTCAAGTTACGCAAATGAGCACTTGAACTTCTTTATAAAACTAAGACATGAGCAATTAGGCACCTCTGCCGAAAATCTGATGATCCTGACCCGATCATCTTGGTATGTGCACTCCAAGTTACGCAGATGAGCCTTGGAATGTTTTACCTAAACAAATGAACTATTTTGATGACAAGTTATTTGTTGTGCAAGCAAATTTTCTAGCCAACAAATAAAAGAATAAAAAAAGATATCTTTATTCATCAATCAAAAAGAATGAATTTACAAAAGAATTCAGAGAATCAGTAAAGTTCTCTTTTCTATTACAAGTTCTTATTACAAAAAGAATAAAAGAATAGAATGAAAGAAAGTTATGAATCTCCTAGAAACATTCAACTTATTCGTCGTCTCGTCAATCACTCGACGACGAGTTTCCTCCACAGAGTGTTGAGCCTGCCGGAGTAAATCATCGTCGTTTATTGCCAGTTGCTGGGTCAACTGCTAACGAGATTCCTCAATAGTGCGGCTCCTCATTATGCCCTCCTGCTCGAGCTATCCTTGTTGAATGATCAGCTCTTCCCGTTTCTTAACGGATTCCCCTAACCGAGACTCACTGGCTTCTAGAATAGCTCGAGCCTTAGCAATAGTCTCTCTGGCTCTAAGGATGGCGGCCCGACTCCCCTCAATCTCAAAGTCCACTATCTTCAACCCTCTAAGAATGGACTCCCGATTGGCTTGTAATTTTGCCAACTCCCGCGACCATCCTTCTTCCTGTCGCCTCAATTCCTCTTGACGCGCTGCTAATTCTGCCCGAAGCCTCGCCAACTCTAACTCAGTGATCGCTTCCACATCCGCTTGACGAACTGTGTTTAGCGTGTTTACTTGATCTTCTAAAGCTTCAAGGCGGGCCCGGTAGGGAGCTACTCGGTCTCGTCCCCCAATCCTTTCAATGTTATCCAAATAGCTGGACAACATTGGACGTCCAAGATTAAGGAAATCTCTTCCGTCGAGGATCATCCCGATACATCTCCTTAGCAACCGCATAAAGTCATTAACACTATGGTTGAAGAATTCTTCAAGAGGGTCCACAGTGTCTGTATTTAAAGTAGGAAGCGCTAAGGAAGATGTCGCTAGGGGAGGAGTGGCGTCCGTTGGAGTCGAAAAGGAAGAAGCCTGTCCCTGTACCAGGTTCATAATATGCGGGGCCAGTAAAGCTACTATAGACTTGGCGGAACCGGGAACCCGAAGAGGAGTATCACTAGTGCAGATCACTCGGGCAGCACCACCAACAAGGGTAGATGATGGAGTATTTGCACCCGAAGCTCCTCCTGTGGCAGAATTGGCTTCGAATGAGCACTTCAGATTTTCTTCGTCTCTCGCTGGCAGAAGACTTGGAGCTGGAGAAGTCGCAAGTGTCTCAACAACCATAATGGTAGAAGATATTAATATTGCTGGCTGAGGAGCAGAGAGTACACCAACAACTACTGGAAAGGTCTCTTCGAAGCAGACCATTGGTGTTGGAGGCTGCAGACTTGGGGATGGCGTAGCTTCTCTTGCTGCAGCCTCGACAACCACCTCTGTCCTATCATCACTCCCGAGTTCATCAATTGGGGGAACTGAAGAAGGAACAGAGGGAGGAGTTGTCGTAAAGTAGTCTGCGTCAAACTCATTTGCAGAACTACCCAAACCACCCACAGAGCCAGTTGTGCCAGAATAATCCACCTTCTCCTCAGACTCTCCCCTGGTAGTCGAATGCATCGGCGAGTGGAACCGACCCCCTGCATTTCAGAAAGCAAACAAATAGTGTTACATATAATGATGAAATGAATAATGGACAGAAGATAGAATATAAAAACCATACCAGAAGATACAAGTCCAGTTGGACTTGAAGGGGAGTCATCACTGTTTCCAGGAGCGCACCCGTTTCGCTACCCAGAGGTTGCGTCGCGGAGTGTTCGACAGATTCTGCGGTTGGGAGAGTCGGGACCTCAGTAGCACCTGGAGCTTCAGCAAGTCTACTCTCCTCTGCCGGCGCAGAAGGCAGAGTTGAGGCCAACAAGTCTAAAGCAAACTTGGCCGCCGCCTCTTGAGAGACTAAGAGGGTTTCCGGGGCCAGCTTCTGCTTCTTCTTCGTCGGTTCGCCTATTACAGACCCTCGGCGTTTAATGGCTGGACTCCGGGAGCGGGGAACCAAGTCTTGAGGGGCACCACCATCATTGTCGTCATCATCATTACCATTATCGTCGTCCCCATCAGAGTTGCCCAAGTCTGATGGATCGGCCGCCGCACCAAGGAATTCGTCCATTCCTTTTACCCTCACTCTTTTGGCCCCTTTGCGGCTAGTGTAAAAGGCCTCTATCTCCTTGCAGCAGCTGCGATTGATAGAGAAGTTGGGCACATCGGCATTAGCAACACTGAATCAGGTGCAGAAGCTTAATACCATGCTTAGCTCTGGCGATTTCAGGGGTAGCATAAATTCTGCTCCGGTTCCTCCAGCAACAAAATGAAACCAGCCTCGTACCCCAGCGTATAGATTCACTTCATACGCCAACTCTTTATTTGGATTTCCTACATAAAACTGCGTATATCCAAATTGACAAGCAAATCTGCTCGGGATATACGGCTCTATGTAGCACATGGTGTCTTGCCTGTACACCAAGTGTCCGGGGCGAATATTCAACAACCACCAGAAGGCCCTGAAGATAAGTTGGTGAACTTATTTGCTCCCAATATATCTTTTACTCTCCCCCAGGGAAGTCTGGGAAGCAGCGGAAGATCTCGTAGTTTTGATGATGACGTAATGTCCTGCGAATTTGAGATATGTAATTGCTCTTCCAGACAGAGCGCTCGTACTTCTCTACGAAGAACGGCTTGTCAAACAGGCAGTAGTCCGCAGCACTCATCAGCGACGGGTAGTGCACGACTAGCCACGCCATTAAATATGTATAGGGCATCTCTACCCTTGGGTACGGTGTCTTCACCGTGGCAGCTTCTTTGGCCGCTTTGCCCTTTCCAGCTTTACCTTTGTTCTTCTCTGCTGGCATAAAGCTGTTGCAAAGGGTCCGAAGTCCACTTTGGAGGTTGGCAACCATTGCTGGTACTAGCCCGAATGGTCGTCCATAAGCCAAAAGAACGGCTGGATAGACGACGTTCTTAGTGATAGCTTCCTTAGACAGCGAAGAGACGACACATCTCTTCAGCCACAATATTAAGAAGCCAGCAAGGAGACCCTTCTCAGAAATAGGGAACTGGGCTTGATAATGGAAGCTCTAAAAGACCGTGTCGGGACTAAATCCTCCTTTATTTGATTCGGTCGTATATGCTGTGGCTTCTAAGTTGGAGATACGCTCCTTCACTTCTTTGATACTAACGGAAGGGAGGGCGTCCACGAACCATAGGGAGACTCTTTCAGATTAATGAAGAGATAGTTTACCCACTTCTTATGGCTAATTCCATGGTTCCTTACTCCAGCCAGGTCGGCGCAAATATGATAGTGGCACATCATTTCCCAATAAGTCTGGTAGATGTGCTCATCCCCCGCTTTTAGCATCTTCAATTCTTCAGCGGTGGGGATATATTCTTCGTAAGGGACTTCGCCCATTGATAACCCCGACACTTCGAACATTTCATGGAGAGCGAATCCAAGCTCACCCACCGGTGTAAAGAAGGTGCCGGTTCCGAGGTTATACATCTCCAGCAGGCTGAACAAGTGGTACGCACTTTGAGGCAAGCCAAACTGGACATTTCTAATGGCTTTGTACAAGCCAATTTTCTTTAGGGTCTGCTCATGTATGTGTTTGACAAGTCTGAACTACCACATGTTGCCCGAGGAGTGGATCCATCCAGGCATTCTAAAGTCTTTGGCGGGATACTATCCACCTTTGGCCAAGAATTCGCTAAAGAAAGTCTTAGCACGAATCGGGACTTCACCAACAGGGTGCTCTTTGGTGACTCTACCTGGGAGGAGTCCCGTAATACATCTAGGGAGGGCCATCTTGAAAAGCCCCATTCGCGCCGAACTTGCCGGTCACAACACCATCATAGTCACGAGTTAGTTCAAATTCTAACTCGCGGTGGGAAGAAAGCCTCTGGAGAAACACCAAGGGGTAGCTACGCTCCATGTCAGGCAAAAACATGAGCAGATCCCCGGCCTGATATAGCCACTTGCTCTCTTCTTCAAAGAGAATCTCATCAGAGTGATCCAACGCATCTCCGAAAAGGAATGCGGACTTCTCCAGTATCTCTCGGTTCGTTGCCTCAAAAGAAGCGTTAGTGATAATCTCCCTCGCAGTCGCAGCGCTGTATCTTATCAGTTTCTCCCTGAGCTCCCTAAGACCTGGCTTGAAAGCGGAAAGATCAGTGGTGAAACGGAACTGAGTTGCTGAGTCTGCACCTCCAACAAAGCCAAAGTGATGCCCTTGGGAGATTGGATCTACTGAATAGCCAACTGCGAAAGAAGAATTAAAAGTTAGAAAAGTTTCTACAAATCAGAAAATTTTTCTAAGTATGAAAAATGCGGAGTTAGAGGTAACCCCGCACGAAGTTAAGTGAAATAACTTCGCGTTTACGAACGCGAAGCTAAGGATGATACTTCGCGTTTACAAACGCGGAGCTAAAATTGTAACCTCGCGTCAGAACGTCATAGCAAAAATAATTTCGCGTTTAAAACGCGGAGATAACGCGATAGCTTCGCGTGGAGGAAGACCAGAGATCTTTTCCTTCTTCTCCAAGCCATTTGGCCGGAGTACGGCGATCTCGCCGGTAAAAGAGATGATTGGCCGGTTAAAACCGAGCCAAATCACTCTAAAAATGATCTAAAAAGCCCCAAAAGTGAAATTGGAATTTATATCAAGAAGTATTTATCATAGATTTTGACCATTACCTACAACAATTAAATGTCAATACAAAAAATCCAACTTATAGGACGAATGGATCATTAAGTTGAAACTTACATCTAGAACAACTCATCATAACTTTTGAATATACCTACAAAATTTGAACTTTCAGAATATGTACCCATTCAGCACCACGTGAAATTATCAACTACAAAAATAATAGATAGTATGATTCAAACCAAAAATATGTGAAGGGAAAAAGATTGACCAACTTACAAACTCAATAAATTTAAAAAGAAAAAAAAAACTACGGTAAAAGCAACAATATTTGATCAATATGCGCACGCACACTAACAAATAAACACTAAAAAAGACCCGTATAGACTGTCCCTTTCGATTTTGTTTTCAATCTGCATACTTACTATAGCAATGAAACAGTCTATACGGAACCACAGGGACTTCAATCTTCATACTCAAGTTTGTGTTCGATCTTCATGCAATATGCTATGTGCAACTAACTAGATTTGTTGGTTACGGGAACTGTGATGCAGGATGGAAGTGATTGAGGCTTTGTGGTGGGGGATTTTGGTGGGTTCTTGATGAGAATTAAATCTAGGGTTTGATATATTAACAAAAGGAATAAATATCGGGCCACACACCTAGGCATGCTCAGAAATAAAATTATCAACTCAACAGATATCACGATGCAAAGCTACAAATCCCAGTAAAGGTTAAACCAAATTAGCTCATTAAAGAAAAAAAAAAAAAACGCATGACTAAGATAACCAATATATTTAACTCGTCAAGGTAAAACACAAACAATAAGCAGATTGATCACTGGTCATTCGAGCTTTCTCAGAACTATTCGCTTTTACCACTTAGCTTGCCAAATCTAGTTACTAAAATACGCCCCACTGCTTAGTTATGGATGAAATCCTCCTCATGAGTTAGACCCTAAGAAATATTCATTGCATTTTGGCTAACATCCTCAATCATCAAAATATATACATAAAGATTAAAAAAAAAGATGAAAATGAAAATTAGGCAAGATTAAAAAAAAAAGATGAAAATATAAATAAGGCAACATGAAAAGACATCAACAAATGTTGCCTTTGCAGAAGAAAATTCTGACTGGCACTTCCTGCAAGTATTTCTGAGATGAAGGGCAGTAAACATGATTACCTTGGGGGGAGGTGGAGGAGGCGGTGGTGGGTAAACAGTTGGAGCTGACATTCGTTCTTCAGCAGATTGATACCACCACTCCATCATCTGCAGAAAGTTACCAATACATAGAAGATTATAAGAAAACAAGATGAAGATTAGAGCATTTGTGAAAACTAGAACCATAATTTAAAAAGTTTATGAACATTTTTACAGAATAGGTAAAGAGAAAAATACAGATCTTTTGCATGCAAAATACAATATTTTCCTACATAATTTGATTTCCTTAGTGATTGTGCATTAACAAACAATTTTATTGACTGTGGAAGGATGCAAGCTCTACTCACCTTGAAAAAGAAAACAGCAGCAATCAGACCTGTTTGAGCATAATCTAATGTAGTATATACACAACCGAGGAGTACTCTCTGAACTGCCTGCAATACAACATGCAAGCTGTCAACCTGGGTATCCTAAATAACTTGTAAAGAAACTCTCTTATGTTTCTGAATGCTGACACGTTGCTTACAAACTCTGACATTTATATAGCTTCACTTCCGTACCTTCAACCATGGAGGACCACGTAACCTTTCACATTCGCGAGTTCGAATCCTTGATATTCTGGAAGACGAATCCATCTACCTTGACATTGCAGTACAGAAAAGCATTGTTAAGAAAAAGAAATACAAAATTGCTTCCTTCCATGAAGATTCAGTGACTTTCTCCGTGCAAAAACTTCAGGTGAAAACATATAATAAGACAAAGACGTGCTTTATAATATAGATGAATAATGCAGACGCATTAATGATTCAATATCTTCTATTGGAATGAAAAAAAAATGATGAAGAAACTACATCAGTCTTTTTAATGTGAGCATCATCATAGCCTTTTCCCATCAAGCTGGGGTCTAGCTATGGAGCACACGGCTCCATCAAAAGATTAACGATGGCAAGCTGTCAATCTGCCATAAACCATCTACAATGGTGCCAGGTTCCAGGCTAAGGAAACTGAGGATAAGAGAGAAAAGTTTGCAAAGATAAAAGGTGGCATTAACAGGTAGAACAACCAATCTTATAGGTCATTCATTTTAAGTTCGTCAAAATAGTAGCAACCCTCTCCTAGACAGAGAGGTCTTGAAAGGTGAAAGGTTCAAAGACTTGGTATAGGGCAACAAATCAGATAAGAGGTAGAGGCCTTTCTCATCAGGTCACTGCAAATGCCCACCACCATAAACAAACAAAACATAACAAATGACGTAACAAACGCTCTGGGTCTCAAAACAAACAAGCACTGATATAATAGCAAAGCCCAACAATGCTTGAGTTGAATCACCCAACACATTATACCAAAATAACAACACAAAAAAGTTCAAAAAGTTTATTTCCAGAGATCATACCAGTTCTTGTCCTGTTGCACGAGAGACATGAACTCCAAGAACATGAAGCCCTGGGGTATAGAAACCAGTAGCATCCAGCAGATATAATAGCTGATAAGCGAAGGACAAACCTGCAATCATATATATTTGAGAACTAAAATACTTATTTTAAGAGAATTATAAAGCTCGTTAGCTCAATATATAAACATTTAAATGACATCCCAGATTAGTAGACACTTCCCCATGCCAAAAAATGGCATGCTGCATGTCTGATAAGACTTGAAATGAAATACCGGTTCATTCATTTCCAACTCTTCCCAATGTGTAAACCCTTGTTAAGGTGCCAAAAACAACCAAATAATAACATTATTTTCAATATAAAACTGCCAAATAGACTGTATCAAAAATTCTAGAAGACATTGCATATAGGAATTAAGGTACCAATATGAAACCTAAGTTAAGCCACTTTTTTTTTCACACAAACATTTCCTAAGAAACATCACTCAGTGTTTGAGCGACACAAAAATTCTTTATTAATGCATAAATCCAAATTCTCCAGCAGTCTTATCTGATGGATTTACAGGGTCTAGTTGGTGGGTAAAATATCATCCATTAATTTTCAACGACCTGATTAATACATAAACTTTTTAGCCAAAGAAATTATAAGAGGAGCAAGAAATTTATCCACCTTCAAAAAGGTTTAATCATATAGAAAGTTATTAGTTTAAAGTACATATAGCTTCAAAACTGACAATCGTACTTTCACAGCTTTTTCCAATTTAAGTTCAGGAACACTGATTACAGGTTTTATAAGGGCTATAAACATCATAGCGCAGAATAAATACTAGAGAAAAATAAGCATACGAAACAATGAACTACTCCAAAAGAGTCTAGATGAATTATGGAACAAATGACTACTAATAATTATGGCTGTGTCCCCTAAACATGATTGAATGACTCTGTAATTGAAGCACATGATCAACACATTATATCAATTTATGCATTGAAAGGAGAACATGAGACCGATTAGCTGCATAGAGCTACAAGATTAAAATAAGATTGCCTCATAAAGATAGGTCCCAAGCAAGTGTTATGTAGTTTCGAATTATATAATTCACATCAGCGTTAATTATTAACTTTGACAGAATCATCAAACAGATAACAAATAATTACACAACGTAGCAAACCAATTACCTTCATTGGTTGCATGAATCCAAGGGTAGCAAGCACCAATAACTGCCATAAGTTTCTTTTTAATGTGCATCATACTTGATCCTTCCCCACTTGAAGCTTCAGCTTGTCTACTAGAAATTTCATCCTGATCCAGGAAGTCTACGTCGTTGCCCCAAAGACTTGCTTGAAGTCTTGCTTCCCTTTCTCTGTTATAGATTGAATTCAGTTTTGACTTGATATATGGCAAAATAACCTACAAGAATAGAGCATGTACCAATCATCAGTACTACTGTACCTTCTAAGTTCATTTCATATGCTTCTGGAAACTTAACATTTGGAACCTCAAGATATATATATATATATATATATATGAGGAAACGGGAAATTCACCAGCGGTGAAGGGAGTTTCTTCGCCGTCGCTTAGGTGGCCCAATAAAATTATTACACGTGGCGTCATTCAAGGTAACAAATAAATGAATTCGCTTAACCACCCTTTGAGTGGTGCCAAATGTAATAATTTTATTGGACCACCTAAGCGACGGTGAAAAAACTCCCTTCACCGCCGGTGAATTTCCCGTTTACTATATATATATATATATATATATATATATATATATATATATATATATATATATATATATATATATATATAAGATGGACAATTCCTGATCAACCAAATTACCATGACAGAGTGGTACACCACTAGGAATAGGAAAATGTTTCCTGATATATGGATATAAGGAGTTCACGTCGTAGAGGATCAAGAGTTCTAGTTTTCAATTTTCAAAGCAGTTTACTATAGACTGAAAATTGTCAAAAAAGAGAGACCATCGGTTTATTGCATTCACAGAATCACAGTTACATACACAAGGTTACCAGGAGCACTGATCGTTTCTGGAAAAAAAAAAAGAACATATTTCGCACATTAATGGTTCAGGAAAGTGGTACGCTTGGGTTGGTGCCTTTGGATGTTTATTCAGGACAAAGCATGTTTATGTAGAGAGTAGTATGACCTTCATAGAATGATAGAGGAGTTATTATGATATTTCATGCATATAGACGTGTGCATATTTTGTTTAATTACAAGATTCAACCAAGTCCCACCTCTCCTTGTAAACAAACTTTTCTATTAACCACTTCCCTCTTACCAATAAACCACAATTTTTAGTATGTGTAGTTGAAACAGTATTTTCTCCTTCCAAGTAAACTATTTTCTTGCTCACCTCTGTTATCTTTCTCTTTTCTCTTCTAAAAAGAAATTTTACATTATTTCACTCTTTCCTCTTTCCACTAATTTTGTTAACTGTAAGATCTGGAACGTCGAAATTGCCATTCTAAATTGCTAATGTTCCATAATTTGGAATGTGCATTTCGGATTAAGGATCATGAGGATTCCGGCGTTTTCTCATAGCACAGATCATACAGCACTTTAGCACATTGTTTTCGTCATATACTGTGAACCAAAGTCCACATCAATTACCAGAGCCTTACCTTCCTAGTCTTAAGACATTTTGTTCACGTGCGGAGGTCAGAAGTGAATCACTCTACACTAGAATTACTCTTCCATTACCTTTAGTGAGTCAAAATACACTTCAGTGCCATTCTATGCCACTTAAATTGTACGCTCTGCATTGAACAAAGAGTTCAACGAAATCAGAAAACACAAAGAAGTTTACAAAATCATAATGGGTCCAATCAGGATGCCTCCTTAGGTAACTCCGCAACTCTCCATTAAGGCACCCTAGGCACACTCCCCCCCCCCCCCCCCAAAACACCCACCCCAACCCCCAAAATATATGTGTGTGTGTGTGCGCGCGCACGCGCTTCCGCCTAAAGCGGCAAAAACTCCACCTACCTCTGTCATTTTTCCTGATCGGGCACAATAGCACTAATCTCTAACTTCTAGAGTTCACTCTTACAAAAATTCATGGTAGTAACTACTTATCCTATGATCAAGCAGACAAAAGTTTACAGTTTTTTGACAAAATAACATTTTATACTCACCATTGGATGGGCAAACCAAAACTATATCTCTTTATTATTGGTACAAGTAAACCTAAAGGCTATAGATCAACTCATTGGGCCCGATTGAAGAAAAAATTGAGAGAAGGTGGAGCTTTTGACGATGTGGGAGGAATTTTTCTTTCTACGCCCTTTACACCATTAACCCCACACACGTACAAAAATAAACACAAAAAAGCACGCACACGCACACACGCACAAAGTTTTATGGAACCATTGGTTCATATTCATATCTGAACCTTTTATTTAAAAAGTGCTAGGAAATCATGGAAGAACAATTAAATTGAATTATTCAGTTTTGACTGGGATAGTTCCTAAAACAGACCATACTACTGTGCACTATAAATAAGTTAACAAAAATTAATCTATATATCAAAAAAGTAACAAACTGAAAGACAAACTATTCTGCTAGTTTGACTTGGATACTATACAGAGGATTGGGAACATAGACCTCTCAAGTCGAAACTATAGGTTAGAGCACTAAAATTAAAATCCTATATAGATGTGACCTATTACATCCAAATAGGCTAAATACAAAAACTCGTATGAAGTATAGAAGATTGATCAAGGCCTTAAAATATAGCTGGCTTAAATTAGCCCGATAAAACATAAACATCATAAGTTCATAATCCATGGGTTAAACATCTTTCAATTATATAATTTTTTAGACTTTTTAGATATAGTAGATCACATATATTTTATTGGATTTTAATTTTTAGTATCATAATCTATAGTTTCAACTTAATAGAATCAAGTTTCTTATCCTATTGATAGTACCCAAGTGAAACTATATGCGTGAGTGCTATCAGCATAGGAAATTTTCTTGGTGCTGGCAACGAAAAACAAATCTTTTTGAATTTAATTGGGTTTCCAATACATTTATCTTCATCAACATCATTTTAGGATCACTCAAACCAAAAATCATAGTTTTATAGTTCACTTTCTTTTCTATCAAGTGGGCATAAGATGTTATATTAAAAAAAAAATGTTCATATTTACTCACTTGATGGTGGGGCAAATGAACCATAAAACCAATGTTTTTAGGCCTAAAAAAAGCTAAAGCACTGTAGATGAAGATACAAGAAATAGATCATGATTTTTTTTCCCCAAAAAAGTCAGATTTTCGCTAGCAGCAAGAAAATTTCTAGTGTTAATAGCATGCATCCAGCAATCCTGTACATGTGTATGTGCACACAAACACATATATACATAAATATATATATGGAAAAGTGTGCCTAGGGTGCCTCCTTATAGAGTTTATTAAGGAGGCACAGCAAAATCTCATGATGCAATACCAAAATTGATGATCCAAAATGTTCATTATGATCTTCATGTCCTAAATATGGCGTATAAAAATTCAAACTTTCCATATTTTTACCATGTATTGAGTAGGTAGAAAATGAATTGACTTTAAACAATAGGACAAACATCGATTATGAAAAGGTATCAAGCTCACATGATTTTTATACACTGCTATTTTAGGATAGGGATATCATAATGAATAGTTCATGTCATCGACTTTCATAACACTAAGTAAAATTTAGGGGCATCTCCTTGGACAACGCTCCATGGAGATGCCCTATGCACACTTTACCTTCTATGCATATATATATATATATATATATATATATATATAGAGAGAGAGAGAGAGAGAGAGAGACTTGGCTCCTTTTGGAAGGATTAAGGTCATATCTATCCCCTTCATATTTTGGAGATTCTTATGGATGACCTATACCATTCAAGTCGATCTAATATATTTGAAGTGACTATAAACCATAACTCAAAGATTTAAATTTTTTTTACTATGCATCTAATAGACAAAATAGATGGTCTAATTTGCGAGTTAGTTAGTTTAACAGTATAGAATGTTTACAATCAAACAAAAAAAGGCGTATAAGAACTTCTAAGCATTTGAATCATGATTAAATGGTCGGATCAAGAATTTACATGTCCTATAGTATAGATCTATGAAAAGTAGCACTTTCGACCATTCATTTTGAGCTTACTAGATGCATGAGCACAGAAAAACTTAATTTTTTGTTGTAGATAGTTTAAGTGGTATTTATCAACTTTAATAGAGTGGATCATGATAATAGATGACATATCATTAAAATCCAATGAGATGGATTGAGAAAGGATCCAAGTGTGTGTGTGTGTGTGTGTGTGAGTATATAAAGAGAGAGAGAGAGAGAGAGAGAGAGAGAGAGAGGGGAAGAGAGAGAGAAGTGAAATGGAATTATCATAGTTCTGAATGGAATGGCTCCTAAAAGATATCATGCAACTGTGCAATATGAGTAAGCTGCACAAATGTTTATGGCACTAAACATTGATATAGCTCCTAAAAGAACATAACTTTCCTTCGGAAATACTAAAGAGAATTCCATGATAAAATAAAGATATGATTTGAACACAAAACAAATTCTGAAGAGCAATTACATGAGCACTGGCTTAATAACACTATCAAATAGCTGCAAAGCGGGATATGATACCAAGAATGCAACTGAGAGAACTTTTTGGCGCTTCCTTAAATTCGAATGGTGGGACATTTCCTTTGATTCAGGATTCAAAGAACTTTTAGTTGATGCAACCTTCACTGCTCTCCTGCGTAGACCATATAATGACTCTGAGAAGGAAGCATCTGAATAAAAGTATAGATACATAATATCAGTGGAGCAGAAATGTCTAGTTGGAATACATACAAAAACATACATAGATTTCATGAAGAAATCAACTATAACGAGTCTAACCTAAGATTGACCTATTAGCTGATACTATCCCCAAGTCACACACGCACGCACGCGCACACGCACACACACACACATCTTAACAAAGTCATAAATATACATATGTTAATGAAGTTCAAATGTCAATAACAAAACAAGTATATCTTAGAACGAAAATAGAGGATTGGTAGGCAAACAAGTGATCTAAGGTGTATTAGAATGAAAAATGCCAGCCTTCCAATATTGATCCCAAAATAAAACATTTAAAGTAAAAGTCATGAGTTTAACATTGAAAGTTTAAAGATGGTTTTACAGGGGCATGCAGTGAGGAAGTTCAATTTCATTTATTATCGAAATAGGCTAAAAAGGGCTTTTCTTCAACTAAATCTAATTCAAAGGCTACTGTGATCTATGTATGTTTTTAAATCTACTTATAGCAAGTTCGACCAGCACGGGGGATATCCTATTTAGTAACTATTGGTGGATGGACAAACTCCTATTTCTAAATCTACTTTTAATTTGATGGGCATTTTATCTCCAATATAGGTTGCATTATCTATCTCTTCTATCATTTTGCAAGAATGAAGAAGTCCAGGATAGTTTGAGTAGTAGTCATTAAAATATTTTGTTAAACTCATTTTTCTTAACCATAGTTTGTTGTAAACTAGATTATGCTTACTCTTCCCGGACCTTGCCTCAAAAAGAGAAGCTTGTATGAACCTTCTAAATTAGCAATGGGAAGGCAATGGTACCTATGATCTTATTTCACCATGCTATTGATTTCTGAACTTCTTTTACTCAGAAAACATAAATACTAAGTTTATTCTTAATAATGTTGAAAATAACGCGTTATGAAACTCGTTATGTTGCGTTATGAAACCTAACAGAACTTTAGAGCTACGTAACAACTGAAAATAACTCAATGCACCACAACAGTACGTTTTTTATGTTATTTTAGGTTATATTAAGCAACGTTACGTTAAATTACGTTATGGTACGTTATTTACAATTATTTTCTTAGTAATTATATATTGATGTTGATTATTATTTTAATTATTAGTGAATTACTTAAATTTTCTTATTTGATTAGTTGTTGATTTGCTTGATTGCTTGTGGCTAACTTACTAATTTGTGTTTGTTTTCTTATTTGCTTGTTGTAATTTATCTTCAGTTGCTGAAATATCTTACTTGCTAATTCTATTGAATTTTTAATAGAACTGAAATCAATAATTAGAAATAAAATAAATTGAACATTACAAACTATAAATTACAATAATGATAATAACTGAATTGAAATAAAAATATTGAAATCTTGTTTTCTTGTTTAGATGATGACTGGAATTACGACTACAGACTTAATATAATTTATGAAAAATGTGAAAATTATTGTAAAACTTAATATAAAATTAGAATAGATTATGTACTATAAAATGGTTGTATATTTTTTTAGAAATTTTAAATTTATTTTTCAATTTATAAAAAATATTGTATATAGTTTTATATTTATTTTTATTAAATAAATAGAAATTTGCATAACCTACGTTATGCGTTACGCTATATGCGACATAACCTAACAGAGGCAAAAACGTTACGTTACCGTTATCGCTATTTTAAACATTGATTCTTAATGTGTTGATTCATTTGGGCATAACTCCAAGCCAAGACTTCTGTGTATTCCATGAGAAAATGGATTGAATGCATATATATTTTATCATATAATTGATAATTATATCTTTGTTGTTTAAAGATATCTTTACAAATCCAAGGTTAAGCAAACAAATGGAAGGATGATGATAGTGTTATTCGATACGGAAGAGATATATATAAGCAGATACTCGGTAAATAATTTTGTGAACAAAAACAAGGAGGTAAAAAAGTACAGTAAATAATACATACTGCAATACTAAAACAAATACTTGATTTGTTTTATATATCTCGAGAAGATATTTCAAACCAAATTTGAAAAAAAAAAAAAGTAGCATAAGTTAGGTATTGTCTAAGGACATATAGGATAAAGAAAAATGTCAACAACTCTTGCAATCTTATCCTTAGAAAAATGTTTTAAAAATGAAAAAAAAAATTGGGTGTAAAAGTTTAATCAACTTTCATACTAATTCTATGAAATTTATTCATTTACATGTAAAGCAAAAGTAACTTCAACTGTTAACACCAAAATATTGAACGTAAATTGTTATGTTATTAGTTAAAATCTTCAAGATATTTTGATTATATTATGTCCAGAAGTGTTTCAAGAAAAGAAACCTTTTCAAAATGTTGTATCGTTCTTTTGTTAATCTTCTTCCATGTCTATCATTTATTTGTGTTTTATATTTTTTGAACTAATAAATTTTCAAAATGAAGAATATTAACCAATTATATCTTCTTGATTTTCTCAAATACTAGAATATTGTTCAAACTACAATATCGTAAAAGAGGATATAGATTTTACGTGGACTAGTGATTATCCTTTGGATATAATTATAAAGCCTTCTAGAATTTTTCCCAACTCAATAAGCAATTCAAATATTAGTGGTACTGTAACTGGACCATAAAACTTAAAAGCAAAGTTTCACAAAATCCCTTCTCATCAACCCGTTTCACATAGTTTAAGCTGAATATGTTTTCTACGCAACATGCCCTTGGCGCCCGGTACACTTTTAAGATAGAAATATGTCTAATATGTGTTTATCAAATTCCATTTAGGGGTCATTTGGATGCATGCAAGTAACACGGCAAATTGCAACATGAATTATTGCAAGTGACATTATAGTAGAAGAAATTACTACAACTTGTATCACTGCATTCGAATTGAGAGTTGCAATTGGTAACAAGACTTGCAAAAAAAAAAAAAAAATTAAATCACTATTTCTTATATTTGAGTACTTTGAGAAGTATTGCATTTATCAACATTACAATCGGAGTTACAAACGAAAAGGGTCATACACATTTTTTTTCCAGTTGCAACAAATAGGCTGTTGTTTGTAATTGTAACCACATCCAAATAGAGAAAATTGTGAATTAAAGCAACTCAAGTTACAAACAGACCCTTAATATAATTATAGATAATCCATTTATGCACCATGACTTGACCAATCAAACATGTAATGAAAACATATTTTACAAATTGGATTTGCTCATAGATGAACTGAAATAAAAAAAATTCATACACAGATGTCAATAAAAGAATATGGATTTGCATAATATTAAAATGCATAAATCTTAGATTTAAGGGGGTGCTTGGCATGTAGAATGTGGAAGGAAGTAGAGGAAAGCTAAAGAATCCTCTCTCTTTCTCCTATTTTTTCTAATCAAGAAGATAAAGTATAATAAACAATTGATATTATGACATTAGTCACCTCAACTTTCTCTATAAGTACCATGTGCCAAACAAAGAAACTATAATGCAATTTATGCTTTTTCTTCCATAGAATTGGAAATTATAGAGAATCTCTACTATGGAATTTGCACTCTCTCTTCCATAGAACTGGAAAGAGGAGAAAGTCTCTACTTTTATTCTTTTCTTCTCTCTAAACTTCCTAATCCTAAGGTTACACTCCAGAAATATGGATCATGCCAGACAAATTTTCAAACAATAAAGTGATACTAGTAGTTGTACCCTACTTTCAATAACACAAGCACATATCACTTTCAAATATATCAAATATAAAAGCAAAACAAGTATATAAATCTGTAATAGAACCAAACCTGTAGTACGCAAACTATGAGTCTCGAGCACAAGCATTAACAAGGCAAAGAACTCATCTTCATAATCTAGCACGTTGTGGAGAAAGGGCCTTCTCAGGGCAAATACCTGCAATCAAGTAACAACAGCAAGCATTATGGAACAAACAAAGGCATAGGACAAAATTTCTACAAAAAACTTAAAACGCTAACAGATACACTGATGGGCATCACTCTACACAACAGAAAAAAAGTCAACATTTGCTAAGTATGCTTCCTTGAAACAGCAGGAAGAGATAGCATGGAAAAATTCCATTTTGGGATTTTGTAGAAACGGGAAGATGCACTCGCAATACCAAGATATGACGATAAAGATAGCATCTTTAAGCCAATTTCCCCAAAAACTCGTAAAAGGGTGCTCCAATTTAACTGTCTCTATAACAAAAACGAGCCCTAATGTGGAATTGAAAAACCCTAGTCCAGAAGGAAACAGTACTAAAGTGAAAAATAAAGATAGAGAGGGGGAAATTGCAAAGTGGGGGATTAAATTAGCCTACCCCGAGAGAGTAGGAGAGGGCAGCCCTGAGGCTAGCGGGGAGCTGCTGAGCGGCCGCCATCTCGAAGAAGGTCGGCCGAGTCCCTTGACCTCCCACTTGAAACAACATCTCATAGAACAATACTTCAACTCTCGATCGAATCGATCAAGCAATTCTAGGGTTTTCGAGATGAAATGAATTTCTCCTTTCTTTTATTATTATTATTATTATTATGATGATGTCCAGGTTGCTGAAAAAGCACGAGATAAGAGTCCTTGAGTGTTGCTAGATGCACCCCATACTCTTGCTAGTGGGCCCCAATTTCATAGTGAGTCCGACGATAGTTTTAAAACATACCTATTTCTTTCTCAGTGAACCTCTCCAAAAATGTCCCTCTAGCCTACAAGCCCATGTTTTTTTCAAAAATACCTATGTAACCATCATGCATATTTGAGGGAAAAAATGGGGTTCACAAGGGTAAAAAACCGGGGGGGGGGGGGGGGGGGGGGAGAGAACAAGATGGAGATCATTGAGAAATTGGGGCTTACTAAGGAAAAAAAAAAAATTCGCATTTAGAAAAAAGGTCGCATTTAGAATTTGCTTCTCAATAATCGCTTCCTCCCGCTCTGGCTTCTCCCTTTCTCCTTCAATTTCCTCTGTCCAGATCGCTCCTAATCTCACGCCTAGAGCACCCTCTTCTCTTCGGCCCAGTCGTCTGCTGCGAAAAGCAGCCCACACTACTGCAAATACGACGTTCTGTTCCATCTAGTCAAACATACAATACTATAAATCTAACGGCCAGTCGGGGTGCAACCGCGGCCAGAATGTTGACCGGTCGGAGCTACCTCCGGACACAAATTATATTGAACGGGATAGCAGTCTCGTCCAGTGGGCAGTTTGGCAGGTGTCTCCAACCGCCCATACTTAATTCGTATTTTGGTGCAAAACTTGTTGGTCGGAATGTACACTCCAATTTGGATTTTTTCTGGACAGCATGTACGCCCGGTCTGGGCTTTTTTTTGGTCGGGGTTACAGCCCCGATCAGAGTTTTTAAACCATCTTTTGTACGCTGCCCTCTGCTTCATCGAGTTCTAGTATGTCCCTAAGTATGGCAGCTCTTTAGTTACTGCAAATAATGGAGGTAAGTTGATTATTACAATCATACTGATAAGACTGGCATTGTAAGTGTCATTAATGACTGTAATGACATTATGCAAGAACTCCATCAGAGATCTCATATGAACTCCTTCCACCTCCTTCTTTCTCCTCCCAAGGCACTCTCAATTTTGCATTAGCTTCACAAACAACACCAATTTTTTTAAACTCGAAAAAGTAAACTCTAATCTATCAAAGTCAGAGAGGGAAAAAAAAAAAACAAATACTAAAGGAAATGTGTCAATCTATGTAAGTATTTTTCTTGTAATAGCATCATGAAGAAGAACCTCATTCTCCATGAGAGATACTTGTGATCTGACAGCTATTAGCATCATAATTATTCCTTCTTATAACCTCTTGAGTTGGGCCATATGACAGCAAGACGTGAACTTGTTCTTTTCAAAAGGATGGTTGAAATTAGACAAGAAGATTTATTCATTTTTGTCAAAATTGTAATCATTTTCTTCAACTTCTTCTGAGCTCTCAATCAGAGAGATTTCTGCACCAGATTTGCAAAAAAATAAACGCAAAAATTCAAATAAGACTTAATAATTGCATGCAACTAATGAGATTCAAAGTTTGGATGAGATTTAAGACTTGGGAGATTGATTTTTTTTTTTTTTTTTTTTTTTTGGGGATATTCGTCGTGCGAATTTGAGAAGGGATTCGAAGGATTCGAGGCTCACTAAGAAAAAGATAATAAAATAGAGGAAATGGGGTTCACTAAGAAAATATGGGTAATGAAATGAAGGGAATATAGCTTACTAAAAAATAAGTAAGAATTATTTGGTCCAAAAATAAAAATAAAAAATTTGTAAATAAAACGGTTTACGAGACTGGGACTCACTATTTTTCATCTAGAAATTTCCTTCTTGCAACTACCACTTTCTGCTTTTGGGGATAAATGGGATCATTGAGATGGGAGATGATGCCTTGTGGGCCGCAATTGGGCCATGTCGCGTGGATTCTAAGCTGGTTTTTTGCGGGTCCGATATATCGGACGGACACCCTCTGGGAAATTACTTGGCTATAATTACAAGTCTTCTGATTTATTTATGCTCTATAGTGAGAGTGTGAATGGGGGTTAAGAGTAGGGATGAATAATCTGACGGGCTACTGGATTTCGGATTTGACTGATCGAATCCGACGAAGTAAACTTCCAACCAACTCCGACTGACCTTCGACTGATCTCCAGTCGGATGGAGGCGGTCAGTTCTTCACGGAGTCAGTAAACATCAACAACAGGAAAAAGGTCAAAAAATAAAAATAAAGCTATTACTAAGAGAGAAAGGAGCCTTACAAATTCCTCCATAGAACCCGACCAACAATTTTATGGGTTCCAAGGAAATGACCGTTCGAATTTCAACATCAAAGAGATCGTTCGAATTTCCCTAATTTCAAAAAGGAAAAAAATAAATCATGTCGGTCGGAATCGGAATTCGCAGGATCTGAAGTCACCGGCCGATTCTGAAAAATGCATCAAGAACCTGAAATGGCTCCGACAGATTTGCGATATTTTATCCCGATCGAATTCTGACCGATACCGATCGAAGTTGGGCGGACAATTCGGAGCCAATGAAGATGTTCTCCTCTAGGGTCATTCTATGTCAGTCATATTCAAAATTTTAAATTCAAAATTTTAAATTAAAAATAATTTTTTTATTTTTTTTATTCCAACCCTAGGATCATTCTATGCCAGTCATACTCAAATTTTTAAATTCAATTTTTTAAACTAAAAAAAAATTTTTTATTTTTTTTATTCGAACCCTAGGGTCATTCTATGTCAGTCATATTCAAATTTTTAAATTCAAATTTTTAACTTAAAAATAAATTTTTTATTTTTTATTCACAATTTCGACTATGAGCTTGGGATTGAAAGTGTAAATCTGTCCATTCTCATTCTTACCTATATCTCCTCGGTACAGAACCCCCATGCATAAAAATCACATAATTAGTAAATATAAGAGCTATAGGACTGATATGATAGCTGTATCTCCTCTGTACAGAACCCCCCATGCATAAAAATCACTTAATTAGTAAATATAAGAGCTATAGGACTGATATGATAGTTATCTTCGGAGGATGACAGTACAGTAACAGCTGCTCTCTTTTTTCTTTTAGTAAAGATGCAGTCACCCTTATTTTCTATCTACACACAACGATACAAGTGGAGTTTTGAATTTCAGACCTCTTACATACTTCGCGTGATATAAGTAGGATTTGAATTCCCGACCTTACACTTTGTAAGAGGTTATGCACCACCGTAGTACTTGTTACGAAAGACCTTCGAAAATATTCAGGAAGAACAAAGAAAATTTGAATAAGATGTTGAATATCAATCGATAGCGCAAAGTATCATTTCAGAAATCCGACATGATACAAGGCCTTATGTCCGCATAATATGGATACTTACATTACAAATCTTGCAACCCTACCGATATTTTACTGATACATCAAATATTTACATTCGACATTGCCCATTTTTTGATAGCATAAACCATTGCAACATAGATCACCAGCCAGTTCCAATTCTGACACGAAACATGCTAAGAAAACACTGCTAATTTTAAGTATCACGTTATAATTGGAGTGCAACCTACGAGTACAAAGAAGCAGAAAGGAAAAAGTTCTCCACAAAACCTCTTGAAGAGGTGGCATATCTAGGAGAAATACCTGAAGAGGTCATAAGCAAGGCCCAGATGATTTATTTTACGGTACAAGACATATCTCACTACCCAGCACGACAGTCCATTGAGCAATGTATATGTTCTGCTAAAACTCACTCCCACTTCAGGCTGATATCGACCATATTATTGAGAGTCACATGTTATTAGTCGCCTCATGCTGATGTTGTGGACTTAAGCCTCCACTTCTTCACCTCTCAAGCGCTTGCTGCGTGGTGATGATTGAGATTTGTTTGACTGATCAGGGACGGCCATCTTGTCCTTCTTACCCACTTCCCTCGAGCCTTCAGTTGTGTATGTCGCTTCAGCAGCGCCTTTTCCAGACTCCTCCAGATCCGTCTCTGTGAGTTCATTCTGGGTGGGAGTGAGGTTTGAAGATTGGGTGGTTGGATCGTCGTGGTTGCTTGGAGGTGGTGTGAGCTTGTCGATGCCTGATTTGCACTGCTGCTCAAACATCATCTGGAGGTACCTCCCTTGTTCTTCGATTCTCAGTTGCAGCTTCCTCTGAATCTGATATTAGAATTCGGAAAAGCTGATACCGACAATAAATAAACCTGGGATTTTTATGTATGTCTCCAACAACTAGCATTTTTATTGTGGAAAGGGTAAATGATCCTCTTTTGAGATGATCTCTCTAAAAATAAAGAAGCCAGAGAGCAAAGTATGACGACACCCGACAATTTCTAGCAAAAAAAGTTGGCCATTTCGATCTTGAATTTCCTCCATAGGACTAATTCATTTGATGGGGGAAAGTGTTGACAGATTACGACATCAAATCCAATCAAATTGGGAAAAATCTTAAAAGATAACGACCTGAAATCCCTTCAAAGAGTCTAGAAATCCCTAAACTACGTTATATACAGATGTCAAGAAAATTAAGGCTCCGAAATTTAAACCATACACCCAACGGATGAGTGTCAGTCCACAAGAAGTTGCAGACGCAAACATGTGTACGAGTGCCTTTTTGTGTGAGGTATACCATTCTATAGGTGTGAATTGACAATGACCGACATGCATGTCAGTGGATATCCTTGCATAATAAAGTATAAAAGGCACATATCAGACGTGCCGGTCATGAACTACCACCATATCACATGAAATTAGTGACAAAAAGCAACCAACGCAGAGCAAGCATTGTAAAACAATTGGACAAGAGATTTGGCTTAGTAGATGCAGAGGTACATGTCGAAATCTAAGCCACCTAGGAGGAGCCTGAAAACAGTACATACCTCAAGTTGTTCGTGAAGCCGTTTCTGAACTTCCATCTGGAGTCGGAGTGCTTCAGTGATCTCCATACCCCTATCAAGAAGAATAACAACTAGGTGAAACTTCCTTCCAAAGAACCAAAGACAGATAATTATTGGACAAAACTACCATATTTTATAATCATTATAAAATTAAGGGTATGTTCTTCCTAACTTTAGTTAATAACTTTTTTCCTGCGAACAAGATAACATTTGGTTTATCAGAGTTACTGAGATGGCACGAGATTGCTAACACAAGGTTACAAATTTAGTTAAAGATGGTTGTCCTACGTCTTGAGGTCTAGAGATGAAATATCATCGAGTGGATTGCTTTTCTTTTCCGATGTCCCTGCACATATCAAAGAAAACATCAGCTTCAGAGAAATATCATACTCCAATCATCACATTAAATGACTTCTAAGCAAGTTAAGGAGCATACTTTATTCTCCTCTATAGTATTCACCATTACACACATGCATGCACGCACGTGCGTGCACAAATGAGGAAATAAAAAAAAATACAAAGGCTATGACATAAACATTAGAACTATGTATTTGCTTTGTTAAAAAGTAAATTGTTAAAAAAAATAGGAAATGTTTAAATGATGTAATCAAAGGTAAGGAAATGATGATCAACCTTCAGATGGATCAGGTCGACACCGAGCTGTTCTATATTTCTGCAAAAATAAAAAAGGATGGTTATAAATGAATTGTCATGTGAATAGATATCCAGAAAAAACCGAGAGCATACCTGCAAGTGGCTTTTAACATGGTATATGGTCAATCCATCCACTTTCATTAGTTTCCACACACCTTTAGGAGTAGCCTCTGTAAGTGAAAAATACAAATGTATGAAATATTATAATCTTTTCGATGAAAAACTCAGTGAGTCATAAGAAGAACATACTTTCACTGCCACCAAGCTGATTAACAGCATCAACAAAGAGTTCATGGAGTTCAGGGGTCCACCTCATGCGTGGTCTAGCTGGAGCACCAGTAGCAGAAGTTGATGGACTGGTGACAGCAGCTAGCTCTCCAGAATGAGAAGGAACCATCTGATGAACCTGTGGTTGGTGCACTGAAACATTTGAAGATGCTGGAGCTGCTGGTGCTGGGTACGCAGCCTTCGGAGAGAAAGACGAAGTCAATTTTTGCAGTGCATGCATACAACCAAAGGTTACCAAAACTTCATAGATTCACTCATCATCATTATAAAGGAAAAGAAAAAAATGCATTGGCTATAATCAAATTAATGCAATCATAAAAAAAAAAAAAAAAAAAAACTCGGTTCACCAATCACGTTTATTGCATACCTGTTTCTAAAATGCATGGCAATCAGATTGCTGATATATATTAAAAAAAAAAGAAAAGAAAAGAAAAGAAAACGTAGCAGTTGTCTTGTTAACTTAACCCACTGTGAAAAATATAACGTTTTGATTCCACTTAATGGTTATCAAACAAAAGTTCTAGAAGACAGATAATACAAGTTATTTCTTTAACAGTATCTCCTATATGAGATAAATAGTCTTCTGAGTTACGAAAATACCTTGGGTTGAGGTTCAGTAGCACTTGTATCATTGAGAATATCCTTCCACTCCTCATTCTCTAAGTCCGCCCACCACTCATTTTGCTGATTAAGGTCATCAGAAGCGATAATCGAACTGCTTTGGATTTGATTGTTGCTAGTGGTAACCTCACCAGGGTAATCAAGCATACCCTGCAATGGAGCCTGACACCAGTTCATTTCACTGGGGTTGCTATTGTAGTTACTCAATGGAGATGGAAATGTTCCTAGATGCGATGAACGTGTTGAAGGCAAAGATGCACCACTGTTTTGTGGTTGAGGCATAAATGGAGCGTTATTAGGCTGTCTAACATGGGATGAAATCGAAGAAAATTGGAGACTTGAAGTGAACCCAGGAACTGATGAAAGTATAGGTCCAACAGCTCCATTGTTGGAGAAAGATGTGTTAAGAGGGTTAACTGGATTGTTTCTCAGCCCCCTCTCCATTGAAACTTGTTGGGAATTCGGCAGTTTAGGATAGTTCTCTTCCAAGGTGATAGGTAGAACAGGAAGAGAAGATGACATAACTCCAGAAAGTTCGGTATTATTAAGTTGTTTCACAACCGATTTCTGCATTGAAAAACGCCAACAGGTTTCCTATTCTTTCCATGTGTTTGTTGTCTGCAGCCTTCCCTCTTTAAAAATGTCTTCCTGCCAAAATGGAGTGTGGTGTCAGACTACCTTTGTAATTAAAAGTTAATATTAATATCAACCGATAAGATAAAGCAACGGAAAGAATTGATAAAATAGCATTCACTTCATTTCCTGAAAAACAAAAATAAAAATGCTACAGGAGCAAAACTCATAATACTCACGTCTCTTGCTGTAATTAAAAAAAAACAGTACTGTCTGGTACTGCAATTATGCAGAATGCCTCAAACAAAATTGGCATGCAGGAAGAAGAAAGAGGTGACAACCAGTGCTACATGGGAACAGCACATGGGTGCCACGTGTTCCAGTATCTGGAAGTGTCTGACACAGGAACTTTCTAGCCCTTCCAACAGAAAATGGCTTATGTTTCATACATGTACACAGAATTGCCTGTGGATGTGTCAGGTTCAAATATCAACATAGTATCACTTCACAGTTTGATAGAAATCAATATAGACCTTTCCATACTTGTGCCGTGAGATCTTTCGTGTTCAAGTGTTGATAAAAAGGTAGTATCACCTCAACATAATAGCTTGATTTGTGACTAGGGGCGTCCTAAAGTGTCCAAGTGCAGACAGCTACAAAAATAATTCTTAAAAGAAAAAGGGTTTGGGATAACACTCATCCTGGAAACAGAACCTTATCGACAACAATTGACTAAATCTGATATATATATATATATATATATATATATATATATATATATATATATATATATATATATATATATATATATATATATATATATATATATATATATAAAGAACTTAAACAAGCAAGAGTTAATAAGGAAGGACTGTAAATCTGCTGTCATATCAAGCTTACTCAAATATTACACTCTGCTACGTTGTGTTACCTGTTCACTCTTCTATGGTCCCTTCAACCTTTAAAGCAAACCAAATTTCAAAATGCCTCTTTGATAGACCTCCTTAGTTTGAATTTGTACAGTCACATCTGCATTATGCACCAAAGTTTTTAATATCAATGGATCCCAATATATATTGATTTTGAGGTATCCGATACATGATATACTATACAATATCGTTCCAATATTGCCAATATTTCAAAAAACAATGACACAATTTGTGCAATATTTCCAATTTAAATTTTTCTACATTAGAACATTCCTTGCTTTTTTTATCAGAAGATCCCACATAAAAATAAACATAATTATAATTATGATATTAATGAAGTCATGTTTTTTTCATATATTTCTTGGTAGCAACCTGCTCTTGAATTGCTGACTTGTCCTCATTGTCACTAAATGAGAAGTTTACAAGCAGGATTAGTTGCTCTGAAGCACAAAATTCCCTACTGTGTTTAAAATATAAAGGTTAGCACAGTTATCCAAATCGTGATGATCAGATATGTGACCCAAGCATAGATGGGAACAGAATTATTAAGCCTGGAATTTCGCCATTATGGAGAAGGTCAACACTAGAGAAGATTAAGTATAGGTAATACGAAAGAAAAATTTACTAGCTTGCACCAACCCTCCACAAGCACTAGCTGCACAAAGGGGGAAAAAAAAAAGCTCTCGCATGCGTGCGCTTGCACAGGCACAAGTGCAGACATACATATGCAAATGTTGCAGCTATATTACCAAATAAACTAAGATATAAACCCCATAATCTAGGTCATAACTGAGCATATCAGATGAAATTAGAATTAGTAGACACAGACGTAAGTGTCGTGCTCTTGCATTGACACAAGTAACAAAACACAAACACAAAGGAACAGCTATGTATGTGTATTTCATTTTAATGTAGTATGTTATAACTCATATAAGTGCATATATTGTGTTGTTTTTAACAAATAAAAGAATCTATTTTGATGTATCAGACAATTACATGTGGCAAAGGGGAATAACATGCTTCATATTAAGCATATTTTAAAGATAATTGATGCCTTACACATTTGTAAAATTGTAAGTGTTGGATACATATGGGCAATGAATTGGCTGGGGCGTTCAACTTTGAGGCCCCATCCTTTTCCCTAATAAATATCTGTATGCTTCAGATGCAGTGCTTGGTTGGAGGAAGTGTCCTAAGCATACCACTATAACACAGACGCAAGCACCAAAAAATGCAATAGAAAAGTGTTCGGTAAAAAAATATAGGTTATACTCAAGGCAGAAGTCCATGATTGGGAACTAACAGACATTAGACTGGGACATCTGGGTCTAAGGTTCAAATTTAGTCCTTTATATTTAAGTTTCTGTCATGACACGTTTCGAGTTAAAGATTTTCAGTTTAAAGGACTCGGACACACAAGGTTATGACAACAGGTTCTGCTGTTTTCACAAAATGTACCTTTAGAAAGAAATAAGTTCATGTATTTTCACAGTTAAACTTCATAATGTGAAGAATATGCAAGATAGAGTAATATAGCTATGGAAAATATGAATATAATACAGAATGGCCATTAATTCAGTACAATCCAACTTTTGTCAGTAGAATGAAAAGATTGAATATAAGATAATACCAAGAATAGGATCTATCTAATTACATATCACTATTGGAAAATTGTTTGGTAATGCCAAAAAATCATGAAAAATAGTAAACCACATGAGAAAAGGAATTTTTTTTAGAAGTAAAATGATGTTCAAGTCCACAAGCAACAGTATGAATATGCATTGAACTGAACTAATAAAGGAGAATTGTTTCGAAGTGATTAAATTGGATAACAGAGTACAGTGTCATGCATGCGCACACATTTTTGGCCTTGGACGAGCAGGGATACTTTTAGGTCAAAGATGAACATTGTCGGTCCTATTATGATCTTAAGCTTTGAGGTTGACTTTCTACCTTTCATGTTATGTCCTCTTAATATGAACTAGATTGGGTCTAGTTGGCCAACAATATTGGCATCCATACTAGCGCTTGGTTGTAGGCTCTGACCCAACACGGACCCAAAATTACTATGAAACAAGAACAGTTTCTTCTGCATATCATAGAAAATAAGGATGCTGGTTTTAGTTTTTGGTCATGGAGAATATGGCAATAATGAGTGCTCTACATGGGAGCAACCGTACAAAACATTCAAGTGTCCTTTCTTACAGTTGCAGGAAGGGTTGAAGCTCCACTTGCTACATAGTATCTCATAGAAAGCTAAAAGTAAAATGGAGAGAACATTAACTTGTTATGGGAATTATATGAGGTAGATTAACGTTGTCACTTTCACCTTCTGGAGAATTCTATGTCAATTCACCTGAGTGGATAAGTGGATCCTTTATGAGACTTGAAACACATAATCTTCAATCCAGTTTTCTATCTATGACGAATGCCCTAATCATAATTTTTTTTTCCCTCCTCTAATACTCTTGGTTGGGTTGCTCAAGGACAATCAAAATCATAGGTCTATCTTGACGTCGACTGAACTCCAAGGCTTACAACATTTCTTTTTTTCGCTTATACTTCCCCCAGCTAGGAAATCCATAGTAACTCCCAGGGGACTAATGCCTAGTTTACAATTTTTGAGACAGTCAATAATTATTAGAGTTCTCTTGACTTCAACCCATGTTCCATAAGTAAGCTTTTATCCAAGATTTTCTTTTAGATAAATAGTGGGTATTATCCCCCTTGTTTCACTAAAAGAGCTTAATGATATATATATATATATATATATATATATATATATATATATATATATATATATATATATATATATATATATATATATATATATATATATATATATATATATATATATATATATATATATATATATGGAGTGTGTGTGTTTATAATATACATATTAGTCTCCCACTGAGGAGAAGAATGTCATACTAAAATAGACAAGGATCTCCTAAGGGAGAGCTCCTACCTTCATCAAGGACCTCGCCTGCCTAGTCTATTGGAGGATTGATGACCACCCTCCTCGCGAGCAGCTCCGACATGAAACAGCAAGGTCCTCTCTTTGCAAATGGAATTTGAAGCTGCAGTTTCACCTATTGGCACTTGCTTACCCCCTCTTCAACTAAGTAGGCCAACACTGCAATGAGCTGGTCATTAACCCGAAATCACCATTAATTCTTTCCATGTTTAGACCATGACAAGGCTCTTGCAGGTTCGAGTTAATCTTCTTCCTTTCTTTAGACTTATATCTCATGAATTAGAGTCAAGAGTGGCAATCCTAATCGCCACTGAAGGCTCAGGCTCTTTGAACGAGACTTTAGCTCCCTTAGGACCTCTTTTAATCTTCATACAACAAGATTAAAACAAGGAATTCGATAACATATTTTCGTTCCAAATTTTTTATTAATCATGTCCAATCAAGAATTTTGAGGATTACATCTACTGCTTAAGAAACCCTACAACCTCTTACTGCACCTTATCAGAATGTTTTTCATACTATTGCATGTGACAAGATGACTATGACAAGGTCTCGAGGTGTACCCACCTAAACCACTTGCATACATATTCATAGATCAAATGTACTACATATACTAATGTGATGTGATACTCGGATTTTCCTAGATAATTTCTTTAAAAGAACTTTTTAAAGGTTCACAAAAACAATGATTCACAAAGCCTCAACATGCAAATACCAATCAAAAGGACAGTCTATCCTTATATTCTGTCTAGATGCTCTATGACCTATTGCTAATCTTGCAAATCAATCCAATGTTTGAGAAAAAGTTTGACAATACTTTCTTGTCCAGACAAGCATCCAAATTTTGATGGCTATCCCAAATTCTAACATGAGACTCTGATTGACTATATCAAAACATACCGACTTGATATCATGAAAATGAATCATTTTTTTGGCTAACAATAAGAAATACATGAAATTTTAAGCACATACCAGAATTTGAACATGGCACCATATCCAATTAATGACCCAACCCAATAGAATACTAAAAATTCCTAAGCCCAAACCCTCACATAAAATACCTCAACCTCCATCAATCCAATATACAGATGAACAATAAAACCCCCAAGACAATATTTTGACCCAAGCCCACTTCCCAAAATGAGATTTTTAAATAAAAAACCAAAAGAAACTCGAAAATCAATACCGATTCCAATCGCGGACGACGGCGGAACCGAAGTGGGTTCATCCGAGCTCTAACTATTCTTTATTTTCCCCTCTAAAAACGACAATAAAAAAACTGGCAGCTTGAACAGGGCATATCAACAACCAGCGAATCGATCAAAAGGAAGAGAAACAAGAGCCCAAAATAGCAAGTACAGAGCTCAAAAATGGGTTCTTTTTTAGTTTTCTTACCCTTTTGACGAGCGAGGAGACGCGAGCGACCGAAAGGAGAGAGAAACGAGCTGCGCTTTAGAGAGAGAAAGGAGAGAGAGAGAGGAAATGGATCGCAAATATTCGGAGTCGGTTGGAATTCAGAATTCCATCTCAGCATCCAAAAAAGAAAAAAAAAAAAGAGAGAGAGAAGAGAGAGAGGAGAGGTGGGGGGCGAACAAAAAAGATAGCTTTTCAAGTTAACCCAAAAACAACAATAAAAAAATAGGGAATTAGATTAATTAGGAAAGGTTTAATAATATAATCATGATTAGCAAACAAATGAGAATTGAGATTGCATTTATTCATATGAGCCCTTGGGGTTGGTACAAATTGTACTTTGACCCGACCCACGATCTGTACGCGTAAGTGATACCATGAACCTATACATTTTTTTTTTTGGATTTTGGCAAGCAAGTGTCCTCCAAAAAATAATAATTGTGACCGCTGTTGATGTCAAATTTGAACTCGTTTTGTTTGATATTACGTGAGTGAGTGGGAAAATTCTAAATGCACCATATTTTACTCAGTGAGCACCACATCCTATGGCAAAGTGATTTACAACATAAGGGAAAATGGTGCTCACTTAGTCATTTGTGGTGCGCATTTAGAATTCCCCGAGTGAGTGTCCTTGAGGAAAAAGGTTGTAGATGGTGCTTTCAACTGAGGGAAATTCTAAATGCTCAGTGAGCCCCACTTCCTACACTGAAGTGATTTACAACATAGTGGGGATATGGTGCGCATTTAGACTTTCCCGGAGAGTCATTTGGTAAAATTAAGCAGGGGACTTCTTTTTTTTTACCATTTTTTTGTCTTATTTCTTTCCATCAGATGTCTCAAATTTTCTTTGGAAGCACTATTTGCTCATGCTTATGTAACAATTAATGCGACTTATTTACATTTACATTTTTTTCTTGATAAGTTCTAATTTATTTTTTAGAACATCTGGACCATAAATTATACATGTAGGTTTTCTATATTATATTTTTTAGGGTTAATTACAATGAGACCTATGTACTATAGAGGTTTTATAACTTATTACCTCTTAAGTTTGAAAATATTACTTTAGCCCGTAAACTCTCAACGTTATTAGTCAACCGTTTGCTATTCTTACCTGTTAAATTTAAAATTATCCTCCTCTCCTACACTAAGAATTAACTTAAAACATGCCCACATAAGGGTAATTTGGAAATTTCATTAAAAATTATTGTTCAAATTAAATATGGATGAAAAAAATAAACTGTTTAACTAACAACATTAGGAATTCAAGGACTAAAGTAAGAGTTTTAAAGTTAAGAGATATAGTACAAGCGGTCTCATTGCAATTATGTTTATTTTTTAGATCCTATTTCAGACTCATGGATGCATATACTCCCAGATTCATACTCCATTTGTTCCAAAAGATTATTCTTTTTGTACCTAAACTTTTTTGTGTTCCTATACATGTAAGTTTTTTGTACTATATTTTTTCTTAAGGTAGACTTGGTTAAGTTATGACTCCAATTTATAACTCACATTCTGATTTATTTACTCTCATATTCAAGCACTATTGGGTCGGAAATAATAATAACTTTTTTACCAAAAACATCATCTCATACTACTTATTTATTTTAAATTTTGAAGATAACTTTTTTTAATTATAAGTTAAAGTCAACAAATTCTAATGCGTCTTATATGATAAAACACATAAACTTTAATCTTGCTATCAAAATACAGGAGTATTTTAGTTCTTATCAATTTCAATATGGACAAAGATAAAATTTTAATTTTTAATAATTAATTGTATCTATGGAAGCAAATTTTTCTTAAAGCATTTATTTGGTCAAAACACCATTAAAACTAAATTTTTGTTGTAAGCTAAACTATCAAAAGTATATTGTGTTGTTGGTTTCTGATTCAGGTTTGGATACAATAGTACCCTCAGAACAGACTCGATTTGAGCCGCTTGCACTTCCCGATTGGTACCCAAATTGTACCGGATCCGATCTGACACGTTACCAGGGGAGTTTCCAAATGAGCACACTATTTTTCCTAGTGAGTCTACTTTATAATGTTATTTTGAAAGTCCGAACGGTTATAAAGTGGGCTAACTAGAAAAAAAAATGTGTGCTCTTTTAGAAACTCCCGTTACCAGTCGTAGCCTTATGGGCTATAAAAAGTATAGGTCAGCCAATGATTGGGCCACAGACACTCAAAATGACTCTCCTCCCACACCACCACCCAAAAACAGGGCATAGCAGCCCATCCTCATCCCGCCCAATCTCCCGGCCTGAGACCGCGCAAACCCAAGGGCCGCATGCTGGGCTGCCCTCCCCATAAACGTAATGCAGTAGGCTTTCAGTTAAAATATACACTCAGGTTCGAGGTTAATTAAGCTCATCTTTTTAATCAATTTTCAACCATAATATACAATATTATATGTTACTAGTACGTCCTCAAAGTCTAGTCCATTTTTGTGATCGTCACCGTTTGGTATGTGTATATTAAACAATTCTTTGATGCTAGGGTGGAATTTTCCCTCATTCTAACTTTATATCAACAATTTTCATTAATATTTCGTCTCTCAAATTTCAAATTATCAATCTTCAAACTCTAAGTGTCGAAACTAAATTTTTTTTCTTCGATCAGCCGGCAGAATTTGTATTTTCATTAAATTACAGTTTTAATTATGTACTGAATTCATATTGCTATAATATAAATTATTTTTGAATCGAAGTTCCTTTCTATATCTCCAATGTGATTGTTTCGCCTCTCACATTCCTAATGATTCGTTCGAATGCCTCGATACCTAAATAACTTAGCGTCCTGACTCGAATGCGAGAATCTGTACCTGCTGATGCTTAGGCATCAGTGTGTTTTTTTATAGTTGCTAAAAAAGGTCCAAGGGGTTACAACTTTTCATACCTCACTTTCGATACACCTCTAGCTGCAAGCACAGTAAGTCTAAGCGGATCAAATCATTTCGAGCCCAAATTTATAACATCGATAACAGTACCTAGAGCACACACCCCTAGAGCCCCAAAAATTCTATTTGCGCACGGCATTTTACTCTTGACACGCTGAATACTCTTTACACCAAACTGCTATTTTGAAATACTATCATTTTACTCCTTGTGCCCAATTTTATTTTTCCAAAAATACTCATTCTCCTTTTCTCTAACTACTCACCCGTCTGATCCCATTTTTATCCTTTTTTTTGAGTCGGATATTTTAGTCGGGTATTAAACCCCGACCAAGAAACGTGCTGGTCGGATATTAATACCCGACCAGTAAGCGAAGTCTCCCACATAAAAAAAAAGCTAATTAACAATAATCTTCAAACAAATATGCATAGAACCTAAAAAAAATTTAAATCGTATTTTAGATTTATTCTCTGACACTAATTGCATATTGAAAATTTTCATTTGCATAAGAAAACTCAAACTCAAATTTCAAATCTAAATTTAACTTGTCACGGTGAAATCAAAAAATTTAAAATTCTTTTAATTTTTTCAGAAAAGCTAATGTAAAAAATTTTTAGAGATCAAGAAATCAAATTGATGATTTTATAAGAGATGCGTTTTTATTAAATACCAAAAAAAATTATTTAGGATTTTAGAGAGAAAATAGAGAAGGAAGAATATGAGTCATAGTTTTAAATTTTAACAAATCTTAGTTTGAAATTTATAAGAATAATTTAGTGAAAAAAAATAATAACAAACTTATAATTATTTATAAATTTCAAAATCCTATACCAAGAGTAAGAGCAAAATACTGGGTTGTAAATAGAATTTCCCGGTATATTTAATGAGCGTAAATCCAAAGATGGACACGTGGCGCTTCACGGAACCGCCTAGCCCCATGCAAGGCTCCACGTAGCACGTCCTGCGTTCTCATTTGCACTCCTTCACATTTTTTCTTCAATCTCTGCCCTTAGTTTTCTCTACATATTGTATTTATAAGGCAGCTATTAGCGCAGCTCCACCTCTTGAGATGCATACAGAACAGCTTGGAGAGTTCTTTTGAGAGAGAGTGGGAGAAGATGACGGACAAGAGAGAGTCGCTGGCCACAGCGGCGGAGGAGGCACCGGTGACGGCACGGAGGCCGGTGAGAGATGACCTTGAGAACTTCTTCCCTAAGCCCTGTCAGTACTTTCTCTTCTCTCTCTTTTATTTGTGAATTAATTAAACATATGTATTTGGCATTTGTTAAGTAGCTGTTTAATTATGTTTTGTTCACTAATTATAGTATATTGGTTTTTAGCAAAAACGAAGAGAAGAAAAGAAAAGAAAAGAAAATTCTCACTGATGGCTTGATCCTAGTCAGATAGAATTTCTCTTTAATTCAAGGTTAATATATATATATATATATATATATGTGTGTGTGTGTGTGTGTGTGTGTGTGTGTGTGTTCCCAACAGATTAGGTCACCCTTAATCGCTTTTTAATGAAATGAGAGAGAACATATCTGTTTATGCTAGAAAAAATATTTCTCCAACATATTCATGTTTGAATTGTGGGAATTACTAAATGAGCACACCACTTGAGCACACCTCGTTTAGTAAGCATTCAAAGGCTTCTCTTTTTCCCGCGAGTACACCAAATCTTTCCAAAAACCCCTTCTTCTCTCTCCCGTGACCCACCATGTCTTCTTTGGCCAATCTTTTTTCTCCTTCCCAAATCGGTCCGTTCGCTCCCGTCCCGTCCCTCCGCCTCTGTATGCAGCCATTGAAGCTTTTGAAAAAAAGAGGGCAAATTTATCCAAAAACTTTAATGGCTTATAAACCAACTTTATGGGGGTGTGCTCGCAAAGCCGAAGAGTGTGCTCCTTTAGAAATTCCCTTATTTTATCTATGGAAATCAGAGATCATGTGTACTCTATTTTCTTTATCCAAGGTGCCATATTCTGTCAAAAAAACAAGTATTGATAATACTTTTTTTTTTTAAACTAATGGTGACAAGTTAGTTTCTACATTTTTTTTTTTTTTGGGATAGCAAATATCATCCTTAAATTTTAATCATCGGATAATAAATAAGTAGAGCCAAGAAGATGTATGTTCGGTTAATTTCTAATTCATGAAATGACGGACATTAGTCCACCACTTATGCTCAGAGTCGAGTCAAAAAGTCCCATATTCAAATTCAAGCTTGTCGTGGAAAAAGATATAACCTACCTCCTCACTGGTAAAAGAATAAGGGTGGTGCACTGTAAGTCCTAATACTTGGATAATTGAGCTCAATTGAATTACCTATAATTGTTCAGTCACAGCTCTTTCGAATTCTATACAGTCTAACTAACTATTAATTTCTCCATTTTTATTCAGTCTATAATCATTCTTTCTAATGAAGCGCACAAATGCATTATCTAGAAAAAATAGTCTATACTTAAAACTATCGTTAATAGAATGTGTAATGGAACGTGGAGGACAATAGTCTGCCGTCTTTACCTCTATAATCAATTTTCCCCTCTACAGACATGGCTAGAGCACTGGCTGCACCAGACACTTACCATTCCGATGGCTCCACGGACCATGACCCCCGTGACATGAGTGTCCTCCAGCAGCATTGCGCCTTCTTCGACAGGAACAACGATGGCATTGTGTATCCATGGGAGACCTATCAAGGTAACACGGACAACTCCTACATTCTTCATTACATTATGTATAGACGTTACTCAAAGGGGGTAGCCCTCAAATTTCAGGATTTCGAGCTGTTGGCTTCAACCCGATCTTTTCTCTGGCCATGGGCATTCTCATCAACTTGGTGCTGAGCTACCCAACTCTCCCAGTAAGTTGAAACTTTAAGAAACGAATGACACATAATTGCTCTATCATCACAGTATCATTTCGTGTTCCTCGTAGAGTTGGATACCTTCCCCGTTGCTCCCTGTTTACATCCACAACATACACAAAGCCAAGCACGGTAGCGACTCCGGAACTTACGATACCGAGGGCATGTAACGTAAGTATGCACGGACAGTGCCCGATAGCTATGCACAGACAGTGCCCGACAGGCTATCGTTTATGGAGATGTGGCAGATGACGGAGGGCAACCGAGTGATCTATGATTTCTTCGGATGGTAAGCTGTGTACATTAGTTGTTTAGGCGAGTATTAGCTTCTTTCGGAGACAATTGAATGAGAGGTCTGCGTGTGTTCTGCAGGGTAGCTAATAAGTTGGAATGGATCGTTCTGCATCTGCTGGCGAGAGATGAGGAGGGGTATCTGTCGAGGGAGGTCGTTAGGCGCTGCTTCGACGGGAGCTTGTTCGAGTACTGTGAGCAGCAGAGGATGGCATATGATCAGAAAAGGATGGAATAGGAGCCATTATGCATGTCTTCCTGCTGCAAATATTTGGATTGCTAGGTTCTGTTCTTTTATTTGTTCAGTATTGTGAATACTCATTGTGTTCGTTTTTGTTGTGAGCTGCTATGTCATCAAATTGGGTAATATTTCGTGATAAAATTGGAGACATTGTGAGTGACGTAGATGTATTTGTTACAAGACATTGCTAAAGCGATTCTGAGATTGCTACTAGTTAGTTGCATACTCAAAGCTTCCAACAGTAATAAAAACTAACGGTAATAAAAACTAATAGAGTCGATTTTGGATGGATAAAATTAGGGGACCAATGTTGTAGTGATAGCTAAGTTGGCTACAAGGCTTTTGATTAAGAAGTAATATGGTTAAAAATTTTGAGTAAATAGTATGATTGAAAATGAAAGAAAAAGAATGAAAAGATGAGTTTTGATTAGAAAATAACTATAAATACATCATTCTTCAGGTTGAAATGTTAGAGAGACTGGATAAGTTATAATAACTAAAATGGAGAATTAATATCAAAAATCAAAGATTTAAAGTAAGAGATCAATATGAAAAAAAAAAACTCCTAATAATATGCTTATGAAATTTCTAAATGAACGCACCACTTGCCTTAGTAACCCCTTCTTCAATTTGTAAGTAAGAAGTTACAAGTTTGACATTTGGAACAAATTTACCATTGTCTTCTTCCTCCACACAATCACATCCATCTTCTTTTCCAAAATTTTGTTGGTTTGGAGGGAAAAAAAAACGCTAAGATTTGGAGGAAAAAAAAAAAGGTGTGCTCAAAAAAAAAAAAAAAAAAAAAACTCACTTAGATGGGTTAACTGAGGATGTTTGGATATTTAAAAATAGTGGAAGTAAAAAAGAAAATTAGAAATTACTTTAAAAAATGAAAAGTTAGAAGTATCACACTTCTAACATTTCTAATGGTTGTTTCTTACTTTTTATAAAAAATAAGTGATGGAAATGAAATAAAATAATTATTTTTTGGAAAAAAAAATTGATAAAATACAAGATAATAAATTATTAATAATTTTTTTTACTTCCAACTCTCTTTCACCCAAAATCTATGTGAAGTAAATTTGAGAAGTTAGGTTGTCACATATGTAGGAGTGAGCATCAGTTTGGTTTGGTTTTGAGGGAAAAGATACCTCCCGAAAATCGAACCGAACTATTAGAACCGAAACTGACCAAACTTCCAAAAAATCGAAACTGAATTTTCGGTTCGGTCGGTTTTCGGTTATTTGGGTTTGAAACTAAATATGTGATAAACACTCGTATTTTATAGGAAAGATAATAATTTTTCTTTCTATTTTTTTTTCTTTTTCTATCTATTAAAATAACAATAATATGTTTTTCATCAAATATTTAAAAGAAAAACATATTGAAAAGAAATAAAAAAAATAAACTACAATCGTAAAATTTTAATTTTTTCGGTCAATTTCAGTTTCGATTGGAGCTAAAACAACCGAAACCCAACTCGAAATCCGAAATTAATTACGGTTTTTAAACCGAACCGAACCGAAAACCGAATAAACCGAACCGTTCGGTTCGGTTTGGTTCGATTTACTACTCAGCATTACACATAGGATCCACCTCATCATTATATGAGTAACTTTCACTTTATTTCTAGGTCAAACAAAAGTGACTTTAATTCTACTATTTCCTTCCTACCAAACAACACACCCCTCAGTCAAAGTGGTGTGCTCAATTAGAAATCCCCTATAGTCACGTGAAAGAGCGCATGACAAATGCACTCATAAAAAGTATGAGTTTTTTTAAAAAACCTCCCTATTTTTAACATTTAAAAATGTGCACGAGAATTGTGGGGTACTCCTTCGGTTGGACATGGGGCTGTTTGTTTCTTTGTTTTGATGAATTAGGAGCATGAATTTACTGTGAATAATATAAATTCATAATTTGCACCATTTATAGATTTAAAACAGAAAAAAAAGTTACTGCTGTATCCTGGATTTTGCGAGAAACCGACTGTTCTAGCTTTTATATTTCTATTAAAAGAAAATAATTAATTTTTTTAGTAATATTTTAGAGATTTTTTTCTTTTTAAATAATATTTGACAAACATTCCTTTAAATCCGTACTCCGCCGTTACAAATCCATACTCCTTTTTCAGATCTATGAAATAAAAAAATAAAAAATATGCAAAAGTATATCATATCATCAGATCCTCATATATTTTTATTTTTTTTCCACAGAACAAATAAAAAATGAAAAGTAAAGATTTAATCTCTGACTCTAAATCTTCATTGAGATCCATTTGGCGACACCGGACGAAGAAGAGGAGCAACGACCTGATACTTTTAGTGAAGGACTAACTCTATACACATACTTAAAGTACTTCATCTCATTATTTTTGATTAATTTAAATAGAAGAAACTTTAACTCACTGCTGAATGCTAAACAAATACATATAACTAGTAGAAAAAAAGCCATTTCATTTAATAAAAGAAATAATAATTTTCTGAAAAGCTGTAAAATAACTTTTATTTTATTTTTTTTTCCTTATGAAAGGTATATTTTCTGTTATGCTGAGATTAGAAATGGTAATGGACTCGTTCACGGATCAATTTTTAATTCTTTCTATATAAAATTTTAAATTTAAAAAATAAAATTTTATTTTTAATTTAAAATTTTATATAAGACTGAACTAAAAACCACGCTATTGATTGAGTGTGGCTTGCTGCAGCCGAGAGGCCGCTGCTGGCCGCGCCGAAGCCGTTTGCGCTGCAGAACACAACACCCGACCCGCTACCAGGCCCGTTGGACACGTCAGCATACAAATGGGAACCACCTGTGCTCAAAATTTGGAGGTCACGTAGGTGCCGTACAAGCTTACACGTGTTGCAGTTTTCCTGACACGTGTCACTTCTCTTGTACGTGGGCGGTGGTGGGACTCCCCTATAAAAAAAACTCACAATCACACTTAATTATTCTCGGGGTTTTTTTTGGAAAAAATAATTAATTAAAAAGAGATCAGTGATGTCCGAGAGGAGAGAATCACTGAAGATGGTGGCGGAGAAGGCTCCGGTGACTGGGGAGCGGCCGGTCAGGGGAGACCTCCATGAGTCACTCCCTAAGCCTTGTGAGTCTTTGGTTGTCTAATTAATTAGTTTTTTAATTCAATTATCGAACTGTTAGATTTTGAGTATATTAATTTCTCGCTAATTTCAATAAAATAAAGTTAGCTGCTTCTTTCTTAATTCCACAAAACTTTAGATTTGTGGGCATATTTAAATGCAATTTGCAATCGTATCTACGGGGAACCACCCATGGAAGCAAGTTAGGTATAATTTTTTGGGGTATTTACTGGTTTGTCCATTAAATTTTTATATATTATGTTTTATCCCTCAAATCTTCATATTTAGGATTTTGTCCTCCAAATCTCATAAGTTACAACAATTTAGTCCCCTCTCTAACTTTTCCTAACACAGTTAAATATTTGACTATTTTACTCCTCTTTTTCTCTTCTATTTTCCTCCTCTCTTTTCCTTCTCTCTTCCTCATCTCTTCTCCTTTTCTTCATTATTTCTCCTATCTTCCTACTCTCTTCTCCTTCTCTCTTCCTCCTCTCTTCTCCTTTTCTTCTCCTATCTTCCTATATGAATTTAAAATGTGAATTAACTCCAAAATAGGAGAAGGAGATGAGAGGAGGAAGAGAGAAGGAGAAGAGAGCAGGAAGATAGGAGAAATAATGAAGAAAAGGAGAAGAGAGGATGAAGAGAGAAGAAGAATAGACGAGGAAAATAGAAAAGGAAAAGAGGGGTAAAATAGTCAAATATTTAACTGTGTTAGGGAAAGTTAGAGAGAGGGACTAAATTGTCGTAACTTATGAGATTTGTTATGAGATTTGGAGGACAAAATCCTAAATATGAAAATTTGGGGGACAAAATCATAATATATACAGATTTGAGGGACAAACCAGTAAATACCCCTAATTTTTTCCTGTGCGTTGTAAATATGTTACTTTTAAATAACTTGGTTGGTTCGGTTTCGGATTTCCAAGCTTGAAACCGAAAAATAATCGATTATTTTGCTTCGGTTTGGTTTTATTTATTCAGTCTTAGCTTATTCAGTCGGTTTCGGTTTTTAACCAAAATCTGCTCACCTCGGGCTGCGTGGGCTATTTGAAGGCGCCCTGTACTCGTGCTTGACATTCATATGTCTTCAAAGAAAGTTTGGCTGAATTCTTTTACCCGTACTTATCGTGTTTCTCTCTAGACATGGCTAGAGCACTGGCAGCACCGGACATTTATCACCCGGAGGGTTCCACAGACCATGATCATCGCGAGATGAGTGTTCTTCAACAGCATGTTGCCTTCTTCGACAGAAACAACGATGGCATTGTGTATCCGTGGGAAACCTATGCAGGTAATCTTGAACAGCCCTTTGATGCTTGTAACGAGCATGGCAATTTCGATATTGATGTGATCGAGGCAAGAAATATACATTGCTTGGGGTTTCAAAATATCATTATATATCAACTGAAGCTGAATTTTCAGGAAGTCGAGCTATTGGATTCAATCCTATCCTTTCTCTGTTCATGGCCGTTGTCATCAATGGGGCAATGAGCTACCCTACCCTCCCTGTAAGTCTAACAGTTATTAACGAAGACGGTTGCTGTTGATTATCGGCTCATGGCCTTGTGTTGATTCTAATGTTTGGTGTCTGCACAGAGTTGGATACCGTCGCCTTTTTTCCCAATCTACATCTACAATATGCACAAAGCCAAGCATGGAAGTGACTCCGGAACTTACGATACTGAGGGCAGGTAATATTTTTAACGAACATAAAATATGTCCACTGCAAAATATACAGTTCTCAGTCAATTGAAAGTTGGCCTGAATCAGGTATGTCCCGGTTAATTTCGAGAACATCTTCAGCAAGTATGCAAAGACCGTGCCCGACAAGCTATCATTCTCTGAGATGTGGCAGATGACGGAGGGCAACAGAGTGACCTACGATTTCTTTGGATGGTAAGCTCTATTGATAACAACAACCTTTCATGGGGGGGGGGGGGGCTCGTGCGTTTTTTCAATATCGTGGTGTGACTTGCAGGATAACTGCAAAGTTGGAATGGCTGATCCTTTACTTGCTTGCTAGAGATGAAGAAGGTTATCTTTCGAGGGAGGCCGTCAGGCGCTGCTTCGACGGGAGCCTGTTCGAGTACTGTGAGCAGCAGAGGATACAATACGAGAAGAAGAAGATGTAGGCTAAGCTATCAATGAGGTGTGCAAGTCTTGTGACAGTCTATGGTATATTATGTTCCTTATAAGTCCAGATTCTACTAGAAGTGTGATACTCTATGTAAGATTATCGATTACGGCCCCCAATCAGTTCACACTCAAAATGATTATATATCAATTCTTGCAAAAGTATTCACTAATCATGCCGACAGAAAATTATAGGAAGATTCATATCACCTGCTAAATTTACAGACACTGTGCTAAGGAAAAATTGGATTCATGGTGCTAAAAAAGATCAATAGAAGCAACCATCATCAAAATTCTGGGAGTAGCTCTCAGGATCATACCCAAACCTCATCCTGCTCTGCCTGCAGGATTTCATGGCCAGCCTCCTCCACTGAGACCTCACCTTCCACACCAGATGCCTCACCCTCACCGCCAGGCCGGACTCACTCGGCCTCTGATAACAATTCATCACATGGATCTTCTTGCTCCCGAGGCCAAGGAACATCACCACCGATCTCCTCTCGTCTCCCATCTTGGTTGAGAGAGATCAATCATGCCGGGCTGGCTTGTTTATAGAAACTCTAGTGGAACAGGCACCAAGGAAAACATCATTCACAAGGCATCATTTTCGATGGGCCCAAGAGGCAGAGCCACCAAAATTTTCTGCAAGAATTCAGTGCCTTACCCCCTCAATGAATTGAAGAGCACAACTGTCACAGGGGCCACATTCTGCTAGCGCCATTCTAACTCGGGAATCTAAGATAAAGTTAGGTTGGAATTTATATTTGCTTGCACCTTTGCGTCCAAGAAATAAAGAACTAGCATATTCTGACTGACTAAATGGTGATCGATAGAGAGCTTGGGTAAAGGTTGGGTCCAAGTAATAAAGAACTAGCATATTCTGACTGACTAAATGGTGATCGATAGAGAGCTTGGGTAAAGGTTGGTTCCAGTCAAAACGAGGACACTAAAACAAGTCAGAGTCATATGCGGTGTGGGTTTTAAAACTAAAACTAAAGTTAATTTCATAACCCCACTTTCAACTTAAAAAATACACATTGATATTTCTAATAAATCTACAAAGAATAAATAAAAATCAAACATATTACTTTCATATTGTATCATCTACTAAACAAAAATCGTTAGTACATAATCTACTAAACAAAAATCGTTAGTACATAATATACAATAATGTACAATGTGTCTTTTTTAAGCTCGCATAATTGAGATATCGGAGGATCCACTAAATTCTGGAGTTCCTCCATGTGCTTTGGAAAATTCAAGTAGTATTTCAGATGTTCTCCATATGCTTTGGAAAATTCAAGTAGTATTTGAGATGTTTTCCATATGCTTTGGAAAATTCAAGTAGTATTTGAGATGTTTTCCATTGACCATTCTTTCAATATCAATTGCTCTATGTGGATACAAATTTATACTAACAAATGGTCCGATTTATCGTGAACATACATAATTTCTTTCTAAACGGATGAAGGCGTGAATCATATAAAAGTAATTTGTCAAATTGGTGAAAAATATAGCATGAAATGAGTCGGTCATATGCCATTTTTATTTTTTCCTTAGAAATGCGTGAATTGTCATGTGCACTACGTCTTAACTCTTTCAATTCATTTATTTACATTTTTTTTATAACGGGATGCAAATTTAAGATCTAAATTATTCATTTTAATAGCCCAATACGCTCAATTTTCACAGTAAAGACCATTCAAATAGATAAGTTGGAGCTGTGGCTTTCTTAAGCTCCAGTCATTTAGACCTGAGCTAAACACAAGTGGGAGCTGACTCCACCCACTTGTAACCCTAGATTTAGGCATCCACAGCATCTTTTGATGCCTCCATTAGTGGTGAACGTGGGTTTGACCTCTCATGTCAAAATCAACAAGATGCCTCTTTAGCTAAATATCTTCAACCATGCACTTTTAATTCTCCCAATTTTTCAACTCAAAAGGATAAGGAACAATTTGGATGATCATAAGAGAGAATTTCTTTTGTTTTTTAAGTATAATTCTCACTTTTGGCGAAGGAATACCATTATTACAAAGCATACCCTCAATTTAGCCGAGGAAAGAAAGTACAATATACAATTAAAGGAAAATAAAAAGAAGGAAAAACATAAAATATAATAAACAGTAACCATCATAACCATCATATTTTTCTATTCACGAGATTTCCCATTGACTACCTTCGATGTATTGATGAGTAATCGTATAATCAAACAAGATTTAATAAGTATCATACTTTACATTTCCTAGAATTCAATCAAGAGAATTACTAGATGCGTTCCATATTTTTCTTAATGAGTCCTAAAATTTAGAGGGTGAATTATTTTGACTCTAACTTTTGGAGCTCACTGAGAAAAACATAAGGAGCATCTAGAAATTCTCTTCAATCAATTCATCAAAATTTACTATTCACATTCTATAGCTATCTCAATAGACATGAGGATCCCCATCTCTATCTAAAATCAGCTCTTTGTGGCCCTTTAAGGGTAAGTCCACATGGGTCAAGTAACCACCAAGGTCTCTTCATTGTACCAAAGGTCCTATATAGGATTCCAAGTTGTTCAGTGAGCTTTTGCCCTTTCCACAAGGGCACATCATTCATTCATCATAGCTCAATGACTAATGAGGCTGTTGTGATGATCAGTTAGCTATAAAGAACTAATGAATGGATTTTGTATCCAAGTTAAAGTATATTATCTAGAGATAGATTTAGATCTCTTGGAGAGGATTTGGACTCATGTCCCTTCAACAGGATTAAAATGAAGGAGATCCATTATTATTAGCGAGTGTTAAAATACAAAATAATTTCTTTTAATCATCACAATAACTTTGGAGTTTTGATACATTGAAAGGGTCTATCAATATGGTATCAGAGCAATCCAGATTCAATTCTTATCGTGCTCATATTTAATTGCGGATTTAAAAAAAAAAAAAGTATATTGCTGCGTAAAATCCAGGTTTCTGTCCAAAAATGGATTTTCAACCTACAGAGCGTGTTAAAATACAAAATAATTTCCCTCACCCCTCACTACAACTTCGGAGTTTTGGTACCTTGGAAAGATCTATCAACAAATTTTCAACAGGAAGTAAGGTATCACGTATGTACCATTACGATATATAAGAATTAATTTCTATTTTTTTTGCCAGAAAAACACTTAAAGTAGTAAAAATAGCCTTACATTTACTACTTCTATTCTTATTCCATGCAAACAAACACAACATAAGTGAGCACACTAAGAAAACTTTCAAGTGATTATAAGTTTGTTTTTTTAAACTAAGATACCCTTGTCTTCTACCTAACTGTTCAATTGTTAACATTCTAGAACTCACTAAGAAAAACTCACTCTTTCCAAACAAAAAAAAAGGAGTGGCGGCACACTTAGCAGGGTGGTGCTCCCTTCTAGAATTTCTCATTGGCAAAAGGAAGTTCTAAATGAGCACACAACTTGACTTAGTAAGCACCCTAACCAAACTTGTAAAGAAGAGAGTTACTAGATGCACCTCATGTTTTTCTTAGTGAGCCCCAAAAGTGAGAGGGGGAATTATTTTTTCTCTAACTTTTGGGACTCACTAAGAAAAACATGGGGCGCATCTAGTAACTTTCGTAAAGAATTACATTTTTGCCACTTATTTTGGACAAAGTTATCCTTAATTCTGGTTATATTCGGATATTTTATCGAACACTTAGAGTGCGGTGATTATGGAGTTCATGTGACTTGATCTCGTTTGGGCATTTTGCAAACACGTTGAGTGCGCTGACGAGATTCCTGCACGTGGCATATATTGTGATGAGCGTGTTGGGGACAGTGACGGGGAGGATTAGAGGTTGTACTTTGTACGTGATGCATGAATCTAGCGAAGTGTGGACAGTTGGTTTAGATAAAAGGCTAACCTGTGTGTGAGGAGAGACTGGCTGACCCGCCGAGTGGGCGACTAGGGGAAAGAGGTGACCACTAGACCGAGCGGGGGTGAGTATGGTAGAGCAATGGTTTTGAGAGGATGTATGTGAGGGAAAGTAGGAAATGTGGGCATGAAATGGTTAAAATTGGAAGAAGAAACATATTTACTAAGGAAAAACCCTCACCTTTTAAAGAGAAGTGGTGCTCACCAAGTCATGTGGTGGGGTCGTTTGGAATTTCATGTGGTGTGGTCGTTTAGAATTTCCATTGAGGGACTGACTGTCACTTGCAAGTGATGTTGCAATATTACTGCAATAAAATTTACAGAAAAAAAAGTGCTGCAACATATATTACTATGTTCGGTCTGGAAATTAAAAGTGGTAATTAAAGTTGCAAAAATATTTAAACAATTAATTTTTTTAATTTCAAGTAGTCTGAGGTACTGAGATATACTTTATTTATCAACAATACAACAATTATTCATTAAGGTACATGATCTTTTCTGCAATTATAATTAGTATAAGTATGCAAGTATTTTTAATTGTAGTAGCAAAGTTTTACAACTGCAATTACAACCTAGCAATGAAGCATCACAATGCAATAAAAATAATTGTAATTGGAGCCACTATATGCACTTACATAAGCAATTAGACACCCCCTCAATATAATTGAATAATTATCATAATATTAACCGTATTATTTATTATTTTTGTTCTTTTTTTTTTGGTTTTGATCAATAGAGAAGCTGTCGTTTATGGACATAAAAAAGATAAAAAACATTTATTTTTCATGTCTATATATTCTGGTTTGCCATTTATTTTCTAATTTTTTATTTCTTCAATTTTAAAGGTACATGTGATTTATCGAAATCACATGTGATTTATCAAACTCTGCCAGTGCTTAACGATTTATTTTTTCACTGTCTATTCCAAGTCTAGATAAAGGAGGAGAACTATGATAGACCGGTGATAATCATTGTAAAATATTGTTACATGATATGAACCAAAATATAAATTTCAGGACGTTTTTTTACTATTACGTAAGTGATCGATCCGGCTTTTATTGTAAGTGATCGATCCGGCATGAATAAAAGGCTTACTCCAAATATTTAGAATAAAAGGGTTAGTTGAGGTTGTTGTTGATGTGATTTAGCAAAATATTTAAAAAGAATTTTTTTATCATGGAGGTTACAACTCTGCAATTTTCTTTACTAAAAAAAGAAAAAGAAAAAAAAAATCAAATCCAATTCAATCAATAGACTCTCAGAAACTTCCAGAGATTCTCCCATGTCACCCAAAGGAGACGACGCGGCCGCCGACGACGAAACCCTAGATCCCATCCTCATCAGCTCTCTAGCAGTAGGGTTAGGGTTCCTCTTCGTCACCCAATCCCGAACCCTAAAGCCTCTCTCCACCGCCATCAAACTCGCCGACGGCGCCACCAAAATCCCCAAAGCCCTCAACGTCCTCTACGCCCCTTCGTCCCCTCAAACCCTAATCGTCGCCTCCAAAGCCCTCATCAAGGGCTTCAAAGCCTCATCTCGCTTGATTCCAACCAGATCCCAACCTACAACCTCCTCGATCTTGCTGAGGAGGTTCAAAGCTTACTTCGCCGCCTTCAATTTGATCAGATTCCATGAGTTGCTTGAGTCAGGGTTTGTTCGGGGAGGATACAAGATCTCCAAGAATTTTATTAGGGTTGTTGAGGGATTCGTTGGGCTTCGGCAGAATTCCGCTGTAAAGCAAGGGGTTGATGCTTTGGGGTTGTTCTTCAAGGCTTCATCCGTGGCAAGAGAGGTTACTAAGTATCGTAGGAGGAGGAGCAGCCTGGGGTTTGGCCGGAGAGTTCGTCGGAGGCGGCTTATGATCATTTCTTGCAGTCAAAGATTGGATTTTGATGAAGTTCACGGGTTAAGGAGCTCGCCTTTTCAAAAGAGAGGTATGGTTCTGGTGAAAGATATCGAGGTCAGTCTCTCGGATTTGCTTTGCTCGTCTATTCCTATAAATGAAGCGTTTCGGTGTTAAGTTACAGTCATGATTCCGATAATTGTAATGTTGTAAGTTTTTTGTGGTGAACTAAGTGACATAATGTAGAATGATTGTGTGTGTTTTTTGTGCTTTGATCCAAATCCGAACGCTTCTTGCTGTATGCAAGCATAAACATATTCTTTTTTTTATCCTGTGCATAAAAGACTAGGGAAATTCTAAATGCCCACCACTTTTTCTTTCTGAGCACCATGGGCTAAATTTAAAATAAATACAAATTTATCATTTTTTTTTTTTTTTGATAAAAATTGTTTTCACCCTCTCGTATCAATATTGAGCACCATGATCCTTCTTCTAAATACATCGACAGACTGTAAGAGGGGAAGGAGCGCACAACAACGTTCCTCGTGCGGTGATGTAGAGAACGACGAGAGGCGAGGGGAAGGAGGTGATCGAGCGAAGACGATGGGAGAACACGATGGGAGAACGAGAGTCAAGGTTGGTGCTCATTAGGGAAAAATATGTTGAGAGGAAAATGTTGGTTAAAATGGAAAGATTAGTTGTGCTCACTAAGAGAAAAGCACCATTTTTAAAGTTATATGGTGGTGCTCGCCAAGCAATAAGTGGTGCACATTTAGAATTTCCCAAGCCTATGCCCACTTGCTCATTTGTCACGTTGCATGAAAAATTAACTTAATTTCAGATAGACAGGAGGTTCATCAATGTCAGAAGTAGTGCTCATTATCTTATGGTGTTGCACACTGTTTTTCAGTCTTTCTACCATATGCTGTGTTGCACAAACTCACTTCTCTGGGCCGTGTGTTTGCTTGATTTCAAGTCTGAGTTTGTATGCTCGAATCAGGGGCAGATCTGATAGAACTCGACACGATCCGTCGGATGAGCGAATCCTAGGTGGAATCCGACCTAAATTTAGGACAACATATACTTCATTCAATAAACTTTATTATTATCTAGAAAGAGTCGGCGCAGATACTAATTTTCGTGCATTATGAATTTTTTGATATTTTGGTGTGATGGAAATTACAAGAGAAAATATATCATATACTTTCCAATATGATTCATAATATACTAATTCCGTCGGTGTTCATAATAGTATCAGAATCTACTTTTAGTGCATATGAGAAAGTGCTAACGGAATGAATGAGCTTAATAATAGCAAACACATTAGACATGTGTATATGTTTAAAGGACTGGTTTGACGCAAAAGAAAAATAAAATCAAGGATCTGTAGACGAACTGGAGTAAGAAAACTCATTTGAAAAAAAACTGAAAATTGAACACTCATACACCATTAACCTTCATTTTTTTTTTTCTCTTTGCACTTGTAATTATTTTCTTGTAATTTTTTTGTTACTCATAATTTTCTAAGAAGTTATACAAAGAACAAGTTGAGGGTAACGGACGTGGTCTTCTCTCCTATTTTTGTATGATATCCAAAGAGATTTATTGAGTAAATTTGTAAATTTATTGAGATTGAATGAAATAAAATTCTATTTTCATGTTATGTTTTTAGTTAATTATTTTTTTTATTATTTATGTATTAATTTCATTAAATAATTACTAACATAAGCATAAGTTTATAATTAAAATCAAAAAATTCAAACTCCAAAACAAATTAAATTTGAAAAAACTCATTTTTTGCTGCGGTGGGCCGGTACAGCCCGTGCCCGTCGGGCTGTGCTGCTGGTTCAATCCCGGGCGCATGCTTGGGACGACATGCACGGCACAACCCCCTTCCCGGCCCACATGCTAGGCCTAGTTTATCTAGTGGGATGCGGAAAGAGAGATTGAGCGCAAGTTGAGAGAGGGAGGGAGGGAGGGAGGGAGGAGGGGGGGAGTATGAGCAACAAGAGAGATTGAGCGCAAGGTGGAAGTCAACATATGAAATTTGAACTCAAAATCAAAGGTATGATTCTAATAAATTTAGACTGTGGACTAGCCAGAGTGGAAATTATTTGAGCTCAAAATTGATTGTCAGGAGGACTTTATTGATCTTGTCCAATTGATAGCCAGGCAAAAGCCCTATTGATCTTGTCCAATTGCCCTCCAAAGTCTCGAGGACTTTGGTGCTTGTACTCCTAAAGAATGAACCAAAGGCTTAAATGGATCTAAAGCCCATCAATCTCTCTAAAAGCTCTCTGGCTAGCTTGCTGCCCTCTTGCACTAGTCCTGATCGACAAGTGATATCCTTTGATTTAGGGCACTTACCCTCCAATACCAAAGCTAGGGCAACATATACAAACAAGAGTGAGAGCAAGAACCTTGATGTGATCTCCTAATAAGAGTCTGTTTTGCCACCTCTTTAGCCCTTCACTAGACTCTTCCATTATGGGTTAATTACAGTAGTGAGATTCTCTGTACTATATGAATAGTGTAACTTAACAGTTTGCGCACCTTCTTTTAGAAAATTTCTAAATTGCCCTTCTCTGGACATGTTTTGTGTTAATATTTATGAGGACCCTTTCTTCGATTATTCCAAAATAAAATATAATAAAATAAAAATAAAAATGGACGTTTTTTTTTCAGAGTTAGAACTTTGGCTTGATTCCTATTGATTCTTCCAAGCTCCAAGCTTCCAAATTTCAAGCTAGCTATGTATCCGTTTCAACGAGAAAAATCAAAACTAGCAACTGACAAACAAACCAACACAAATCAAATTCCCCTATAATTTAATTATTACAATTTGTAAGCTGAATTGTTCAACCATCCTCATTTAATTAATTATCATTTAGAACTAAAACCAACTGGGTATCTTATCAAAAAAAAAAGATACTTAAATGAAAAACTCTGGGAGAGATCAGTTAAAAAAGTAATATGTTTACGGTTTGTTTTTAAAACCCCAGTCGGCAAGGCAACACTCACTCTTCGCGTTTCCATTAGAATATTTTTATTGAAATATCTTAGAGCTCCTTCCTCTCGATCAGACTAGCTAGCTCGAGAGATGGCAGCAACACGGAGGCATTTTGGGGCTGCTGTGTGCTTGCTTCTCCTTGTTGCAACAGTGCCATCTTCATCTCTTGAATTCGCTGAGTGTACGCTCAGATGCGGAGTCCCGTGCTTCTTTCAATGCGAAGGCCTGTGCAAAAAAATATTCGACTTTATTGCGCCCAGTGCCACTGGTAACTCTCGTTATTCCATCTTCATCTGTCATGATATTTTTCTTTTTTAAGACCCCTGTATCATAGACTAGTATAACTTATTACCTCTCAAATTTAAAACTCTCGTTTTAGTCTTTACACTCCTAACGACGACGTTAATCAATATTTTACTACTCTTATCCCGGTTTTAATTTAAATTGTACATTTTTTATGAAATTTCAAAGTACCGTATGTTTTGGGTGAGTTCTTAGTGAGAGAGAGGAGAATAATTTGGGAATTTCATAAAAAAAAAATGCAGCTTAAGTTTAAACAAGTGTGAGAATAACAAACTGTTGAAAAACGACATCAGAAGCCCATGTATTAAACTAAGAGTTTTAAACTTAAAAGTAATATGTTACACTAGCAATGTAATATAACATGTCTCATTGCAATTAACTCCTCTTTTTAATGTACAATTATGCTATGCAAGTGAAAGAATAGTCCTATACAACTTGCAATTCAAAATTAGGTTTTTTATTTTTATTTTTTTAAACTACAGTTCTATTTAGATTTTGTATATTTTTGAGCAAATTTCTTTTCTGGGTAAATTGGTTTGATACATTTTATTACTGTTTTGATACTAAAAATGAGTAATATGACTCTTTCTTAGTATCAGTGAGAAACTTTTTACTCCCAAAGGTATTATGTCGCGATTTTCATCTAAAATTTTTGCTTTTTGTATCATGATTCATCATGCAACCAAACTTTCTCTAATTCCTTTTTGAAAAATCGAATGATATTGAGCAACCAAAGATATATTAACAAGCAAATTACAAGAAAACAAACAATATAAATCAGTATTTATATTATTTTTTTTATAATTTTTATTCTATTTATCAATTCATTGTTGAAGTTGTATTTTTTTTTTTTTGTTATACAAATCTTCATGGGATAGTTTTTCTGTCGTACACAAAGAAATTTTTCGTTCTATCATTTTTGAAAAAGTTGATAAATTTGATGTATATGTAAAAAATATTATTTGTTTTTTATTACTTGTACATATATAAAAAAAATATTGTGATATATGGTCGGTTCCATTATAAAAGAAAAAAAAAGAAAAACCTTTGAAAGAGAATATAATATAATTTAGCTTCTTCTTCTTGTTGTTATTTTGTGTTGCTAGTGGAGCAGTTGATGCTTGCTGAAGGTCCCATGTTGAAGGAGTGGATGGCTGAAGCACCAGCGCCAAGGCCGTGGCTGAGGGGCTTTCCTTGATGCATGGATCCATCAATAAACATTATGAAGATATAATCCAAATACAGACGGTTGCTTCTACTGTCTACATGTATTTTCTACATTTTGCATGTATTTTCCACTCCAAATTTAAATTTAAAATTTTCGAATTTGGATAATAACTTTGATAACCAAACAATATCAATATCTCGAGATAAATAAATATGAACATGATGTTTCATTGCATCCCATTAAATTATCAAATGGCACCGGGCCCGCAAAAGCCCAACCCTATTTTTTTGTAAGCTTATAAATAGGCTGGGGCCCAAGTTTGGCCCACCTGACTGTCTTCGGAGCCTCCTATAAAGTCGAAACCCTAAACCCTTAGCCCACCCATTTTAACCGCCCCGAGTGCCCTCGTCGCCTCGGCCAGCCGCCCCTTTCTGAGATCGGTAAGTTGTAATTCTTTTGAAAACCCTAAGCTTTACCCTTTTTTTTTCAATCGTTTCGTGTCTTTTTTGTTATTTTTCTTGAAATTTGGATCCTTTGTGTGAATTTCCCCACTCCGCCCCTTTCTGCCGATCTGTAAGTTGTAATTCTTTTGAAAACCCTTTTGTTTTTTCAATCGTTTCGTGTTATTTATGTTATTTTTCATGGAATTTTTATCTGTTGTGTGAATTCTTGGCGTGATCAGTTACGGCTTCGCTGATGTAATTTTGCCGGGTAATTAGAAAAGTTCTAAGCTTTCTTGTGATTTATGTATAATCTCATGTTATGGTGTGATTCTTATTACTGATGTAGGAACTGAATATTGAATTAATGTTGTTTGTAGCAGTTATTTGATTGCCCATTAATCCCAACTTTAAATCTAAGCTAGAAAGGAGACTAATTTTTCCCAGGGATTCTATCGATCGGGTTACTGAACAACTATCAAAATCAAGTTCATATTTTCACTTGCATCTTTGTTGGATGATAATTAGTAATTCTCATTGCTTTAAGCAAATTAAACTTTTGAAAGGATAAATCATTGTAAGATGTGAGCAACTGAGCTTTATATCTTCCATTCATGTTATTAATGTGAATGTCCAAGTTCCTCATATTCAAACAAAACATCGAAGTAGGACTGTCTTGTTCAGCGGATTTGTAAATAATTGTCTCGTGCACTGCTGTTTTAAAGTAGTCTTCCGTTTAGCAATGGCACCTCATATTTCTTGGGATCTCTTTGAATGTGTTTCATCTTTTGGATTATAGCATTTCAAATTATTTGTTAAATTTAAGTTGTAGTCTTTCATATTTATGGATGATTATCCAAGTATCTAGGATGATGAATAACTTGATATGATTTATGGGAATTTGATTGTGAAATCAATAAAACATGTTAGGACAAGAACCGTTTTCATAATCAAATCATCTGAATCTCAATTTGATCCCTGAAATAAAGGAATATCATAGAAATTTAGTTGGATTTATTTGAAGTATTTTAACTGGTATGTATGATTTTACCATTTTGGAGGAAAAAAAGATTCTCAAGTGCTTTCCTCTTAACATACTTGAATAGTGCATATGAAATAATTGTTCTTTCTGAGTAAATGGTGACTTAGCTTTATTCCTATTTATTAATAGGTTTACGGTAAGGTTTTTTTGAAATATTTGACTGAAAATAATAATCTGACTTGTCATGTTGCAACAGTGTAACCACCTCTTTTACTTTGTCGTTAGTGAATTAGATCTTATACTTGAAATTAGACCTGGACTCAGACTGGATATTGATCCAAGAAAGCAGGAGTTATCCGGGTAAAGTTTGGATCTTTATGGTTGATACTTGTCCAGATGACCCCAATTGTGTTTGTAAATTCATGATTGGACCAATCCAGCCCAACCAAGAGAAGGGTAAATATTGGGTCTGATTCCTTGACCTAATCTATATTCGGGACGCATGCGGACCCTGTTTCTACCTTACATGCCACTCCAAGGTGCTGCAACTATAATTATTTTCTATCCCATGTTGTGCCCCTAACAAGTGCTCCAGGCTTACTTCTTGAGTTGCGAGCAAAGTCGATAGAGGGAGGGGCTTAAACTTAATTAACGGGGGTGTTTTGTGCGCTTGTTGCATCTGAGAATCCCTTAATAGTCTTTGGGATTAAGTTTACTGTAAATATGCAATTGAGTTTTGTATGGAAGCTCCGTAGCACTGCAGCTAAAATGTTCTTGTCGGACATAACACTGTCTTTTCAATGATAATTAATGTATCTTTAGTTTATAGTAGTATTTGAGAGCCCTAATTTGATTTTCCTTTTTTTTTTTTTTTTAATATCTCTATACTCGTTCAGTTGTTTCTGCATTGATATATGGAAACGAACAAATTTGCATTGTGCGAAGAACGCTCATGTTTGTTCAGCTATGACTTTGTTTTGTTCTTCTTCCTTAACGGGCATCAAATGTATCATGAATGTTTATTTATCACACTATGTTTTAAAAAGTGTTTAAGTCAACTGATCCTGCTGAACTTGGTTTATCTGGAGTAATTACAATGTGTTGTGTCTTGTCCTGTGTCCTTGAAATTTAATGACTCAACTACTACAAGTTTATAAGTTTGAACTTGTTGCATTACTTCAGACCAAGTGTTACCTTCATCTCCTTTTACTTGCTTATTGGAATTCATTCTGCCCGTACCTCTTGTTCCAACACTTTGTATTTACTATTGAATGTACTTCTTTTTTTAAAATAGTGTGACATCTTTTCCTCTGTTGTGATGAGCAACACTTTATGCCACTACAAATTTTATTCCTGTGTTTATTCTTAGCAAGTTTTTCCCTTTTTCTATCCACAACTAATGAAATTGCATTTAAATTGTGTTGTATTACCTATATTTTCCTTCTATGCTATAGCTGAACTCTTTTCCTTTGGTTTTGATCAGTTTTTACATTGTCGTTAGCCATATCCTGGAAAGATGGTGCAGTACAACTTCAAGAAGATTACTGTGGTCCCTTCATACAAGGACTTTGTTGATATTGTTCTTTCTCGTACCCAAAGGCAAACGCCAACTGTCGTCCACAAGGGATATGCCATCAACCGGATTCGCCAATTTTATATGAGGAAGGTGAGGTTCACACAAGAAAATTTCCAGGAGAAGCTTTCTGCCATTATTCTCGAGTTCCCTCGATTAGATGACATCCACCCTTTTTATGGTGATCTCCTCCATGTTCTTTACAACAAGGACCACTATAAGCTTGCCCTTGGTCAAATCAATACAGCAAAGAACATAATTACAAAAATTTCAAAAGACTATGTCAAGCTGCTCAAGTATGGTGACTCTCTCTATCGGTGCAAGTGTTTGAAGGTAGCTGCTCTAGGCAGGATGTCCACTGTGATAAAGCGCATTGGCCCTAGCTTGGCTTATTTAGAGCAGATACGGCAACACATGGCAAGGCTGCCTTGCATTGATCCCAATGAGCGAACTATCTTGATATGTGGATACCCAAATGTCGGTAAGAGCTCCTTTATCAACAAGATCACGAGGGCTGATGTTGATGTTCAGCCATATGCTTTCACCACCAAGTCTCTCTTTGTTGGCCATACAGACTATAAGTATCTGCGCTACCAGGTGATTGATACTCCTGGGATTCTAGATCGTCCATTTGAGGATCGCAACATTATAGAGATGTGCAGTATTACGGCCCTGGCACATTTAAGGTCTGCAGTGCTCTTCTTCCTGGACATCTCAGGGTCTTGTGGTTATACTGTGGCACAGCAGGCAGCACTTTTTCACAGTATCAAATCATTATTCATGAACAAGCCGCTGATTATTGTTTGCAACAAGATTGACCTACAGCCACTTGATGCACTTTCTGAGGAGGACAAGAAGCTGGTTATGGAGATGAAGGTTGAGGCAGCAAAGACTATAGTGGCACATGGTGGGGAGCCGAATGATGACAATGTCTTGCTCTCTATGAGTACGTTGACTGACGATGGAGTGATTGCCGTGAAGAATGCAGCCTGTGAGAGGCTTTTGGACCAGAGAGTGGAGGTAAAGATGAACTCGAAAAGGATGAACACTGTCTTAAACAGGTTTCATGTTGCAGAGCCGAAGCCTCGAGACAACAAGGAGCGCCCACCTTGTATCCCTCAGGCAGTTCTTGATGCCCGTGCAAAGAAAGGTGCAGCGAAGGAGAAGAGGAAGCTTGAAAAAGATTTGGAGGAGGAGAATGGTGGTGCTGGTGTCTACTCTGCCAGTCTGAAGAAACATTATATATTAGCCAATGATGAGTGGAAGGAGGACATAATGCCTGAAATTTTAGATGGGCACAATGTGTATGATTTTGTGGATGCTGACATCTTAGAGAGGTTGGAGGAGTTGGAACGGGAAGAGGGGCTTCGGCTAGAAGCAGAGGGAGAGGAAGCTGACTTTGAGATGGATGGGATGGAATTGACAGCTGAGGAGAAAGTGGCCCTGGCTGAGATCAGGAAAAAGAAGAGCTTGCTGGTCCAGGAGCATAGAATAAAGAAGAGTACAGCTGAGAGCCGGCCCATTGTGCCAAGGAAATTTGACAAGGACAGGAAATTCACAACTGAGCGGTTGGGGAGACAGCTTTCTTCTCTTGGAATGGATCCATCGGCAGCCATTGAACGTGTTCGTGGCAGATCTCTCTCTAGAAAAGGTCGTAAAAGAGAGAGGTCAGTAGCTAATGATGGAGATGGAGGTGATGATATGGATGTAGATGGTGGTGATGGTTCCAACAAGAAGATGCGACTTAGGTCAAGGTCGATATCCATGTCGAGGTCTAGATCGCGTTCACGACCACCAGGTGAAGTTGTACCTGGAGAAGGTTTTAAGGACTCAGCACAGAAGCTTAAAGCTATCAAGATTGCAAGGAAATCTGTCAAGCTGAGGAACAGAGATGCTAGGAAGGGAGAGGCAGATAGAGTTATTCCTAACTTGAAGCCGAAGCATCTGTTTTCAGGAAAACGTTCAATTGGAAAGACCCAGAGGCGTTAAGGTATCCAAAATTAAAAATGCTATATATATATATATATATATATAAACTTGCTTGCTAGTTTTCAGTTCATTGAACTTTAACTTACCTTTTTTTATTATTGACAGTTCTTTGTAAACTTCGTTTGTAACTGAATCATCAAGTCATTTATTATGTTTTTTGTTGTTTAGAATATGCTTCATTTAGCATTTTTAACTTCTTTCTGCTCTCAATTGTTTTTTTATACTGATATAATTTGATTTGTAGAGGTGTGGGTGCATAATTCCACATGACTACTTTGTTGCCGATCGGCCATGATGTCATTTCAGTAAATTGCTGGGCATCATGTTGGCAATGGGACAAAATAGATGCAGTCAGTGCTGGCTCTGATTTGTGTTCACTGTCATGCAGCTTGTAACATGATACTGGTGCCTGATCCCCCAATCATTTCTTATGTGAATTAGAATGTGAGCTACCTTTAGGGTCCATATGTAGGGACCATCTACAATCAATACCTTTTTAAGTCCTGAGTTACAGCAGTTTCCCATGAGAACTTGAAGCGCGATCCATGAGTAGATTCATGCTAGAAGGGACTTGAAGAATTATGTTTTATATCATTTTTTGGAAATAAATCCTCATATCTTAACAGACTTTCTGCCATTAGAGATTTAGAAGTCTACAATGAGAGATGTACCTTGTTTTTACTTTTAGTTCCATGAGATTTTTGCATACTGCATGCATATTTTTTCTAAATCTTGTTTGTCAATGGTCATTTATGTAGAAATTGGACGACAAATTTCAAATTATGGATTTCCTTTAATTTAGTCATTCTGGGTGGAAAAGATTGGGCGAAACCTAGCTTAGTTTAATTTACAGGTTACATCGATAAAAGTTCATGCTTCTTCTGCATGCGACAGCATTTGGAATGATTCATTAAGTTTCTTTTGAATGAAAGACATTAAAAGATACCGGATGACTACTTCAGATTCATAGGGTCTAACTTGCTTACCATATGTATATAGTTGCCAGCGAGTTGATGTTGCAGTGCAGCTAATAAAATGTTGAAGGAATACCCTTCCTTTACCTCTTGTGACTTCCTTTCATCTTCCTCAATCTGTAGCTTCCAAGGAATTTCTTGGTTGGTTTAGCCAACTTAGCGGTTACATTTTATTTCAAGTTGATGTTGTAGATAATAAAAAAATTGAAGGCATATCTTCCTTTTACTTCTCACTTTTTTTGTTCTTCCTTAATCTGAATATCCCCTGAGTTCTTTAGTTTATTTTCTTTCTTACCATGTTGTGTCTTTACCTTCTCATCCTTTGTGGTATCACACTATCACTGATTGCATGCATCTAATGGTAGCCTGGGACATTTGACTCTTGTGCCAAGTGACTGTCATACCATTGAGATAGAAAATTTAGATGTATAATTTTATTCAAATAACACTCCCATTGTCAGATGATATGTGTCAAGTCGTAAATGAGTAGTGTTATAAGGGAGGAATAAGATTAACCAATTTATTGGCTCCAACCTAAAACAGAAGATTTTAATATGGATTAAGTTTTAAGGGTTACTCGTTTGAACCCTGAAGCAGTTCAAATTGCAGTCATTGGAGATGGTATAATCAAGGCATTATCAAGGAGAAGGTGGCATCAATAAAGAAAGAAGAGGGGGAAAAAATGATGAAAAGATAAGTAAAGAACTATAAATGGGGTTCATCTAGGGCTTTAGCTATTGAAAAGTAAAGAAGAAAAATAAGAAGGGAAAATAAAAAGACATGGTTCAACTATTGCTTGAAACTTATTGGTGTTTGGATAGTTTCACTGGTGGTCAGTCATTACTGTGTGCAGCTGTGGTTGCCAGTTGTAGATGGGAACAGAAGAGGGTGAGGCCAAGAGTACTCACCTGTGGTTGCCGGTTTAGAACTTCCTCCTATCATAAACCCCCACCCCTTATGACCGCTCCTTGTTCCCCTTGCCACTTAATTGTACCCCAAGAGGCCCCATATCCCTCACCTATGTTGCACGGATACAGCAATCTGGAGATGGACCTGATACACTGATATGTGAAAGTTTTTTAAAATACACAGGATATGCATGTTGGACGATAAATATGTGATACATCTTGCTGATACAATTATCCATGGAAGTTGATGGAACATAGCCCCTCGCCACCCACTCAACCACGCCTATCATCTGTATTCTGAAATTTGCCCTCTACTCTTGTGTAGCCCAAGATGCCCCTTCTATAATCTTTTTATCCTGCGAGAGCCCTCTTAATTCCACGGAGTGGATCATTTAACCGGGATATGGAAAAGCATTGCTCTTCAGGCTTCTCCTTCAGTAATCTATATTTCTTCTTATAGCATGGAAACAACAATCGTACAACATGTAAATTTGTCGTGATTTGCTGAGTAAGTTCATCCAAAATAATGCTAAGAGATAAAGCCTTCACGCTGACTGTCAGTGTCAGGTCCTGGTTGAGATGGAAAAGTTGAGCTGCTGATACCTCTTGTAATATGTTGGGAAATATGGGAAAGACGCTATGATCCTTGTGTACTGTGGTTTGTCTTTTGTCTGAGATATTCGAGAAAAGTGTTGTTGTATCAATAATCAGAGTGTTTATTATAATATAAATGTTTGATGCTATCTGGTTTTGTTCTAAACAGAAGTGTAAATAAGAAACTTGGATTTGTCCTTCAGTCCATTTGGTTGAAGGAGATAATTTAGTTTGTCCCGGCATTTTCTTTTCAGTTTCTGACCTGAAATTTCCTGCTTGTGCCTTTTCAAAACAGTGAGGTTGGGACTGTCCTTAATAAGAAAAGATCTTTTGATATGTAGTGCATACATGTTGCCCTGATCTTCTCTTCTTGAATTTTGACTTCTTCATTGGATGAAGTGTGCAACACAAATAGGAAGCAAGTTTGTGTTGCATCCTTCACTGGTATCTGATCACTCTATCAACAACTGCATATTATGACGTTAATTGCTAAATGATCAGCAATTGCTAGCTTATTTGTTTAGATGTTAAATCCGTGGAGATGTTATGTGTGTTTATTCCGGCTACATTCTCGGGAAATGTTGTATGGTTTATGTCGTCATTCGTTAGCATCCTCTTTTTTTCTTTACTTTCTAGATTTCAAAACAGTTTTAGGCCTTTTTTTTTTAACAAGACTCTACAACATCAGTTAATTAAAATCAGCTGCGCATGATGATAGCTTATTCTGGCTTTTGTATTTACAGGAATTCTGTTTCATGACAATGAGATGCATTTCCTACTTTGGAGCTTGAAGGCGATGGATTTGGTTTGAGAACAGTTTTGTTTAGTTTATATACAGTTTGTTGTTTCTTATGTTTCCTTTTATTGCAGACTTGTATTACTTTAATTAGTTTCTTTTGAATTATGATTGTGTTTTTTCTTACCAAAAGTAATGTTTGGGTGCGAAATAAACTAGCCATAGTTGAATGGGCTCCAATACCCTATTTTCTGCTTTTGTTGGACCTTAGTGATTTGTCCAAGGACTTCTGCTCATTCATTGGTTGCTCAGCAATTACTTTTTGGGCTTGTGTTTGTATTCTTCATGAATCCATTGTTGAAGTATGCTGTCGTGTTGTTTGTTTAGAATATAGTGACGATTTAGTTTATGATGAATCCATTCTTGATGGTGCCAGCTTAAAATGCTCGAGATTTCCATGTAGTTGGTAACAGACTGTTTGCTTTGCTTTGCTTTGCTTTGCTTTGCTTTAATGGCAACTCTTTCTCAACTTTGGTTTTCTCTGCCACATAAAGGATGATGAATTTTTAACTTTGTTCTGGATTGTGGTCAATTGCTGTCCTTTTGAAAGTTCCATATGATGTTGGTTTCCAGTTGCTATGTTCTGTCACAAAACTTTCCTCGTACGGTCATCTGTAGCTAAATTTTTTGTAATAGTTGTTGCATATTGCACGATTGAAGCATTGATACCTAGGCACTGCTAGTGTTGGGAGAAATTTTCACACCTGAAAATCTCAAGAAATTCTTAGTACTTGCTTCATGATCTACAACTATCACTGTGATTATACAGCGACAAGTTTCGGGCTTGTTCGGATAGAGAACCCCAGATGCTTTCTTCACTCCTGTATCGGTAAGTTGAACTGCCACGCAACTGTTTGATAATATTTCTTTTGTTAATATACACTAAAATGATGTTGTAATTTCTTTATATTCAACTGTGCTAGTTCACTTTATATGCAAACTATCCTTGAAACCATCCACTTAGGATATAATCACTCTCTCCTAACATCCACTTTCTCATAACATATAATGCTCCTTACAGTGGGATCTCTCTTTATTCTCCACCACAGTTCTTTAATTTGTGTTTGGTTGCATGTCTCTGTCCTCATGGATGATTGAGAGCACTGAACTTATCTTATATTAGCCAAAGGTTTTAATTAAGCTATACTCACAATGATGCCCTACTTATTTTGCCATTTGAGCCCAGAGATCGTAGTTGGAGAATTTGTTTGTATAAACAAAAGAAGGGATGAACATGAACTTGGTCCTCCACTGTCTCTGTCCTTTCCTTTTATGTTATAGTGCTTGTAGTGGCCCGAGAACTTTGCTGCATAGTTTTAGGATAAGACTTGGCCAACTTAAAACATGCCTATATGTGATTTTTGAACTCTTAGATTTAGTCGAAAATGTATCACTGTTAAAATCTAAATCTATGCAAGGCGGCCAAATTTTTTTGAGAAAACATGATTTGCTTTCTCTTCGTTGCAAGTTAATTGTATTCTTTTCTACCAATTCTGGTCCTAGGTCTGCATGAAAACCCTAGCAGCAGACCCATCAACCACCGTAAAATTCTACTGTCTGTTTCAATCTAAATGAGTTGTAATCACAAAATATGTCAACATTCTTTAGATATCTAAGCTTCTAATACTTTGATTGCTATCTATCAAATACTGCAGTGATTAAAGAAGCAAGGAGCAGTCTACTACTAATATAGATTATGCATCAAATGCCATGCCAGTTTTATCTTCTTATACTTTTTTCATTTATAATTAGAATCCTAAGCTTGGTGTTTTCTGCATTGTAAAGTAACCAAGATGCCTAACTCTTTAGTGCTATGAAGCGATTAGCAACTGGATGTTGCTCATATATTTCTTACTATTATTTCCTGCAGCATGTACAAGTTTAAAGTGTAAACATCTCAAATATGTAGAATTATCAGCCATTAGTCAAAGAAGAAACAAATAGTTTGCCTTTTTATCCCCCAAGAAGCGAACTAGTAATCAATTATTGACTTGCACTTGGTTGTGGTAGTGTTAGAGTGCTCAACCTCCTCCTGTTCTGTCTAAATTTAAATACGTAGGCCTAGAATGATTAGCATTTTCACACATAAAGAACACCTTAGGTTCCTAGCACTCAACCTATATTTTCTATCAAAACAAGAACTAACAGCCTTTTCTCTATGATCTTGAAGGAGAGTCCAGACAATGAAGAAGCTAACCAGCACTGCTCTCATGGCATCTAAGAAAGGCAACATCTTATTAACTATGATCGGCGTCGTTGCTCTCAGCTTCATTAGCAGGTTTGTAGGAATGTATTTATGCTTCTTCTGTCATAACAGCTCATTTATAGACTAAAGCATTTTACTAGATTATTCTTTTAGAAATCAACATTGCAAGTTGTGCAACTTCTATATTTGCATTGATGACATCTGCATTATTTTTCCCCTCAAATCGTTAAACAATGCTACCATTGTTAAATATTGCTTAAACATCAGCATTCACTCACCATTGAAGCTAGGCAATCAAAAGATGCTCAACTCCGCAGAAGTATCATATAAGCAGTTTCTGCCAATTATCGAAGGGTGATCTAGCAACAAATGTAAACATGTGCATTTCGTCATTTAAAAGCGAATATCAAATAGTAATGAGAATTTCTACTCCGTATGGAAAATATTTTAGTTGATTGATCTTGGGTCTAAGAACTAATTTTTATTTATTATTATCATCATAAATCTTATGAAGTCTTGCTTGCTCATTTGACCTAGAACTAAGCAGGGGATATAACAAATTTCTGAATCCTACAAACGAAACTGATGTTTGTTTCTTGCCTTATCATGACTTATGTCTTACTATAATTTATGCAGAGTTAAAATTTAAAGTTTAATTGCCATACAAACTTTTGCAATGATGTACTGCATATCATATCAAATAATTTATCTCAGAAAAAAATCATTCATTCGTGTCAAATTTCATTTGCAGGTGGGTCAAATTTCATTTGCAGGTGGGCATCGGAAGTTTATGAACAAATCCACTATAGGGATGGAAGAAATTGCAAAGGTATTGAAAACATGAACTATATTAGTAGATCTTGAATTTCCTCTTAGTTTTTGCTTTGAAGGAGTTAAGAGGATAATGATGAAACGCATATTACATACTTAAGAGAAATCATACGATTTACAAATTTTGCATTAATCCTTACATAATGGATGAGTAAACAAGTAAAAGTTTGTGTATGTTAAATTAAGATCAATTAGGGGATAACGTATATGTTTACTGATCAAACCTTTTCAATAACTTGACTGGAATCACCTAGGAAGTTCTCCGACGATGAAGAAGCATTTGTTCATTCTAGAGTCCTTGTGGTCAAGACAAATGACTATGGAAGATATAATCCTACTCCAAAATTGTCAAAACCTCACTTCAAGCTCATACCTAACTGACTATGTCACACTTGGTGCCACAACTTTCAACTTCATGTTAGACATTGTTACATACAACTTTAGAATCTTAGTTATATATATGCACTTGTTATTTATGTTAATTATGTTATCTTGTATGGGAGACATGAATATATGGTATCTTTTGCTAGAAATCAAATATGCATTGCATTCATAATAAGGGATATGTCAAATATACCTCTTGCCATTGCAATTCAACATGAAGTATTTGATAACATGCTATGGTTATTGCCTAAAGCCAATAATATTACTAGCTTTAACTTTTTGTTCTAAGTTGTAAACCATATATATCACAATGAGATTTGCGTTGTCATATATAAAAAATGTACCTAGCTATCTTGCTATATGACAGTGAATCTATTATCAATTAGGTGTCGCTCACCGATTACTACTGATTGAATGTTATGATTTCCACTAAAACAATTGAAAATGATATCTTTAGTAAAAGAAGAAAATATTTAAATTTGCCAAACATTTTTTTTTTCCTGGAAACAGAAAGCAATCCTGTATGTTGTCGATTACCACGTTGGGTGACTTGGAGATAGTGCTGAACTCCACCTTTTTTGTTGCATATTTAATAACATAAAGCTTAGATAGATATGCATTGTCTCATATAAAGAATTAATCACTCATCATCCATTTTTTTTTTACCTTGTACAGCACAAGGAGGATTCACTCCTCTCTATATATGATCGTAGTGGAGAGCAAGGACGATAGCAAAGAAGCTCAATTTGCTCGGACATGGCACCTAAGAAAGCAATTCTCATTGTTGTAGTGATCTTAGCCTCACTACTCTCTGTTTCGTTTGCAGGTTTGCCTGTATAAACTTGTACTTACTCTTATTATATAGCTGTTATAATAGATGCAGTTATTGGTATGTGTACACATTCTTTTGTGCCTTAGTTCTTAAAGGCGGTTCTTTCTGTTTAAACTAGGAGTTGGTTATTCTCCCAAAAAAAAAAAAAGGAAGAAAGAAAAAATAGGAGTTGGTTAAATATACTTCTGAAAGAAACATTGTGACATATTATTTTTATTTATGTTCTATGTTATTAATTAACATAGAAATTCGACGCAGGCAAATTCATATATTTGCTTGTGAAGAATTACTAGTTAAAGTTATTAGAATCATATATCGTTTTTCTAGTTATGGAAGTACTTACACGATCAATTATACAAGTTTATTAAGTAATATTTTATCCTTGTGACATAAATATCACTTGTGACATAAATATCGTTATATCCACCTTTTTCATATCAGAAACTGGATATATCAGAATTTTCTGAAATATTATAAACCAATCTTATAAATCTTTATTTTATCCTTATGGACCAATCTTAATCCTCTTGTCTCTTCTATTCGACTGAAATGACTATCATGATATATGCTACTTCTATCTCACAAAATAATCTCAACACTACCAGTCTACTAGTAATTAATTTTTTCTCTATTGTCAAAAGTAAAAGAAGTAAATACCAACCATCCGCATACTAAATATATTTTGCAGGTGGGCATCGGAAACTTGTAACTACAGTGGGAGACGTGAAGAAGGTATGATTCTTTTTGTTCATTTAGTTAAGAGTTGAATTGCTTGTGCACATTAGCTATGCCTAATAAGATATGTTATCATATTTACATGTTTTTCTGATTTAAAAAAAAAACATTTTGATTATGACAGGAACTTTTTGACAGTAGAGGAGCATCTCTTGTTCATCCCAGAATTCTTGTAGTGACAACGAATGACTACGGAAGATATGATCCTTCTCCATCCTTCTCCAAGCCGAGTTGGAAGCCAATACCACACTGAACCTAGTGCTGTAGCCACTGCGTATTAGTTTTTCACTATATATATATATATATATATATATATATATATATAAGCATAAACGGTTGTCATATGTGTTTCATAAACTATAAATTAGCGAAATAGGAACTTGATATGATGTTATATACTCTATGTATGTGTGTTAGATCAATGTAGGGTGCTCCCTGGTCATTGTGTACTTATCGTGTGTAAAGGATATATGGATATGGATGTTAATATATATTTATATATAGTTTGATACTTTGATTGTGCATTCTGAACAAGTTTAGAGAAAAGTTCTCTTTTAAATCATAGAAACAATATAGTTAATGTTGTTGAGTCTACATTAAGTTCCAAGTTCTCTTGACTCCCAATGCGAAATGTTTCTCCAATAAGAGACACGATAATGCAATATTATAGGCTTATCGTTCAATAACTTGCTTCATAGTATGCACGGACGTTCGATGGTTATTTATTGGGAGTCAAAGAGGATTTATTGGGAGTCAAAGAGGGTAAAAAAAATAAGAGTCAAAGATCCCAAAGAGGTTATTTATTGGGAGTCAAAGAGGATTTATTGGGAGTCAAGGAGGGTAAAAAAAATAAGAGTCAAAGATCCCAAAGAGTTTCACAAAAACGTAGCGTAAAAAAAAAAGAGTAAAAGATTTCAAAAAAATAAGAGTAAAAGATTCCAAAAAAATAAGAGTAAAAGAAGAGTCAAAGATTTCACTATTGAATTTGATTTATGAATCTAAAAAAAAATAAGAGTAAAAGATCCCACCGTATTGAATTTGATTCATGAATCTAAGAAATCTAAGAAATAAACATATCGAGCAAGTACCATCCATTTGCATGATAAGATTCCATAGAATTTGATAAATAGGAGAATATCCCCTTCCCTTGAAACAAAATTTTCTCCTTTTATAAAACTTTCTTCCTCCGTTACAAGAATTATCTATTCTCTCTCTCTCTCTAATGCAGATATGATTGATTAGATATAATTCCCCTTTGTTGCATGGGCCATTTATTTATTTCAAAAACTTTGTACATATTACCGACAACTTCTTGTATTTTGCATAGCATATTTACATCATATTATATTTTTGCAGAACTTACACCTATAACTAATTATATATTTTAGAATGTCCATCTTATTGTAAATACATCTTTTTATATCTTTGCAGAACCTATAACTTATTATCTCAAAGGTCAATATATTCTAGCTTACATCCTACCATATTTAATTTTATATCCGGTTCCTACAGTTAGTTTGGTCAATTTTACAGGTTATTCTAGTTTTTTATGGTATCACGACATTTTTTTACCTAATTCAAGTTGCATGTTTTTTTTAAAGCATAAATGTACCTCTGCATTCCATTAAATAGAATTGAACGAAACATAGCAAAGTTTACAAATTTCCAATTGTTTGCACTTTGGAGGTATCGTTAATCTTTATACATATATCAGACTATGACTCTTCAACCAGTAATATAAACATTCATTACTATAAACCAAAAAAGAGAATCATACCGGATCGATCACTTTGATAGTCCTTCTCCATTCATTTCTATCAAGTAATATCTTCTCATTTAAACATCTAGAATTCATATCTTTTCGTATCACTTCTATCCATGTTTTTTTCGGTCTTCAATTCGTTCTTTTAACTTGTCCTACATTGATAAACTTCCAACGTTGCACATGACCAAACCATTATAAGCCTCGAATTCCATGGTTTCCAAATACAATACAATCATGTATTTTGCAACTATGGAACACAAAGGTAACGGTTAAAGTTTTGCATATACTCGAGCTCTAGACAATATCTACAACATCAAATTACATTTGTGAGCGAGTGCAGTTAGTTCACCTGAAGAATACATTGATCTGATATCCACATGACACAGGGCACGAGTTCTTGTTCAGTAGAGAAATCTTATCCAACGGAGACTCACATATAACATTTGCAGTCTATTCGTTTTCAGGCTGCAAGATGTTCCCTGAGATGTAATCGACAACCTCATCAGGAACGAGATATTTCACTGAAAGAACTTTCTTAATGTATTCCCTGAAACAAGCAAATGTACATTAGTTTTCAACTCATATGAACTAACAACGCACAACAAATTTATTTCTTATCAAAATAACAAGTTTCAGAAGGCTGAGTAGGTATAGTATGAAATTGAAGTGAGATACTCGTTAAGGACGAAAATAAACAAGCTGAGATTCCATCAGAGATGAACCTTATTTTCGTATAATATTTCATGGCTGGATATGATTTTCTCAATGTCCTTCCCTTCTCTGCGAATACAAACAATACCGAAGTCTCTGCCTATGCTCCTGACCTAGAAAGAAAGAAAGAAAATTATAGATTAGATACCATGGGTTCAACAATAAAATTTGGCGTAATTTACTTTCTATTGGCAGAAATAAAAATGAATTTTTTTTTTAAGAGAAGAAATGAAAACTAATTGGTGTAATGGACTGAAGATCTAGCGGAAACCTTAATCTCACTTGTGGAACTGTTTTGTCTTGGTTGCAATAAATTCACCCAAACTGAACTCACAAGCATCAGAGGCCCCGTCTGGGAACACATATACATTATCCTACCACCATTTATTTTGGAGGCAGGATAACTCAACTCTAAAATTCTAATTCAAGTGCACAACTACAACTACCACTAATACTAAAGATTATTATCCCTAGTACTTGGGATAGATTACATTAAAAAAAAAAAGCGAAAATTATACTAGATTGAGCATACGGATCATCTTTTCTCACTCATTCCTATCGAGCAATATAACTTCGTTAAGGCCTTCGCGCTTTTAACTTGTCCTACATCGACAAGTTCCACTCACCGAAATAGAGCATTCGTAGGTCTACGTCGTACATGACCAAATCAATGTAGGTAATTTCTCGCATTTCTTTTATGGGGGCTACACTTATCTTAACAAGAATATTCCCATTTAATTTTTGGCTCATGTCATAATACATAACAAGGTTTTATGCAAGCTGCAACGAACCTATCACGACCATCCTCATTTATCCTAACTTGGAATAGACAGTAAAAAGATGATAACTTTAAGTACAAATAGGCAACTAATTGGAGGCTGTTTGGAACAAACTTTAGAGTTAAGATAACTCCAGTTATCTCAACTATAATGATCCAACAAAACTCAACTAAGATACGCTCTAGGTTTTGGAAGATCAACTAACAAGAATTTATTCTTCTTTTTTTTGTGAGAGAATAGAATATATTTCCTCGTATCTCATAGTAGCCACAGTATTAGACATTGTTGGGTTCATTTTTATAGCAGATACTGGATAGTCAACAAATGTTACTCTTATAAGCGAATTCTGGCTATTCATTGTTTAGTAAATTTTTTTCTTGTTCTTTCTTCTTTTTTTTTCGCTTGAACCTGAAACACCCACAAGAAACTATGTTGGATCAAAAGTTGGGCTAGCTTAAAAACCTCTAGTATTGAAAAATACAACATCCGTAACTTGATGGACTTCTGTCAACTTAAATAGTTTTGTAGAGAACCATAAAGGAGAAAAAACGAATCTCAGTCCATGCCTTTTTCTCCTTGTCTTTTTTTTTTTTCTCCTTTGTTAATGAACTAAAGGCCATAGCCAGGAGTTGAACCAGACCAGGGACTTCCCACAACCCAAATCGAAGTCGACCACTTTACTACTGAGAGGACGTTTTGCCTTTGGAAGAGGTGTATAATAATATAATTTGATGAAAGAAACTCTCTCGATTCCAAAAAAAAAAGTAAATCCAAGTTTAGACTCAGTCAGTTGTTCACAATAACAAACTCCATCTACACCTTGAGGCGTCAAAGTGGAGAAGGTGTCAATGTGCTTATCCATGCCCAACCTGCAATGTGAAGAATTTTAGTTGTGCATGCCCAACCTACCTACAACCAGGCCAACGCACTACTTTTAGGCTTTTTTCTACCATCAGAAGTATTCCATTTATGTTTCTCTGCATAAACCCACTTAGCTTGGACGACCACGCTTGTAAGGCATGCTCCATAATATATAGAGTATAGCATTTATTAGATTTTAGAACTTCTTAATCAAGTTAGGGAAGTGTTGGAGCAGGATTTAATGGAATAACAGTAGCATCATCTTGCAGTCAACTTATGGATACTTTATAAAGGCAGGGAAACTATATTGGAAGCATATTATGGCAACTGGTTCAGATGAGATGCACACATTGTATGAACAGTAAGATTTATAAACTAATTTACACATCTAGGCATACTGTTATACTAGATACTGTAAATATTTTTAGTTTCAGATTTCATTGTCATTTACAAGCCTAACAGTTTCAATTGATGAATTACTGCCTTATCACATTTATGTTGTTGTCATGACTCATCATAATTTTAAATGCATTTCTAGCATTCTCGGCTGCTCACCTCCTTGGTCAACAAACATAATTGTATTGTCGCAACAATTAAAAATAAATATAAACTGGATATTTGTTGTATACAATATCTGTTCACAAAGCAAGAGCACTTTAAATACCCTAAAGTTCATATGTTTATCTGATGTTAATTCGCATAAGGTACTAGTGAACACTTAAAGACATATAAAAGAAGAACCCGGATACTCGCAAAATTGTTAGGTTATACAAGATGGGCACATGAAAGATGTTCATGGTTATACTTGGGTACTTGGTAACCTGATGTAGGACCATGATGATTTTTTAATTTGAATTTGAATTTTTCTTTCATATTCTATTTAGGACCACTTATGAATTGCTGGTGATGCCTTTTAGGTTATCCGATGATTCTGGCACTTTCATGTAACTTATGAATCGGGCACAAGCCTTTTATTGGGGAATTTGTGGTCCTGTATTTCGATAACATGTTGATCTATACCAATAGCACGTGAGCCACTTGAGAAAGGTACTAATGGAGAACAAGCTATGCATTTAAGGACAGAAGTAGTTGCCTAATCGGATTTGACTGCACAAGAGATCAGTTTTATGAGGAGGATGTTGATTTTCATGATGCCTAGACAAGATATCAAATGAAGCAAGTTGCTTACGGATTCCATATTGATGAGGATCCCTATTTCAAGGCAATAAGTTGTGTATTTCTCATACTCTATTGAGGAGCAGATTATTCATGAGTTACATGGTGGATGCTTGGGTGGCCACTTGGGATGAGAGAAGACAATAGCTCTTGTTGAGAAGCAAATACTATTAGCCACAATTTAAAAAAAGATCAAGAGTCATATTAGATAATGCCAGAATGCCAAGTAGCAAAGGGACAAATACATAATACTAGACCTCTACCAACCTTTACCACTTCAAAGAAGTCCTTGGAAGTTCTGGTGATGGACTTTGTTGTAGGGCTACTTTGGACATGCGCAGATTCAGTTTTTGTACTGGTTGGTCAATTTTCTAAAATGGCTCAATTTATCGCGTGCAAGAATACATTGGATGCAACTCATGTGACGAATATTATTTAGGGATATTGATCGGCTGCATGGAGTTCCAAAGATTATCACTTTAGATAGTGATAAGAATCTTTTTTTTTTGGACTTTACAGAGGCGATTTGATACTATCCTCATTTTAAATAGCACTTGTCATCCCAGACAGATGAACAAACCGAGGCAGTAAATAAGACCTTTGTTGTCTATCATGAATTAAGGGAAGCAGTGGGATCTAGCTCTTGCACTTATTGAGCTTGCTTATAACACACAGAGTCGCTCGAGAGGGGGATCACCATTTTCCATTGTTTATGACCATCCTCCTAGGCATACATTAGACCTAGTTTGATTTTTTTTGCTTTAGTAGCCAGCAGAGAAGTAATCGAAGATGTATCTATTTGAGAGAAGGTTAAACCTTTACTAGCAGGGCTTCGGTTTGTCTTCCTGAAGAATTGCCTGCTAAGCTACCACCATTGAGGGACATTTATCACCAGACTGATCTAGTTCCTAGAGCCTGTCTTACGAATTTACCACATAATAGGATGAGTCTAACTGAGGTGACAATATTACAGTCGACTCTCAAGTTGAAAAGCTACCCAAGAAGGGGTTTGTGACAGAGAGAACGAGTCCATGTCATTCTAGCATTATTGACATCTAGGAGGGTTGGAAGCTGGCGTATGTCTGTCAACGGTGGTGCTACTAATAAGAACAATGCAATGTGCTGGCTCCCAATTCTGCAATTGGAGGACATGTAGAGCATGCTATCTGGTTTGATGATTTTCAGAGTGACTATCATCATATATGCATCAAACCAAGAGATGAGTGGAAAACTACATTCAAGACCAGAGATGATCTATTCGAAAACATACAAATGGCTGCAATATAAAGAATGCTTCTCTTCTTTCTTTCTTATTTGAAAGGCCATGCTTCTCTTCTTTGCTAGTAGCATGAGTTATTTCTTTTAAGAATTAGCCGTAGCATTGATTAATCATCCAAATTAAATATCTCATTCAACATTTTCAGCAATCGAATGTAGAATCTTCCTCTTTAGAGAAAGGAGTGTTTACAACAGACTAACCCCTTTCACATTAATAACATAAATTTTACTTAAGTTCTAGTAAACCCCCACAACCTACCCCCAACCCATTTTCCCCTATCCAGGCCTTAGTGGCAGGGAACACCTCTTTCAGCAACACATGTATCTATGATTGATCAACCTCCAGCAGCCTCTTGCACTGCCATCTGAGATATCCAACCCCACCAAGCTCCTATCTATCAATATTTGACAGCTTCAATTAGAATTAGAAGAAATTACAGATATCCATGACTAAGCTCATATTTAAAAAATGATTGCCCCTTCATGTTTATGTCAAAAACTACTAATGTCAGCAACTATTTATGGTAAGGAGATGTTTTTGATGTTACAAACGTGATGAAATACTTAATAAAGTAACTCATCTTTTTCTTATATGCATCATTCACAGGTGACATGTAGCCTCCGACAACAAAGTAGCTCTGCTTGTAATGCATCTTTTGCCAGCTCTAGGAGTTGGTTAACAAACAAACATATAACTAAACATTTCCTGATTTTGAAACATAAAAAGTATAAAACAATAACTGAATATTGTATAATATAATGAGACTGCAAAAAACAATAACTCATGAGACTCTAATTACAGTTATCCAATAAAAGACATTTGTCCTTGGGCTGGAATCATGCTAGAGGACTCAGGTCAAAGGTCTAACAATGTAATGTGAACTCTTATTAACGACTGTGTTCTAAAATATATCAGAAAACTAAATGAAGATAGTATACTTCAAAAAACTTTTATGCTAGAATTAATCTTGGACCATACATCATTATCAGTTAACAACACTCAAAAACAAGTTCTATTAGCTTGTGTTGAGGTAGGAAGACAAGCAACTTAGTTTTGTGAAATTTATCAAAATTAACTACCACTAACATGTATATGATAAGATCAGTTTTCAAGCACATGTATGTCATTACTGTAAGTTACATATGATGTCACAAAAGGCTGACAAGTACGAAAAATGAAGAAGGTTACCTAATGGCTCGGTTTCCACACATCATAATGATTTCTATGAATGAGCTCAGACCGACAATAGGCATCAATACTTAATGGATCGGTGCTACGATATCATTAGCATCTTACATACCATTGGCCGAGTTTTGAAAACAGGAAAAAGAACAGAAAGCATGATAACTTACCAAAAATGCGCAAATGCATGTAAGTTGGGGGATTAAAACTTCCCGTTAACACCAAAGCCGCAAATCTCTGTTTCCTAAAAATTGCAATAGAAATAGAGAAAGTAAACATTAGAAGAGATGTTATCATATTTCACATTCAAGCCAATTAAATTGGTTCTAGTCAAATGCACAATAATCACTAGCAGAGAGAAGAAGAATGTGAGCGGCCACATAAGCAAGCATTGTATACATGAAAGGGACACACACACAAAATCATTAGAACAAAGGAGTTAAATAGGATAATTCCACAAAGGTTTCAGTTCCAGACCAACGATATAAAATCATCCACAAATAACAACAGAATCAAGAGTTTGGGATTTTTTTCCTTCCCCCCTGCAAACAATGGAAAAGTAACATGTGACTCAATGCCTTCAAATAGCACAATTTTGGCTATTCACGCGAACATGGAGACTCGGAAGGGATGACAATGGACGACGCATCTACGAGCCAATTTTTGGACTGTCCTATTCAAAATTTTGAATTAGAAAATTGTATTTCTAATGAACAGGCCAAAAATTGACTAGCAGACCTGTCCATTCCCATCCTTACGTGATGGAGTTCAGTTTCGTAATGCATCACTCCAACGGCTAAATTGATGATTTTAATCACATTGGCACAACATTAGCATATGCTAACAATTTTTTGCTGTTAAAAGATTTTTTTGCCCCTTGTTTGAGCACTTCTCCCTTAATGTTGTCTCAAAGGAACAACTTTTATAACTATTCGAGATTATCAAGTGGCGCAAATAAAACATATTTTTTTGTTATTTTTATTTTATTTCTTAAGAGGAAATAAAGCATACAACATCATGAAAATTTGCACTACCGAAACAAGTGACATAGGCCCTCAAAATTACCAGTAATTGAAAAAAAAAAAAACCCTCAAAATTTGACACGAGTTTACCTCGAGTATTTGAAGCAACGGAACAATTGAAATAATATGATTGGGGTCGGAATTCTCACCTGTTGAGGGCATTAGAAGAGGCAGCTTCCTCAAACGTTGGAATCGAGAGCTTATCCGTGGGGAGAGGAACCTCTGCAGCCATATCGAGATCAACGGTAAGAAAAATAAAAAACCGACCTTTAATTTTGGGAGATTGACGGCAATAGGTGAAGGGGGAAGAAGGAAGAACAAATATGGTGAAGCCACACGGCCGTTTATTTTTTGCAATCTCGATGTGATTCGACATTTTAAGATAATAAAAGGGAAAATCTTTCTAATTTGGTAAGAAAAATTTAGCTCCCGGCGAGGATCGAACTCGCGACCTTTCGCTTACGAAGCGAACGCACTACCACTATGCTACGGAAGCCTGTTTGATTTGGACATACCTCTTTCACTTTTCATTTCTTAACCTTACCACTACTTATTCTAATTTATCCGACATACGCGAAGAGTGATTTTTTAAGTTCTCCAATGTTTCTCCTATTTCATTTACATTTTTAAATTACATTAGAAACCTAGAACATTATGTCCCCCATGCCCTCATACTTCCCATTTGAACTATTTTTTTTTTTTTAAATTTGATACAACCTTTTCTAAAATTCTAGAATAAACATTATTCTTAAAATTTGGACCTTCCATACATCGTCTCCCAACTTTTTATTTTATCTTTGAATTGTGTATTAGAATAACATAAATTCTATTTTGTTCTGATAGATTATTAACCCTCCAATACAAAAAACCACATTCTTTCTTCGTAGAAAAGATAAACGTAATTAATCACAATGCAAAATATAAAGTGAATCTAAGATTAAGTACATAATATAATATACCTAACCGATAGAAATAAGGTGTAATTTGAAACTAGTAAGACCTATGTTGAAAGCAAAAAAAGGAGAAAGAAATAAAAGAAAACATAGCCTATAATGTTTGAATCAGCTGAGAAAAAAATAGTTTTTATTTAATTATGGGTCACGTCAAAAGCTGTTACAAATTTTACTATCTTTCGAGTGTTTGATGCATTAGTAAAACAAATATAATTCTTATTGAAATTTGTTATAGATAGTTCATGAATGGTGTATTACCTCGATTGGAAATGTCTTTTATTTTGAGTATTCAATTCTTATATTACACACATACTCGCACATTGTTGAATGCTTTATATAAATACCAGGTAAATAATTATTTGCTAAATTACACATTCACTGAAAATAAATTATTCATGTTTTGTTTCGCACAAATATCTTACCATTATAATTTACTCAATAATAATAATTGAAGCCCCAGCCTCAGAGTCAAACGAAGAAAGGCCAAAATCCTAAATAAACCCTAAACGCCCCTCTGTATTTGTCCTCTTTTTTTCATTTCCCCGCAAAAACCCTAACCCAAATCGTCAGCCTAGCGATCCGATCCCCGCGGAGCAGTAACCCTAGCTTCGATCCGCCATGATTTGCTCCAGTAAGCTCCCTTCCTCTCTCTCTCTTTCTCTCTCTCTCTCTAGAACCCTAATTTCTCGCTCTGTCTTTTTTCCTTCTTTTTATTCTTTTGATCCCTGCAGTTTCCGGCGAGGTGCCGGAGGAGCCGGTTATCTCGAAGAAGTCGGGGCTGCTATTCGAGCGGCGATTGATCGAGCGCCACATATCGGTGAGTTCTTTTGTCTAGGCGAAAAGATTAGGGCTTTGTAGTTAGAGAAGACAAACCCTAGATTTATAAGATTTTGTTTGATTTAGTGTGATTCTTTGGTGTTAGGAATATGGGAAGTGTCCTGTTACGAAGGAGGAGCTCACAATGGACGATATCTTGCCGGTCAAGACCAACAAGGTGTTTAGTTCATTTGTTTTGGCCTCTCAATGCTTCGATCTTTCTACTTGTTAACGTAAAATCATTTACATTCATCATAAATAGATTGGGAATAGTTATCCGAAGGGTTATCTTCATTCAATTTTTTTTTTTTGATTTTTCTTTCTTTTCTTTTTGTGAAGCATTCATCAGCCGATTTGCGGATGGCCTAGTTTTCATTATGCTGTTTTTTTCTTTAAAAAAAAATTTCATTTGGTTTCTAATTTGAAAACAACTTCCTTCATGTCACCTTTGTAACCAGGTGCGAGCCAGGGCAGTAATAATGATGTAGGATTAACTTCCAGTCTGAAGGACTAATGGTCATCTGCTTAGTTGTAATAAGCAAGAATGACTTAACAGTAATTTGGACTTCCAGATTCAAAGAAAAAATGTTTTCTTGAAACATGTATTGTATGCTATTTTATTCTATATGTTGGGATCATTTGTTGCAACTGATGCAAAATTCTGTCTTAAGATCTTCTCGAGGTTCCTGCTACTTGCATGCCCCTTCAATGGAAATGCTATACATGGAAATAATAATGCAGTCCTAAGTCTCTAATATGACATTAAGCTCTATTTTGTAGCATGCTTTACTTGTTAAAAGGGTTGTGAAGAGAAGACTTCTACAACTAGGACTAGCTTAATAAGTAGGCTATCTTTCGGTTTTAGTTAACGATGTACAAGAGAGTGGGACTAGCTTAATAAGTAGGCCATCTGTTGGTTTTAGTTAAAATGAAAGTGTACGAGAGAGTGGTCTCTTGTGTCATTTTTTGGGTTAATTTTGTTCTCCCAAGGTTGGCATGTTTTTTGCATAATCTCTCTAAACAATTATAGGCATTGTGGAATCCTCCTTGAGTTTTTAATCTAACTAGTTGTGGTAATGATTAATGAAGTTCTTAATGGGTATTATCCAAAATAGTTCAAGGTCATCTTCTCTTCTTTTTCACCCTTGCTCTGTCCCAACTCTTCATCTAATTCATCCCTATTATCTACCATTACGTCAAGGTATATTTTTCTTTCCTTCTATTAGCCTATCAACTTGGATGTTTAAATTTAGGTTGGATCTTGTTAGGACTTAGGATTAGAAAGAAGGAAAAAAAGAAGAAGATAGGAATTTGATTTAAGTATGGTTGGGATTGGGTGAAGAATGAAAAGGATGAGCAAGAAGAAATGTTTGGTTGGGTTTCATAGCCTAGGAGAATAAAATATGAGGATCAAGAAATGGGTGTAAACTTATCTTGGATCTATACCATACTTCGATTCGGTTTACCCATTTTCACGACTCTCTAGCTGGATAATTGAATAACTTATGTATAATTAGCCAAATTAGTTAAATTGAAATAAAATCATATTTTTCGTTAATTAGTGTTTTTTCAATATTAGCATTGGGGATTTTGTAATGCCCATATTGTATAAGGAAGTTGTGTGAGAAACATGCAAAACTTGGAGGGTTTAGTGAAATTAACCTTACCCTTTTTCACAATGCACTTAATTGAGGTTAAAGGTTGAACATACTATTGTCAACTTGTTTACTGCAAATTTGCCGCTATATGCCTTAATGTTGAAAATGGTTGTGCAAAAATGAATTAAGAAATGATGATCTGAGCTTATTCCCTTACTGGAACAAACCATTATGTGCAAGGAACAAACCATTATGCAAGGGAACCAGCATGGTGGTATGTAGATAATTATCTTACCTTGCTCTTCTTTAGGAATTATTTTCAGGGCTAGCAGTTGTGAGACTCCCAGCTAGAGGGGGAAACACACAGACCAATTGGACAAATCAATGAAGCCGTGATCAAATTTTAGAATCTAATTTGAATTCTTCTTTGTCAAGAATTCTATCTTAGAGGTAAATGAGATATAGTATGGATATATTCTGTTTCCAACACATGCAAGTTGGGATGGGTTAAGGGCCCACTCTAACAAAAACCAAATGCTACTCAAAAGCGATGCAACAATAAAATGGACATAGATCAGCTCAATGCACATCTATTGCAGACTTGAGTTGCAATTTGCATGCCTGCATGATGTGTGCTGTTATGCCCAGGGATTCAAAGAAGCTAGGATGGGTTCATAGGTGCGTCAAATTTGTAGCTGTGTCAAGTAAGGGAAGGAAGGATGAAGTACTTTACAGTTTGCATATAAAAGAAAGTTTCTCTACAGCTAGTGGAACTACATAGGAAAATGAGAAGTGCACAATAAATAATGGAAACATTATGTGGGTGAAGGTATGTGGGGCTAGGATTATAGTGGATATGTACCTGAGAGACCATGAAAGGAGTGGAAGAGTTCCAGTGGCACTAAGTGAATTAGTAGGAAATTCATCTCTAGAACTGTGGCTTAATCCTTTTAATTAAATTACATGCACATATATAAGTGCATGGAAAACTTCTTAACAGTTTCCTTCATTTAGGAGTTAAAAGACTATTTTATATTGGGGTGCGCAGGATCATGGACAAATTATAATCTGTGCATGCTATATGAGTAAAAATTAATACCTCTATTCTGTCCTTAAAGCTTGGCCTTGTCTTGATTTTGAACAGAGATGGAGCTGTGTGCTCTTGTTGGGGCTTGGAGTGGAATTGTTGTCGTATCAAAAAAGAATCAGGGGAAATGGCTGGAAACTTACTGGACAAATGGAAAAGACTAACGAGTGTATTTAATACCATGTTATTAGCTTATACCAGTTCTGACCTTGTTTATTAATTAAGGTGCTTCACATACTTGTATTTCTTTTGTTTCTAATATATCATAGATTTGACTTGTTTGTTCATAGAATAATCATATGTAATTGTATTAAGTGTTAATTTGTATCAGCTGACACTGAGATTTGCCGTCCATCATTGGCCACTCTAATGTTTCTTTCTTATCTGTTATCCTTCTTTGGTTATTCTTAAACATTGTCTCATCGTTTCATATGATGCTTTCTTGTGCAGGTTGTGAAGCCTAGACCCTTGCAGGCTGCAAGTATCCCTGGGTTGCTTGGTATGTTTCAGAATGTAAGTGTTAGCATTCTTGTTGGTATCATTACATCCTACTTCTCGTGTGGTCTATGAAATTCTTGGTGTATTATACTACTTCTAGGAAAAAAGTCGATCGAGAAGTAACTTTTGCAATTCAATTTCTGCTAAATGAGTTGTAAGTATACTATTCAGTCAGAATGAGTCGTGTTTTGATCGTGGCTATAAAATCGAGTGATGGTCCTTAACAGAGTCGAAGGTGGTAAATGCAACTGACTACCAAACATATCAAAGGCTTTGTTATTGCATTTGCTGTAAATACCTTGATGTGCATTTATTGTTTTTTTGATTGTTGGCACTAACATTGCTGTAGTACATGTGCTGTGACACAGTACATGTGTGATATAAATAGCACAAACAGATCTGAGAGAAATTTAGAAAAGTATATATTGCGGATACTAGAAAAATGGAAGTTTTATGTATATGCAGTTTATTGTCAATTTTGTACCTTGGATTTGTAAGTCTAATGGCTAAAAATTGTAATAGTTTATGTAAATATATAATTTTTTTCAAGTGATATGATTCAAATATGAGAATTTCTGTTCTTCTTTATTACGAAAGTGCATGTATATAAATTTATCTGGAAGTCAAATGGAATTCTGAACCCTATCATATAGGGTACAGATCAAGTACTTTACATATCTTTAATTTAACTTTTCGTGTAGCATAAGTTGGCATTAGATTGCAGCATGACCTTAGTTGCGTGTGGATAGAATGATCTGTTTAGAATCTGATCTGCAGTTGAAAATTTGGGTCTACGAGCTGGATTGCCATAAAAAATCAAGTGAGCTTCAAATAGGACTGTAAATAGTACCCGAGATCTTGATAAACCAATCTTACCATAGGGGCTTTTGCTGGGTTTGGATACGTACATTGAACCAAAATGCTTGTATGGACTTGGGTACAACTTTTTTCAAATTTGAAACCCGAGAATAAACCCTGTAATAGTTTCTATGTCGCTGTAGATAATGTATGTATAGGTGAAAACTGTCTAGACTGCATAACAATATAAAGATATTGATATGAATTGAAAACATATATTTTTATAATAAATTTGAACTGTCACTGTAAAATTATATTCTATTGGAAACTTGATCTGAATATGACCTGGGCCTGATAAGGAAAAAGTGGCGCTGTCCTGAATCCATGCCCTATTCGATTTCTTTATGAGGTTTGGATTTCGGTTTTACATGGATTTGATCGCACCTGTCCTGTTTACTTCCTTAGTTTCAAATACATTCCATTACCGGGTGAGCTGGAGCAAGACCTAACCCAATTAAAGCATATAGGAACTAAATTTGACCCATTAAACTTCAAGTCTTAAGTTTTTGATTAAGCATTGTTTGGTTGATTGAGTTAGAATCCCTTGGGTTTAAATTTAGGGAGGATGGAGAATGCTTTGGAATTGCGAAATTGCTTAGGTTTACAATCCCAAAAATTTGTTTGGATGCCATTTAGCCCCATAGTTGTCAATATCATATGATATGCGATACGTATCCTATGATACGATACGATATGCAAGAAAATCGATACGTATTTTATCTGTAATACTATTAAGTATCTCACGATATGGTATGCGTATTTTATGATATATGATACGTATTTTACGATATGCAATACGTTACGATAAACTGACTTGGCTTATAAATGGATTTCAAATTCATTCCAATAAATCTTTTGAGTTAAATACATAATACGAATTCCAAGTAAGTATTAGACATTTAATAACAAAGAATATTAAAATTCAAGATACTTATTTTAGTTGATAAAAATATTTAAACAAATCATAAATAGAGATATTTTATTAATTATTTACTTACGATTTTCGATTCAAGTATCTAATGAGCTTATTTATTATACAATAAAATATCGATAAATGGAAGAATTTATATAAATCTGAGAAGATAAAGATGAAGAAATTAAAATAAAAGTTTTAAAAAATGATGATAGTGATAACAGATGATTAATTGATATTATATTACTTTTTTAAAATCTTTCTAGAGGGATAGTGAACTTATGCTCAATATTTTGGTTTTTGTGAATATAAAGTACAATCGAAACTGAGGCAATAAAAAAGGGACATATGATCTAATTTGTCTTTGGATATAAAATTCGATTATGACTGAATTGATGAAAAATAAGAACTTTACATAGTGAAAGATGTTAATTGAATGAATTTTAATATGCGTTTTAAGTTGAACGAGAAACAATAGATCTACTTAAATGAAAAGGAAGAGAAGATGTAATGGTAAAAGTTTTATAGTTAGTTATTTATTCCTGGTATTTAGTCTTTAATAGATTATTTTATAATTACTAGTAGGACCTTTTAACTTAAATGCAATTATAAACAATAAATAGGAAAAATAAAGAAAAAAATTAGAATATACAAAAGGAGTTTGTGTGGAGCAAAAGAGACAAAGATGAAGTAAACGAATGTAATTTTCAACTTCTAGTGAATTTAGTAATATATTTGTTAAGATAGTATAATTTTGATTAATAACCTCATGGTCGTCTTGATGTTAGTTGCCTATACACATATAGCTATTGGTTTATATTTGACATATTACCGGTTTTAGTATTTGTCTTTATTAGTTTGTTTACTTATACTTTAAATTTATTCATATATTTGTTATTATACATGTTATTTGATCTTTATCAATATCTTACGATATGTATACGATACGATATGCAATACGATACATAGAGATAACGATACATTATGTGTATCCCGATTTGGCAACTTTGATTAGCCCCATCACATGTTGCTTATTTCAAGTCAAGAAGTAGTTTTTGTATTGGAGAAATCCTTTGCATCAAGAAAGGGAGGTCTTGATCTCCCTTTCTAAAATCCAAAAGATTAGACCACTTTTTGGATAATGATCCTTGGGATTTTAGTAAAGGAAAATGTGTAGCTAGACAAAGCCGAAACATTGGATTTCTCAAATACATGGGAAAAGTAGAAATAGAATCCTTAGGATTAAGTTTATCCTAACATGACCTTAGTGCATGTACATGCTTGAGCTTTGTATATGGCTAATTGGATAGGATTCAACCTTGATTCTATTTATCTAATGGATGATTTGAGTATTTTTTCTGTTTTAGCCTTTTAGGGTTTGTCGTCTTCTATTATTTTTTCAGAGGCAAGGGATATATTCCTCTAGAATTAAAAACTTGAATATGATGAGAAAGCTAGGACTTAGTAACTTGTTAGGAAATGCCATCTCCGGAAGGGAAAAAGTAGTTGCATCATGTGAACGTCATTCACAAATTTTTAGAAACTTTTAACACTAAGAATGAGATACCCTCATGAGGTGTCCATATAAAATGATCAATTGCATCACTTTGCCAATGCTATCGTGAAACTGCAAGATGCTATATATTTTTTCTTCGATATTTCATCATACTTGGTTGTTATCTAGAGTTTGAAACCTAACTTGATCAAACAGGTTCATTAGGCATAAAATTGGTTAGCATTATAACTAATTATTTATGGCATAAATATGAATGTAGGTTTCTGTTTTGATACTTATTCTTTTGTTTTTCACCTGAGATTTTCCTTTCCTTCTTTTCTTTTGGTTGATAGGAGTGGGATGCTTTGATGCTATCAAATTTTGCATTGGAACAACAGTTGCATACAGCCAGGCAGGAGCTTAGTCATGCCTTGTATCAGGTATTGCTGCTAACCTATACACTATGGTTTTGCTTCCATGCTCTGATAATTAATTTAATTCTATTGCACGTCTGTAGATTCAGTTAAGAGTATCTCTACTTTTGATTACAAATGACCAGTCATGCTCAATTCTTCGGTGCATTCTAGCTGCCCGCTTATAAATAAGTGGGGACTATTATTACAAAAAAAATTATTTGCATGTTCCAAGCACTGACCTTCATTCTTACGTTTCTTGTATGATTTTTCATAGTGGGCTGCATATTGCTATGGGTACAGGAAGAAATGAAAAACTAGCAATATATTAATTGAAGTTCTTAATTGTTAAGAATAGTTTATGTACAAATATGCTATGTTACAAATCCCTTCAAAAATGTGTATGATGTTGGATATGTTGATTATAAATTCACATCAAGTTAAATAACCAGCTATATCTAACCGGTATGTCAAAGTATGTGCAGCTGAAACTTGTCAAATAACCACTTAAATGTGGAAGTTTGTCATGGGTTAATTGAGCTGCTTATAATTCTTTTTGATCTGGGAGTTTTTGGGAATTTGAACCTGAACTGGTGTGTGGATTATTTTTGTTACAAGCTGGCAACTGGCATCCTTGTTGGTCTACTTTTCTCATGTCTATGGTAATGTTAGTGTTGCTAATCGAAATGGGCTGACAGTGATGATAACAGTGAAATCAACAAGGCCTTTATGTTAGCACAATCCTTCTCCTTTTTTTCCATTTGTACATCAAGGACTCTTTTCGTAGAGATGCAATAAATTTTTTGGTGGTTGTCGCCTACTTAATCTCCTTTGCATAGTTTTATGATTTGCTGTAATAATATAGGAGATTAAGCATGGGATGGCTGGAGCCATTTTTTATGAACTTTTGGCTTCATTATTTGTTGTTTAAAACCCTTTTAGGATTACTTTCTAAAGAAAATTTTGTTTAGATAACCTAATAGAGGACCATCACCTTTTCAAAATCTTAGATAATATACATACTATATCTTAGTAATTCTGTATTATTTGATTACAGAAATAGTTATATCAATTAGAAATATGAATTGCAGTTTGGAACATCAATGTTTACTGTTCCTATAAAAGTTATCCATTCCCATCACCATAAGCTACTGTGACGATTGATACTAAGTACTCTCTCTTCATGTTAGTGATACATTAACTTCTGGCTTATCTTGTATAAAGTCCTATAGTGCATATTGTGAACCGACATTATAGTATTAGATGATGAGAATAAGAGAATTTTTTAAGGAGAAAAGGTGTATAGAAGTTTTGGAATCTATAGGATTTGGGATTAGTAGAACAAAAACATGGAATGTAACTTTAGAAATTTTTTTTAGAAGAAATGAGTTTATGCTAAAAATTGATAGCCTCAGTATGGCCGTTTTTGCTTTTTAAGCTCCATTGTTGATAAAGATGGTGAGGTGGAGGAAGATATTCATAAAATCAATCCAGCAATGGTTAAAGTAGCGCAGTTCTTATGAAGTTTTTTGTGACTAAAGAATATTCATCAAATTGAAGGGAAAGTGCTTGGGGATAACTATATGACCGATAGTGTTTTATGTTCCAGAATATTGGGTAGGAACTAGGAAAGAAACATGTCCAGAAATTAGTGTAATAGAAATGAGAAATAGGGAATGCTAAGATGGATGAGTGACAGACATACCAAAAGAATGGATAAAGAGTATCTTGGAAAGGAAGTTAAAGGTTGGTTCTTGTAAGCAGAAAATAGGGAAATAAAGTGAAATGATTTGTGCATTTACTTCAAAGATCCCCAATAAGTGTACCATTTAGGAGAAGGGATGAGATCATAGCTGATGGAGCAATGAGGAGCAATAGGTCGGGAGGTAGTTAAAAAGGATAAATAGTGGTTAATTTAAACCAGAAGTGACTATCAACAAAGCTAAATAGAATAAAGCGATTCATGTAGCCAATTCCAAATATTAGGGATAAAATCTATATTGTTATTGTATTGTAACATTGTGTCCTATGAGCAATTTTAGATGAAGATTTCTGCCCATACAAAAGAGAAGTAGAATATTATCCCAAATCAGTAGAAAATTGTCCCAAACGATAGCAGTAACTCTGTCTAGGGGTATGTTTTGCTCATGAGGAAGGATTAGTTTTCCTGCTGATTCAGCACTTCAAGCCTCCTCACAAATAGGTTTCAAGAGCCTTTTGGCCTGGTTCAACTTGTCAATGTACTTGTGTTGCATAGAGGAACCGAGCAAGCAACTGATTAAGAGTTTCACTTGAGGCCATGCAAATTAAATTAGTAACATGCAACAGGATCATCTTCTTAAATATTTGGAAGATAGATATTCACATCTAGTTGAGTTGTGACAGGGAAGCATGGACTGTAGCATTTTTCATATGGGACTCTAGGCTATGGATGTAACTTAGGGTGATTAGCTTAAGTGTCATCTCTGAGCCTACATTACTACTCCATGTTATGTAAGATACATTACCAATTACTGAAGAATATGTTTGCTGCCTTAAGAGCGATTTTGTTGAGTTTAAAGTGTGATGAGAGCTGTTTTGGGGCTTTAAACTTGTCAATGTTCTTTCTTCAGGTTTAACTGTTTTTGGCATTGGGTTGATGCATGTATGTCGACTTATTGATGTCTATATGTCTGCAGTTATTTTCTTGCATATTACTTCTTCTTAGGAGACATTTTCAGTGTGATTGATCTGGCGTGATTCTCTTTTGGTTCATATAGTCTACCCCAAGCATTTGGGGTAAAAGGCTTAGTTGTTGTTGTCGTTGTTGTTAGGAGACATTTTCAATAATTTACCTTGTCATTTGTGCAAGGATTCTATGATTGTTTACATATATTTTTTGATTTTCCAGCATGATGCTGCATGCCGTGTTATAGCTAGACTGAAGAAGGAAAGGGACGAGGCAAGAATACTATTAGCGCAGGCTGAAAGACAAATTCCCATGTCAACAGCTTCTGCTAATGCAACTGCTGCTGTTAGCAATGGAAAAAGAGGTTCGCATCGGTACATTTTATTTTATATCTCTGTACTATGATAAAGTTGGACTCTGTCTGAATAATTTGATTTTTTGTACATGCAGCTGCTGAGGATGAGCTTGGCCCGGATGGAAAAAAAATCCGTCCTGGTATTAATCCTGCTATAATTGCTGAACTTACTGAGTGCAATGCATCATTGTCAGGCCAGCGAAAAAGGCGGCAGGTGTTTACTCTAGCAACTTGTTTTTACACTACTTGTGCTTTAGTTCTGAATGTTACATGTTCTAAATATAATAATATAAAGAAGAAATCATAATTCCTGCGACTTTTAAATTTAGAGTAATACATCATTGAAATTTAGAGTAATTCATCATTGAAGGACAATTAATTTATGCCATATTCTTGTGTAATTCTTTTTGACTTTGTGTTCTTAAAGTTTTGCTTTTGGTTTTATTTTGCATTTCTAGATTCCGCCTACGTTGGCGTCTATTGATGAACTGGAAAGATACACTCAGATCTCTAGTCATCCTCTTCACAAAACTAACAAGCCAGGCATTTTATCTATGGACATCCATCCTTCCAAGGTACAAATATTTCTGTGAAATGTTCTTTCCTGGGATTTGTTTAACTTGCTTCATACACCATAAACAGTTCAATTGTAGATATAGAGGGTTGTTATAGCACATGCTGATGTACAGGTATGATGAATATGTTTTCAAGTTTTTGGTTGAGATGAATGGCTGCTTGGCCTAATCTGAATGAAGTTTAATTCTGTGATTTCAGAACAATATTAAACCAAATTTTACTCTTTTGGAATTTTGGGTACATGCGGTGAACATGTAAACTTAACCTATTCTGACAGAATGTGCTCACTATTAGTTGATATATTACTCAATAATCATTCACAAAAGAATAAATAAATGCAAAATTTCAAATTGAATACTTATTCTAATTAAGTAGGATTCTTTTTGGTTTCCTAGTTGAATTCATGTTCCAGTTAGGTAGAATACTTATTCCATGAACTACTAGTTTCCCAATCAATTAGGAATCCTAGATATCTCTTGTAGTGGTGATAGTACCATGATGATATAATAACTTGTAGTTCTGTACTTCTGTTCTAATTAAAGTTCTTTCCACGAGTCTTTAGTTTCCTACTCAGTTTTTAATTAATTGGCCAATTTTAGTTAATAATGACTTTTAAGTGTTCTAATTTGAAATTCTTTCACGAATCTCCCAATTTCTATGAAAATCCCTATAATTTTATTTTTTATCCTTATTAAGTATAAGTTAATTGATGAGTCATTATATTCAACTTAAATTTTATTTAATCATCATAATCAGGTACAACATTTTAGTAGTATTTAAAATATAATTTCTAAATGAATTAGGAATTAGTTGATCAATTTTAATTAAAATGAGGAGCATATGTACTGAAACTCTGGGAATACCTATTTGCAAAGTAGAGTTAAGGTTGTGTACATCGGATTCACCACGGACCCTGCAATGCGGGAGCCTCGTGCACTGTGTTACCCTTTTTTAAGGAGCATAGATACCTTAGTTAGGAATCCTTTCATGACTATAAATAAAGTTGATTGACAAAAGTTGGGGTAATAAAGGAAATACAAATGTAATGGGCCCAAAAAGGTATGTTAGGAATTTAAAAAAGTGGCAGACTGAAAGTCCAAACATTTATTTTCTAGTATGCAGGTTTAACTGAACATAGCCATATTTGTACCATGTTGGTTTTGCATCTCAATCCCTTGTCCTGCAACCAATCCATTCTGTCATCAGGAAATGGAAAAATGCTTTGTTTTCAGTCTCAAGTTTTTCACTCAAGACTAGTGTTGTTTTGTTAAGTTAGGACATATATCCATGTTAATGTGAGACAGGTTATCAACCCTAGAGAAGGATGATTAGAGTAGGGTTTCTAGTAAATTTGAAAATGATGCGCAGTTATGAATTGGGTCAGTACAGTTACGAATGAGTAAAGTGCACAATAAAATAGTTATCTTAGTAGAAGTGAGAGAGGTAGAGGCATTGAGACTGGTGTGGTGATATAAGGTTTCACCCACCCAATGGGCTACTCCACCACCTAAGAGCCTCCCTTCTTTAGTAACCACTTCCCCTAATCTAGACTTCTTGTAAATGCCAGCACTCTTCCACCAAGAGTTGGGATTTCATGGGATTGGATTTTCTCTCAAATTTTAAGAGAATACATTTGCTCAGCTTACAGAGTGAACCTCTAAAGCCCAAATAAATAACTATCCAAGCATGAATCATGATGTAAAACTTGAAGCACTAAATGGTAAAGATGATGAAGAATAAGGTGAATTGCTATGAGTAAGGACGTGAGAATTATAGAGAGTGAAGAGATTTGATATAGAGAGGATAGATACTTTGGTTAATCATTCTTGAGAGCAAATTTTCTCTATATTAATTTATGCAGATCCTTAAGTAATTATTACTAGCAGAATGTAGTTTCATATGTATGACTGTGGAAGTGGTAAAGTAAAAGAAAGTTAAATGAAAAAGTTAATTTCTGAAGAAAATCAAAAGGGTCAGATTCGTTTGAGCTCAAATCAAAATAGAATATTTCAAGTGCAATGACTATTTGAGTGCCAGTAAAATAAATATCCTGAGTTTGTTGACCTGGATCTGTGTATGCCAAGTGCAGAGACGGATCTGTGTATGCCAAGTGCAGAGACCAAAAGGAAATAAATTAGTTTAAAATCCTTTATCCCTTATACTATACCACTAGCTCAAATCAAAAGGACAAAAGTACCTCTCTCTCAAACTTTCCAAATCGACTAAAAGTTTTGAACTTGATAAATATTAACCATACGACATGAAATGAAACAAAGTTGACTTAGTTTGACCATGGTATTAACCAACGACTAAGTATGTTATTTAAACAATGTTAAGCTAGAGAAAGAAATGGATGGCAACTAAAATCAAGATCAATTGGGACTTATAGATGCGTAGATAGAATATGAATTTGAAGAGAATTCTGAGAGCCAATAACAATTTACTCAATGTTCAGAAAATTGTTTCCATTATGCAGGCCGTCCAGAAGTGCATAATGCATAAACTACATAGCGATTAAACCAATTACATGGAAATATTAATATTCTATATATACCAATGTAATAATACATAAACATGCATATGTTGAATGCTACCAACAAAGTTAGGAAAAAGCTTTTATGATTATTGACTAAATCCCAAGAAATTAGGGGGAAAAAATTTCTATTTCAAAAAAAATTATATTGAATGCATATATTGAATTCCTCTAGCTTCATAACTAATTTCTCTCTCAAATGCAACCAAAGAAAATAGTAGAAGAGTACAATTTCTTTCTATAACTTCACTGGCAGAAACTTCTAGCTTCATTCTTTAGATACTGTTTCATTAAGTTATAGACTAAACAAAGAAAAACAGATGGAGATGCAAAATAAAAGAAAACTGCAGCAACAAGCAGCAATCAGCAGTTGTAATCGATCCAAGAAAATCAGAGGAAACAACAGCAATCAACAATAACCAGCAGGAAAGAAAACAGCAGCAACTATCACCAATCAGTAACAAGCAGCAGTGTCAAGCATGAAAAACAACAAAAACTGCAGTAACAACCAGCAATCAACAATACGGAAACAAGGGAGTGGGAGAGAGGAAAAGAAAGATCTAAAGAAAAACGCTTACAGTTTCCCATTGTTGCATCTGCCTTCACGAGGTCTGCAATCGCCTCAATCATGCGAGAGAGGAAGTAGGTGAGCCAAAGAAGTCACTGGTTGAGGAATTAGAGCTGGTTGGGAACTGTCCTATCGAGTTCGGGTCGATTTCAAATGGGTAAGGATTAAACAGTTTCGTATTGGGCATATATAGGCATGTAGCCTGCATAGGCCCAATATGCAGCATGCCTATAATTGAGCATGTACGCCCAAAATGCAGCACTGTATGATTGGGCGCATAGGCTCAAGTTGCAGTGGTCAGGGACTGCATTCGCATAAGCGACTGCATAACCTTTTTTTTTTTTTTAAACACTTAATTTACTTGTTGCCGTCTTACCTTACACTATTGCTGTATACAGGGTGTAACTTCAATAACTTTGTAAAGTCTTAATGAATAGTTTGTCTTGGTTAGTGTGAGCTTAATCAGCTTAGCGAGGTCCGTCTTCTGCCACCTTCATGTATCTTGATTTAGCAATATAGGTTTAGTTTCCTCCGCCCTCCTCTAGATATCCCTGGAGGATGCAGCTCCATGATGAATCTAGTTAAGCACAAGATGAATTCAGGGAATATTAGTAACTAAGTGAATCCATGATGATGGTTTGTTAATCATCAAAACGAGTATACACTTATTCCAACGGCCTAAAGGTGGCTGTGGGTCAGGTCTGATTAGGTTGAAGGTCAGGCAGAATTTGGTCCATCCACTTAGGCACTTTGGTCTGAAAATTGGCCTGTTTAGTAAACTGGACAAACTTCCTTACCTGAACCTAACCCGAACATATTTAGGTTGACAGAACTTTTTTAATTAATCTCTAAAAGAAAACCTGTCTAACTATCTACTCATAACTGGATTTAAGGTCCATATCTTAACCCAACTGTTGAAATGAATGGAGAAGGACTATCAAAGTGATCGATTCGGCGTGATTCTCTTTTTGGTTCGTGTAGCCTACTCCAAATACTTGGGATAAAAGGCTTAGTTGTTGTTTTTTATCTTAACCCAACTGGCATTTCAGTATGATCAACCTGGTTATGGTCCGTTGTGTTAGACCAGAACCTGGTATATTGAGTGAGTCAAAATTGCCACCCCTACCCATGTTTGACAAGCATTTTTGTTTTATCTGACATGATGATTCTACATGAGCAATGTGATAGATATGCTGTTTACATAAAGAATGTGTGTTCAGGAAAGGATGTAATCCAGTTTTTCATCACAGAATATGTTTTAAATCAATGTAAACTGATACTCTTGTTTCCAATGTTGTAAATGGCATAGGACCAATCTATGATGTAAGAGTTTGATATTGCTAAAGTTGTAATTATTTCCGTGAAGGCGATATCAACCTTAGAAGTATAAGAGCGGGTGCTAATTATTTCCATGAACCTTACAAAGATACCAACTCTAGGAACATAAGAATGTGTGCATAAATTTCATGAAATCATTAAAGATTTTGGAACCTCAAACCTAATTTTTTTTATTATTGTTATTTTTTTTATCCTTCTGTTTTTTTAAAAAAAAATTCTATTGCTCACTGATAGTGATGTTCATATATTGCATGCAATTTGCAATAGTTTGTATGTACAGAGTATGGAATTTGCAACAGTGTTCTTTGAGTTCTTAGCAGATGGATGACCTTTGTTACAAGCAGACTTTCCATTTTAAGTGCAATTAGCTTAAGTTTTAGCCTAAGCATTAAGACATGCTGAAACCAGAACATATACACATGCTGCTGAATATACCATGCTATTTCATAGCTGTGTGTGCTTATTACATTGTTGATGATTTGACAGGACATTATTGCAACTGGTGGGGTGGATGCGAATGCAGTGGCTTTTGATAGGGCGTCAGGTCAGATCTTGTGCACGCTAACGGGCCACTCTAAGAAGGTTTTGACTTCAATTCTTTCCATCTCCATTACTTTCTATGTTTTGGTTGAGGAATTCTATGTTAAAAAGTTTTACAGCACATTTGCTTGTTCTATAATTTTATATTACTGGAGCTTAAGATATTGGAATTGACAAATATGCCCCCAATCATTTTTATTTGGTAACTGGATTAGCTAATTGAGTTGGGGGAGGCTTGAGTAATGTGGTTTTCTCAAGATGTTGAAAATGGACAAATATGCTCTGCACCTTTCTAGTTGATAGCTATATTAGCTAATATGGTTGGGGAAGGCTCGAGTTATCTTGTTTTCTCATCCTAAGTTCTGCCAGTCTCATCAGTTAAGCACTATAACCTAGTGGTAAATTTGGTTTCCAAGTGGAAGACTTTTTATAATTTTATTGAAGTTATATTTGCTGATTCTACCTTTATTCTCAGAGCTAGTTCTTCTTGGTAATGAAGCTTCATTGCTTTTACAGGTTACGAGTGTGAAATTCGTGCCTCTTGATGATCTGTTGGTAACTGGGTCAGCAGATAAGGTTAGTAATTATCCAAAGCAACATCCACTGCAAAGCTGTTATCAGCTGGCTGATAAAATATTTTCTTATCTATGGAAGATAGCTGCTGTGCTGCACATATTAACTTATTTTGGGTAGATAAATTGCTAGGAGTCATCATTTTTTTAGTCCTTCCACCTAGGGAATGTTTAGATTGAACAGAAGCTTATCCAGTTAGCTTATATTTGAGAAAAATCAAAATTAATGAACTTACTTTTATATCGGTAGAAATTCTAATCTCCGCATTAATTATATTGCAGATTTCTATTTAATGGAATCTTCAAATTTCATGTATTTTTTGACATACTCAATGTTAGACAATCTCAATATTTTTTGTATCCCCTATCTTTAAAACTTAGACTACTAGATATTCTAATTTAGACATCTTTAACTTTTAAACTGAGACAATTACCACATTGTTTCCAATGAAGATGTAAAGGTTGCCTTATTTGTTCATTTGCATTCAGATGTCAGCATCTCCAATATGAATCATCCAGATGCCGATAAATTTAATGATTTACTTCTTATTTGCAAATTAACTGGCATCACTGATTATTTTATGAAATCTTAGAATCTGAGCACTTGTTAGGACCAAGTCTTACCTAGAATTGGAGTGAGCTTTAGTGTTCATTTGCACTTTCATATAAGTTGACTTGTCTACTCCAATGCAGACGGTCCGTGTTTGGCAAGGAACCGATGATGGGAATTATAATTGTAGACACATTCTGAAGGACCACACTGCAGAGGTAAGTTCAGTCATTAAAATTACGATAATCCAAAGACTATCAGCTTGATTACATGTTGTACATTATGGAAATATGCAATGCACATGTTACATCCAGTACTTTGATGTTGCTACTCCTTTTAAAATTTATGAATGTCTGGTACTTTATTTTATTGGGTTAATTGCAACAACTATCCATGTATTATTAGAGGTGTATCACTAATATCCTCTTAAGAATTTTTCGCAAAGAGATCCCCTAGATAGGGGGTGTAAGTAGTATAATGTTTTATTACACTTATACCCCTATGAAGGGATTTGTCTGTAATTTTTTTTAAAGGGGGTATTATACCCCAATAGTACATGGGTAGTTTCTGTAATGAATTCTATTTTATTGAACACATTCACTTTGAATTTGAAATTTGAAGAGTGACATGGACAACAAGTAGTTGGTTAAAGTGGTAATGGGAAATAAGGTGAGAAACTTGTCATCACTACGGAACATTCTTCCTCAATTCCTTGGTCATGTTTGCAACTAAAGTTATAAGCTTCTGCTCTGATCTTATACAAAAAGTGTCTTAGACCATTACAACCTCGCATCCTGCACCTTGGGGCTTGGTAATATTTTGGTAGTGGCCTATTTAACATCATTTCTTCTGGTACCAGAGCAATGTTTTGTTTGAGTCTTTCCTTCCTTGACAAGAGCTGTGGAGATGTTTTCACTTTTTCTCTTATTTATTCTATTATCTTCTATTTCTTTGTCGTGAATGGAAATATTAGAGGATAAACACATTTTATTTTGCCTGATTTTGATGTTTGATTAAGTAACAATATATTATTCGTTTCTCTTATGGACACCAGGTCAACTAAAGGTTATGGATATGATGAATTATTTGCTCTATGCCTCAGTATGATTAGGATGCTGTTGTTCACATATTTCTCTGTTTTTTTTTTTTTCATTGAACATTTTGGAATATATGGTTGTTCATGGATGGCATTTTGCTGGAAGAAAGGCTAGTATCAATTTGAATGCCCATGAAATAGTGTATATGCTTCTTTTAAGAATTAGTACCGCCCTACTGGTGGGTGCCCTTGTTGTGTTTATACTGTCCATGCCTTGCCTCAAATCTGTTTTTTCTTAACCCACTTTCAGCACACTATTTTCCTAACTATTATTGGGAATATAATTTTTTTTATGCTTTTCTTTATTTGTTTGCACTTCATGCATAAATTTTGCAATTTCTTGACAAGAGCTGTGGAGATGTTTTCACTTTTTCTCTTATTCATTCTATTATCTTGTATTTCTTTGTCGTGAATGGAAATATCAAAGGATAAACACATTTTATTTTACCTGATCTTGATGTTTGATTAAGTAACAATATATTATTCGTTTCTCTTATGGATACCAGATCAACTAAAGGTTATGGGTATGATGAATTATTTGCTCTATGCCTCAGTATGATTAGGATGCTGTTGTTCACATATTTCTCTGTTTTTTTTTTTTTTTTCATTGAACATTTTGGAATATATGGTTGTTCATGGATGTCATTATGCTGGAAGAAAGGCTAGTATCAATTTGAATGCCCATGAAATAGTGTATATGCTTCTTTTAAGAATTAGTACCGGCCTACTGGTGGGTGCCCTTGTTGTGTTTATACTGTCCATGCCTTGCCTCAAATCTGTTTTTTCTTAACCCACTTTCAGCGCACTATTTTCCTAACTATTATTGGGAATGTAATTTTTTTTATGCTTTTCTTTATTTGTTTGCACTTCATGCATAAATATTGCAATTCATGCATAAATTGCTTACCAGTTTTTTCATTAATATACAAACTCTGTTGACTGTTCAACCAGGTGCAAGCTGTTACGGTTCATGCCACCAATAAATATTTTGTGACAGCGTCTATGGACAATACTTGGTGTTTCTATGATTTGGATTCTGGATCATGCCTCACACAGGTCTTTAATTCTCTATGTCTATGTTTTGTGTATTTTTATGAGTGTGAGTACATCTATGCGAACAATGCATTTATCTATAAGTATGTGGATGAAGGTTGGTGAACCTTCTGGAGAGGAGGGTTACACTTCGGCTGCCTTTCATCCAGATGGTCTGATCCTTGGAACTGGCACTTCTGGATCCCTGGTTAAAATTTGGGATGTGAAATCTCAGGTAAAACAGTTTAATTGCTAGCTATGCTGTTACATTTTTCTTGAAAATTTAGTTATATAGTCATAATTTTAAAAAAAAAAGAAATTCTATATCTGCACTTATGGTTGATGATAATATGTGACTTTGCAGTCAAATGTTGCCAAATTTGATGGACACATGGGAACAGTCACAGCCATGTCATTTTCTGAAAATGGCTACTTTCTTGCGGTATCTGTTTCTAAGCTAAATCATAACTTAAGTGTCAATTGGGTAAAGACAAGCCCTGTTCTGTTGTTCTGAATTATATATCCTCATTGATCAGACTGCAGCTCTTGATGGAGTTAGGCTTTGGGACCTTCGCAAACTGAAAAACTTCAGATCCTTTGCTCCATATGACCCAGATACTCCAACGAACTATGGTATAAATGATATCTATCTTGCTTCAATATTTTTTCAGAAGCTGCTCCTCGTTTTCTTTTTCATGAATTGAACTAGGAATCATATTTTGAGTTATATGTGGGTAAACCTTAAACATTACCTATTCAGGCATGCACATGCTACTACATTTGATTATTCTTAGCATGCTAATGAAAACAAATACATTACTGAATGCCTTTGCTTGCAGTTTCGACTAGGAATTTTCCTTCTTCAGTAGTGCACGCTAATTTTTTCATTTTTGTTATCTATTTTCAGTTAGTCTTTTACTATTATTATTAACATTAGAATCTATGTTTTCTTGCAGTGGAATTTGACTTCAGCGGCAGCTATCTTACTATTGCTGGTTCTGACATAAGGTATCCGTTTGCTTGGAAATTTAAAAATTATATTCTCCTTTTGGACTTAAGTTGCGTTTCATGCAAAAACTGTTGCAAACCTTGGAAATTTCAGAGGATAGAGGAATAAGATAGTGATTCATGAAAGATATTCAGAGGGAGGGATGTAGGTAGGTAGGAGGGAGACTGACATTTGAAATTGCTTCAGCATTCAAATTCTGGATGAAATTGAAAGGCAGGAGTTCCGGATTAGTTTTTGACGTAGTCAAGTTGAAGCAGCCTCTATTTTATTAAAAACAACTGAGAACATAGTTATATATGATAACTGGTTAGGCATTGTTTTTAGCCTGCCTGAAACTGATCAAAACTGAGTGAAGCTGATATTCTAAATTTAACTCAAAGCCACATATGGCATAAAATTAAAAATATGAGAATGTGATATAATTGTAACTATATTAAAAAAGGGCAGGTAAAAAAATGAAAACAGAAAAAGGAAAAACTTAGCCCTTGATCCCTGGTATGCCCTAGTATGTTGCCATTCTTATTTGATGTTCTTTTCCATCTACTGCTGGTAGGGTCAGGTGGTGGGAATTCGGGGGTTTTTCAGTTTCATGCTTATAACATAGAAAAATAAGCTAAAACATTTCTAATGCATGAACCACTAGGTTTATAATATGATTTTGTGGAACCACGAGTTTATAATATGATTTTATGTAGCCTGAATCTGCTACACATTTAAAGTTGAAGGGGTTTGTGACCTTTGGGTTAGGAACCCAAACCATATTCTACACAAGTAAATAGAAGAAAACTATAATGATGTAGAACTATACTTTTCATGGGAAATTGATGGCAAACCTTATAAAAAAATATTAAAAACTAAACCAAAAACGAAAATGATGAAAAAATTAATGTATAATTTTGAATATGTGTAAAAAATTGACTGTTGAAAGTTTGAAAGCTGAGAATTATAATTTAATATTTTTCTCAAAAAGAAAAGCAAGTGTATAACTCAAAAGTTTTACTTATAACTAGTCTTTTCTATTGAATTTAGAGGTTTAACTTGAAACTGAATTTCCTTATATAGAATTAAAACCAGAGTATGTAAAAAAAAGTAGTAAAAATCTGTAAATCTGTTAAAATGCAAGTAAATATTTTACTGCAAAAATTGTCAATTAAAAGTAACGTAAAGAAAGATTATTCATAAACGTTAGATTTTTTTTAAAAAAATGTGTATGACATATCATCAAATTTAAAATTAGTAGAAATATTATAAATTACGATATTAAAAAAAACTTGTAAATATAACTCTACTGGAGCATCAAAAGATATTTCATCTGCATAAATAGTTAGCATAAATGTTTAAGAAGACCAACACAGTAACAACAAAAAATAACAACTGATAGTAATATTTTCTTATTAACGTTTTAAATAAAAAACAGATTAGAATTTTTAATATCAGAAAATTGACAATTATACTTGGTGTCTTTTTTCTCTAATGGAGGCTAAACTTAAAGTTCTAAAAAAGAACAATGTACACTACTGGCTAAAAATTAGAATAGATTCGTCAACCAGTTTTGATTTATTTAATAAATGACATTTATTTCATGTTACTTTACGAATATGAAAATACAAATGAAATATCACACAGTTTAAATGCAGCATTAAGCTATGACAAATAAGAGGGCCTCAAAATGTAATTTAAGAATGTCCAGTTATTGGAAACAATCATGTCAAATGGTTCCTGATTATTCTTTTAGTTTTTAGCAATTTAAATTAATCTAAAATTTTGGTCCTTCTAGTTTGTAAGAGTGCAGATACTGAAAACTGAAGATCCAAGACTTCTACCTGAAACTGTCAAAACTGTAAACACCAATACCTGGGAGAGTGATCCAATACTGCTACCAAAATCGTGTTTTTAAATCTGGGTCCATTATTTGAGAAACAATAGTAATTAAGTTATTAAGGAGAAAATTTTGAAATCGACCAAGAAATTTCAAGCAGTTGAAAGTGTATTATTCTGAGCATGGCTTTTACCTAGTTTCTTAATGGTTTTTTGGAGAACAAATGATCCTGATGTCAAAACCATTGTAAGACTTTGAGCAAGTTTTATGAGAATAAATGATCTTTTCATTATTTTTTTTAATAATTGCTTCAGTTTCTCTTGTTTAGATGTAAAGCCTCTGGTATAGGTGCTGCAACCAACTTTTTGACCCTTTGTATCCTCTGCCAGTAATCAGGTGTACCTTTTTTATGAATTGTTTGCAGGATTTACCAAGTTGCCAATGTAAAGGCAGAATGGAATCTTATCAAGACATTCCCAGATTTATCAGGAACAGGTTACTGCAATATAAATCCAAGTTAACAATCACCTTCCACTAGGTGATCACTCTTACTCTCTCACTCTTTTCAATATCTTAATCAGTTGTCTTCCATATCCAGGGAAAGTGACATCCCTTAAGTTCGGAGGGGACGCAAAATACCTGGCAGTAGGTTCCATGGATCGCAATCTCCGCATCTTTGGTCTTCCAGGGGATGAGATGGAAGAAGCCAAGTAACCATTTGATTGAATGAGTTGAAGTTTCTCAAATGAACCTGAATGCAATATCAGCATTGCACCGTTTGAAGCTCTCCCGTCATTGGTAATTATGGTCAATATCCCATTTTTGGTAAGTATGGTCGAGAGTGCAGACCCGAGGACTTGAGCTGTAAACGGCAAGGGATTGTATCATGGTCAAGTATTCTGTAATTCTGAGGAATATTCTAGATCCAAGTCCTTCAGAGTGAGTATTTGATATGGGATTAAATCCCTTCGGATCCTTCATGTTGTACTTCTGACAGTGACTAAACCGGTCGTTGCATTCATTTGTTACCTCTTTGACGAGTTGTACGGCTGAATTTTCACAGCCAATTTGATCTCAGTACTGAACTTAACCTTTCCTAGGACAGTGATCAACTATTTCAGCTAATAATAGGCTGAATTTGTAGATTTTAGATGGTGGGTTAACTTGACTCTCCAATGTTTTATTCGTTCTGTCTGAGTTTGAGAATTCTTGACGGCTGTTTATGTTCAACTTGATTGACTGGCAGGCCATTCGTCATAACTTTAGCTGCACTAGTATGTGTATATCAGCCTTTGTACTTGCGATGCCTTTGTTTGTGAAGGGAAATGGAGAGAAGGGAACTCCCAATGCAACTGGTTGTGGGGAGAACAGGAAAAGAAAAAGAGAACTTTGGGAGAGCACTGTGGACTGCAGTGCACTGTCCCACAACGACTAGAGTATGTGATTCCCAGCACCAGCATGTAATGCAAAATTCGGAAGGCTTGACGTTCACTGGGATATCACAGTTGATTTTCCCCCCTTAAATTGCACGATAGCTACTTCATGAAAATAACTACATAGCGTGTGAGCCTCTTAGAGGAGGGGGTGATGAATGATATTGACTGGATGCATAAATAGAGTCAAGATACTCTTAGATATCTCCTTCCAACCAACACAAGTCGTCGTGCATAAATATTATCCATTGCCTTAAACAATTGTTACAAACCTTAAATTTCGACTTTCGATACTAAGTATGATACTAAGTATACTGATCTTTACACTACCAGCACCAATCAACATCGTTGAGTATCTCGGCCTAACACTTCATTCAGAACCATCAAAGTTAAATTTAAACCAACGTCTAGGCAAAAGACTCCACGTCACCCACCTAACCACTAAGGGCTCAAAAACGAGTCATGTAAGCTACTAGGAATTTCAGAGGACAGCAACAGATAGAGGATTAGTCAGATCCCTTTTACACATTCAAATCTGCTTGGCCAAAACAATAGCCGAACTGGCAACTTTCGCGAAGTAAAAGGTTCTAGATCTCCCAATTATTATACATAAGCACTGTCTGAATAAACTTCGGTAATAAAAGTGCATTGAGATTCCCTTCAAGAGGTATAGCTAATTAGTCCTCCCACAACCAAGTAAAATAAAAATTCAACTCATTACGAACATGCACCCGAACATCCTTAGAGAAAAAGGCAAAATAAAAACAAACAGTCCAAGGACTTCTCTGCATTGCAACATCGTGGACACACACTGGCAATTGGGATACCACGTCTACAAAGAAAAGACCGAGTAAGGGGAGGTGGGCAGAGGAGGAGGTAGAGGTGGGGTAAGGATTTGCATAAGGGGTAGAGGGGTGGAGGAGAGGTGGTGGGTGGCGGGTTATCAAAGGGAGTGTTGTTGTGGATGAGTGGAAAGAGAAATGATATTTTCGAAAAACGAGGATGTATCTTTAGAAAAAATTGGTTTTTAAAGTCTCTATAATTTGAGATGTGTCAATAGAAGGGACGTGTCTTTATAATTTGGGGCGTGCCCATATAACTTCCCTCTTGCCCAGAATCCAGGCTTGGCCCTTCACACAGTAGGGGCCCATGAACTGCTTACGGGGTGGCAATATCGTAGTTTTCTTAGACATGAAGGGCAACTCACAACGACGAGTCTATAAAGGCGCTCCCCCGAGATAACGCTAGGGTTTCGGTGGGCATTCTCTGATCCCTCATCGACCGCCGCTAATTCTCTAGGGGCGACCGAAGGAGAACAGCGATCCAAAATGGTAAATCCATTTTTTTTATTTTTTCATTAAGGGAAACCCTAACTCTAGGATCCGGTGATATTAAGCTCGCTCTAAATCTTCCTTTGGATTTTGTTTTCTCTTCTCATCTTAATTAATTAGGGCAAAGGAACAGGGAGCTTTGGAAAGAGGAGGAACAAGACCCACACGCTCTGCGTCCGCTGCGGCCGCCGGAGCTTCCACCTCCAGAAGAGCCGCTGCGGATCCTGCGGTTTCCCCGCCGCCCGTACCCGCAAGTGTATGCTGACTCCTTTACCCGAATCCGATTGCCTACGTTGCTGCCCTTGTTTATTTCTAAAGGTTTTGCTGTTCGTTTAAATCTCCTAAATGCTGAAGAAATTGGAATTTTGAATGGTTAAAGATGTGGATAAACCATACAAAATGATGTTTAATCTTTTGATTAATCGAAGAAGTTATTAGAATTTATGCTGCTTGACCTTGGAAATGATCTATCAAAATTTTTTGATTAACTCAAGATTATATAATATGAAGTTTGCTTTGCAATTTTATCATATCCGAAAGTTATTTTTTTAAAGCATGATATTATAATCACCTTGGAGAAAATGTTGAGGAAAAAAAAAAGGACAATCTAAATGAGTCCTGTGTGAAATTTGGGCCATTTCTAACCCCGTCGTGTGCAATCATTGTATGTTGTGCAAACATTTAGGTTCCAGATTTAGAACATCCATAGGTGTAGAGTCTTGTATGCTCTAGAGCTGCATCTCTACATTGAATAGGTATCATCGCTTGATGTGCTTCGGTGTTGAAATTGTTACTTATGATTCAATATGTTTCCAGGACACTCCGCATTTATTTTTATAAAGCACTTTAGGCACTATTCTGTACTTTTCATGTGGCATGAAAGTGGTTTAGGGTAGGACACTGCAGTGATGGTGGCTGATCTCGAAGTAGGAGACGTTCTAATTTAATTTCTAAACTAACCTAATAGCGCAATTGACAGTTCACCACAGCAATTTTCATCAAAAGCAATCTTTACCGTACTATAAACTGGGGCCTTTATATAGGCTATTGCAAATAGTAAGCAATGTGGGACTAAACTACTTCATCAGTCAGGAGTAAACAGAATGGGTCTCAACCTGAAAAATTAAACTAAACCAAGCCTCCAAAACTATTAACTGAACTAAATCAAGAAAGTAGGGAATCACATCCAAAGAAGTCTAAGCTATCAGCATATATGGGGGCTGTATTCTCGTAACCAGTCGATGTGGGTAAGTCATTGTTAACTTTAGTATCAAATCCCATTTTTAAATAGTAGCTACATAAGCTTGGCAATCAACTCTAGTTCCTTGAATCAGTTTTAACTAAAAATTCTTATCATTAACTTGCAGATTGTTGTTAGGTGCATTTTTAATTAAGGGTTTCTGGCTGATCATCATCTCTTGTCCTTGTCCAAGATTCAGCAGAATAAGATGGTGCCTAGTGTAACCTTGAATATCTGTTCGCTCATCTTTGTTCAAGTGTTGAGGCTGTTTCTGTTTATGTTAAATGTTGTCCTTAGCATGGTGAACCAAAATAGATGCTCAAAATTAAAATGCTGTTGAGATATGTGCTACTTCATTCTCACTTGTAATCATTGACAGTAAATTAGGAGGTGCAGGTCTAATTAGTAATGCGTAGCAAACAGTCATAATGGTTAATGAGCGTTAAGGATGAGGGCAAACTTTTTATACTCACTTTTAATGTCTGTTTGGATATTAGGAGCCTGAGCACTTGAGATTGATTGTGGGTATTAGATCATAGAAACATAAAATCAAAAGTGGATTGTCATGTTTACTCATGTAAATTTAAATGTCAAAGTCCGAGGACAGTGACATTCCACCTTGAGTTGATTGTGATGACATCCAAAATCATGATGCATGGAGTCCTTCTAAATACTTCCTTGCTACTTGTAAGTTGCTATGTGATACACACCTTTTGAAATTATACTATTAATTTTGTTCATACACCAGCGGTAAGTTTACCCTTTATATCTGTGTTGAGACTGATTGTAAAATAGAAGTTTGCATTTCATATTCATCCTTTGAAATTAAAAAAATATCAATAAATACACCACCGTATTATGAAATGGAAGAGGGGTAACTTAGCTTAAGTACTTGTAAAACTTAGTTTCCTCCAGATAATAATCGAGGTAACATTTCGAATATTACTCTTATGCTGCCTTCTCTCTTGATAGGAACATTGTCAGAGAAAGAAGTTTGAACTTTGTGTATCTGTCTAGAATTTGCCCTTTATTTGGACTTTTTTACATAGCACATATTGGGTACTAGATTTTATGTCAAAAAAAAAGAAGATACGGCATGTGTCAATAAATCTAGTTGTGCACATCATAAAGCTGTCCAAATGCATCCAGTTTGCTAAATGCTGGGTTGCTAAGATAATAATCAGAATTAGAGGAGTAGCTCAGCTTTTCTTTTTGGTAGCTAACCTTTTGCAAAGCTATTAAAACATGTAACCTTAGGACTTGTTTCTTTTAGATTGTGTATCATTTGTACTGTAAACCCATGTTTATTTGGATGGATTAAGTGGGATAAGATAATTAATCTCGTGCAAATTTTACTTTGCTTTGCAAAAGCAAAGTAAGATAGGTAGTTCGTCCAATTCTGGATTAATTAATCCCATTCCCCCCAAAAATTTATAATCCTTCAGTTTTATCGCTTTAAATTTGGGTATCACTAGGATATTTTTGTCCATATTATTTGCTTCTAAACACAACTATTGTTATTCTTGATTTTCTTTTGTTCCCAATTTGAATTAGCAAGTAAATACATGGATCATAATTAATGTTAGATTATTTCATTAGATAGGTGTAAACAATGAACCCAAAAAAAGAAACAAGGATAATAGTGCTGGCGTAGATAAAATATTTGTGCCGATGCAAATAAAATCCCTCTGCTCCAGCACAATAAAAGTAAGTGCGTTCGTGCAGCAGATTCACCTGTGCCGGTACAACAAATTTAAGGGTGCTGGTACAACAAATTTAATGTTAGATTATTTCACCAGATAGGTGTAAACAATGAACCCAAAAAAAGAAACAAGGATAATAGTGCTGGCGTAGATAAAATATTTGTGCTGATGCAAATAAAATCCCTCTGCGCCAGCACAATAAAAGTAAGTGCGTTCGTGCAGCAGATTCACCTGTGCTGGTACAACAAATTTAAGGGTGCTGGTACAACAGATTCACCTGCACCGATATAACAAAATCAAATGCTTGGCGCAACAGAGCCATCTGCATCGGCAAAGCATAACTAACTGTGTTGACGCAGCTCAAATCAAGTATCTGCACCGGTGAAACAGTTATATTATTGAAATCTTTATATGGATACTCTCTATACTTTTTAAGTGAGTCAGTTACGACTCCACCAACAATGAATTTTCGTCCAAGACATTAGTGCAGGAAATTGGAATCAGCCTAAAGGAGAACTATCTGGGAGAGAGTTCAAGGTTCTTCCTCATCTTCTTTTCTTTGAGTTTTCGAGTTGTTTATCATAAAAATTACTGAAAACAACAAGCGCAGCTGAGCAAGACTAAGGACTGTAGAAAGGATTAGTAGTCTCATGATTAACTGTCTAGGGATTATTTTATCCTATATTTCTAATCTCATGAATCAAACATTGTCAATCAGTTGAAAACCATTAAACTTTGTGGTGGTAGGAATTCAATTGCGTAATCTTTGATAAGACACCCCATGTTATTTCCTACGTTTATTACTCCAAAAAGTAAATGTTTATCTTTATATTCAACTTGTTGCATCTTCACTAAGGATGTATATACCATGTATATTTGGCCAATAGATTTATTGGCAAAATTAGAAATAATAGCCAGATAAAAATTGAGATGTGGCATCTGGGTTTTTGACATGATGGATTGAACTGGATAGATAACATACACACTTATCTACGTATATGTATAATACTATGATAGCAACATGTGCTGGTTTGTTTTTTGTGCAAAGTGACCACTGATATCTGATCATGTGATCTTTGGATATTTTCCCTTCCATGGTTCTTCAATTATTATTATTATTATTATTATTTTTTGTCCTCTACAGCTTAATCTTCATAAGGTTAATTCTGTGTTCTGACTTCCCACAAATGTTGCTCGTAGTTTTACATTACATTAGATTGTAAATGCAAAATACTGGGTGTTGTTTGTCAGTTTGTTTATTCCGTTGAATACAATGCCTCTTGATACAACTGGTAGTTGACTATATTTCTATATTACGGGACCATTTTCTCATTTCTTTAATTATATTGTGGAACAGATAACTGGAGCGTGAAGGCCATTAGAAGGAAGACTACAGGCACTGGAAGGATGAGGTATCTTCGTCATGTGCCCCGAAGGTTCAAAAGCAACTTCAGAGAAGGTACTCGATTTTCTGTAGATCATCCTTTTCTTGCGTGGGCTTGTTTCTTTGCATATTAAGCTAGGCCTGAAGCATTTGCATGTTAACGTTTTTGAAATTTAACATGACAATATTACCCTAATGATATATATAGCCTTTTTGCGGAGTGTTTTTATTAATTGGTTTGGCCCTTTGTCAACTAGGGAAATAGTGTGAACTCCAATATTACCGTTTCATCTTGAGCTTTTTTCTGTGTGGGTTGGTGAGCAAAGACTTCCTATACCCCGATCCTGTATTCACCAGTGAGTTAGGCCTAGCTAGCGTTTGCCTTTCGTAAGTTTGATTGTAGCTCTTGATCTCAAGGTGTATTTTAGCGTGCAAGTTATGAAATTAGCTGAAAACTTCAAAATCATGTTGGCACTCTTTTTCTGGTTCCCATCTAATGTCTTCTTTCAATGCAGGAACCCAAGCTACTCCAAGACAGAAGACTGCAGCAGCAGCTGCTTTTTAACATGGGAGTACGGCTACCATTTGTCTTCTGGCAAACAACACCTTTTCTGTGCTCTGTTTTATCTAGATTTTGTTTGGTTGAGTTAGGACTCGGTCACATTACTATTGCTATCAAGTTGAACCATTCATTGATGTACTTTGATGTTAAAATTTCCATCTGGACAATATTCTTCTTAATATGATGTTGTGCTGAGATTTAGCTTTTTAATTTTCATCTCTCTATTATGTTCCGGTAGATTTCATCTGCCTATGTTATTTTGCTTAAATGAGTTGTTTGTTAATAACCCTCATCTATGGTTATATGTTGTGGATACTATCAGCACAATGTGCTATAGTGATGTGTTATTGGAGAACCAGCAGTTGGTATAATGCCTATCTCGGATAACGTAATCAAATTTTGAGGCAAGTTTTTACATTGTGTTATTACAAGTTATGTTCCTGACTAGTTTGTTGGAGAACCATTGGCTTTCTTTCAACACATTGCCTTGAATTGTTTTGTATATGGAGTCAATTTCCTGCGAGCCCGCTGATGCCATTTTGTTCAAGTCCTAAAGATCTTTTGATTTTGAGTTTTAACTATTTTTCTACATCATGCACGGGATCCTACTGATCTTGACCTTGTAGGTTAATGGATAAATCCTTCGCAGTTAAATTGTCTCTTTCTTAATTTTTGTAAAAAAAAAAAAAGAATTGTCTTCAGTTTCTTGTTGATTTATCTTGGTTGCTGCTCTTTGTTGACAAATGATCTGTGGGTTACTTGTACTTTGTTTCTTAAGTTTTTAAGATATGTTAAATATCTTTTTCTGTCACTTTCTTTTGTCTAGCCATATTTCAGAGTCTCAAAAAGTATGTAAAGGCTCACTCTTCCACCATTTTTTCTCTTGCTTATGAATAAAGCTGTTTCTCTCTGTTACTTTTTTTTTTGGGTCTAATTTTTATAATGTATCTATAAAGTTTTTGCACGGTCTTACTTCTCCACCTTTTACTTGAGTGGTCTTTTCACTGATTTTTTGCTTTTCTTTTGGCAACTCTGCCTTGTATTACTCGTGCCTCTGTGAGAAATTCTATTCATGCACACCACTTTGCTTAAGGTGCTCATCATTCTCTCTCTCTCTAAGTCTATTTTTAATTTTGAACCATTTGATATTTACTTAACTCTCTAAGTCTATTTTTAATTTTGAACCATTTGATATTTACTTAACGTATATATTTTTTTTTGTTTCTCTCCCAACTTTGACCTTCTCTCTAACTCTCTTCTTTTTCATCCCATTTTATCCAGATATTCTATCCTCCAAATGAAACTTAATTGAGCATTAGTACTTGTCCTGACCAGTTGCTTATGAAAAGGCAACTCAGTAAGAAATTAATGGCTAACTTGTAAATTTTTTTTTAGGAAGTTTCAAAGATGGGTGTCCTGGGCCCCGTGCCTCATTTGGCATCTCTTGTAGAGTAGATTTACCCTTTTAGTGTATCTGTTATTTTCTTAGCCATCTGTCTACTATTATTCATTCGCATATTAACACAGTGGATGAGAAAAACATGTTTCTAAAATTTAATTGGTAAACATATTGTTTATAATTTGCTCAGTGTTACTAGAATCAAGTACTAAATCCTGTTATAATTATTTTATATTTAATATTTTTAGAAAGAACAGGCTGTAACCCGGTGCAAATGAGACTATAAGTCTGGCCATCTATAGCTACAGCCAGGGGCCACGGCTGATATTTGCTATATAATTATTATTTTTTGGCAGTGGCAAGTTGATGTCGAGATCTCACGTCCAAAATCATCCACGTAATACTGTCTTATTAGAGATGAATGATTGTTATATGTCCCCTCGATTACTAACCCAAAGTAAAATCAGATCTCTGTGTCAAATGTGGGATTTGATTGATAACTGTCAATGTAGCTGTATCCCAAATCTAGATCTAGTCAGCTTGATGTGGGATGCACCAGCAGCATATGACTATAATTGTAATCTTGAAGAGTTGCAGCGATCAACAATTATTAAAAACTGTATGAACTAGGGAAGACCACGAAGCTAAGGCATCGCCGGGAACTTCTAAAGGGGCACAAGTTTTTTCCTAGTGAGCCCAGTTAAAATTTACCGTATATATCAACTATGCCCTCTAAAAAAATTTTCCATTTTGCCCTTCTTCCCTCTTCCGATTACCCCGTTCGGACTTAGAGTCCGAACAATCCAGTTTTGTTCGGACTGTAAGTCCGAACAAAACTAGTCTGTTCGGACTTAGAGTCCGAACAGACTGGATCTGTTCGGACTTAGAGTCCGAACAGACCCGTTTTGTTCGGACTGTAAGTCCGAACGGCGCCCCCTCGTTCGGACTGACAGTCCGAACAGGGACTTGACCCGATCTGATTCTCCGCCGCTGCCTCACCCACTCTATTTATGTAATAAATTGATAAATCATTAGTTTACTCAATTTAGCGTCACTTTAATGACTTATATTAACAATTAATTATACATTATTACACAAAATATAGTGAATGAAGCAAAAAAGATACAATAATTCACAGACACACTGATACACCGACACACTGATACACCGACACAATAATATACCGATACATCGATACACCGATACAATGATACATCAATACAATGATACTCCAGATACACAAATACAATGATACTCCTGATACACCGATATAATGATACAATGATACATTGATACACCGATTCAATGAAACAACGATACAATAGCTGATACAATGAAATAGTGAAGATTATAAACAAGGTCCCCTACGTATAAAACAAACAAGATCTTATACAAATAGAAATAAGATAAATACAAACGTAGTGTGTATATTAATCGAACAAAAAGCAACCAATAGGGTTCATTACAAACAAAAACCATATATTCTACAAATTATTCAAAATGTTTGCAAAAAACAATTACATCGGCCACTTGAAGTTCCTAACATCATCAATATCAATACACAACTAATATAATCTAATCACTGTCTCCTTGTCTTCCTCGGGGGTTGACGTCTGCTTCTGATTCGAGACATAATTACCGTATCGGGTGTATTAGGAGTGGATTGATCTTATTTTTGTTCCTCTGCTTACTCTTCTGGTGGTTCTTTGTCTTTTAAAACGAAAAAAGCAACGTGCGTCTTGGAACTCTTTAGTACTGATAAATCAACTGGACCTCGGTAATTTGACTCATGAAGATCATCTTGAGAGCCTCCTGCATCAGTATTCCCTTCTTCTAATCTTGCACTATCATATCTGATCAAATTAGGAGTTTTTACATTTAATTCAGTATCTACGGCCACTTCGATTTCTCTCTCTCGTATCGGGCGTTGGATTTGTGGTCGAGATACTGCTTTCTTCCTCCTTAACGAGGCAGTTGGTCGAACGCGAGAAGATTCTGCCGAATTCATCTATGTAATACAAAGATATTTCATTCATAGATATTTTTTTATCAAAACAGTAAAATTTCTATGAGCAAATAAGTAGTAATAAAGTATAATTTGCTACAAATATAATATTTTACCTATTTATTTTAAACTTCTAAATTAATTAATAAATTTTAATATTAACACCTACAATTAGAAAATAACTACTTGTTTCGCAAATTTTACAACTACGATTACAATATTATACTTTCTTCATAATTATAATCTAAATATTAAATAAACAAAATTAACAAAAAAAATGTACTCGTTTAGAATTTCCCGAATGTAAATTATTATCAAACTATACAAGAAGTTTTCAGTTTTCAACACAGTTAAAGAGCATATAAGAATAAACAAAATAAAACAAAATTAAATTTAAATTAAAAGGAGACTTACACTGGAGCTCAAAAATTCTGAAACGAGAAGAAATTTTGAGGTGTGGCAGCAGACACTGGAGGCGGAAGGAGGGGGTGTTGCAGTAGCGGGTGGGCGCGGAGCGCGTTGGGGCGGGCGGAGGTGGGTTGGGTCGGGCGGACGGATTTGTGGGGGCGGAGCGCGTTGGGGTGGAGGATTTGGGGGAGGGGGCGGCGGCGGGTCGGGCGGAGCAAGTTGGGAGCGGAGGGGGTGGCGGCGGGTCTGGCGGAGCTGGGTGGGAGCGGAGGTGGGTTGCGGCGGGGTGGGGGGAGGGGTTGGAAGGAGAAGAGAGGAGAGGATGAGAGGAAGATCGAAGTGAGATGCAGAAATATGAGGGAAGGGTATTTTAGGAATAAAATTGGGCTCACTAAGAAATTTTATCTAATTCTAAACTTTCACTGGGCTCACTAGGAAATCTGGGCTCACTAGGAAAAAACTTGTGCCCCTTTAGAAGTTCCCGGCATCGCCACATGCTCTTTTTCTTCAACCATTCAATCAATTGCTTGTAGTGATGATATTGTCCATACAACTATTCAATCTCTAGGCAACTGTCTTGTCCATCTTACGTTTGATTGATGCCGATTAACTCCGTTCAGTTAGATGAGCATTAATATTTATGCTGAAAAGAAAAGACGAGATGGTACTGATCGATCAACACAGCACCTGCATAAGTCATTGCATGGTGTTGCCCCCAAAAACTGGGAGTTTCCAAAAGAGCACACCACTTTTCTTAGTGAGGCCACTTTATAGTGTAATTTTGGTAAGTTTGGACAGTTATAAAGTGGGCTCATTAGAAAAAAAAAAAGAAGGTGTGTTTCTTTAGAAACTCCCAAAAAAATGGCGCTGCACCTCCAACGCTCCCACCTAAAACCTTAAAATGGTGCTGCACCCCCAACGCTCGAATCAGTCCCTAAAGTAGAAAGTGTCCTTTACGCACGCGCATCTCTTTATCAAGCTGGCATATCATATCGCTAGTCAAAAGCTTAGGATTGTAACCTATACTTTATTTTTCTAACAACCTCTACTGTCTCCTGTATCTCATTGCAGCTAAATAGCTAATCAACAATATCTCATATGCATGCACAGCAGGCTTGGGAGCTACACTTTAGCGATAAGGAATCAAGAATGTTTGAAATGATTATACATACTCAACGATCCTTTTGTCCAAGCAATTGTACGTCCGAAAATTGTAATTTTTTTTATTGGAAATTTACTTTAGAATTACACCAACAAAAAAAGATTACACGAATGGGGAAAGATTGATATCAATTTATCTTTTAATTTTTGTGGGTCTGATAGCGGTAGAGTTTTGATTCTGTACTCCGTTGATGATCCGATCTCTTTGAAACTTCTCTTTTAAACTCTGGAGAAGATGTAGATCACTCTCGTTTATCTGGATTTTCTAGTCTCTGGAAAATCCTCCTCTTTCTGTAGCCTCTGTTTTTTTTTTTTTTTTTTTAGTTTGAGAAGCAACTATTCCCTTTAAATCCGATTTAAATTCTTTCTTCGAATTCGGATCAAATTTACGTAATTAATTCTTAAAAATTCGGATCGCGCATACAGAAGCAAGCAAAACTATGGGACAACCCGTGGGTGGGACCCGCGGAGCTCTCTGTTTTTTTTTTTTTGGTATCTACAACAATTAAACATTACATGTAGAAAAGAATCATACATTCCGCCTTCCTTTTTCCTCTAATCAATTGTTCTCGCACATCTCAATACGGAGATTTTTGAAATTTAGAGATATGTCAGATCATTGAGATGGTGACCTAAAACTATAGGATCGATAATTATGAGAAGAGAAAATGGAAAATTCACCGACAGTTAAAGGAGTTCCTTCAGACTCAACAAAATTATTACGTGTGGTGTCATTCAACATAACAAATAAAATAACTTGCTTAATCGCCTTTTGAGTGGCGTTACCTATAATAATTTTATTGAGCCACCTAAGCGGCGGTGAAGAAACTCCCTTCACCGCCTGTAAATTTCCCATTTACTCTCTCGGCTCTCTCTCCATATATATATATATATATATATATATAAGAAAAAAGGAAATAAACTGACAATTCATACAAGTTATATATATATATATATATATATATATATATATATATATATATATATATATATATATAAGAAAAAAGGAAATAAACTGACAGTTCATACAAATTATCTGACCTGCAATTCATTTCCATTATCTCCAATAATTTTTTTTAAAAAATTTCTTTTGTATTATAATCTTGACCCCCAAAGATTCACTCATATCCGATTTCTTAGGTTTTAATTTTGATTTTGTGTTTCATCAAGTAGACACAAATTTTAACTGTTTTCATTTAATAAACATTTTGTATCCACTTGATTAAAGTGTAAATGAACTCCAAAAGTTTTGAAATTTAATCTTGTTATTGTTAAAGTTAAAGAGGTAGAGATTCTAATTCTAGAAAAAGTTTGAAGGAAAATCATTGAATTACTGTATTTATATATATATATATATATAAACAGGAAATTCACCAACGGTGAATGGAGTTCCTTCATCACTGCTTAGGTGGCCAAATTAGGCCTAGCAAGTGGGCTGTGCCTGGCCTGGGCACGGGGAAATTCTATTTGCACACTGCATTTTACTCTTGGCACCCTGAATACTCTTTACACCAAACTCCTATTTTGAAATACTATCATTTTACTCTCTACACCCAAATTTTTTTTCCAAAATACCCCTCCTCAAATATTTTGGTCGGGTATTAATACCCGACCAAGAAATGTGCTGGTCGGGTATTAAAACCCGACCAGCAAACGAAGTCTCCTCCATAAAAGAAAACTAATTAACGGTAAATTTCAAACAAATATGTATAAAACCTAAAAAAAAAATTTAATTGTATTTTAGATTTGTTCTTTCACACCAATTTCATATTGGAATTTTCCATTTGTATAAGAAAACTCAAATTCCAAATCCAAATTTTACTTGTCACAGTGAAATCAAATAATTTAAAATTTTTTAAATCTTTTCAGTAATGTTAATGTAAAAAATTTTAAGAGGTTAAGAAATCAAATTGATAATTTTGTAGGAGATGTATTTTTATTAAATACTAAAAAAAATTATTTAGGATTTAGAGAGAAAATAGAGGAGGAAGACGATGAGTCGTAGTTTCAAATTTTAAAAAGTTTTAGTTTGTAATTTATAAGGGTAATTTAGTCAAAAAAAATAATGGCAAACTTGTAATTATTTATAAATTTTAAAACCGTGCGTCAATAGTAAAATGTGGGTTGCAAATAGAATTTTCCCTGGGCACGGCCTGCTCCAAGTTTGGGACGGGTCGTGCCTTAGGCACGGCACAGCCGCCCATGCGTTAGCCTGGGATCGGCCCGTCAGCACGTGCCATGCCCAGGTTGGGCCGGGCTGACTCGTTTTTTTTAATTTTTTTTATTAAGTATTAATTCTATTATTAAGTTAGTTTAAGAGAATAATTAGCTTAATTTAATTTGGTTTAATAAGAATAAAAGATAGTAAAAATAAAATTTTATCATATTAAATCTCATTATATTGATATAATTTCTCTATAAATCTCTTTAGAAATTATACAAAACCCGAAAAGAAGGGAAAGGACCCTGATCGTCACCCTCAATTTGTTCTTAGTATTTTTCTAAGAGATTTATGAGTTAAAAATTTCATAAAAAATTTAAAAAATACTTGAAAATCCCAACAAATGTGGAAATTACAATTTGAAAAAAGAAAATAAAAGTTTATTTTCAGTCATCGTCTAGTCAGATCTTTAATTCTATTTTATTGGACGATCCTTATTCCTTTTCTTCTACGTCTAACTAGTCCTTCAAGTAAATACACATCTCTAGTGTGTCTGCTGCCATTGAAATTCTCCACTCCGTAAGCACTCTACCACCTGCACTAAAAACAGACTCCGATACTACAGTAAATATCGAAAGAGTTGGTAGATCACGGACTATGCTGGAAAGCACATGATATGTTTTTTTTTCCTGTGATTTCTACGAGACCAAAATATCAAAAACTTCATAATTTTCTGCGAACACGTCATTTTCATAGTTAGCCATTTCTAAATAATAATAGAGGTCATTAAAATATGTACTAGATTGCATAATCTTTTTCGGTGAAATACGGATGATATTATTAGATTTCGGGTTTCTCTAGCAGTTGGTTCCTTTGTATATTGTGTTTTATCACTATACATATCTTCATATGTTTTGTATATAATATCTAAACAAATTTTAATATCATTAATTAAATCTCTAATATTATCTTCATAACACATATTTTTATAAAATAAATCTATTAAAATTTGTTTGTATGAAGAATAGAATTTGAGGAGATGATGAGTTATTTATAGGGAAAAAAATGTTTCTTTTTTTGCAAATATAAATTGCATAAAAACCCCCAGGGCCCAACCAATGGCCATTTTGACCGTTGGGGGGAAAATTTGCAAAAAAATTGCAAAAATCAACTCAACGGTTATAAATATAGTCGTTGGGGGCTCTGTGCAAAAAAAATTGCAAAACCCCCCCCCCATAACGGCGTTAAATGGATTTTATAAAAATTAAAAAAAAAAGGGCCGAACCGTGCCTGGCACCAGGCACGACTCGACCCGGGTATGCCGCGCCGTGCGCACAGAATGGGCGACCCCGACTTGGGCCGTGCTGGGCACAGCTTGGCTCACCCGAGCCATGCCCAACGGGCCGCTCGGTCCACTTGTCAGCCCTAAACCCAATACAATTATTACACGTGACACCACTTAAATTAACAAATAAAAGAACTCTTTTAACTGTCCGTAGCGCCATGTATAATAATTTTATCGGGTCACTTAAGCGACAGTAAGTGAACTATCTTCACCGTTGGTGAATTTCCCGCTCTCTCTCTCTCTCTATATATATATATATATAAATCAGCTGACAGCTCACGCAAATTATCTGAACTGCAGTTCATTTCTACTATTTCCAATAATCTTTTTTTTTTTTTTTTTAAATTTGGATTATGATCTTGACCTACTAGAATTTACTCATACCTAATTTCTTGGATTTTAGTTTTGTTTTAGTCATCTATCAAATTAATACAAAATTAACAGTTTTCAATGTATAAAATATTTTTTACGCAATTGACAAAAGGAAAGGATAAATAATTCGGAAAGAAATTAAGGGTGTAAAGATAGTAATTGTTAAAAAAAAATTGAAAAAGTTTATTGGATCATTATAGTTTTGTCGTTATCTCATGTAACTTTTGCTAAACTGACGGCTCACCTACATTAATCCTATATACCATTCATTTTCACTGTGTATATGTTTAGAGATTGGAACCAATTAAGCTTATCAGAACATCAATAACAATAACAATGGCCTCCTACGCTAAAGTTTTCCTCTCAATGGCTTGCTGCTTCCTTTTCGTTTTCCTCTTCTACCAGAAACGGCGGAAATCGGCCCTTCCAACGGACTGGCCGATCATCGGCATGCTCCCAGGCATCGCCGCAAACCTCCACCGCTTCCACGACTGGGTGACGGAGACCCTCAGGAAGGCAGGCTGCACCTTCCGTTTCCGTGGCCCGTGGCTCCTCGGCATGGACTTCCTCATCACCTGCGACCCGGCCAACGTCAACCACGTCTTCAACGTCAACTTTGCCAATTACCCAAAAGGCGAGGAGTTCTTGGAGATGTTCGACATCCTCGGCGACGGCATATTCAACGCGGACGGCGAGTCGTGGAAGAGCCAGCGGAGGCGGGCTCACGCCGTGATGAGTAGCCCCAACTTCCGGGCGTTTGTTGCGAGGTGCAGCCGCGACAAGGTCGAGACTGCGCTGGTGCCTTTGCTGGAGCGGCTGGCGGAGCGGGGCGGCGTGATCGATCTGCAGGATGTGTTCCTGAGGCTGACGTTCGATATGACTTGCAATTTGGTGTTTGGAGTCGACCCTGGGTGCTTGTCGGAGGACTTCCCGACGGTCCCGTTCGCAAGGGCGATAGACGATGCCATGGAGGCCCTCTTCTTCCGACACATCGTGCCTCCGGCGTGCTGGAAGCTGCTGAGGCGGCTGAAGGTCGGGAAGGAGAAGAAACTGATGGACGCTTCGGTAGTGATCGAAGACTTTGTAGCAAGAAACATTGCCAACAAACGAAAGGAGAAGATATACGGAGAAGACCTGCTGACATCCTACATGCAAGAAGATGCCGCTGCTGCGAAGGAGGGGGGCGAAGACAACGACAAGTTCCTTCATGACACGATGGTGAATCTCATGCTCGCTGGGAGGGATACCACGGGGGTGGCGCTGTCCTGGTTCTTCTGGCTCCTGGCAGAGAACCCGCAAGTGAAATCAAAGATTCTCGAGGAACTGAAAGAACACACTTGCGACGAAAAGGAGGTACATTTAGATCCTGATCTGCTATCAAAACTAGTCTACCTGCACGCAGCACTGTGCGAGTGCCTGCGTCTGTACCCGTCGGTCCCCTTCGAGCATAAAGGAGCCGTGCGGACCGAGGCACTGCCCAGCGGCACGGCCAGGGCCAAGGAGAAGATCCTGTTCTGCACGTACTCGATGGGGAGAATGGAAGGTGTGTGGGGGAGGGACTGTGCGGAGTTCAGGCCGGAGCGGTGGATATCGGAGCGGGGGACGCTGCGTCACGAGCCGTCGTACAGGTTTCTGTCGTTCAACTGCGGGCCGAGGACGTGCCTCGGAAAGGAGATTGCGTTCACGCAGATGAAGACGGTGGCTGCGGCCGTGCTGTCCGAGTTCGATGTGGAGGTTGCGAGAGGGCATATCGTTGAGCCGAAGCTCTCTATCATACTCCACATGAAGAATGGGCTCATGGTGAGACTCAAGAAGAAGAGACAGCAAGCTAATAATGGGTTACTCTACTACTTAAGGTAATTAGAAGTTGTGGGTTTGTTGTTGGATTGTCAAGTTGCAATGAAATCAGTTCGATATATGGGATTTGTTTCTGTTAGCAATAAGAAAATGTACACCCACGGTCGGCTAGAGATCAGTGATGATGACATTATTTAGTTATTTAAAGAAGTGTTCACCACCTATCTCTAGAGTTGCTATTTACACCCACCATCGATTTACTAGTGATGATCGGTTCGAAATTGCGACATCGACGGTGGTAATGGACGCATAGGTGAGGTAGGTTAGGAATGGTAATGAACGCGTTAATGAGTAAATTTTTGGTCTACTTAACGATTAGAGTCATTAGACTAATCTTGTTGTTCATAATTTTTAAGGATAATCTCCGAACTTAACAGTTATCATATACCAATAACTGTATCAACACTTATAGAAATATCTGATTCTTCGATAAATCCATTAAGGTTTTAAAATTTAACTTTTTCCACTGACCAAGTACTTTAGCCAAATCAACCCCGGCAAGTTCAGAAAATTGTTAGAGAGGTGCACAATGAGATGGACCGGTTAACAAGATTGAAATCGTGGCTTAAAATCTCCGAGCTGGTGGTGGAATGGGCTAATGCTTCATGTCTTCATGGTATCGAAATCAGCAAGCTCGGCCATATTGTACTGATAATATCAAATTTATTGGTAAAATATCGAACTGCAATCACTGACATTTAAAACCCAAATTGGCATGGAAAGGAAAATATTTTATTTAAAGACATGTCATATCACCTTTTTGATGATGTGAGATTTATCCTTCCCATTGTTGAAAATAACATGTTATGAAAACTGTTATTCTGCGTTATGAAATTTAATAGAAAGCCAACGTTATTTACCAGTCGAAAATAACTCAATGCACTCTAACAATATATTTTTTATGTTATTTTACGTTACATTATATTAAATTACGTCATGTCATATTATTTGTAACAATTTTAAAAAAAAAAAATTAAATTGATATTAATTATTTATTTTAATTATTACCGCTACTAGTTTTTTAATTTGACAACTTGTTTTTTCTTTTTATTGCTCGTAGCATTATTAACTTACTAGTTTGTAATTACATCTTTATTTACTTGTTATAATTTCTCTTCAATTATTAACTTTTTTGCTAAACTAAAATAAATAATTACAAATAAGATAAATTGAGCATTACAAAATATAAATTATAATATTGATAATAATTAAAAATAAATTTGAAATCTTGCTTTATTTTGTTTAGATGGTGACTGAAATTATGGAGTGTGAATGTAATTTAATTTATGAAGATAAATATGAGAATTATTGTGAAATTTATTAGAAATTTAGAATTGATACTGAAATATAAAATATTTTTATATTTTTCTTTAAATTTTTTTTAATTTATAAAATTTATTTTATATAGTTTTATATTTATTTTTATTAAATAAATATGAAATTGCATAATCTATGTTATGCATTATACTATATACGACATAACCTAACAACGTTATATTACTGTTATCATCGTTATTTTAAACACTATGATCCTCACCTTATCCACATGGATCTCACAAGCTTGAACTTATAGGTAGCTGCAGTCATGTTCAGATAGAAGATTTGATTATGCCTTGTTCCTCTTCCTGTTACAACGGCCACAAGTATGTGCAGACAGCTAATGCCGACAGTTTTAGTGAATCGTGACAAGTATTAGACAGGAAATGTATTTTTACAAATAGAAAAATAGGAATCAAATAATCGAACTCCAAGATCATAAAGATTGCAAATGATAGTTCAACACAGAGAGGCATGGGAGTTCTGGTATCGGCCGGAGAATCTCCATGCTAACCAAATTCTTCGAGTGCCCGCTCTTGATCCTAATTAAGCCACGTCGTCATTATATAAGCTACACCCCTTGCAGTTGTGACACACGTGCATATACCTCTTTAACTTTTCGATGATAAAAAAGATGACTTGTGTGCTCCATCGTTCTTGGATTACATAGAAAATTATTAAAATAACATATAAACTGCAGAACAAATTATTATACACCTATATTATATAAAACAAATATTGTTTTTTTTTTTTATTTTTTTGAAGGCAAGATGGTGGGTAAGTAACCTCCGCATTCCATTATAGAAATAATAACAGGACATACATAGTGTTAGGCCACAAAAAAAAGTAGTTCTGATAAAACTACATGTCAAAGTTATAAAATAAAACTACATAAAAAAGCAAAAAATGAGAAACTGATCAGCAAAAGTACAAAAACCCTACAGATGAAAGGTAGACTAGTCGCCTATCTACCATCAAGCGAGCGGCATATGCAAGCCTCTACTCTTCGAGCGGTGGGTTACCATCGAAATCGTTTCCTGAAGAGACGTCTGATAAGTAAAGCCTCTTCTCATTCGAAAGAATACCTACAATTCTATGCCCAATTTAGATAATCACTAGAATGTATAACAAACATTGTTTGTTATACAATTTTGAAACCTATATTACCTAAAATTTTGAAATGCAACAGCAATTCTACCCTCAACTTGGGTGCTTGGGTCCAACCATGAACCATGTGTATAGTTATATTATCTCATGAGCATTCATGGTATCCAATCCATGTGTGTCCAATACACACATCTCACGCTGTGATGCAAAATTAAACAACAAATCTTCAATTTTCAGAAAATGTCCAAGCAAAAGATCCAATCAAGGCAGATCCAACTAATTCTCATTTATATCCATCTGCTATCCATCAAGGTCACCCTCAAATTTATTTTTTTTAATCATCAATAAATTCATGTCATTTTCAATCATCTTAAGCTTCCTTATATATTGGGACTTGAGTGACAAAAGGTTGCATACAAAAGCCCATCGATAGTGCTTTAATTTGCCAGTAATTTTCTTCCAAAGACAATGGCTCGAATTAGTTGGCTTCAGGGTTGCCCCGAAGTTCTCTTAGCAGCTGCATGTTTCTTCTGTTAGAATTTTCTTATAATTGAGCTGCAATTAATTGTTCCATTTTGTTTTCTTAAAAACGGGTTGAACCAATTTGGTTATGAGACATTGAGAATGGGCCATTGTGGTGATCGTTTGTTGGGCTCATGCACACCTATTAAAGATAATTGTAGTTGGACGGTAAGTGTGGACCTAATGGGTCTAATGGTCTCTTTATGGGAGGGTCCATTGGACTGTGTATATATATATATGTTGGATAGATCCCCTCTCCACTCCAAGGGTTTTGATTGCTTGACCCATATAGAGCCGTCGTTATTGTTCCTAGAGAAGGAGAGGAAGACCTAACCCTAATAGTTTAAAGAGGGCGATATTCAACATAATGGCTCAAACATGTATGATTCCGCATGTTAATAACTCGATATTGATATTCTAAATTTACATTCATATTGTATATATATATATTATTTCTTACATTTGGTATCAGAGCCTATGAATGTAAGTTTAGGACTCATTATTACACTTAGGGTTTATACGGATCTGTTTCTGATTAATATTATCCACGGTTTGAAATCACATCTAAGAACAGATTTAGTAGAAACCCTAGATTTAGTAGAAACCCTAGTTTTAGAAGTATCAGATCAGATTTATTGGAACAGATTTAATACTGTCCACGGTTTGAATGTGAGTTTTCTTTTTTTTTTTTTTGGTGATAAAGGTGGGATTTTTGGGAGAAATTTGGTACCTTTGTTGTTCGTATGTATTTTTCGATATGGATTAGTCTTAATTGTTGGGGGAAATGGGATGTTGTCAAGCTTTAGGCAAGTGGTAAAGTGTCTTGCCTTTTGAAGTAATGGGCTTAACTTTCTTGTTTTTGTAGTTGGCGAGCTTTCCATCTTTTATTTATTTACTTGTCTAATTGATATCTTGATCTGCGACATGATGGCATGAAATGTATGGTTATAAATCTTTCTTACGGTGGAAATCTAGTTACTGTTTTTTTTTTTTTTTTTTTTTTAGATGTTTGTATCGGGTTGTGCAAGGTTGGTGTTTGTTATATCAAGTGCTTTTGAGCCAGTTGATGCTTGATATAATAGATATAATAGTTTCTTATGAATGGTTGGCCTTTTGGGTGTTACTTTCCCATTAAAATTATTGTTTGTTGCTTTAGGTTGCTTGAATTGGGATGTTTTCTTTTAGCTTTTTAGCTCAAAACTGAGGGTGTTTTATTAGCATCAATCTCTTGAACTGGGTATACAAGTGCATTTAGGCATTCTTATAGGGAGAATAGTGCATTAGTTACTTCACCCCAAATTGCTTGTCTGCTATTAAGAAGCTTTTCTTAAATGTCAAGAGCAGTTTAAAATAATTGCAATATTTAATTAGTCTCCCTAATTTTATTTCTAAAATTTATAACTTTAAGTCTTAAGTTGTTAAACAAATTAGAAAACTAATTTATGTTTCCACATATTACACCTATTTAATTTGAGACTGGGACAATCATTGATATATATTTGTGATCTGAAAAGGTACATTTTGATCAGTACCTATTTTGTTCGGGATCACGTGCATATATGATGTTTTGAGTAAGCACATTATTAATTTGGTCAATTTATATTATTAATCAATACCGGTGTTGAAAATTTGGGTTGATATGGATGCTACTGCCAAAGTGGTACACTCATTGAAATCTATGGTTTTCTCCTTTTGTTACGGTATTTTCTCAAACGTTAATACATACAATTACCTGCCCAAAGGGGCTCATTGTGTGTTTTAATGTGGAGAGATGATATGAAGTATTTGGTTAGAAAATACTTGAGTCTAAGAAAGTTAGTCTGCCCAAAGGAGACTTCTTTTGGAAAACTTGGGTGTTTTTTTTTTTTTTTTGTAGCTTCATGAATGGAGGTCGTATAGCATGTTGCACTCTTTGCCCAAAGGGGAGACTGTAATGATGCACCTGGATTCTCTTGGATAATGCTTATGTTGTTCCAAGCATGTTTATTTTATGTTTATTGCACAAATTTATGATTTATTGATTTATGGTTGTTCACAGTCTCTTTTGCAGTTAATAGCAGTAATACTATTATTGAGTCTTTTGACGTACTTGGTTAGTGGGAGTTACTTTATTTACATATATTGACTCTCATTTTTGGATTTTATGGATTTTATTGACATTTATTTCAGTTATATTTTGTCAATAATATCATGTTGATGATCATCATTTGATATTTGTTATTTTATTGTGATAATGAACATGTTTATGCATAATGTGATCGCTTAAGATTTGGTGTCTATCTTAAGCATATGATTTTGAGGGTATGTCTTATTGATGACACTATGTTGAATCTCGAGATATTTTTTGTTAAAGACATACGGGCTTATTGTTGAAGCCTTTGGAATTCTCATGTTGGTAAGAGAATTCATTTTGAGGAATTCTCATGTTGGTAAGAGAATTCATTTTGAGGACTGACAATGAGAATAGTATTTGATTTGATCACATTTACAAGCTATTTTCATGCCACACTACCACAATTAAATCCATGTCGATGGAGTTGTTTGACATTTGTAATCATGAGTAGTGTTATACGCATAAAGTGTAATGATTGCCTTGATTCGATGTTGATAATTTTATTGGACCGGACTTGTTTAAGGTGATTTGTCTCATGATTTTTCATGTGGCCACATAAAGTTTTCTTTGTTTCAGCCTGAGAGTCATTTTGTACAAATTTTTAAAATGTTAAACTACAATTAATGTTTGCTCAAGTGGGAGAATGTTAGAATTTTCTTATAATTGAGCTGCAATTAATTGTTCCCTTTTGTTTTCTTAAAAACGGGCTGAACCAATTTGGTTATGAGACATTGAGAATGGGCCATTGTGGTGATCGTTTGTTGGGCTCATGAACACCTATTAAAGATAATTGTGGTAGGACGGTAAGTGTGGGCCTAATGGGTCTAATGGTCTCTTTATGGGAGGGTCCATTGGACTGTGTATATATATATATGTTGGCTAGGTCCCCTCTCCACTCCAAGGGTTTTGATTGCTTGACCCATAGAGAGCCGTCGTTATTGTTCCTAGAGAAAGAGAGGAAGACCTAACCCTAATAGTTCAAAAAGGGCGATATTCAACATAATGGCTCAAACATGTATGATTCCGCATGTTAATAACTCGATATTGATGTTCTAAATTTACATTCATGTTGTATATATATATTTTATTTCTTACATCTTCTTCTTCTTCTTCTTCTTCAAATTCCATAAAGAATCTACTGTACCGATCAGTTGGCCAATCGTTGGCATGCTCCCTGGCCTTCTTGCAAACCTCCACCACCTCCACGAATGGGTCACTCACGTCCTCCGTGAGTCCGGCTGCACCATCCAGTTCCATCCACCACGATTCGTTGCCATGGACTACATAGCAACGTGTGACCCTGCCAATGTGAACCATATCTTCAACGTAAACTTCTCGAATTATCCTAAAGGCAAAGAATTCTTGGAGATCTTCGACGTTCTTGGCGATGCCATCTTCAATGCGGACGCTGATTCATGGAAGAGCCAGAGGAGGAAGGTCCACAGCATAATGAGCCGCCCTCAATTCCGATCCTTTGTTGCCAAGTGCAGCCGTGACAAGGTGGAGAATGGGCTGGTCCCTCTCCTGACCCATGTTGCAAGGCAAGGAGCCGTTGTAGACTTGCAAGATGTGTTCCTAAGGCTAACTTTTGATGTAACTTGCGACTTAGTATTCGGAAATAACCCTGAGAGCCTGTCCCTCGAGCTTCCGATAATCCCGTTCGCGAAGGCTATGGACAATGTTACGGAGGCTCTGGTGTTTCGGCACGCTGTGCCGCCTTCTTGGTGGAAGCTGATGAGATGGCTATGTATAGGAAAAGAGAAGAAAGTGTTGGCTGCTCAGGAAGTGATAAACCATTTTGTGGACCAAAACATAGCAAGAAAAAAAGTGGAGAAACATCATCAAGAAGACCTGTTAACAGCTTATATTGCAGATTCTGTGGAGCACGAGGACAAGTTTCTCAGAGACACGGCAGTGAACTTCATGCTAGCAGGGCGAGACACCACGGGGGTGGCCCTGGCTTGGTTCTTCTGGCTGTTGGCCGAGAACCCAGAAGCAAAGTTCAAGATTCTTAGAGAATTGAAGGAGCACTGCGTCCTTGAAAAGAAAGGTTTGTGTTTAGATTCCGAAGAACTAACCAAGTTGGTTTACTTGCATGCAGCCTTGTTGGAGTGCTTGAGGCTGTTTCCTTCTGTTCCCTTTGAGCACAAAGGAGCATTGCTGCCGGATGTCCTTCCCAGTGGTCATCCGGTGCGTGCAGGAACAAAAATCGCATTTTCAACTTATTCTATGGGGAGGATGGAGGATGTATGGGGGAAGGATTGCTTGGAGTTCAAGCCTGAGAGATGGATTTCGGCGAGAGGGAGGATAAGGCATGAGCCCTCTTACAAGTTTCTCTCATTCAATTGTGGACCGAGGACTTGTCTAGGCAAGGACATAGCATTTGCTCAGATGAAAACTGTGGCGGCGGCGCTGATTTGGAACTTTGATGTAGAAGTGGTGGAAGGCCATACTGTCGAGCCTAAAGTTTCCATTGTTCTTCACATGAAGAACGGACTGATGGTGAAGGTCAAGGAGAGAAAGCATGGTGAATGTTGATTAAACGATTAGAACGTGGATTGATTCACTGTCGGAGTTCATAAAATAGTCTTACTGTCGTCGTGTGCATTCGTAACGTAAGTATCATGTATCAAGCCTATTGTCATGGCTAATAAATTTGCTTTAAATGATAATGTCTATTGTTACGTGCTCTCTAAAGATTACTGATCAGTACATATGATCCAGATGAGTCGCTTACTAGGGTCTTGTACAGAGTAATTTCTGATCATGGCATTGCAAGCACTCATCAAAAGCTGATACTTCAGTGGGAAGATGTGATAACTTTGCATTTAGCTCGTTGATTACTTGATAATAACAACAACTACTAAGCCTTTATCCCAAGTATTTGGGTAGGCTATATGAACTAAAAGAGAATCATGACAGATCGATCATATGGAAGATTCTTCTTCACTTATTCCTATGGAGCAATATATCTTCATTTAAGTTTTTATCATCTATATCTTTTCTTATCACCTCTATTATCACTTTGCTCTTTTAACTTATCTTACGTTGATAAACTCCGAACTAGTGCATCTAAATGTCTCTGTGACACATGTCCCAACTATCATATGTGATTTTCTAACATCAATTATTTTTTTAACTTGTGGAAATACCCATCGTAGCATCATTCCATTGTGATTTAACCCAAATGACATGAATCAGGATACTACATAAACTTATTAGGGTACGTCCAATACGGTATCTCTGCCAAAAAAAATAACTACCAATGAACTCGTACTTGTTTAGTGTATACTTAAACACTCTCATGTTTATATAATATGTATTTGTACTTATGTTCTGTTACGTATTTTTAATGGAGCATGGAAAGAAAAATCCTCACCTCTTTGATCAATGAACTCGCATTTTTTTTTCAGTTCGAGTTAAATGATAGACTATCAACTTGGGTTTCTTCATGGTTTTTTGGGGAGTTTCTAAAGGAGCGCACCACTTTTCCTAGTAAGTCTACTTTACAGTGTAATTTTGGTCTGGACTTTCAGTCCGGACACTTATTAAGGGTGCTCACTAGGAATAAAAGGTGTGCTTGTATGCCCGAAAATTGCACCTTTGATTCTATTGCAAAATTGATTGATTACAAGGAAATTGAGATTACAAAAAATATCGAGGAATTACAAAACGGGAATATTAATTTATTCCCTTTTTTTTATGTAGGTTCGGGTGGCGATGGAGTCTCGCTACTGCCTCCGTTGACTGTCTGACCGGAAAGGGTATGGCTCTGCTCCGCTCTTCAATTTTCTGAGCTCGCCCGAAATCTTCCCAAAGTCCAAGAATCCAAATGTCCTTTCTCCGACTAAATTTCTGTATTTTATAGACCGAAGAAACTCGAAATCCGGCTTCAATTATTCCTGAAAAATCGGATCACGGAATATTAGTGAAATAAACAATGGAAACAAAAAAATACGGAAAACAACCCGTGGGTTGGCACCTGCGGGATCGCTCCCGCGGGTAGCAACTCGCGGGAGAAATTCCCGTGGGTGTGCCCACTTAGCAAGAGAGTGTGCCCACTTAGCTTTTTTTTTTTTGTATCTACATAACCCCCTCCGAAGTTTTCTTAGTTCTGTATTGAACCGTACTGAATTTCGAAATACTTTGGATTCTTTAATTTTGGCTATAGACCTTTTTAAAGGATTTTGTCGATAGAGATAACTATTAACATATTTATTTATTCAAATCAAGCAGAGGTATGATTTTAACGTACTCATTAGATGACAAGTAGAGCTATGATGTTAACATGCTTATTTTAGATCAAGCAGAGGTGTCATGTTAACGTGCTCATTTTAATTCTAACCGTTCAGTGACATCTAGTATGACGGATTAGGGAAAGACAGAGGTGATATTAAACGTGTCTTAAAGCTCAACCTATTCAAAAGATCTGGTCGTGATAGGGACAAGCTGACTAAAAAGAGGTGATGATTAACGTATTTAGTTTTGAAATCGGACTATCAGAGATAACTGTTAACTTGATAGAGAGATGATTTTCGTCAGAGGTGATTTTTAACTTAACGATACCAAAAGCACGTTCATCAGAGGCTGTAATATTAGACCTGATGGCGTGTGAATTTTCTTTTCTGTCAGAGGTGATTTTTTTAACGTGACAGGGGATTTAATCGGATCTTATCTCATTTGATTTTGAATTATGATATCAGAGGTGATTTTAACTTGACAAATATTTTGGAGTGTTGCTTGCTCTGCTGGAGAAAAATGACGAGAAAAGTTTCGTTGTCAGAGGTGAAATCTTAACGTGACAAGGGATTTATCTGATTAGGATTTTTAGCAAACTCCCAGCTATCAACGGATTTGATTAGCCTTTACTAACTACCGTTTGAGTTGAGCTAGCCATGCTATTCCCCTCAGCATAGTGAGTTATCGAGGATTTTGTTTGGACTTAAATGCCAAACTTTTTCCTCTTCCCTTTGCCTTAGCGGCTCAGGACAGTGATGTATCCTTATATTTGGATAAGAATACTATTGTGACAGATTTGTCATGGGAATTTTAGCAAACCCCCAGCTATCAACGGATTTGATTTGCCTTTACCAACTACCGTTTGAGTTGGGCTAGCCATACTATTATCCTCAGCATGGTGAGTTGTCGAGGGTTTCATTTGGGTTTAAATACCAAACTTTTTCTCTTCCCTTTGCCTTAGCGGCGTTGGGCAATTCATACTTTTACTCCCAGTATGAAGGGGTTGGCGAGAAATTTATTCTCTTACCGTAGCCTTGTCGGCGTTGGGTAATTCATACTTTTTACCCCCAGTATGGTGGGGTTGGCGAGAAATTTATCCTCTTCCCGTAACCTTGTCGGCGTTGGGTAATTCATACTTTTTACCTCCAGTATGGTGGGGTTGGCGAGAAATTTATCCTCTTCCCGTAGCCTTGTCGGCGTTGGGTAGTTCATACTTTTTACCCCCAGTATGGTGAGGTTGGCGAGAAATTTATTCTCTTCCCGTAACCTTGTCGGCGTTGGGTAGTTCATACTTTTTACCCCCAGTATGGTGGGGTTGGCGAGAAATTTATTCTCTTCCCATAGCCTTGTCGGCGTTGGGTAGTTCATACTTTTTACCCCCAGTATGATGGGGTTGGCGAGAAATTTTTTCTCTCCCCGTAGCCTTATCGGCGTTGGGTAATTCATACTTTTTACCCCCAGCATGGTGGGGTTGGCGAGAAATTTATTCTCTCCCCGTAGCCTTATCGGCGTTAGGTAATTCATGTTTTTTACCCCCAGCATGGTGGGGTTGGTGAGAAATTTATTCTCTTCCCGTAGCCTTGTCGGCGTTGGGTAATTCATTTTTTTTTATTATTATATTTTTTTATTTTTTTTTATTTTGATGATTTTTTTTTATGGGGGTTTAAATTAACCACTCTGAGCTCGTTTTGGGAATTGTTGTGAGCCCAAGTGGTACCTTTAGACCACACACATTAGATGTGTCGGAGTTAGCTCTAATTTCTTTTTTGTTCAGTTTTGAGCTGAACGGCTCCAGCGTCAATCAACGCTTGAATTTTGTCTTTTAAAATAAAACAATTCTTTGTAGGGTGACCTATAATCCGGTGATACAGACAGTAATTGGGATCGTTAGTCTTCCCTATCTCTTCCGGCCTCTTGCTTTCCGGCAATTTGAGCATTTTGCGTTTGCTGAGCAGATTGAACATAGTAGCAGTATGTTCATCCTTGAACGAATACTGCTTTTGAAGCCTGGGCGACTTTGCTGTGTTGCTTGTAGTTGGCCATGGTTTCTGCTTCGGTGTACTTTCTACCACCATTGCCATTATGTCTTTCCCTTTGGAACAGAAAAAATGGAATGGAGATTCGTTTGTACTGTTTCCGGTTGCAGACTGTTGTTCTTCGAGGCGTCGAAGTATTTCTTCAACCTGTTCACCTTGCTTAAGCAGATCTTTCCATGATTTGGGTTCGACCGAGCCCATTTTATCGAAAACGTCGGTCAACATGTTGTGTCTGCAGGTTTCCACTAGAGTGTCCTCCGTCATGCCATGTGGGCATCGAACAGAAAGTTCTCGGAACCGCTCGACATAAGTTTTGATCGTTTCGCCTTCTTCTTGCTTCGCTGCTAGCAAAGATAGTATAGAGACTTCAGTATCATCTTCAAAGAATCAGGCTAAGAACTCACGTTTTACATCGGTCCATGATTTAATTGTTCCCTGGGGTAGCTGCATGAACCAGGTAAATGCGAGCCCCCGTAAAGTGCTCGCAAATATCTTAGTCATAGTCGGATCATTCCCCATGAGATGTCCTGTCTGCGAGAGGAAGTAGAAGATGTGCTGTTGCGGCGAACCTTTACCGTCGAATGACTGAAGATTCAACGGTTTATATTTTGCAGGATAAGGCACGGTCTCCCATTCTATGGGATAAGGACGTACTACCCCCCACCTCTTGCAGCTTTTTGCGATGGAGAAGAGCTTGTAGTTGGTTCTCCATCTTCTCTATTTTCTCTGCGTGAGGGTTGATGATAACCTTCACTTTCTCTTCCTCTCTTGAGTGAAGAGGAATTTCTTCATTCTCGTCCTCGCTGTCCTCATTTATTTGGATAGGTCGTTTTCCTTTCTGCCGATCAGAAATGGATGACGAGGATTGGTTCCTCCTAGTTTGAGCCAGCAAATCAATTAAAAGTTGTTTCATTTCTTCTATGGTCTCTTCTTGTTGTTCGAGACGTTTTTCTTGTCTCTCAAGTCTTTCAGAGACTTCCTCTAGGCGCACTCCCTCTGGTTCGATAGGAACCCCTTTTGATCTTGGAGTGATTTCCTTATCCGAAGAGTTGTTTCCGACAACCTTTTTGCCTTTATTAACCATATGTGATGAGGCAGCAAGTAGATCGGTTCTAGAGTACACCTTTTTTGTCGTCCATATTCTTTTGGGCTCGGTGATCCGCTAAAAAACGGACCGTTTTGAGTTGCATTGGCAGTTTGATAGAACAGTTGATATCAGCTGTTCGCATTGGCATTGAGGATTACTTTGTGAGCAGTTCTTCTTCCAATTGAGGTACTCTCTCAAATCTTGAGACCTGTTCCCATTTAAATTTACACTCTGACGCCTTTTGCGTTGCAAGTTCTGTTCATAATACTGGTTGGTTTGTAGTAACTCAGGGCTGAGAGCTTTTCCCGTATCAACACGGTCTCTTTTATGGAGTCTTCTAGAGTGTGTGCTGGCCTGCGCAGTTGCACGGGCCCCGCACGCATCTGACTTATTCTTCGGAATATGTTCATCCGAAGAGAAACTTGAAGACATGCCTTCAGGTGAGCGTATGAGCACATCCTTATATTTGTCTGTAGAGGAACGGGATGGTACACCTGAGAGAGTAACCAAAATGTTAGGTGTGCGCTGTGTGCTCACTGCGCGTGTGCCCGAATAGACACCAGAACCAACCCCTGATTTTTCCTGCGGAGTGCAACCCGAGGGTTGAAACCCGCGGTGTGCGGCCCGTGATTGAAATCGCGCGGTTGCAACCGCGGGGTTGCCCCCACGCGGTGCAACCCGCGGGTTTGCACCTGCGGTTGCAACCGCAGGTTTGCCCCCACGCGGTGCAACCCGCGGTTGGAACCGCGGGTTTGCACCCGCGGTTGCAACCGCAGGATTGCCCCCGTGCGGTGCAACCCGCAGTTCCGTCTGTGGATTTTCATTCTTGGAATTTTTCCTTCCTGATGTTGCATGTGTCAAGATTGTTTCCTGAGTTGGATTTTCTGACTGTAATGTCCCAGAAGTACTGTTGAGGTGGGCCCGTTGGACTTTACGCTTTAGGTTTCTCTTCTGAGAGCGGGTGAGAGTTTGGTTTGACTTTTGGCTTGACTTTGGAACGGGCGATAACGCCGTGTCCTTGACAGACGATGATGTCTTGTCAATTCCAACGGGCGATGACGCCTCGTAAGTTTTAATAGGCGATGACGCCTTTTGATTTCCGGTGGGCGATAACGCCTCACCTTTTTTCATCATTGCCCGGCGATGACGCCTAGACTCCGAATCAGAGGAAGAAAGAAATTCCTCATATTTTTGCTCGTCAACTTCTATGACCAGCGTCTCAACCATTGAGCCAATCGGCACCCGGTCGGACTGCGCCACCAAATTCTCTGTGGTAAACAGAGAGGCTCCCACTGTGGTCGCCAGTTCTTGTATGCCCGAAAATTGCACCTTTGATTCTATTGCAAAATTGATTGATTACAAGGAAATTGAGATTACAAAAAATATCGAGGAATTACAAGAACGGGAATATTAATTTATTCCCTTTTTTTTATGTGGGTTCGGGTGGCGATGGAGTCTCGCTACTGCCTCCGTTGACTGTCTGACCGGGAAGGGTATGGCTCTGCTCCGCTCTTCAATTTCCTGAGATCGCCCGAAATCTTCTCAAAGTCCAAGAATCCAAAAGTCCTTTCTCCGACTAAATTTCTGTATTTTATAGACCGAAGGAACTCGAAATCCGGCTTCAATTATTCCTGAAAAATCGGATCACGGAATATTAGCGAAATAAACAACAGAAACAAAAAAATACGGAAAACAACCAGCGAGCCCGCGGGAACCTTCCCGCGGGTGTGCCCACTTAGCAAGTGGGTGTGCCCAGTTAGCTTTTTTTGGTATCTACAGTGCTCCTTTAGAAACTCCCGTTTTTCGGCTACCATCTAGATTACCATGCGTCAAAACAACATGAGATGCAAGGACACAACATAATTGACATAAATTCAATCATGCATCAAACTGGGGACAATTAAATATTTAGATTTCACTTATTTCTTAATGAAAAATAACTGCACTCAATTGATTAACAAAATATCAGGGCTAATTGAAAAAAATGAGAATAATTGGGAAAAAGGATTGTTAAAGGAATTACCTTGTTACATTCACCATCACCTCCGGCGTTCCTGTTCAATTAAAAATCGAAATGAAAATTTTGGGCTAAACCCTAGCAATTTAATATAATAAGAACATCAAAGAGGAAAAATAATTAAAAATAACCCTCTTTGTGTACGCCCGAATTTGAGCCATTGCTGGAGATTGCAACAACATAAAAGAAGAATTACAATCACTCAAATCGGATTGCAAGGGTATGAAAAAGAGATGAATTTTTTTTTCCTTTTAATTTCAATTTCGTAGGATTTTTTACAGCGGTGAAAGTCGTCTAGCGTCTTCCTTTGGCAATCTGAACAACGCATCGATTGATTTATCTGATACCAAACTCTGGCTAGAGGAGAGGAGGAACTCTTGAAGCGCAATAGTTTTTACTTCTCTGGTTCTCTATTGCTGGATCTCTAGATCTCTTCTTTCTTAGATCTTTAGATCTCCTTAGCTGGAAGAGAAGAAACGGAAATTCCGTTTACTAGATTTTCCCGTCTATGTCTCTGACTTTTTCTTGCTGTCTTAGCAGATTTTCTCCTCGCTCTCTCTTCTTTTTATGTTGAGAAAGAAGTCTTTTATAAACTCTAGAACGTATATGTTCCTCAAATTTCTCCATAATCTGAAATTAAACATGGGAACGATCTCTAAGATCGCTATAATAACAATCCCACCCATGAAACGAAGTGCATAAATTGCACGAAGCGCACGGATTGGGATGTGCCCGGAAAGCGCCCACCTTGGGCTCTTACGCAACGCCCTGGGGGCACGCATAGCACTCTGGTGCGCGTGATGTATCTTAAGCAGGATTCTTGCCTGCGCCTAAGTATACACTGCCATAGGTGCATTGTTCTTGGCGTGCGCTTCTAGTATGAAATATGCTCATTTGGGAGGCATGCTTCTCGGTGTGCACTCCTCTGCGCTTAAGCACATGCTCCTCAGCATGCTCCTAAGTGCGCTTCGGAGTAGCGCGCAACTAGGTGGCGCGTGCTTACAGTGGACGCACACACGCTCCTGCACATATGATTGTAGATACCAAAAAAAAAAAAAAAAAAAAAAAAAATTTTTGCTAAATGGGCACACCCAGGGGAGCCCCTGCGGGTTGCCACTCGCGGGAAGATTCCCGCGGGTTGCAACCCGCGGGGGCGATCCCGCGGGTTGCCACCCGCGAGAGGATTTCCGCGGGGGCGATCCCGCAGGTTGCCACCCGCGGGTTGTTTTCCGTTGTTTCCCATTGATTTGTTTCCTATTTTTGGACTGATAATCCGTGATCCGATTTTTCAGGAGAGAATTGAGCCGGATTTGGAGCTTCTTCGGTTTATAAAATACAGGAATTTAACGGGAGAAGGGACTTTTGGATTCTTGGACTTTGGGATGATTTCGGGCGAGCTCGTGAGATCAAAGAAAAGAGCAGAGCCATCTCTTCCAGTCGGACGGTCAACGGAGGCAGCAACGAGACTCCATCGCCACCCGAACCCACCAAAAAAAAGGGAATAAATTAATATTCCCGTTCTTGTAATTCTTCGGAATTTTTGTAATCTCAAATTTTCGTTGTAATTAAATAATTTTGCAATGGAATCAAAGATTCCCGCGATTCCAACCGCGGGTTGCACACCGCAGGTTACAACCCGCGGGTTGCACTCTCCAGGGAAAATCAGGGGGTTCTGGTGTCTATTCGGGCACATGCGCAGTAGGCACACAGCGCACACCTAACTTTTTGGTTACTCTCTCAGGGGTACCATCCCACTCCTCTGCAGAAAAATATAAAGATGTGCTCGTGCGCTCACCAAATTCCTCTTCGGATGAACATATTCCGAAGAATAAGTCAGATGTGTGCGGGGCCCGCGCAACTGTGCAAGCCAGCACACACTCTAGAAGATTTCATAAAGAAGATTGTGTTGATACTGAAGAAATTCTCAGCCCTGAGATATTACAAACCAACCAATATTATGAGTAGAATTTGCGACGCAAGAGGCGTCAAAGTGTAAATTTAAATGGGAACATCTCTCAGGACTTGAGAGAGTATCTTACTCAAAAGAGGAGCACATCCCAATCCACTTCTCACTGCCATTGTGAACGGTTGATCTCAGCCGTTTTGTCAAACTGCAAATGTGAGTCAGGACCATCCGTTTTTGAGCGGATTACGGAGCCAAAGAGAAGAAGGATAATAAAAAAGATGCGCCCTGGGGATGATCTGCCTGCCGTTTCAGCCTATATGGTTGGCAAAGGCAAGAAGATTGCCGAAAGCCACTCCTCAGACAAAGAGTTTACTTCAAAATTAAAGGGGGTGTCCATTGAGCCAGAGGGCGTGTTTCGACACACTCGGGCTAGGAGAGGAGTCGCTATACCATTAAACTATAAGAAATTAGCTGCAGGATCTGATGAGGAGGAAGACAAATATTCTGCTGTTATATCTTCGTCTTACTCTGATTCGAACAGAGGATCAGAGGCTGCAGTAAACATGGCCGATCTTCCAGAAGAGGTTTCTAGAAGGCTGGAAAGACAAGAACAACGTCTCAAACAGCAAGAAGAAACCATGGAAGAGATGAAATAACTCTTAACTCAGTTGCTGGCCCAAACGAAGAAGGGCCAGTCCTCGTCATCCGCTAAACGGCATGAAGAAGAACAACATGTCCGCATAGAGGAAGATAGCGAAGATGACTACGAAGAAGTACCTTCTCAGTTAGGAGAAAAAGAAAGGGTAAAAGTGGTTATTAATCCTCAGGTGGAGAAAATGGAGAAGATGGAAAACCAGCTACAGGCTCTTCTTCACCGCAAAAAGTTACAGGAAGTGGGGATAGTGCGTCCCTACCCTATAGAATGGGAGACTACACCCTACCCTGCAAACTACAAACCATTAAACCTGCAATCGTTTGACGGGAAAGGCTCCTCGGAGCAACACATCTTCTACTTCCTGTCACAGACAGGGCATTTAATGGGGCATGATCCAACATTGACCAAGATATTTGCGAGTACCTTACAAGGACCCGCATTTACCTGGTTTATGCAACTACCCCAAGGAACGATTAAATCATGGGCCGATGTAGAACGAGAGTTCTTAGCCCAATTTTTCGAAGACGATACTGAAGTCTCGGTACCATCCTTGCTAGCAGCAAAGCAGGGAGAGGGTGAGACAGTAAAAGCTTTTGTCGAGCGGTTTCGAGAGCTTTCCATGCGGTGTCCGCATGGCATGACACAAGAGACCCTCGTGGAGACTTGCAGACATAACTTATTGACTGACGTCTTAGTCAAAATGGGTTCGGTTGAATCCAAATCTTGGAGAGACTTACTCAAGTAAGGTGAACAGGCCGAAGACATACTCCGGCGCCTTGAAGAGCAACAGCAATCTACGAGAAGAGTCGCCTCCAACAAACCAACATCTCATTTCCCCCGTTCCAGAGGGAAAGATATAATGGCGGTGGAGAATACATCCAAGCCAAAACAAAGGCCGGCTAAAAGCAACACAGCAGGTTCACCCAGGCCACAAAAACAGTATTCATTCAAGGATGAACATACTGTTACCATGTTCAATTTGCTCACTAAGCGCAACATGCTCAAGTTGCCAGAGAGCAAGAGGCCTGAAGAGGTTGGAAAGACCAATGATCCGAATTACTGCTTATACCATCGGATCGTAGGCCATCCAACTAAAAACTGTTTTATTTTGAAAGACAAGATTCGGCACTAATTGATGCTGGAGCAGTTCAGCTCAAAACTGAACAAAGAAGGGTAACAGCTAACTCGGCTACATTTACAGTGGGTGGTCTAGAAGTACCATCTGGGCTCACACCTATTCCAAAAGGTGAGCTCAGGGTGGTTAATTTAGACCCCCATAATCAGCAGAAGAAAGGGTTAGTCCCTTTCACAACAGAAAAGCAGGAGGTCCTTTGGGTGCATCCAGACATTCTTGAAGATGAACAATGGATAACCGTCAGGACCAGAAAGAAAACTGAAACAAGAGGAAAGAAGCGCATGTGCAATGCCGTCTCAGCAACCATTGAGAAGGATGCAGATGACATTCCGCTGTTGACAGATTCTGAATCGGAGGCGACAGCTCTGGCGGTGGAGAATGAGCCTGCACCACCTTCCGGAACCAGATCTGGAAAACACTACTTGAAGGATCTCTCAAACACAGAAGCTGGCCCCTCTAAGCCAACCAAGGAGACTAATGAAGGAACTACCAAGCAAATTCCCGACAAGGGAAAACAAAAGGAGCTCAGATACAACCGAGCACTACGAAAAGATGTCTCTGAAGAGCAAAGTTCCTCTTTTCAGTTTGATGTCATGGCACAGTTGGCGAATATACCTGCAAGAATAACTCTGTACGAGTTATTACGCCTGTCCAAGTCTACAAGAGATGCGCTAAGAGAAGCCCTAGCGGAATCTGAAGCTTTCTTAGCCCATCTCCTGGAGGAGGTTGAGGAGGCATGCCCGCACTGCAACTCAGTGTCAAGGCACGCCCCTTATATCACTTTTACACCAGAGGACATGCAGCTGAAGAATATTAAGCACAACAGGCCCCTGTACTATACCGGGTATATTGGCTCAGCGGAAATCGGTCGAATTCAGATTGATCCGGGTTCTGCCTTGAGCATTGTGCCACGGAGGTTTATGCAGTTTCTTGGGATCCCTCACTACAAACTGACTCCAACTAATACCGCCATTTTTGGCTTCAATGCCAATGGCAGTCACCCTCTGGGAAAGATCAGGCTCAGATGTCAGATCGGAGATCTTAAAAGCGAGGTGACCTGTTACGTGATCGAAGCAGACACTTCTTATAACATTCTCTTAGGACGACCATGGATTCATGCTAATACGATCGTCCCATCCACCCTGCACCAATGCATGAAGTACGTGGATGAAGACGGAGAAGTGCATACTTTGATTGCTGACAAACAGCCATTCAAGGGTGTTGAAAACTACTTCGTAGACGCCCTTCTGTATGCTGAAAGTGCTGAGGTCGACCCCCCACGACACGATGAATGTGATAGTGGGAATGAAGCGGATACTGAGTCAGGATTGTTTATTGCCAATGAAGGCTTTGAACCTCTTGTAATTAATCTTGATGAGTTAGATGTAAATGACACCGCCAGTGATGAAGGCGAGTGAGAAATAAATGAGAATCTGAACTTTGCTTATTTGCCTGGTGTTCTTACTGATTCTTTAACTTCAGCTACTAGCACGGATGCAGATAGTCTCTCAGAATTTGAGACTTTAGCAACCATGCACATGCCTATTAGATCATCAATGATGGTACAACCAAACATCGAAAATGCAGATAGGGCGGTGTTCGAAGTACCGGCCCATCGACCAGATCAAAAACCTATTCTTTTTGGAAGAATTAAATCACATATAGCCTCATCCAGTGATAGTGAGAGTGAGGCTCAGGAAGCCCCTCAATTCTATCATTATAGACTAAAGTCATTCCGGATGATGGCAAAAATGGGATATGATTTCATCAATAAACCCGGATTAAACTTTGGTAAGGGACGTCGGGATCCGCTTCTCTCATTCGTACCCAAAGGAAAAGAACCGGACTATTATCACAAAACTGGCAGGGGGTTGGGATACGTCACAACACCCGATCTTTCGGATATCGAAGATATGATTTGCCAGAATGTGGAAGATTCCGATTGGGATTCGGATATCAACCTGGGTATATTATTCCGAGAGATGACGGTAAACATGACATCTATCAGTCCAACCCCAGATGAAAACGATGAACTGACCCTTATAGAAGATGAAGCATTAGTAAAGCATCTTGATGCCCAGTGGAACATGCGTTTTGAGCAACGTGAACCTCCTACGGAGGATAAGGTGGTCCAAATAAATATGGGAGATGAAACCAATCCTAAACCCATATTTATAAGCGAGAGTTTACCTCCTAATGAAAGAGACGACCTGGTGACTCTCGTTCGAGAATACATAGATGTCATTGCTTGGAACTATGAAGACATGCCGGGTTTAGATCCTCAAGTTGCTATGCATCGACTCAATATTAAGCCAGATGCGAAACCAGTAAAACAGCAACAGAGAAGATTCCATCCAGAGCTGATGGAATCAATCGAAGATGAGGTAAAGAAGCTTATACAATCTGGCTTCGTACGAGAAGAACAACATCCTGATTGGGTAGCGAACATCGTTCCGGTTCCCAAAAAGAATGGAAAAATTCGAATCTGCATCGATTTTCGAGATCTCAATGCAGCATGTCCTAAAGATGAATTTCCACTTCCAATAGCGGATGTCATGATTGACAACACCTGCGGATTTGAAAGAATGTCTTTCATGGATGGATTCTCCGGATATAATCAAATCAAAATGTGTCCGAAAGACGAGAAACATACTGCATTCAGAACACCGTTAGGCGTGTACTGTTATACGGTCATGCCATTCGGTCTGAAGAATGCAGGTGCAACTTACCAGCGTGCTATGAGCACAATTTTCCGCGAGCATCTCCGTAAAACGGTAGAGTGTTATGTGGATGACTTGGCTATCAAGAGTCGTAATAAAGACGATCATCTCCGGGATCTGAAAGCGGTGTTTGATATTATGAGAAAACACCAATTAAAAATGAATCCAACTAAGTCCTTTCTCGGTGTTTCTAGTGGCAAATTCCTTGGTTTCGTTGTTACATCCAAGGGTATTTATTTAGACCCTGAAAAGGTAAAAACAATTCAAGATATGCAGCCACCATGAAACCTTAAAGAACTTCGTGGATTACAAGGGAGACTAGCATATATCCGGAGATTTATCGCCAACCTTTCAGGGCGGTGCCAACCTTTTACCAGGCTAACGAAAAAAGGGGTGTCGTTCATTTGGGATGAAGCTTGTCAACAAGCCTTTGAAGATCTCAAGAAGTACCTCACAAAGCCTCCGGTATTGGTAGCCCCTATATCGGGAAAACCATTCTTAATATACGTTCGGGCAATGGACCATTCACTTGGTGCCTTGTTAGCCCAAACTAATGACTCCGGTCATGAGCAAGCTGTTTACTATCTTAGTAGAACTATGGTAGGTGCCGAACATCGGTATACTCTAGTAGAGAAGGAATGCTTGGCCCTGGTATTCGCAGTTCAGAAAATGCGATATTACTTAGTAGGCCAAACAATCCATGTGATTTCTCGGGTAAATCCGCTGAGAGTGCTCATGACCAAGCATGGGTCGCTCAATTGCAGGTTAGCCAATTGGTCAATCCTCCTATCGCAATATGACATGCGATTTATACCACAAAAGGCGATTAAGGGACAAGCAATTGCTGACTTCTTAGCAGAGCATCCTGTCCCGCAATCCTCGAAACTTTATGAGGATATTCCAGATGAGATAGTGGAAGCCAATATGGTCTCTAAAGAACCAATTTGGCAGCTGTTCTTTGATGGAGCAGCGAGAAAGAACTCTGCTGGAGTGGGGGTGGTTCTAATATCCCTGCAAAACCATGTGATCCCCCGAGGATATTCATTAACTCAACCATGTTCTAATAATGTGTCCGAGTACAATGCATTATTAACGGGATTGCAAATTGCCCAATAGCTGGGGGTCCGACGTTTAGAGGCCTATGGGGATTCCAAGCTCATAGTAAATCAAGTAAGAGGAGAATACGAGGTTAAACATGAGCATCTCGTACCCTACCACAAGGCAGCAATCAAACTTGCCGACTCTTTCGAAGAATTTTATATTGACTATGTGCCACGGCACGAGAATGCATATGCTGACGCCTTGGCGTCCCTCGCTGCTACATTAGCGCTCCCTGCTAAGTCAACCAAAAGTGTTGAGGTTGGAAGCCGGGAGCTCCTTTGCCCTGAGGAAATACTCGAGGCAAATGAGGTCCATGTGTCAGGGATGAACTTCGAACCCAGAGATTGGCGGTTCGTATTCGTCGATTTTGCGCTCTACGGGATGTTACCCGAAAATCCTAAAGAAGCCGCAAAAGTAAAAAAGGAAGCAAAAAAATTCTATTATAATCCTGAGCTTAATTCCTTATATCGGAAAATGCCAGGTGGAGTTTTACTTCGGTGCTTATCACAACAAGAAGCACAAGAAGTACTCAAAGAAGCACATGACGGGACCTGTGGTGCTCATCAGCCGGGACCTAAATTGGGAGACCGGATAAAGAGAATGGGTTACTACTGGCCGACAATGATGTCAGATGCAATGGCATATGCGAAGAAATGCCATGCATGTCAGGTACATGCGAACTACATACACCAGGCCGCAGAGTACCTACATCCAACCACAATTACATGGCCATTCGAGACTTGGGGAATGGATATCATTGGTCCCATTGCTCCTCTATCTTCTCATGGACATCGGTTTATACTGGCTATAACCGATTACTTCTCAAAATGGGCAGAAGCTATCCCTTTGCGAGAAGTAAAAACGAATGATGTGGTCAGTTTCATCAAACACCACGTTATTTATCGCTTTAGTGTTCCTAGACGGATCATCAGCGACAACGGCCCTCAATTCACTAGCAGAGCCTATACTAAATTCTGTGATAAGTTCAGAATACAGAACATATTTTCGTCTCCATATAATCCGGCCGCAAATGGTCAAGCTGAAGCATTCAACAAGACCATTGTGAAGCTTTTGCCGAAATTTGTCACTTCAAGTCAGCGTGATTGGGACGAAAAATTGGGGGCTTGTCTGTGGGCTTATCGCACGACGGTTAGGACACCCACAAAGAGTACACCATTTTCTTTAGTATATGGTTGCGAAGCTATACTACCTCTAGAAATTCAGATTCCTTCTCTTCGGGTGGCGTTAGCTACAAGAATGACCGCCGAGGAAAAACATGGCCAACGACTTCGGGAATTAGAAGCATTGGATGAGAAACGCTTAAAAGCTCAACAGCAAATCGAGCTTTATCAGGCGCGAATATCTCGGGCCTTCAACAAAAAGGTGAAGGAACGAACTTTTAAAGTGGGTGACTTGGTCCTAGCAGTCAGGCGTCCTATGATTCTTACGCATAAAACTAAAGGCAAGTTTCAGCCGAAATGAGAAGGCCCATTTGTAGTGGAGACAGTCTACTCAAATGGAGCATACCGGTTGATTAATCAGCATGGAGATCGAATGATGGCGCCCATTAATAGAAAATTTCTCAAAAAATATTATTCTTAAAATAAAGGAAAAAAATTTACCCAACGCCGACAAGGCTACGGGAAGAGAATAAATTTCTCGTCAACCCCATCATACTGGGGGTAATAAGTATGAACTGTCCAACGCCGACAAGGCTACGGGAAGAAAATAAATTTCTCGCCAACCCCATCATACTGGGGGTAATAAGTATGAACTGCCCAACGACGACAAGGCTACGGGAAGAGAATAAATTTCTCGCCAACCCCACCATGCTGGGGGTAAAAAAAATTTTACCCAACGCCGACAAGGCTACGGGAAGAGAATAAATTTCTCGCCAACCCCATCATACTGGGGGTAATAAGTATGAACTACCCAACGCCGATAAGGCTACGGGAAGAGAATAGATTTCTCGCCAACCCCACTATGCTGGGGGTAAAAAAATATGAATCACCCAACGCCGCTAAGGCAAAGGGAAGAGGAAAAGTTTGGCATTTAAGCCCAAATGAAATTCTCGACAACTCATTATGCTGAGGATAATAGCATGGCTAGCCCAACTCAAACGGTAGTTGGTAAAGGCAAAATCAAATCCGTTGATAGCTAGGGGTTTGCTAAAAATCCCACGACAAATCTGTCACAACAGTATTCTTATCCGAATATAAGAATACATCACTGCCCTAAGCTGCTAAGGCAAAGGGAAGAGGAAAAGTTTGGCATTTAAGCCCAAACGAAATTCTCGACAACTCACCATGCTGAGGGGAATAGCATGGCTAGCCCGACTCAAACGGTAGTTGGTAAAGGCTAATCAAATCCGTTGATAGCTGGGGGTTTGCTAAAAATCATAATCAGATAAATCTCCTGTCCCGTTAAGATTTCACCTCTGACAGCAAAACTTTTCTTGTCATTTTGCTCTAACAGAGCAAGCGACACTCCAAAATATTTGTCAAGTTAAAATCATACCTCTGACATCATAATTCAAAATCAAAAGAGATAAAATCCTAATTAAATCGATCCCCTGTCACGTTAAGATTTCACCTCTGACAGAAAAGAAAATTCACACTTCATCAAGTCCAACATTACAACCTCTGATGAACGTGCTTTTGATATCGTTAAGTTGAAAATCACCTCTGACGAAAATCATCTCCCTATCAAGTTAACAGTTACCTCTGATAGTCCGATTCCAAAACTAAATACGTTAACCGTCACCTCTGTTTAGTCAGCTTGTCCCTATCACGACCAGATCCTCTGAATAGGTTAAGCTCCAAGACACGTTTAATGTCAGCTCTGTCTTTTCCTGATTCGTCATACTAGATGTCACTGAACGGTTATGATTAATATAAGCACGTTAATATTATACCTCTGCTTGACCTAAAATAAACACGTTAACATTATACCTCTGCTTGTCCTCTAATGAGTACGTTAAAATCATACCTCTGCTTGTTATGGAATAAATAAATATATTAACAGTTATCTCTATCGACCAAATCTTTTAAAAGGTCTATAACCAAAATTAAAGAATCCAAAGTATTTCGAAATTCAGTACGGTTCAATATAGAACTTCGAAAACTTTGGAGGGGGTTATGTAGATACAAAAAAAAAAAATCATTTTTGCTAAGTGGGCACACCCACGGGTTGCCACCCGTTCCCGCGGGTGGCAACCCGCGGGGTTGTTTTCCGTTGTTTCCCATTGATTTGTTTCCTATTTTTGGACTGATAATCCGTGATCCGATTTTTCAGGAGAGAATTGAGCCGGATTTGGAACTTTTTCGGTTTATAAAATACAGGAATTTAACGGGAGAAGGGACTTTTGAACTTTTGGATTCTTGGACTTTGGGAAGATTTCGGACGAGCTCGTGAGATCAAAGAAAAGAGCAGAGCCATTTTCTCTTGGTCGGACGGTCAACGGAGGCAGCAACGAGACTCCACCGCCACCCGAACCCACATAAAAAAGGGAATCCATTAATATTCCCGTTCTTGTTATTTCTCGATATTTTCTGTAATCTCAATTTCGTTGTAATTCAAATAATTTTGCAATGGAATCAAAGATTCAATTTTCGGGCGTACAATGATGCGCTTGTCTAAAGGTTGCGCCCTTTACGGTGCCAAGAGGCATGCTTTTCGGCGCGCGCCTCCAGTTATGCTTTTGGATTGTGTGCACCTCTAGTTTTGCTTCTAGAAGCGCGTGTTTGCTGGGGATGTGCGCGCTCCTGAGGATGGAATGGATGCGCGCTCTTCGAGGTCGCTTTTCGACGCCCAGAGGCATGCTCATTGGCGTGTGCCTCTAGTTATGCTCCTAAGTTGCGTACGCCGCGTGCTCTTTTTTTGGCTGATTGTTTTATTTTTTTTTAGTGCCTACACACTCTGTTCAAAACCCTAACCTTTATGGATCTTGGGCGAGCAAATTGATCCAAGTTTTCTTGGAATTTGCAGAGGATTAAGGGTAGAGGTGGAGGATGATTAGAGAAAATTAGAGATATAGACAACAATTGGGGCACAAACAAGCTCAACAGCAGAGAATTTTCAGAAAACCCTTATCAAAGGGGTAGATAATTCCCAGTTTGAATACGTACCAACTTAAAGTACAGATGACACTATCTATGTGCAAGAATTGGTTAGAAAACACCAAAGTAGATAATAAAACTAAAATCACATTGTATATAAAATGCACTCCAATGTCACAAGACTCATAATCTAAGGTCAATCATGTCTTAAACATGAGGCAAGCAAGAATTTGCTTTAGAACTGACTCCAAGCCTCTATCTATTGAACTTATCAAGGAAAAATAGGATGTACTACATTCATAAGTTAAATATAGACAAAATCAAGTGAAAATTTCTTTCAAAAAAAAAAAAAAAAAAAAAATCAATTCAAGTGCTTCCGAATTCACTGTGCATTCATGTTGTTTCCTTGATCTTATTCAAATTACTATTATAGCTCTGCTTTCAATGTTACAAAGTAGCAGAGCATAGAGATTAGTTTAATAAATTTTCCTTACAAAAAGATTGAAGTTTTTCAAATTTGGCCTCAATAAGAAAGAAAGAAAGAAAAAAATTCCTTTAAACTAAACACAGCCTCAACAAACCGGTTACAGCAATTAGGGCACAGAAAGGGGAGCTAGCAAGAATGAAATTAGAGGTAATAAATTTTAATCAGAAGAAAAGGAAAAGGGTGAGAAAGTGTGAGAGGGGCCTTAGGGTTTTGATATCAACAAAATAGAACCTTAGGGCAGCAGTTGCCATAGTTGGAGCACTGGATGAAGTTGACATGGCCTTGCCCCGTGCTTGTTGCCGCCGCCATTCTTACGCTTGAAGGTCTGCAGGAACAAAAAGAATCGATCTCAATCGATCATCGAATCGAACCCTTGACAATTGACGACGGAAAACGAAAGTTGTGAGGAGATCTAGGGTTTCGAGTTCTTAACGCTTAGGGTTGATTGATGGAGGAGGGAAAAACGGCGGCTGTTCTCTTGTTGATGACGACTTCCCTCTCTAGGATTTAGGATGGGAGAAACGAATGGGCGGGAGCTGCCGTGAGCCTCGCGGCTTTGGTACGTTCAAGCGGAGAGTTTAGGCGGGTTCGAGGGAAATTCTAAACGCGCACCACATTTTTTTTCAGTGACCGCCATTCTCATTCTCTCAGTGAATATCATATAACTTTTAAAAATACTTACTTTTTTTCCCCTGATCATCGCCAATCTTCCTATAATACTATTTTCTTAGTGAGCACCAATCCTAACTCCATTCTCCTCTTGCCATTCACCTAGTTGTCCCCTTCTCGTTGTCTCTCGCCGTTCTCCTTATTACCATACGAGGATCGTTGTTGCTCGTCCCTCTTCCCTCTTACAGTTCGCTAATGCATGTAGAAAAAAAGAAGGTTAGAGAAGGACGAAAAAGAAAGGTCATGGTGCTCACTTTTAAAAAAAAAAATGAAGTTCATTTTTATTTAAAAAATAAATGACAAACTTGTAATTATTTTAAATTAGGATATTTACTGGTTTGTCCCTCAGATCTTTATATATTATGTTTTAGTCTCCCAAATCTTCATAGGATTTAGTCCCCAAATCTCCTAAGTTAGTACAATTTAGTTCCCCTCCCTAACTTCCGTCAACACTGTTTATTTTTTGACATGATATTACTATTTTACCCCTCCTTATTCATTATTTCTCTTCCTCCTTCTTTTCATTATTCCTCCTCTCTTCTCCCAATGAAAAAAGACGAGGAAGAGAGAATGAAGAGAAAGGAGAAGAGAGGAGGAATAATGAAGAAAAGGAGAAGAGAGGAGGAAGAGAAAGAATGAATAAGGAGAGGTAAAATAGTAATATCCTGTCAAAAATTAAACAAACCAGTAAATACCCCTTTAAAATTTGCCATGGTGCTCACTAAGAAAAAAGTGGTGCGCATTTAGAATTTCGCCGGATCCAAATCCCGCTCCGTTAGAGGAAAGTTTAAAATGGTTTAAACCCAATGTAGCCCAAAACTCTAATGAATGGTCCAAAGTTCAGACCAGCCCGAGTCCATTCCCATCTCTAATGTCAATTTAACTCAGTTCATCTGGTTAGATGAATATCATTAGTTATGCTGAAAAGAAAAAACGAGCTGGACAGTTCCCGCATAACTAAATGTGTGATTGCAGTACAGTGTTGCCCCTCTAAAGTTGCACTCTGAACATGGTGCTACACCTATCTAACTAATTAAGTTATTGCACAGTGTTTATGGGTGATCAATGCATGCATGAATCTCCGCAATGCATGCATGGGGCACACTTAGATTAGAAATTTGACAAAGAACAAGGTTGCATGCACGGGGGTTGGACTGCTCTCAGATCGACTTGACAGAGCAACCTCCTCCTGGATGTAATTTACTAATATTGCTATAGATCTAATATTGACAAATCTTTTTGCCATGCATGAAAGTATATTTCTTGTTTTTTTTTTTTTTCTTTTTTTTTTTACATATATTCTTATATTTCTTGTGATAGTTTGTATCTCTATATCCTCCTCTTATAATATTACCATATATTGGTTTCTTCTATAATTATAATTAATACAGATTTGAACATACACATACATATTTTTTGATAATATTACTTAATTAATTGAGGTCCTATCGAAACTCTGAACTCGAAAACCTCTCGCATATTCAAGAAGGGTGATGCCACTGAGTCTTGTGGAGGTCTAAGACGAGGATGAGATTGGTCGGTTACTAGGGCGGATCTTCGATCTTGTCTCTGCACTCACATGCATCCCGGATGTTGAAACTCTTAATCAGGCCTTGTCGAGCCGACCCGACCCGAGCAATATTGCTACATAGGTCATTCAGTATTCTATTCTGCAATACCCAGCTGTTAATGATGTTGGTACGTAGGACATTCGAAGGTGAATGTCCTTGCAAGGATCGAGTTGACGATGCAATATATTAATCAAAGGAAACTTCTCTTCCTGCACACCAAACTGTACGTACGTGTAGCGACGCATGCAGTAACCACTGGCTTAGCTAGCACTAGCAGCGGCAGGGGGGTCAATTCACTCCAATCAAATGAACCCTGCGTACAGATTTTACTCGTCCAATGCCAAAGGACTACCCTGCATTATTCTTTAGATTTTAGGACCTAAAGAAAGAGAAAAAAAAAAAAAAAAAAAAAAAGACTACCCATCAATCCCAATCAACATGCAAATTGCCCTATCTATACAGTCAAATTTTTAATTTAATTTTAGCTTTTTTGCCATATATATGTGTGTGAGTGAGTGTGTGCGTGCGAGTTTAGATCGAGCTTATGAGACACCAATAACAATGACCTCCAACGCTGAAGTTTTCTTCTTCGTTTTCCTCTAGTACCAGAAACGGCGGAAATCGGCCCTTCCGACGGACTGGCCGATCGTCGGCATGCTCCCAGGCATCGCCGCGAACCTCCACCGCCTCCACGACTGGGCGACGGAGGCCCTGATCAGGGAGGCAGGCTGCACCTTCCGTTTCCGCGGCCCGTGGCTCCTCGATCGGCATGGACTTCCTCATCACCTGCGACCCGGCCAACATCAACTTCACCAATTACGTACCCGAAAGGCGAGGAGTTCTTGGATATGTTCGACATCCTCGGTCACGGAATATTCAACTACAGGGGAAACGGCTTTATAATCAACTCTTACCTCAAAACTCCCAATTAAGGAAAGGTTATTTCCATTTTTAAGCAAGCTCTTGCTTGTCTCTACTATCTTTCCTCCTTCACCTATTTCGGAATGTTGTCCCACCTGAACTCTAAACCCTCAAAGATCCAAATAAATATTTGAAAAAGAAATTCAAATGAAAAGGATCAATATATGGGAATAAGTTGGGAGGAATTAGCAAATAAGCACCTATCGTTTTCTCTCGGAGTTTCTAAAGAAGCATATCAATTTTCCTAGCGAGCCCACAACTCAATATATTTTTTGTTCGGACCAAAAGTCAAACGGATATTATTTAGTAAGCTTGCTAGGAAAAATAATGTGCTTCTTTGGAAACTCCCCGTTTTCTTGGGAACATGAACTCGAATCTTACGACAAGTTTTTCGCATCAAATTCAATATGACACAACTGAAAAGATAATCATATTGAGATATACAATGGTTGTAAGGTCTAATTAACTATAGGGTGTTGTTTGATTAATATCTATGGGGTATTTACTGGTTTGTCCCTCAAATATTTATATATTATGATTTAGTCCCCCAAATCTTCATATTTAGGATTTAGTCTCTCAAATCTCCTAAGTTACTACAATTTAGTCCCCTTCTTTAACTTTTGAACTGATATTACCATTTTACTTCTCATTATTCATTATTTCACTTCCTCCTCTTTTCCTCCTCTTTTCTCATTTTCTTCATTATTCCTCCTTTCTTTTCCTTTCTCTTCCTTCTCTCTTCCTCCTCTTTTCTTCATTGGGAGAAGAGAGGAAGAAGAGAGAAGGAGAAGAGATGAGAAATAATGAAGACAATGAGAAGAGAGAAGTAAGAGAGAAGGAGAAGAGAGGAGGAAGAGAATGACTGAATGAATAAAGAGGGGTAAAATGGTAATATCATGTCAAAATTAGGGAGGGGGACTACATTGTAGTAACTTAAGAGATTTGGGGGACTAAATTCTAAATATGAAGATTTGGGGGACTAAATCATAATATATAAAGATTTGAGAGACAAACAAGTAAATACCCAATATCTATTTATATTTGTTGGGAGTTTTTAAAGGAGCACACCATTTTTAGTGAACCTCCTTTTCTCAGTGAGCACACCCTCTATTTTGAAAATATAGGTTTTTTTTTCTAGTCAGCACACTACAATTTCCACCCATTACTCTTTTTTATTTCTCCCCCCGCTCGTCACGTAATCAAACCCACTCTTTTCCTCTTCCCATCCAAATCGTGCCCTCGCCCCCAAAACGCTGTCTAGTGCCGCTGCCCTATCGCCCCTGAATCGCAGATTTAGGTTTGGAGTTTCAAATTTTTTCTTAAATTTTTTTTTTCTATGCAGCTAATGCGGGTAAGAATAGAGAGAGAGGAGAGGCTAAAGGAGAGGGTAATTTTGTTCAAAATCATGAATGGTAAATTTATAATAAAAACTAATTTTTAAAGTGGGTTAACTATGAAAAAAAGGTGTGCTCCTTTGGAAATTCTCTATTTGTTTTATGGAAAATAAGTTATGGGAAAAGGGGATGGATTTGGATCAAATATTATTAAAGAATGAATCATACATTCTCTATTCTCTACCAACTCTAAATCGACAAAATCCATGCATTTAACTGGTTTTTCCACGGGAGTTTTCAAAGGAGCACACCATTTTTCCTAGTGAGCCTACTTAATAAGTTCAAATCCGAGCAAAAAATACACTAACGGGTGGACTCACTAGGAAAAAAAGATGTGCTCCTTTGGAAACTCCCTTTTTCCACCGATAGCGGGTTCCGTTGGGGCCAAATCCATGGCCACATGAGTACTTTTCTTCGAGCCAAATCAATAAACCAAACAGTGAATATTATGAAATTATAAAATCACTTACAGTAAACAGTAAATCCACCTTCAAATCCAACCCAAATAGCATCTTAATTGCGATCAGACGACGGAGTCAAAGAGATTCAAACAATTAAACATTTAAAAAAAAAAAGGTTAAAGTACCAAAAAAAACCCATTTAAACTTTTGAATAAAACAAATCAAAATTTGGCCCATGGCTTCGCTCATTCTCATCCCTAATCACAGTCTAGAAAGGAGTTTCTAGAGGAGCACTGTAATATTTCAAAATTCGAGCTACATGTATTGCTCTCTTGAGATCAAGTTGTGCTGAATAAGTCCACCGAAGTCAATTTTGGACATCGAAATAATTTTCGGTGAACGTAACTTTAAATCTACAAACCCAAATGACATTCGGTCTTAGCGATTATTAGTTTTGTAATATTTAGGATTTTTAGAGATTTTTCTTACGAGACCGAAAAATACTCCCAAAATTGCTAATTTAATAATATTAAAATTATATTTCTAATTACTTAAGAATTTCGGTTCATTTATTCCAGATATCGAAACAACAAACTGATAATTCTGTAGCAACAAACTGATAATTCTGTAGTATTCCTCTCGTTGGACACTATACTTTACATTAATTTGGTATTCAAAAAACGTTATACGGAAAGAAATTATTAAATTATTAAATAAAAAAATTAATTAAATTCAGTTGAAAATAAAGTGGGTGGGCTTGGGCGGTGGCCTCATTGAGAGGCCAATCAAAAGCTGAGGGTTAGATGAGACAAAGGCTTAGTGGGAGAAAAAAAAAAACAAACAAACAAAACAAAACCTTTCACCTCTTCTCACTCTCTTTCTACTTGACTCTCTCTGTCTCTCGGCCAGAACCTGACAACAGAGAAAAGGAGAAAAAAAAACAGGGACAACGGGAAAGAAAACGGTTCGAGAAATCGAAGAAGATTAAAGAAACAGATATAAGTAACATATGTTTCTCTTTTTTATTATTATTTTTTAATTATATAATTTTTTGTGTTGATTATATTATTAAAGAAATAATTAAATGTTTGACATTTTGTTAAATTAAGTTATGATTTGGAGTAGAAAATTTATTTTTGGATACTCATATTTATAATTGCATTTATTATAATAAATTTTGCAAATAGATAAAAAAATAAAAATAAAAATAAAAGAAAAAGGAAAAGAAGAGAAAAGAAGAAGAAGAAGAGGAGGAAGAAGTAGAAGAGAAGAGAGAGGAGAGAAAAAGAGAAGCCTGGCCTGGGCCGAGAGAACAGAAAGAAAAAGAAAAGAAAAACTTGGATTTAACTTGGGCCAGAAAAAAAAGAAAATAAAATTAAAAATAGGCTAGGCCGGCCAGTCCAGCCCAATAAGTAAAAGAAAAAAAATTGGCAATGGGCCTGGACCTGGCCGGACCAAAAAGAAAAGGAAAAAATAAAAATAAAATAAAGATATGAATATGTTAGAATTTAGTGGGTGTGGAGTTGATAGATTAAATAATTGAGGGATTGGAGTTGTACTTGGTTTGGATTAATTAGAAATAATTGATAGATTGGAAATAAAATAATAATAGTAATAAAATTAAAATAATAAACAATTGATGGGTTGGGCTTGGATTTTAATTGGAAATTAATCAAATAGAAATGTATATTAATATATATGATTGAGCCTAGAAATGTAATAAGTGCATAAATTTAGATTTAAAAATAATACAGTATTATTATATGATGCACTTAGTTTCTAATTGGACAACTGATTGGAATTGAGAATTGAACCAGATTATTGAAATAATTTTGATGATATGCATTGTGATACAATTGTGCACTAACATCATCATGTTACATGTCATGTGCCTTAATATTACAAATTATGTGTTATATTACTACATGTTATGTACGGTCATGGAAATGCAAGCATGTTATCATGAATTGAAAAATAATTAAGAAGAGAAAGGAAAAGTAAACAAATAAATGTAAAATAAAAATTTCATGTGCATAATGTATTATGAATACGGGGATAGGAGAAACTGTATGATGGATAAGAGTCTTACTGTATAAGAATTGATTGTAATGTTAGGGTCGAGATTCTTTTATTGCAGCGGCCTGGATGTTTACTAGATCACCAATTGATAATTGTTACCCATTGTGGTATGTCCGTTACTGTAATACAGTAACGGAAATTGATTGTAATGCAGTAACGGAAATTGATTGTAATGCCTAACGGCATGTCATGGTTTAGTGCCATGAATATTGAGGCCGGGTCCTGAATATGCACTGACACTTATATATAATGATGAAGAATAGCGCTATCTTATCCATTAATACAGTTTGTACAATTAAATTGGATGGTGATTGAGACTAATGGAATATATGATTAAATAGATAGATCACTTATTGTCATGTTTGTTTATTTATTTATGCATTTATTTATGCTCGCTTTCATATTTAATTTATATGTACGCGAACAACACTGACATAAACATGCTCACACACACTGATATTCATGTACTATGATAGTACACATTTTTCTCTTTTTAGAAGTGTTATTTGTTTGGTTTAATCTCTTAGATTTTGAATCCAGATTTGTAAGGTGAAGAAGGAGAACCAGCCTCAGTTGAAGACCTGTACTTCGTTGGACAGATCGAGTGATAATAGACAAGCGATGCACTCCTTGGAGAACCTTTGTATATTTTGTTTATATTTCTTTTTGTCTGGGCACTGCTTTTTCTTTTGATTCTTTTGCGTTCATATTTAAAGCAGTGTGCCATTTTATGTAATGAAATTTTTGTATAAATGAAATCTTTTCAGTTTCAGACATATTATTTATTCATTTGATTGTGGCAGTAGTTACGGTTATTTCAAGATCTTGTGACTGTTAGGTTGTCTAGTGCAAGTATTAAATAGTATCCTCCGTTTTGGAAAGCAACTGAAAAATGAGAGCGTTACAAGCATACCACTTTTCCTAGTGAGTCCACTCTACAATGTATTTTTGGTTCAAATTTTTTGCCTGAACCGTTATTAAGTAGGCTTACTAGGAAAAATGGAGTGCTCCTTTGGAAACTGCCGTCCAGAAGACGTCCAGAAGATGATTGCAGTTCTCAAGAAGTAACTTCTGACCTTAGAATTTTTATTTTCCTATATATGAACTATATAAACAAAAGATATGACATAGGAATTCTTTTATTATAAAGGATGGATAATTCTTCCTTAGTCTTTTAATCAGGCATAGATGAAACAATATATATATATATATATATATATATATATATATATATATATATATATATATATATATATATATATATATATATATATATATGAGAAAAATGGAAATAAGCTGACAGTTTACACAAGCTATCTGAGCTGTAGTTCATTTCCACCGTCTCTAATAATATTTTTTTATTTTTTATTTTCTATTTTGATCTCGACCCTCTAGAATTCATTCATACCTAATTTCTTGGGTTTTAGTTTTGATTTGGTTCTCCATCAAGTTAACACAAAATTAACGTTTTTCAATGAATAAAATATTTTGTATGTACTTGATGAAAAAGTAAATGAATTCCAAAAATTGTGAAATTTAATCTGGAAGAAGTTAAGGAGATAGAGATAGTAATTATTAAAAGAATTTGAAAAAAAATCATTGGATCATTGTAGTTTTGCCGTTAGCTCACGTAACTTTTCATATATATATATATATATATATAAAACCATGTAACAATAGAATATTCAGGAATAAGTCACACTTCGTTTGTGAATGTCTATCTGTTATTCTTTTTGATATCCATAAATGAAATTCTCTCTTCCATCTTATCGATGTGATAATAGTCGCTCCCACGGATAGAGATTCAGATACAGAGGAGGCGACCGTGCCCGAAGAGTTTCACTCATCTGGTTCACCCATCTTATTTATGAAATTCTTGTATATTGACTATGTACGCTATTGTAGTTGGATGTTACTTAGTTTCTTCTGTTAATTATCTTTAATGGCATGCGGGCAGGACTTTCCCACTGTAAAAGCCTTAAAAAACGTCAAATTAGGGGATATCGTTTTCTTACCCGTTATCGTTTTTTTTTTTTTTAATATCAACTAGTTTCAGTCCCATATATAGAATATGCTAATATCTTGGTCCTCTCTTCAATTTGATGCTGATATTATGTGGCATTTGCTTCCACGTGGCCGATACCGGTTGGTCGGAATAGGATGAGGCCTGAAAGTAAGTTATCCGCCTAAATCCTCAAGTGCCAACCATAGCCACAAGTTAGTTAATAGCTAGCTAGCCAGCAAGCAAAATAATACCCCCAAGCTCACTGCATCCAAATCTTGAACCTCATCAGCAAGCCATGGCCTCCATCACCGCATCCACAGTGACCGCACCAGCCATCGCCGCCCGAAGGAGCCCAGTCTCATCCTCACCCGTGCTTGGTTAGACTGGACCAGCTAGCGAGAGCAAACTCTAGCTAGACAGCTTGTGATCAATATAATCTTGTTACGTACGTGAGACTAACAAAATTTATTTTTGTATGCAGGACTGCCACAAATTGGAGCGAGGGGTGGAAGAGTGAGGTGCTCGTCGGAGAAATCCCCAGCGGCGACACAGGGCACTGGAGCTGCCGGGGCGTCGCTGCTGGCGGCTACGGGTGTGATGAGCGTGTCGAGCCCGGTGCTGGCCCTGGTGGACGAGAGGATGAGCACGGAGGGGACCGGGCTCAGCCTTGGCCTGAGCGACAACTCGCTTGGTTGGATCATTGTCGGTGTCTTCGGGCTCATCTGGGCCCTCTACTTCGTCTACGCTTCCAGTCTTGAGGAGGATGAGGAGTCGGGATTGTCTCTCTAATTAAAAAACTTTATATTCATATATATTTGTGTTAAGTTTGAAATGGTTATGTGAATGCAAGAAATATTTTTAAATTTTCAATTAAGTACCTCTTAGATATATACATATATATATGTGAATGTTAATAAAGTGAACTTGAGTTAATTGATCGTTTGATTATACTTTTAATATTGTATAGTTTGTACGGTGAAACGATGCAATTAATGTTGGTTTTACCATTCTAATTGGTATTGAATCCTATTTAAAATCAATTGCATAATCGATTTTTATCCGGCTCCTAAGTTTATATAAAAAATTAAAAAAAAAAAATTCTATTTAGCTTCACTAACTTGTAGCTTATCTTTTTCTTGGAAAAATTTAATGACAAACTATAATATACATACAATGTACGGACGCATGCTTTTCCCTAAACAATTCGTTTTTTTTTTTTTTTTAAGCGCTAAATAAATAGGGGTTGTGAGCTGGTCCATCTTTTGAGCAAAGTGTCAAGTCCTTTAAGTGGGCTCTGTCCTTCTTCCCCAGAAAAGCCCAGTTAAATATGCCTCGGTTCTCCTTCTTTACATATTATAAAAATCTAAAAATAAAAAATCTATTAAAATACAAAATAATTTTCCTCAATTCTTAGCGGAGTTTAAAATGGTATCATAGTCCATTAAAGATTTACATACTATATTATTATCGAGATATACCTCCGGTTGTTTGGAAATTCATCTCTTTTTTCTATAAGATCATAGTTTTTTTTTTTTTGGTGCGTAGACTCGTAGAAATGTTCAGTTAGCCGATCAGAAGAGATCGGAGTTTTTCGATCGGATCCGGAAGGATCCAATCGTTGTCGTAAAATTTTTCCGACTAAATTCTGATCGATTTCGATCAGGCAAAATCATCAAAATCATTAGTGGAGCTCGATCGGTTGGAAATCAGAATAGTAAAAAACTCCAATCGCCATTAAAAAACAATTTCGATCAAACTTTAATTGGAGTCAGACGAAGCCGCCGGATCGGCGTTCTTGTTCACCCCTAATGCCACAAGTGGGCAAGATGAGATGAGGAGCTTAAGCAATAGTGAATTGGCAAAAATGGGAGACTGGGCTCCAAACCCCAAGAGGAGTCATCGTGATTGCCTGTGCCCGTACCAGTGCCAGACCTTTTCCTTTGGATCTCCACAAACTTCAAAGCTCCCCTCCCCCATGGCACCAACACCAAGAAAGCCTACTCAACCCAACCGGTCACCCCCGTTGGCTTCTCAAGATATTTTCCATTTTCATACATGAGCACACAAATAAGCACATTCGAAAATAATACTAGTGCTATTGCTTTCGGTTTATTTATGTTTAAGGGCATTATACATAGTAAGCTATGTTTGAAAAGATAATAAATACATGCTCGAATTTAAGTTAAGATGAATATGGCTCCATAAGATTTTTTTTTTTTTCCTCTTTATTCCTTTTTAAATAACTCTACAGAAACCAAATATGTAACAAAATTTCAATACAACTCATTAATTAGCAATTAGATTATTTTCAAAGTAAATATGTTTATTTCAAATGTATCTTTACTTAAAAGGCACATCATTCCATTCAACTCCATCCTCATACGATAATCTATCCATAAACCAAATATCTTGTTGTTTATTCTTAAAAAAAAATAAAAACTTAAATTTTCGAGTTGGTAATTACCATTTCAAAGTTACTTTGTCACCGGTGGCATTACACCTCTTTCATTTGTTAGAGTTTTGAATTTCGATTCTATGATTAAACTCAATTATTTAAGAACTTAATTTGAATATTATTATAAAAAAAAATTCAAAGTCTTACATATACCACCGAATCAAGAATGAAAAGTACCAATGTACTACATAACACAAAAAACATGTACTATTTATCTAGCAGTCAAAACAAGTCAAATTTCAAACTCCAAATCCCTAACCTAGTCAAGCCCCCCCCCCCCCCCCCCCCCCCCTCCTTCCCCACAAACAAAATAGATTCTCCTATTGGGGATTGAGTATTCCAATCCGATCTCGAAATACCATGAGATCAATGTCTCGAACAAACAAGATAATCACAAGAACAATACAAAGAATTAACGTAGTTCAACTGTCTAAGTTTAACTTACATCAATAGGACAATAATGAGAAAAATTCGCTATGAGAGTAAGGTTACAAAAAGATACACTCAACTTTCTACCTTTCTAACTTTATTATTGGGTTGGATTAGTTATTAGCTTTGTGTTTAATCCATCATGTTCTAAGAGGGTCCAAAAATTCTGCATAAAAATAGTATCAGAGGCTAGATTATGACCCAATGAGGTGAATCTGATGTGAAATCCGAAGTATGTCCGAATGGTGATTTTTGATCTCGTTTCCCATAAGTCCTTATGTGAATGTTATTAACCATGGTGTAAAAATGATGTGAATGTTATTAACCATGGTGCAAAAATGATTGCTGGTTTAAACCAAAATCGAGATCGCCTACTATCACTTACAATGATAAATAGATGAATAATATTGATAGAATAAGAGAAGTTTTCGAATTTAAAATTGGGATCACTGTATATTAGGTTAACCTTTTGAATCGGATTAATTCTCGACTTTATATTTAAAATCCATCGTACTTCCAAAATGCTCGTACTTCCAAAATCCATCGTACTTTCAAAACAACATGGCTCCCCAACACCCCCCCCCCTTCTCATTTCCCAATTAATTACCCCCCCTAACCCTTAAGCAAATCACTATTCAAACCATCAATTAGAAACACAATTAAAATTAAAATTAAGAAAAAAAAGAAAAGAAGCGAAGGTGAAAAAAAAGAAAAAGAAAAAAGAAAATGAGAGTTCAAACCAAGTAGTAGGCCACCCCCACACCAAATAATAAAGAAACCCAACCCAAAAACAAAAAACAAATACAATATATCAAATCCAATCAATCCTCCTCAAATGAAAGTGATGATAGCAAGAGAGAGAGAGAGAGAGCAAGAGAGAGAAAGAGAGAGATTTAGAGAGAGAAACCAAAACCAAAGGTCCAAAACAAAACCCTAGAGAGAGAGAGAGTGAGAGGGAGTGAGAGTGAGAGTGAGAGAGAGAGAGAGAGAGAGTAGATGGGCATTCTCCTCCCAGTCCTCATCTTCTCTCTCCTCCTCTTCTTTTTCCCACCGCCAATCTCCACGGCCGATCTCTTCACCCTCATCTACAAGGGCTGCGCAAGTCAGAGCTTCAACAATGGCGCCGGCGGTGGGCCCGCCTCTCAGCAGACCCTCTCGGCCCTCTCCTCCGCCCTCATCGCCCAGTCCGCAAGCTCCAAGTTCTACAAGACGACGTCCTCCTCCTCCTCGGGCCAGCCCGTGTTCGGCCTCTTCCAGTGCCGCGGCGATCTCAGCAACAACGACTGCGCTGCCTGCGTGCAGCACCTCCTGCCCATGTGGTCGTCCTTGTGCGGGAGCTCCGTCGCCGCCAGAGTTCAGCTCACTGGATGCTATGCTCTCTATCAGGTGCCTAACTCAATCAATTTGAAATTTTTTGGACATGGGTTTGTTTTTTCCCCCAAAATTGGTGGTGGGTCATAGCTTAATTTTCGATTGGGGTTTGGTTGATGCTACATTGGAAAAGGACCTTCATGGGTTTTTGTTTTTTTGGGGACCTTAATGGGCTGTTTGATTTAATAATTTATTTCTTATTTTTTTTTTAATAAAAAATCTTGATGCTACATTGTTATTTGTATATTAGGTTCGAAAGAGACATTAAAGGATAATATTTTGTTCGAATTTTGTATTTGATTAACATTGTAGAAAACAAATTTAATGATTTTTTCAATTTCTCCTCCCCCTTTTCTTGTGCGCTAAGAAAACTAGCAAGTGGTGAAAGAGAAAGCACTGATAGCTATTTTTCTCCCCGATTTATTCAGGCATTAGCCGAATTTTTACCGAATTGATTGTGTGTGCTGGTCCAGGTCTCAGGATTCCCTCAGGTCTCAGGTACCCAGATGCTGTTCAAGAGCTGCGGGTCCGGTGGCGGCGGTGGCGGGGGTAGCGGATTCGAGGAGAAGAGGGACACGGCGTTCGCCAACCTGCAGAGCGGAGTGACGACCGCCAACGGTTTCTACGCGACCAGCTACCAGTCGGTGTACGCCATGGCTCAGTGTGAGGGGGACCTGTCGATGTCAGACTGCGGGGAGTGCGTGTCGCAGGCGGTGCAGAAGTCAGAGGTGGAGTGTGGGGGGGCGAGCTCGGGGCAAGTTTACCTTGACAAGTGCTATATTAGCTACAGCTACTACCCCAATGGGGTGCCTCGTGGCGGCGGAGGCGGCGGCGGCGGCGGAGGAGGAATAGGAGGTGAGCTATCAGTATATATTGAAGCATTTTATGGGGTGAAATGTCCAAGCTTTCATTTGAGTTTTTGTTGAAATTTTGATGCATTGGGTAGGATTGAGCTATGTTAGGAATCTTGGATTTTTGATTTGGTTGTCTAAATTTGGGCTGTTAATATAATGAGAGGGAGTTAGTCCATTGTTTACTTGGATTTGAAGCAGATTAGACATTTGGCTAAGAAAAGGGAAACAAGCATATTAGGCATTTGGGTAAAAAAAGGGGGGAAAAAAAAAAAAACATACTAGGCATTACACTTGATATGTTTTATCTAGGAGTAAGTAGAGTTCGATTGAAACCGAAATAACCAATTGAAATAGACCTGAATATGTAAAACCGAATTGAACAAAAATAATTTGATCAGTTTTAAGTTTCAAGCTTTAAAACTTGAAATCGAACCGATCAGTTTTCGATTTCGAGCTTGAAAACCTAAAATCGAACCGAGCCAACCGAATTTTGTAAAACCTATATATATATACACACACACGAACATGTGTACACGTGCGTGCACACACATATACATACATACATTACATATATACATACACAAACATGTGTACGAATATACATATAAACATACATGTATACATATATAAATACATATAAACACATTGTTTATCTAGATTTTGACCCATTTAAGCAATTGAAAGGATTAGTCTCAAGTTTTTTTTTTTTTCCCTTTGTTTTGCCATTTGTATTTGAGGAATGTTTGGACATCAATTAGACATTGTTTATCTGGATTTTTTTTTCCCTGTAGAACTGGAGTAAACTAGAAGCTATGCATAACTTTCTTTTTCCATGTGGATTTCAAGTTTTTGAATGTTATTTTCTTCATCAACAGATTGTGGTGCTTCAAGTATCAGTTTCATTAGAAAGAAAAATTACTTATTTTTAATATGAAGCACATCAAGCATCACACCAAACCATCCATCTATTTGAATTCAAATTCATATTTTTGGTTTGTTGGTTGGCTTGAAAGCAGGGACACAAACAGGGAAGACAGTGGCCATTGTAGTTGGAGGGGCAGCAGGGGTAGGATTTCTTATAATCTGCCTACTCTTTGCTAGGAATCTCATGAAGAAGAAAGATGGTGAGAGGAGCCCTTCTTTTGTCTACCAACTAACAATTCTATTGATTGATAATGAGAAATGAAATGATATTTATATTTTTTTTCAAAAAATGATTACTAATGCAGATTATTGAGCTGTTGAACCAAGAGAGTGAAGATGCATTTGAAGTTTTGAAATCTGGACACAGAGGGATTTTCTTGGCTTTTTCCTCAGCAATGGCCATGTGAGGGTTTCATCTACCAATAGGAGATTTTTAGAAAGAGAGAAAAATAATTGGTTCTCCAATCTGGCCCCTCACTGTTGAGAGATGCTCTTTGTTTACAATGTATATCCATCTCTTATACTGAGAAGAGAGAGAACAAAGAGAGAGTACAGAGAGAGAGAGAGAGAGATTCAGTGGATTCTTTTGATTTGGCTTAATACAATTTTAGGCTGATAACTGTGTTTTTTTCATGCTTTTTGTTAGTGATTGAGGCTTTTGAGAAGAGACTCCTCCACATTACTGCTACTAGCTAAGCTTTAGCTTAGCTTTTTTACTGCACTGATAATTTTCTTTCTTTTCTCTTGTCCTAGCTTTTGGAATCTCTTATGACTGCCTTGTTTGGGAGCAGGTGGGGTCTTTTTGAGAGAATTATTGTGCACATAAATTGCAAAGGAGCTTTTGTTAGTGCTGCAACTGGATTGGATTTGATTTGGATTGAATCATGCAGGATCAGAAAGTGAGTAGTCAAGTTATCTCATTTCTTTCTATTTTGGATTAGCATTCGATAAACCAGAATTAGAGCTGAGCTGCGTAAGCTAAGCAAATTGTTTGCTATTATTTTTTACTCCTTTTATTAGAGTTTAAGATTGATCCTACAATCTGCACAGAGGTTTTTGAGTGGAGGCACTGTTTTTTCAGTGTGATGAATGCTGGCCGTCTCAACAAAGTGACAAAACTCCACTGAGATTGAGTCCAGTCACAGCTCATATTTTACTGTTGAAGCAAAGGTAGCTATGGAAAGCTTGAAACTTAGCACTGTGGCTTCATTCATATGCTTTCACTGTGGCTGTTCATTTTTGGATGACAACTGCAGAGTTGCAGTTGAAAAACAATTACTGTACATGTAACTGCTCTAAGTTTTTGTTAGAATATAAAATAATTTCTCTCCGTTCTTACTATGACTGTGGAGTTTTAGTATAGTAGTATAAACTTCAAAATGGTATCGGAGTAATCTGGATTCAAAATTCACTGAGCATGCATTTAATTGCAATTTTTTTTAGAAAAAAATAGCTTTGCGTAAAGTTTAGGTTTCAGTCCAAAATGGAGCTCTTATCCTATAAGGTGTGTTAAAATACAAAATATTTTCTTACAACTATCATCAGAACTTTGGAGTTTTGATACAGTAATAGCGTCAACTCTCACAATAGTTTTGGAGTTATGGTTTAGTGGTGAGGTTCAATCCTTGCCACAACTATAGAATTATGCTGTAGTAGCATTGAAGTTGTGGCAAGGATCAATCCTCACCACAACTAACTTCAGAGTTATACTTTAAAATACTTTAAAATAGTATCAGAAAAATTAATTTTCAAATTCTATGACAGCACTTCCTCACTTCCAGATGTGAGGACTGTCAGCATCCAATCAATAATAACCACACCTGCTCTCTCTTTTCTTCTCTTCATCACAAGTACTAATCTAGTCCTTTTTTAGAGCTTGGATTCAATGGCACCCCCTCCCTTTGTCATTTTTGGGCGGCAATAAGAACGCTACCCATGTGAAGTTCTTATTGGTGGACCTGCTCATTTCCCTGATGCGCACAGTACGCTCCTCCTCTACAGCTGAGCTGAGCTGGTTCTATTCACTCAAGTCTTGCATGTTTCTGGGGGAAGCAAGGGCTTCAACAGTGTGAGCCATCCAGTGATCATAAAAGGTATGTAGACATGGTGCATAAATGGAACCTTGAGATTACTTAATGGTTGGTCACACATTGGTGCATGCATGGAATCAGTACACTGTACTTGTGGTCCATGCAGGGTAATGCACCTCTGGTGAGACCTTGATTGGTAATTTCATGAGTTAATAATACAAGGACCAATTCGAACCGTTCAAATCAGCTCAACAACGGTACTTTCAGATCGACATTACTGAGAAGAGAATTTCTAGATGTAATTATTTTTTTTTTTCTAACTTTAAAGATTAAAAAAAAGAGGCGCATCTAGAAATTTCCTACCGAGAATCAAACATAAAACCATCTCTCTTGGCAGCAAGCTAAACATGCTTTGACCACAAGATTCAAAAGGATTCAGAGCCATGAAGAAAGTGACAAAATTAGAGTCCAAGGGAGCTTTAGGAAGGCTTAGTCCCTTAGTTGTTGGTCATTGTCCTGCTGGCCTCTCTGTCAGCAGAGCAGAGAAGAGTGAAGACAACTTGGTACAAATAATTTACATAGGACTAATAACCTGCACAATTCTCCATTTGCTTTTACTGTTAGGGATGAGAAATTAATTAATTAATTAAGATTCCCAACCCATGCATCACAGTTAACAAAGAGTGAGGAGGCTTTCAACTCACGTGAAGCCTTGCAAAGTTTTGGTAGATGCTTTTGATGATGAAACAGTGAAAAAGGGGACAAATGAAAGGAGACAAGAATGGAAATGGTGGGGGAGGGGTCAGCTGTGTGGGCTGGGCTGGTCCCATGCATTGCATGCAAATGTGTGCATGTAATGTTTATCAGGCTTTTGAAAGACTTGGGCTTTTTGGAGCCAATGGGATTGTGTTTGTGTATGGGGGTAGAATCTGCTTTTTGAGGGAGAACAAGAGGGGGGGTTGGTGAGAGAAGGGTCTAAGAGGAGACGTGTGGGAAGTCAGAATTGTTGGGGAGTCATGATGATGATCTGAGGCAATTGGAGAGAAAAGTATGTTGTCAGTGCCTTCCCAAAAATGGTTGCTTTAATTTATTTTCATTTTCCCTCTTTTTCCCATGGAAGTTATAATACCACAACAACTAATTATCCAACTTCAATATTATTGAGATTGATAAAGAGGGATATTAAACTGACACCTCACTCAATGTTTTTAATTATTTTCATATTCAATGTATGTGAGTGTCAGCTCATAAAATTTCCTTCCTTCGATGCGATGATATCTTCGTCAGCGCAAAAGAATTATTTTACTAGCTTCAATCAATCTACCAATTCTTTTAACTTTATATCACTGCTGTATTTTAGCTGCATTTTGATTGATGGATTTATCAAATAAAACTTTAAAACCATTTTCTTACGGAATAAAAAAGAATTGTGAAGTGCCAGGACTTGGTGGTGTTCGTATTCCTACGGGCTTATATTTCTAATTATTGTACCCCACAACTCAAGGAAGTTTCCCTGTGTGAGGGTCTTCTCCTCTGCGACAGCTAATTTCTACAATGCACAGAGAGTAACCGTAGCTACGGGAACATTGCTGTAATCTATGGACGCCATGGTGTTTGTACTCCATTGATAATAAAAAATGACAGTACGAGATGACAAGAAAGTACCAAATACAAGATGATAATTACTACACCCACCTCATCCTAACATAACCTCATAGAACTAAATTGAGGAGGAATATATACATTTTAGATAAAATAATGACAAATTTGTAATTAAAATTAATTTTTTTTTTAGTGGAATGTATCCTTAGATAAATGCATTGTACCTTTACTACTCGTCCAGAGATCTATTAACATGTATAGGTATTGGACCAGGGCTGAATCAGATGTGATCCAGACCAAGTCTGCAGGCATGGTTAATACAACTAGTTTCGAACTCTACAATACAAGCTACAGTTGATCCTTACCAGATCTCCTAGATTCTTTTTTTTATATCCCGAACTCTACAATACAAGCTTCAGTTGATCCTTACCAGATCTCCTAGATTCTTTTTTTTTATATCCCGAAATTATAAATAGGGCTTGGATTCGTTGCTGTTATGGTTATTAGATGATGGAACCTGCTTATGCAAAGAAAATTAAGGGTCGGAGGCGGATTGGCTGGGTATCATATGGGCTGGTTAATGACGCTCCTCTGGCGTACTTGGAGCCCGCACCAGCCTGCAGGGCGAAAGAACATGTTGGGGTTGAAGTACCCTGCTGACTGTCTCACTCGATCCAATGAAACTGACCACTAAAATTCTATAACTTGAGTGATGTCCTACAACGTTGAAGAACATCATTGTAAGTTGAACCGCAGTAAGAAGAGGAGTGGAAGTCCTCTTTCTCTCGTTATTATTGCAAAATAAAAAATAAAAATAAAAAATGCACCAAGATACATCTAAGCATCTCCAACCACACAACTAGTAAAATCCCCGTACAAATTACAGTCTACAAATTGCATCTTCATAACAATCACAGCATAAATAGCCCAACTGCACATTTTCACAACACAATTACTAAATTAAAAGCCTTGTTATCATCCAAAGTACTTGGGATATAAAAGGCTTATTAGTTGTTGTTGCTGTTTATTATCATCCAAATCCTCAACCCCGCATCATTAAACTCCTCTTGCACAGCTAAATCCCATTCCTCGCACACAAACTCCCCGTCCATATTCATTTACAAATAAATTAACCCAAAGAAAATAGTATGAACGCTGAATTTAATTAGGAAACAAATTACCAATTCCTGAACGCGTTGCCAAATACATTGTGAATGCTTAATAATATATCAACATACATATTCTCATCATCCAGAATGTCTTTCTTATTTTTCTGTTGTGCAATTGCTTTTTCAAATGAATTACATCAAACTAAATGTCATGCTCGAACCGCACACATGCCGGTAACAGTCTAGATATCTATAGAAGCCTCAAAAAGTCAAGTCATATACAAACATCATTACCTGTAAACATACATACATACATGTCGCATAAACAATACATTAAGAATTTTTTTGTTTGTTACTTCAGACCATCATCAACAGTTTATTTATACAGATAGCAGCAAATACTTTTATTATTTTAACCTTTTATCAAACGCAATTACATAAAACAAGTATTTTTAGCAGACACAATCAATTAAAATGATCCTCCAATAATCAAAATAATTCATCCTGAATACCCAACAATTAGACCTCTTGGCTCCACAAGTTTTATGATCTCAATCAATCAACTCAAATGTCCACATTTTTGTTTGAAAAAATGAAGTAGCAGTCTGAAATATGTCGCTGAAGAATAACCCTGGAAATGGGACACCCACATTTTTTAGATAAATTCTCAACTTGAGGTCCAAGAATTCAATAGTCTAAAGCCTAATATTTCTTCAAGAATCCAACTTTTATCACGTAGAAAAGCCTTAAAAGCACTAGAGAAACCCCAATTTCCCTTGCATCGAGATTTAAGAGAACAACTGAAAGCAATGATCTAGCTTCAAAACCTCAACTCCAGAGAAGCCTCAATTCGAGATAAGCTAGTAAAATCACGGAACATGAGGATTCGGATCATGAGTACCGATCAAAATCCTAGGTCAGAAAATGCTGACATGGCCACATTTTCAACCTGTCTTCCACAAATCAATTTTTCAACCAAACAAAACAGACTAAAACTGGAAAAGAATAGATAAAAAAATATAAACACTAGCTTTTTTCCAATTCCACATCCAATTCCAGGAAACAGCAGCTTAGAATTGATCAGTTAGTTCTAATTGATTTTGTTCCTACTTTTTAGGAAATGTTACATGATTAGATCAACATTATTTACAATATAAAACCAAAGGTACTAACAATAACTTTGACCAAGGTATGTTGTACTACTACTACTAAGGATGTGTTTGTTTGCATGGAAGTAAAATGGAAGTGGTGGAGATAAGGTTACTTCCTCAATTGTTTATTTGGTTAAAAAGGAAGTTAGAAATTATTTTTCATTTGATGAAATGGCACCTATATAGTACCTTACTTCCAAATTTTCTTTTCACACTTTGGGATTAGAAGAGCTATAGGAAGTAAAGGAACAAGGTAATTCTTTTTTTTTATTTGTATGTCATCATTCAAAAGTTATACTTATATCCATAAAAAATAAATAAAATAATATAATGTTTTATTTAATTAATTAAATAATACTCCCTTCACTTCCTAATATACTTCTTCTCCAAAAATTAGCAAACAACACAAAAACTCTTTCCTTTTTACTTCCATTTTAAAATTTACTTCTTAATATCTCCCTTCCTTCCACTACTTTTAGCAAGCCAAACCAAACTTGAGATGATAAACCACAAGCCTAAATTAACTCCATGACAGTATCATATACTTATAAACTGTTTCAAGGGCAATCATATATAGTACACCCCTTTAACAGACACACCACTTGAACATAGCAATGCAAAAGCTCAAACTAGAATATCATCTTCAGCCATCCAAAGTTCCAAACAAGAAGGGGAGTTCCATAATTCAAGAAAGACCAGAAGCTTTCACAGATAAAAGCTAAAATTAATTGCAGGAACAGATACGTTTCCCGGTATAATCATCAGATAATAATGGGGCTAAAAAAAAAAACAACTAATTCAGTTGCCGTATTCATTCAATGTTAAAGCTTGTTATCAATATATAAGAGAATAAAACCCTAAGCTGCCACTTTCACAATTCAGCTGGCAGATATACTTTCCATCTTCACTGCCTCATCATAAAAGAACATCAAGAACCAAAAATAAGACACCAAGAGTACCCAAGGCAAAAAAAACTACATATTCAGAAGGAGTGCCACTCAATTTCCACAAGTAACTAATAACAACTAGAGTGAGGAATTCGCATCGGCATCGACTGATCGTCTACGTTATCAAGAATCAGCAAATATTGATCATATCATCACTATCAGAAATATAGGCAATATTAGCAATATTGGTACCAATAGTTAAATAAGGTTTATATTATATCGTATACCTAAAAATCTAACACAGACTGATATTTGAAAACATTGATACTCAAATCCAGAAAGCAGATATTATATCAATCACTTAAAGCAATCAAAGCACCAACATCAGATTCCAATCCAGGCCCAGCATCTCAGTAATGCATGAAGATCAAAACAGTCACTAACAAGGGTAATTCACTAAATCAATAAAAGCATTTTAAGTAAACCTCCAATCTGCCATTTTACCTTTGGACAGCATCAATACTGATCTTCAAGAAGGCACACATTACAACTACTAATTCATAGAATCATCAACCACAAGGAGAAACAAAACAAATTTAAGGAATATGCCCATGATCCAGGAGATTGAATAATGGTTTCTTAATCACTGTCATCAGAAACTGGATCAAATAAAACCCTAAACCTATTATTTATCTAGTATCGCTGTACGCAAGCCAAGTACAGTAAAAAAAAAAATTCTAGAGATCACAAAGCTGATAACAAAATAGAAACACCTATTCCACTGTAATTCCCTCTAATCCAGCTTAATTTCATATAACATTATTTTCAAGATAGAGAGAAAGAACCTGCTTATCAAACTCCTAATTTGACCAAACAATTCAGGACAAAAAATTGATAAAATTCAAAAGATCAAAGCAATCACATCAAGGAGTAGCTACGCCCAATTCAACTATAACTAAATCCAATCTTTTCAAGATCAAGGTCGAGAATTTCCACATAATAAGCCATCTCATAATAGAAACCCTAACCTCCGTGTCAGGGTCCTCTCCGGAAACAAATCCCACTAAAGCCATGAGTATATTTCTACTTAATATATAAACCATAAATATAACTGAAGGCCCAACCCACTCCTTTAGACAGGAATGATTCAAATAGAGGTCACTGTTAAGTAGCTGTTGCTGCTTAACTTCGATGGCTGCGATCAATCAGTGCAAGAGAAGGGGCGAGGTTAATTTAGGAATCCCAATGTCCGAGCAATATGTGAGCTCGCATCAGAGTGTAAACCTATGTTGAATGAATGAACTCTCTTAGCTTACCCTAATTCCTTCTCTTTCCTCTATCTTTTCTATTCCTCTTGCCTCTCCCTCTCTAATCTCTGCTTTATATTTTCTCATTTATCTACAGGAATGATGCCGAAGAATCAACCTGGAGTAGGGTCATCATACCGATCTTCAAAGGGCAACTTTGACATTGGTATTAGAACTCTGGTTGAACTCAAAGCGATTCCAGAAAGATCCAAAGGCTCTACTTCTGCAATACAACATAGCAAGTGAGGTGGAAGGAATCTAATCGGTGATATGGCAACATTTAGGTAACTCAACATTCAGGTAACTCTCTGATGTCACCGGCAAACCAAAGACAATGACAGAGGGGTGAAGAAAATTCAGATCGATCGACACAATGATAAGGTGGAGAGAATCAACGATGAGGAATTAAAGTCACGCATTTTGGGGCTTAAACTCATATCTGGATCTGATTCGGTTAATCGCCCTTTTTTTTTCCAAGTGGATTGATGTAGGCATTTCCTTCCGATATAGCAGGAGGTTCAACTAGTGAGAATCCCACAATTACAAAACCACCACTACCACTACTCAGGCCTTTCCTGACACCATCCAAGTGAGATCCTTTATCCTCTCCATAGCGCCCTTGTGACAACGGGTACCCATCAAAACCCCAATTCGACTTTCCTAGTTTCTCTAGAAAAGATGTGAAGAGGTGATTGTGCAGGGTGGTGTAACTGTTCAATTTATATAATATCCATGCAGATAGGAGAGTGCAGATGGCTGCACTATACCTGAAAAAAGCACCCATCCAATGGTGCCATTGGACTAAAACGAGGAGGGCGCTTGTCATGGTAAGAGTTTGAAAGGGAGCTGGTGTCAACATATGATGGTAGTATATGGTAGTGGAATTACTGACTACTCAAGGGAATTCAAGAAGAAGAGGGCACCTATGATCATTACCAAGAACAGTTCACGAGGTTATTTCACTAAGTTCAAAAGCTCTCGGAGGAGTTTTTGGTAAACTGTTTTATCAGTGGACTACGTCAGGTGGTATGGCTGGAGCTACTCTAAGAAAGACCAATGTCGATCACGGAGACTATACGACTTGCTCGATTAGACGAGGAGGCTAGTGCTTTAAAGAAGTCACAGAAAGGTACATACTACCAATCACAAATTTCTCCTCAGATGGTCGTTGTTACCCACTTAACGGGGGTCACGAATCATTCAAATAACAAAGGGGGAAATCCAACTGTAGGAACCAACACTTTGATAAAAAGGCAATCCGCTCAAGACGTCAAGGAGAAAAGATACAAGGGTTCCATATGATATAAAATATATAACAAGATATAGTTGTAAAAATCAAGGGTTATTCCATATTGAGCTAGAGAAACCGAGGAAGAGGAACATGCGTGAGGCTTCAAGGAGGAAGAAGGCAACCCACTACTTCCTATTGGGTTGTTAGCAAATTCACTGGCGGGTGTAGCTTAGTGAGCTCAATTCGGTTAGACGAGAAGATCAAAAGTAAGGAAGTTGAATCCCTGGTAGATATACGGACCACACACAACTTTATTGACCCTACAACAACTCGGTGTTTAGGGTTGCAACCGAATGAAATAAATACATTTGATGACAAAGTTGAGGATGGAGAAACAATTGTGGGTGGGGAATGCTGTAAAGAAAAAAAGATAAGCATACAAGGGTTTGATTCTCAAACTGATTTTCTGATAATACCTATGGGTGACTCCCAAGTGGTATTACGAGTTTACGACCTAGTTGAAATGTTTAGGACCCACCCTCTTAGAGTTTACTCAAAGAACTCTTCAATTATGTAAGAGAGGGAAGGCTATCAGGGAAGGCTATCACTCTACAGGGGATTAACCCACCAGCCCCGTGGAAATCATATAAGAGAATGTCCTCAACAAAATGCTACAACTCAGCGGTTTCGCTTATATGGCGTGGCTCCGACTTCCTCTTGAGAACGCTGGACCAAGGTTCAACTAGAGGTTTTAACCAAGATAGTATTCAGGATTCCGCAAGGTCTTTCACCATCCAAACCATGTGACTATCAAATATCCTTAATTGTTCCCAATGTGAATGTCAGTCCTTACCATATCATTATGCTTTCCACCAGAAGAACGAGAAGCAAATAACCAAGATGCTTAATGCAGGAATTATCCGCCCAAGCTCGCACCCCTACAAATCATCGGTCATCCTAGTCCGCAAAGCCGACGGAAGGTGGCGTCTCGCATCGATTGCAGAGCCCTTGATCACAACACTACCAAGGATAAATTTTCCATTCCACTCATCAATGATTTGTTGGATGAACTATACGATACTAAATATTTTTCAAATATGGATTTACGCTATGGTTATCACCAAGTAAGGAAGCAACTAAAGATATATCAAAAACCAGATCAAGACTCATGACGGGCACTACGAATTCCTTGTGATATCCTTCAGACTCACCAACGTCCTCTCTACCTTCCAAGAATTGATGACTCAACTATTATGCCCTTACCTTCCAAAATTTGTATCGGTCCTCTTTGAAAATATCTTGATCTATAACAAAAGTTTAGAGAAGCACAGTGAGCACTTGCGAAGAGTGTTAGAAGTGTTACAGGAGAATGACCTATTTGCAAAGAGTTCTAAATACCAGTTCGGATGCCTCAGAGTATTTGGAAAATGTGATCAGAAAATGGCATATCGATAGATCCAAAGAAGCTTTGCGCAATTGAAGAATGGCCCCTACCCAAATCAACCAAAGCTCTACGTGGATTCCTCGGACTTATTGACTATTACCGCAAGTTTGTGCAAGGATAAAGTGGCACCGTGGCACCATTAAATGCAATGTTAGAGAAGAGGGAATTCATATGGTCCGATCAAGCTCATCAAGCATTTGTGACCCTAAAAAAGGCTCTCTAATATCTCCTTCTGTCCGAATATGCCAAACTTGAAAAGGAATTTGAAGAGTAATTCTTCAAAAAGTTGTATCAGGGTTGTGCTCATGCAAGACGGGCACCCTATAGCATATTCCAGTCAAGATTTGAAAGGAAAGGCCCTCTCCTTGTCGACGTATGAAAAGATGATGTTATTTATATTACTAGCTGTTAGCAAGTAGCAGCATTATCTCCAGGGGCGTAGTTTCATCATTAAGACTGATCAGAGGAGTCTAAAATTCCTTCTCGATTAAAGATTTCAAACAAGAGTCTCAAAATCCTTGACTTCAAAAACTCAACCGTTTTTTATTATATGGTGGAATATAAAAAAGGAGTAGAAAATCAAGCCTCGGATGCACTATCTCAGAGACATGAAGAGGAAGTTCTGGAAGAATGTAAAACTATCACCATAGTGGTGCCCTCATGGCTCAACTTTGCAAAGGAAATGATTGCTACATCAGGCTTCTACAAACTAACCAAAGATAGGATGAAGGAACTCTACCAAATCATTGCTATCAAGTCATTGGAGATGTATAGTTCTACAAGGACAGGGTCTTATTGGACCCCGAATGATATATTCGAGCTATCGTTGTACACACCGAAGGATCAAATTTATCTTCTGGTGGCAACAATGAAAGAAACCATTCTACAGGCAATCAAAAAGTGCAAGTGTGTCAAAGGAACAAGCGTGAGTCGGTCGCTTCCCCCGGCTGCTAGAGCCTCTTCCTTTACCCGAGCATGTATGGGAGGATATATCCACGGACTTCATTAAGGTGTCGCCACATAGTCAAGGCAAATCCATGATTATAGGAGTTGTGGATACATACTCCAAGTTTGCCCATTTCATACCCCTTCAACACCCCTTCGTGGCTCAAGTCATCTTCGAAGAAATTTTTCACCTACATTGGTTGCCAAAGACCATAGTTAGCAACCAAAATCGCATCTTTACCATCGCCTTTTGGGCAGAACTCTTAAAACTATAAGGGGCACATCTTAACCTCAACTCGATGTACCATCCAGATCAGATGGTCTAACTAAGCAAATCAACCAATGCCTTAAATGCTATCTAAGGTGTTTCTGTAGTACCAAACCCAATGACTGGATGAAGTAGATGCCATGGGCAAGATATTGGCACAATATGACATGGACATCGATTGGTTTAATGACCCCCTACGAAGTCATCTACGGACGAGCACCTCCAATACTTCTGCAATTTATTCCAAAGACCTCTCGTGTTCAAGCTGTTGAAGACAATCTCTATGCGCGGGATAGAATCAAAAGGGTATTATTGGACCACTTCAAAAGGCAAGTAATCAGATGAAAGCATTTGTTGATAAGAAGAGGTCAAAACGCCACTTACGACTTTGAGGTTGGAGATAGAGTTCTTCTCAAAATTCAACCTTATTGCCAATCAACCATTCAAAGCGTTCTCCTGCAAAAACTAGATCCTGCCACTAAGGACCGTACCTGATCATCAGCACGATAGAGAAAGTAGCCTATAGTCTCAAACTTCCACTCAAGGTGAAGATAAATGATGTTTTCCATATATCCCAACTAAAGAGTTGAAGGTTGGAAGAACCTCATTAGTATCGACCCTCCCTCTTTCTGAAAGAACAAGGATTGCGAACCAGAGCGCGTCTTATAGTGTCGAATGGTAAAACACAACAACCACATGATAACCCATCTCCTCATTAAGTGGCAAGAAATAGGTATCTCTGAATCAACTGAGGAAGATTTCAAAATGATTAAGGAAAAACTCCAAATTTGACCTCATGACTAGGTCGAGTTTTAAGGAGGGTGGGATGTCAGGGTCCTCTCTAAAACAAAGCCCACTAAAGCCAAGGGTATATTTCTGCTTAATATATAAACCAACAGTGTAGTAAAACGCCCAGCCCACTTCTTCAGACAGGAATGATTCAACTAGAAGTTACTGTTAAGTAACCATTGCTGCTTAACTTCGATGGCTGTGATCAATCAGTGCAAGGTAAGGGGAGAGGGTAATCGAGTAATCCTAATGTAATCCTAATGTAACCGAGCAATATATAAGCTTGCATAAGAGAGTGTAAGCCTACATTGAATAAATAAACGCTCATATCTTACCCTAATTCCTTCTCTTTCCTCTATCTCTTCTCTATTGCTCTTGTTTCTCCCTCACTAATCTCTGCTTTATATCTTCTTACAGATCTTCTTACCAATCCTCAGAGGGCGACTCTGACACTCCACAATCAAAAAAGAAACTAATTTCAAGAACAAGCCACAAGATAGAGATAAAGCAATCCTTTTCATTACACTATATGATCAAGAACCCTAAGTTTCAACACATAAAACCCAAGACAAGCAACTCCTCACTCAATTACCACAAGTACAAAAGCCAATTCCAATAAAGATTTCGACAGTGAATTATCATAAAAATTTCAAAGATATGACAAAGCTAATGTAGTAGTAGTTCCAAAATCCAGCATTTTTTTTTTCTTGATCGAATATCAAGAAGACCAACTAGATAGAAACCTAGCTTTATAAATAAGCACATGAGAGCCTAACCTCCAACGACCGGAGATCCAATCTCACTTGGCGAGGGTCGGGGGCCCAGCAGGCGGGGCGCCAAGGATGCTGGCCTGCTGGAGCTCGTACTCTGTGACCTGCTGCTCGCGGTCCATCTCGATGATAAGGGGGACGACGAGTACGAGGAAGGTCGTCCCGGCGATCCAGGCGGCGCGGCCGGTGCTCCACAGGATCTTCTTCGCCACCACCGCGGCCTCGGAGGCGGCCTTCTTCGACCGGTACACGATCGGGGAGTTAGAGACAGATGAGGACGCGCGGGAGAGGATGCCGTCCCCGCCGCTGCCGGAGCCCCTGCGAGAAGACGCCATCCCTAGGTTTAGGATTAGGGTTAGGGTTGGGGGCGGCGAAATGGTTTATTGGGTTTGTTGTGTGGTGCGTGAATCTTGAGAGACACCTACAGCGAGGAAATTATTATAGACCTAGGGAATTTCTAGGTGTACCCATTCTTTTCTTACAGAGCTCAGGCTGAAGAGTACTTTTATTTACAAATTTGCCATTTTTAAGTTTGAATCCAATTAGCTAAATTTTTTTTTTAGCGAGCCTCACTTACTCTTTTTAATTAGCTCGGACTCTTCCTCCGGTAGCATCGACAATATCGGAAGGTGGGAGAGATTAGCTTGCTGATGGATGTTGTCGTGCGATTCGTCGAGATCGACTAACTAGACCTTGTCGTTGCGAAAAAAGATGGGCTTTTTTCGCTTCAGGATAAGTGGGAATTGAGGTTAAGATTGGAGCTTTGGATGGAGGGACTCTGCTGCCTATGGAGGGATAGTCAACGAAGGAAGGGAAGATAGAGAGGTGGGTCCGTCGAAGGAGTTGGCGGCGAGGCGCCTTGGTCACAGTCGTGCCGAGAGAGGGCAAATTTTGATCGTCGACGGAGGAAGGAGGAGGAGAAGAAGGAGCTGGATTAGTGGTTAGATGGGCAAAATTGAAAAAAAATATTAGGCTCGTTGAGAAAAAATATGCAAGTTTTAAAAAACTTTATTGGGGCTCACTAAGAAATTGGGACTCACTATGAAAAGTATGGGGCCTATCTAGCAACTCTCTCGTATTTATCACCTTAATTATTTTTTATATATTTGGAAAACTATTTTTTTTCCTCCATCTTTTCATTTTAGAATAGAATTCCCTTATTATTGTTATTATCACTACAATTTTTTTATTATTACTATTATGCTACTAAATTACACAAAATTACCACGAATTATCTAATTATAAATAATATCTCATAAAAATCCAATATACATATTTTCTATTCCATCCGTAACGAATATATATATATATATATATATATATATATATATATATATATATATATATATATATATATATATATATATATATATATATATATATATATATATATATGAGAAAAATAGAAATGAGCTGACAGCTCACGCAAGTCACCTGAGCTGCAGTTCATTATCACTATCTCCAATAATATTTTTAAAAAAATTTCTTTTGGATTATGATCTCAACCCCTAGGGTTCACTCATACCCAACTTCTTGGGTTTTAGTTTTGATTTGGTCCTCTATCAAGCTAACACAAAATTAACGGTTTTCAATGAATAAAACATTTGGTCTGCTCTTGATGCAAGGGTAAATGAAATCCAAAATGTATGAAATTTAATCCGAAATAAGTTAAAGAGGTAGAAATAGTGATTGTTAAAAAAAATTGAAGAAAAATCATTGGATCGTTACAGTTTTGCCGCTAGCTCACGTAACTTTTTCTGAGCTAGCGGCTCACCTACAGTAATCCCTATATATATATATATATATATATATATAGAGAGAGAGAGAGAGGAAACGGGAAATACATCGGCGGTGAAGTGAGTTTCTTCACCGCCGCTTAGGTGGCCCAATAAAATTATAACACGGGGCATCATTCAAGGTAACAAATAAATGAATTCTCTTAAATGACACAACGTGTAATAATTTTATTGAGCCACTTAAGCGGCGGTGAAGGAAACTTCCTTCACCGTCGGTGTATTTTCCGTTTTCTCATATATATATATATATATATATATATATATATATATATATATATATATATATATATATATATATATATATATATATATATATATATATATATAATGTGACATGCACATGATAATTTCTAAACATAACTTGTCATTACGAATTTTTACACTAATGCCTATTGTAATTTTCAAGCTTTAATAATAATAAAGAAAAGTAATAATTTAGTCATCTCCAATTCTATTCTAATTCTTAATTAACCCTAGTTAACGATTATAATATGGTGTAAATAAGATTGAATTAACTTCTTCCAAACTTGTAAAAGGCTCAACCGTAATAATTTTGTGGAGTTTAGTTACTAACAATTTAGAAAATCATAAGGGGTTTTTATATATTTGTCCCTTAAATCTTAAAAAATTAGAATTTAGTCCCCCAAATCTTCATATTTATAATTTAGTCCTCAAAATCTTTTAAGTTACCATAATTTAGTCTCCTAAATCCTTTAAGATTTAAGGGACAGATATGTAAAAATCCCAAATCCTAAATGGATAATATGTAGGAGAAACTTATGAAAATACCTCTTTAGTTTCTTAGTACCTTTAAAGTGTATGTTTGACTGTTTGGCAGTAACTGAAGTAAAGAAAAAAAAATAGAAGTAACTTTCAAAAGTGAAAATTTATAAATACTCTGCTTCCAATATTTTCTAGTGTTTATTCATTATTTTTTGGAAAAGGAAAAAAAAGGAAGAGAAATAAAATAATTTTTTATAAAAGAAAGGAGAAAATAAAAAGTTATAAGAGAATAAAATAATAATAATTTTTACTTCAAATCCTTATTCCATAAAAAGTTATATATGAAATAAATTGGAGAAGCAATATATATGCTCTATTTCATCATTTAAGAATTAAATTTCCGTCTACTTCTAACCAAACAAACACATCATGAAAACAAACATATGAAGTAGTAAAACTAAGTTTACTCCCGTGTAAACACACACACCCTAAGTAGACTTCCTGTGAAATTCAAAAAAATATATAAATTTTAAATACACCCCATTACATCCTTTAAAAAAAGAACATTGATGTGTGCAAAAGAAATTTTTTTAATGGATTATTTTATTTAGTTTTCATTTATTTTTATGCAAAAGTTAAATTATATTTATTTTAATTTTTTTTTTGTTGAATAGTGGATTTTCATTTGAATCTTTTAAATTATGTTTGGATGGAAATTTAAAGATTTTGTTATTTATTATATATATTTTTAGACATATTTATTATTTGAGTTTCGAAAAAAATATATGGTAAACATGTAATAAAAAAAAAAAATTCAATGGATATTTAGAGAATTAGGAGGGTGTATTGTAAAGTTCGTAATATGTAATTAGCACCGTTAACCATAAAAATAAGGAAAAGCAAAAAGGATTCTGTCAAGTGTCTAAGTTCAAAAACTCTTAATTTTGAATTTCCAAAGGAGCACACTATTTTTTCTAGTGACCATATTTATAAACTTGATTAATATTACAAGTTTACCGTCGATATTTTTGGACATAAATACCCCTATTTTCAACCTCTCCTCCCTCTCTCTTCCCCTCCATGCCACATTTAATTTCACCAAAAAAAATAAAAAATTTAAATCCTCAACTGAGAGAGGGATCACTATGAGATAGAGAAGAGTTAGAGAGACGTTGTGGGTGGGAGAAGTTAGAGAGGAGGTTTTCAGGATGAGTGGTGTGCTCACAATGAAAAACTCTCTTTTCACACTAGAGGGTGTGCTCATTAAAAAAAGTGGGCGCACTAGAAAAATAGTATGCTCCTTTAGACACTCCCATAACCACCTGTTCGTCCTTTTTCCCTCAAACTCCCTTATGTTTGACCTTTCTCATTCCCCTCGGCCTCTCTCTTGCAAAACGTATCTTCTCTCTCACCAAATTTCTTCAAATTTCGCCCCAATTGTTGTCTATTTCTCTAATTTTCTCTAATCATCCTCCTCCTCTACCCTTAATCCTCTGCAAATTCCAAGAAAACTTGGATCAATTTGCTCGCCCAACGCCTGATCCATAAAGGTTAGGATTTTGAACAGAGTGTATGCACTAAAAAAAAAAAAAAAAAACAATCAGCTGAAAAAGAGCACGTGGCACACGCAACTCAGAAGCATAATTAGAGGCGCACGGTAATGAGCATGCTTCTGGGCGCCGAAAAGCGACCTCGAAGAGCGCACATCCCATCCTCAAGAGCATGCACGTCCCCAGCAAGCACACGCTTCTAGAAGTGAAACTAGAGGTGCACACAATCCAAAAGCATAACAGGAGGCGCGCACCGAAAAGCACGCCTCTTAGCACCGTAAAGGGCACAATATTTAGACGAGCGCATTATATGTCCAGGAGTGCGTGTGCGTCCACTGCAAGCACACGCCACCTAAATGCGCACAACTCCGAAGCGCACTTAGGAGCGCATCGAGGAGCATGTGCTTAAGCGCTGAGGAGTGTGCACTGAGAAGCGTGCCTCCCAAACGAGCATGTTTCATACTAGAAGTGCACGCCAAGAACAATGCACCTATGGTAGTGCATACTTAGGCGCGGGCAAGAATCCTGCCTAGGACGCATCACGCACACTAGAGTGCTATGCGTGCCCCCCCCCCCCGGGGCACTGCGTAAGAGCCCAAGGTGGGCACTTTCCAGGCACATCCCAATCCGTGCGCTTCGTGCAATTTGTGCACTCCGTTTCATGGGCGGGATTGTTATTATAACGATCTGAGAGATCGTTCTCACGTTTAATTTCAGATTATGAAGAAATTTGAGGAACATCTACGTTCTAGAGTTTATAAAAGACTTCTTTCTCAACATGAAAAGAAGGGGAGAGCGAGGAGAAAATTTGCTAAGACTATAAGAAAAAATTAGAGACATAGAGAGACGGGAAAATCTAGTGAACGGACTTTCCGTTTCTTCTCTTCCAGCTAAAGAGATATAAGAAAGAAGAGATCTAGAGATCCAACGATAGAGAACCAGAGAAGTAAAAGTTATTGCACTTCAAGAGTTCCTCCTCTCCTCTAGCCAGAGCTTGGTTCCAGAGAAATCAGTCGATGCGACGTTCAGATTGTCAAAGGAAGACGCTAGACGACTTTCACTGCTGTAAAAAATCCCACGAAATTAAAAGTGAAAAAAAAATCATCTCTTTTTCGTATCCCTTGCAATCCGATTTGAGTGATTGTAATTCTTCTTTTACGTTGTTGCAATCTCCAACAATGGCTCAAATTCGGGAGTACACAGAGAGGGTTTTTCTTTTTTTATTGTTTTTCCTCTTTGAAGTTCTTATTATATTAAATTGCTAGGGTTTAGCCCAAAATTTTCATTTCGATTTTTTATTGAACAGGAACGCCGGAGGTGATGGTGAATGTAACAAGGTAATTCCTTTAACAATCCTTTTTTCCCAATTATTCTCATTTTTTCAATTAGCCCTGATATTTTGTTAATCAATTGAGTGCAGTTATTTTTCATTCAGAAATAAGTGAAATCTAAATATTTAATTGTCCCCAGCTTGATGCATGATTGAATTTATGTCAATTATGTTGTGTCCTTGCATCTTATATTGTTTTGAGGCATGGTAATCTAGATGGTAGCCAAAAAACGGGAGTTTCTAAAGGCGCACAGCTTTTATTCCTAGTGAGCCCACTTAATAACTGTTCGGACTAAAAGTCCAGACCAAAATTACACTGTAAAGTAGCTCACTAGAAAAAGTGGTGCGCTCCTTCGGAATCTCCCCAAAAAACTATCGAGAAACCCAAGTTGATAGTCTGTCATTTAACTCGAACTGAAAAAAGTGTGAGTTCATTGATCAAAGCAGTGAGGATTTTTCTCTTTGTGCTCCATTAAAGATACGTAACAAAACAGAAATACAAAGTACATATTACATAAATATGAGAGTATTTAAGGCATACACTCAACAATTGCGAATTCATTGGCAGTGACTTTTTTTTTTTTTTTTTTCTGTTTTTGGACAGAGATACCGTTTATGTAGTATCCTGATTCATGTCATTTGGGTTAAATCACAATGGAACGTGCTATGATGGGTATTTCCACAAGTTCAAAAAATAATTGATGTTAGTGTAGAACGAGAAAAATTTATCCCCGTCCTAATTCAAATCCAAATCCAAATCAAACTCCAAATCTAAATAAATAAATAATAGTAATAATAATAATAATAATAATAATATTATTATTATTATTTTAAAAAAAGAAAAAGACCCGGAGGCCGAGAAATTCTATTTACACACGGAAATTTACTCTTCATGCACGGTTTTAAAACTTGTAAATAATTACAAGTTTATCATTTATTTTTTTGACTAAGTTATCATCTTAAATAACAAATTAAGACTTTTTAAAACTTAGAACTACAACTCATTGTTTTCCTCCTCTGTTTTTTTCTCTAGAACCTTTAAAAATATTTTTTAGTGGAATTTATTTTTTTTTAAAAAATACACCTCCCACAAACCTATTGATTTGATTTCTTAAGCTCTTAAATTTTTTAAAATTCATGTTCCTAAAAAGATCTGGAGAAATTTTAAATTCTTCGAATTCACTGTAACAAGTAAAATTAGGATTTGAAGTTTTAGTTTGAGTTTTTTTTATTCAAATGAAAAATTCTAATATGCAATTAGTGTCGGAAGACAAATCTAAGATACAATTTAAATTTATTCTTAGTTTTTTTATGTGTATTTGTTTGCAATTTATTATTACTTATAATTTTTTTAGGGAGACGTCGGCTGCTGGTCGGGTTTTAATACCCGACCAAGCAATTTTTTGGTCGGATATTAATACCCAACCAACATATTTTTAACTTGGAAATTAATATCTGATTCGAAAAATTTGGAATCGAACGACATAAGGAGATAGAAAGAAGGAGAGGGTTAAATTTGAAAAAAAAATTGACTGTATAGAATAAATTGATAATATTTCAAAATAGAAGTTTAGTATGAAAAATATTCAGAATATCAAAATTAAATTAAATTGCAGTGTGTAAATAGAATTTCCCATGAGGCCACACACACGACCAAAAATAAAAAGATATTCCCAGCCTCGCGGTCCCGCAAGGCTCGGGAGGCCACACAAACGACGAAAAATAAAAAGACGTTGGCGAGCCTCGCGGTCCCGGCGAGGCTCAGAGAGCATGCAATTGCTGATGTAATGAGAGGTTGATTGATAAAGAAAGGTGAGGAGAGAGAAAGAGGGCGGGGGTGTGATGCACGTGTGTGCAGCTGGTGGGTGAGTTCTTGAGCTGTCTCCTTTGGGATTCGTTTGATTAATTTATTGATGAGGATGGATTAAAGAAAGGATTTTGACGACATCCCACCTTCCATCTTGCTTCTGTTTTGGTCTCCTGCCCATCTGCCCTCTGCCTCTCTCTCTCTCTCTCTCTCTCTCTCTCTCTCTCTCTCTCTCCACAATTCATTTGGCCCCGACTTTGAGATATTCTGCAATCTCTACAAATTCTAATCATATTCCAAATTGTAATTAGAATCTAATTAATTTTGATGTCAGAATTCTAAATTAATTCTATTTGAATTTGATAATTTTACAAATTATAATTTGAGTTTAATTGATTTTTGGATACAGAAACATGACCGGATACAATGGAACTGAAGTAAATCTAGTCAAGACATGATTCAAAAATCTTATGTGATTTTTCCCAAAAACAGTTAGAAAATCACATATGATAGTTGGGACATGTGTGACTGAGACGTGAAGATGCACCAGTTCGATGAGTGGAGTTTATCAACGTAAGATAAGCTAAAAGAGCAAAGTAATAATAAAAGTGATAAGAAAATATATGGATGATAAAAACTAAAATGAAGATATATTACTTAATAGGAATAAGTAGTGAAGAAGGATTTTCCATGTGATCGATCTGATGTGATTCTGTTTTAGTTCATATATCCTAACTAAATACTCGGGATAAAAGTCTTAGTTGTCGTTGTTATTATCAAGTAATCAACAAGCTAAACGCAAAGTTATCACATCTTCCCACTGAAGTATCAGCTTTTGATGAGTGCTTACAATGCCATGATCAGAAATAACTCTGTACAAGACCCTAGTAAGAGACTCATCCGGATCATATATACTGATCGGTAATCTTTAGAGAGCACGTAACAATAGACATTATCATTTAAAACAAATTTATTAGCCATGACAATAGGCTTGATACATGATACTTACGTTACAAATGCACACACGACGACAGTAAGACTATTTTATGAACTCCGACAGTGAAGTAATCCACATTCTCATCGTTTAATCAACATTCACCATGCTTTCTCTCCTTGAGCTTCACCATCAGTCCGTTCTTCATGTGAAGAATAATGGAAACTTTAGGCTCGACAATATGGCCTTCCACCACTTGTACATCAAAGTTCCAAACCAGCGCCGCTGCCACAGTTTTCATCTGAGCAAACGCCATGTCCTTGCCTAGACAAGTCCTCGGTCCGCAATTGAATGAGAGAAACTTGTAAGAGGGCTCATGCCTTATCCTCCCTCCCGCCGAAATCCATCTCTCAGGCTTGAACTCCAAGCAATCCTTCCCCCATACACCCTCCATCCTCCCCATAGAATAAGTTGAAAATACGATTTTTGTTCGTGCACGCACCGGATGACCACTGGGAAGGATCTCCGGCAGCAATGCTCCTTTGTGCTCAAAGGGAACAGGAGGAAACAGCCTCAAGCACTCCAACAAGGCTGCATGCAAGTAAACCAACTTGGTTAGTTCTTCGGAATCTAAACACAAACCTTTCTTTTCAAGGACGTAGTGCTCCTTCAATTCTCGAAGAATCTTAGACTTTGCTTCTGGGTTCTCGGCCAACAGCCAGAAGAACCAAGCCAGGGCCACCCCTGTGGTGTCTCGCCCTGCTATCATGAAGTTCACTGCCGTGTCTCTGAGAAACTTGTCCTCGTGCTCCCCGGTATCTGCAATATAAGCTGTTAACAGGTCTTCTTGATGATGTTTCTCCACTTTTTTTCTTGCTATGTTTTGGGCCACAAAATGGTCTATCACTTCCTGAGCAGCCAACACTTTCTTCTCTTTTCCTATACGTAGCCATCTCATCAGCTTCCACCATGAAGGCGGCACAGCGTGCCGAAACAACAGAGCCTCCGTAACATCGTCCATAGCCTTCGAGAACGGGATTATTGGAAGCTCGAGTGACAGGCTATTAGGGTTAATTCCGAATACTAAGTCGCAAGTTACATCAAAAGTTAGCCTTAGGAACACATCTTGCAAGTCTACAACGGCTCCTTGCCTTGCAACGTGGGTCAGGAGAGGGACCAGCCCATTCTCCACCTTGTCACGGCTGCACTTGGCAACAAAGGATCGGAATTGAGGGCGGCTCATTAGGCTGTGGGCCTTCCTCCTCTGGCTCTTCCATGAATCAGCGTCCGCATTGAAGATGCCATCGCCAAGAACGTCGAAGATCTCCAAGAATTCTTGGCCTTTAGGATAATTCGAGAAGTTTACGTTGAAGATATGGTTCACATTGGCAGGGTCACATGTTGCTATGTAGTCCATGGCAAGGAACCGTGGTGCGTGGAACTGGATGGTGCAGCCGGACTCACGGAGGACGTGAGTGGCCCATTCGTGGAGGTGGTGGAGGTTTGCAAGAAGGCCAGGAAGCATGCCAACGATTGGCCAACTGATCGGTACAGTAGACTCTTTATTGTTGAATTTGAAGAAGAAGAAGAAGAAGAAACATGCAGCGGCTAAGAGAACTTCAGGGTAACCCTGAAGCCAATTTCGAGCCATGTCTTTGGAAGAAAATTACTGGTACATTAAAGCACTATCGATGGGCTTTTGTATGCAACCTCTTGTCACTCAAGTCCCCATATATAAGGAAGCTTAAGATGATTGAAAATGACATGAATTTATTGATAACTAAAATAAATAAATTTGAGGGTGACCTTGATGGATAGTAGATGGATATATATATATATATATATATATATCACATTGACTGGATACCCGAATGCTCATGAGATAATGTAACTGTGCTGCACATGGGTGGACCCAAGCACCCAAGTTGGGGGTAGAATTGCTGGTGTATTTCAAAATTTTAAGTAATATAGATTTCAAAATTGTATAACAAACAACATTCTAGTGATTATCCAAGTTGGGCATAGAATTGCAGGTGTTCCTTCGAATGAGGAGAGGCTCACCTATTAGTCGACATCTCTTTAGAAAACGATCTTGATGGTATTCCACTGCTCGAGGAGTAGAGGCTTACATATGTCGCTTGCTGGGTGGTGGATAGGCGACTAGTCTACCTTTAGTCTGCTGTGTTTTTGTACTTTTACTCAGTCTCTCATTTTTCATTTTTTTTTTTATGTAGTTTTATTTTATAATTTTGGCATGTAGTTTTAATAAGACCACTTTAATTTCTTTGTGGTCTAGAACTATGTATATCTTGTTATTATCTCTATAATGGAATGCGTAGGGTACTAACCCGTAGTCTTGCCTTCAAAGAAAAAAAAAACTATAATAATTTAGTATGAATTTATGTGTTATTTTAATAATTTTCTATGCAATCCAAGAAGGATGGAGCACCGCAAGTCATCTTTTTTATCATCGAAAAGTTAAGAGGTACATGCACCTGTGTCACAACTGCGAGGGGTGTAGCTTATAAAATGACGACGTGGCTTAATTAGGATCAAGAGCGGGCACTCGAAGAATTTGGTTAGCATGGAGATTCTCCGGCCGATACCAGAACTCCCATACCTATCATTTGCAATCTTTATGATCTTGGAGTTCAATTATTTGATTCCTATTTTTCTATTTGTGAAAATACATTTCCTGTCTAATACTTGTCACCAATCACTAAAACTGTCGGCATTAGCTGTCTGCACATACTTGCGGCCGTTGCAATAGGAAGAGGAACAAGACACTATCAAATATGTGCAATAACTCAATTATTTAGAGATAGGTGTAGCACCATTTTCAGAGTGGAACTTTAGAGGGACAACACCTTACTGCAATCATACAATTAGTTATGCGGGAGCTGTCCAACTTGTCTTCTAATGATATTCATCTAACTAGATGAACGGAGTTAAATTGACATTAGAGATGGAAAAGGACTCGGACTGGTCTGAACTTTAGACCGTTCATTAGAGTTTTGGGCTGTATTGGATTTAAACCATTTTAAACTTTCCTCTGACTGGGCAGGATTTGGAAACTCAGAAAAATTCTAAATACGCACTTTTTTTAGTGAGCACATGACTAACTTTAAAATAATTATAAGTTTGTCATTTATTTTTTTAACAAAAATAACCTTTATCTCTTTTTAATGAGCACCATGACTTTTCTTCTTCGTCCTTCCCTAACCCTTTTTCTTCTTCCCTTCTTTTTTTCTGCATGCATCGGCGAACTGCGAGAGGAGAAGGGGACGAGTAGCGACGATCTTCGTATGGTAAGAAAGAGAACGACTAGACGAAAGGCAAGGGGAGAATGGAGTTAGGATTGGTGCTCACTAAGAAAATAGTGTTATATGAAGATTGGTGGTGGTTGTAACGACCAATTTTCTATTATTGCATTTAATTCACTTCTAAAAAAAATATAATAATAATAAAATAAATTAAAATCTAGAAAATAAGTAAATAAATAAATAAATAAAGGGGAGTTTGTTTTTCTATTAGGATGAGGATCTAGAAGTGGTTGAGATCAAAATAAATTCGTAAGATTTTCCTTATCCAAAAATTTGTTATATAAATCTTCAACCAACAAGATTGCATCTCAACCAATAAGATTATATCTCAACCTGCCAACCTTCTAAAATTTAAATAAGAATAAAATAAAGTCACTCTTCTCTGAAATGCAGAAAAATTTCAGAACATGTGGGAAGGAGAGAGAAAGGAAGTAAGGAAAGAAAAAAGAGGAAAGAAGAGATTCGACCAAGGTGAGTTCTTTTAACTCACATAAACATGCTATGTTTATTTTTATACTTCCTGCTTTTATTTAATTAAAATTATGCATTTGAATAGAAACCCAAAAAGAGTTGAATTTACTTGGCCATTAACTACTATTTTTGGTGAGAAATACAAGTAAAATATAATAATTGTCATGATGATTACTATTAAGGATTTAACATTAGACTATACACGTGAAAATGCTAAGAAATTCATCAACTATTCCCTTACTCTTTTTGTGCCCTTCCTAATTTTAGATAATTTGCGCTGAACTTTCTCTTGATTAAATTCTTATATCTTGATGTTATGAAATTATTTGTCGGGTGAAATCTATGAAATTTAGTTGAATCTTGTAATTAAATAAATTTCCTACTTCCTTTCTTTTTGGCACAGATTCATACTCAATCTGAATATTTTCTGCTTTGTTTCTTTTGCCAAACCTATTTGTTTTGTCTTTTCGCTCTCAATTTCCAAATTAAAGGTTTTTTTTCTTTCGGTGTTTGATTTCGTTGCTTTCTTCCACTTTGTGATATCTACTGCAATTGTAAAGGCAGGGCAATTTGTTGGCATTTGTAGGCATTGAATCAAATTCGGCCTTTGGGAGTAATTAAGTAAGGGTTAGGCCCCATTTTGCAATTAAGTGTAGAATCTGGAAGTTTGGGAAACCTTGACTAAATTCTGGTGAAAAGTATGTTTGGCAGAGGATAAATTTCAGTATACTTTGAATTACAACTATTGTCAACTTGCTTGATTAGTCAAATAAGTTTTGGGTAAATTTCACCAGTGTCCGTGAGGCTTATAGATTGGAGTAGAGTTGGCTAAGACAGAAATTGAAGGTTACTTGGCTTAAAAAAAAAGAGAGACAAGAATACAATATATATTTTTTCATTTTGTAACCAATGGATGCCAAAGGAAGAACTTGATTCAGGTGATTCATAAGGATTTAGGCAGGAGAGGGGTAGTATAACAACTTCGGAGGTCAGTAATTCTCTACAGGTAGCCATTGTAGCCATTATCAAGTCCCCTAATTTAATGGCCTGTTTGCCTTTGAAATTTTGTTTAGCTTTGAAATTTTCTTAACTGTAGTTTATTTTGAATTGTCATCAAAGGATTGCAGCCTTTAACTTGACTGCATTGCAAGGCCTCCTATATATTTGATAAATCCCACTGTTTAACTCTTTTTATCCAAAAAAAAAAGGGGGGCCTGAAATGGTTAATTGAGATGCACCTTAATCAGCGATCTAAAATTAGCTAAGAATATATTAATATCATATGCATATATGTAAAAAAAAAAAAAAAAAGTATTTCAAATTACAAATAAAAGATGAATCAAGGTGGAGGCTCCACCGATCTCTGCTGCTGTCCTCGTTGGTCGAGGCTTTGGGTTAGAGTCGGCAAGGCGATCCAGCTGAGACCAGCGCCAGTGGCCGTCGACGATCTCGGCTCTATCGATCTCTGCCACTGCCTCGTCGGATTGAAGAATCCTCCTCTTTTCTTTTATTTTTGGGTGGTTGATTACTTCTTCCTTTTCCTGCTTCTTTTTCTTCTCCTTTTCTGCTTCTGCTTCTGCTGCTGCTTCTGCTTCTCGTTCTCCTTTCTCTGTTGGTTGCAATGACAAGAAAACTTTAGGAAATTCTAACTACGCACATATTTCACTAGTGAGCACCATTTCTCCTATGTTGTAAATCACTTTACTATATAGCTTGTGGTGCGTGTTTAGAACTACCTGCAACTTTGCATGAAACTTTAGGAAATTCTAAATGCGCACATATTTCACTAGTGAGCACCATTTCTCCTATGTTGTAAATCACTTTACTATATAGTATGTGGTATGTATGTAGAACTACCTGCAACTTTGGTGATAACTTTGGGTAAATTCAAAATGCGCACATATTTTACTAGTGAGCACCATTTCCCATATGTTGTAAATCACTTTACGGTATAGTATGCGGTGCACATTCAGAATTACCCACAACTTGGAGGCCTTTGATGTCTGGTTTGGGGGAAATTCTATTTGCACATGCCAATGTACGCTTGAGGCACCCATTTGAAACTTTGCTAAGTGAGTTCTTTTGAAATGGAATAATTGTTTTAAGTTACCTAAGATTCGGGTCTCTCTGACTGAAACCTTATGCCCGAACTAGACCCTATTCTTAGTAAGCAGCCATTGCACCTATTCACAAGTATTTGAACTAATTCTATATTTGAAAATAATTACGGATGATTTTAAAATTTTATTTTTCATAGTGACCTACTTCTAAATTGAATGTTTCATGTCCTAACAAAAATAAAGAGGAAAATGAATATTGGTAATAAAATCTGAAAAGACACCAAAATTATGGGGTTAGTGATAAATCATTAATTATTGCATTGTATATTATTCTTTATTGTTACTATTATTACCACAGAATATTGAAATTTAATAATGATCACCAATCCATTAAACTAAACTGAATAACTTACACTGGAATTGTCATACACTGGGATTTGGAAAAAATTAAGGTTCATATGAATTAGATGGTTGGACGTAACTGTACCATTGTTTCTTATTTTGGGAGGATCGGGATAGGTTCAGATTATTACTGCGCCACTGTTTCCGGTTTTGGAAGGATCGGGATAGGCTCTGATCATTACTGTGCCACTATTTCCCATTTTTGGAGGATCGAGATAGGTTCCGATCAAAATTACTGTTCCGTTTTTCCGGGGGTAGACGGGGATGCGTTCAGACCAGCTATATTCATATTTTTCCTGAATTTCAAATACCATAATTAAAAAACATCAACTAAAAATAATAACAATAATAACTTCTACATTTTATTTGCATGTCTATCCATGATATTGAGTTGTTATTATTATTTATTGTGTTTTGCTATTTAATATTAGATCGTTTTACTGACAATCCTGATTATGCATGACCAGATGCAGACATTTATCAAGAAGTACATCCTCCAGAAATAGAACAATATGTGGCATACTTTAAGGAACAGGTAAATTTACAGGAGTGATGAAATTTTTAGTTAATTATTTTCATTTTAAGAAACTGTAATAAGTGCATATGTTCATTTAGTTTATGTGAGATAGTTCCTTCAGTTTATGTGAGATAGTTCCTTCATTTCAGAAATAATTTATTTTTAGTGACATTTTGTTGATTTTATTTAGAGGAAGTTTGTTATCACTTTGATTTAAAAAAAAAAAAATTATCATTTATTTCTGTATGTTATTCATATTAAATTGCGTTGCAACTTTAATATTTTGTTTTAAGGCTTGTCGAGTTGTCATTCGACGCCAAACGTTTCAGCTTTCCACACTACGGAAAGTAGGGCATTACAGTGGTCACCGAGAAAAAAGTAGTATTTTTATAAGTTATATGATGCTCACTTAGTCGGTGGTGCTCACTAAAAAAATGTGGTGCGCGTTTAGTATTTCCCACGGCAACTCGCCCATTCGTTTCTCCCATCCTAAACCCTAGAGAGAGAAGTCATCAACAAGAGAACAGCCGCCGTTAGGGTTTATTTCCTCCCTCCGTCAATCAACCTAAGCGTTAAGAACTCGAAACTGTCAGGGACTTCTTCATTAGCCCTCTACGATGCGCCGACTCTTCCTGAGTTTTTAGACATCTTTTCCTGCAGTAAGGGGTTGGCTCAACAATATATGGAATCTGAACTGAAATGAAAGAAAACAAGGTTGAAGAGGAAGAAGCAGGATTAGAGGGAAATTTGGAAGGGCAGAAAAATGAGGTAAAGGATAGGATATGATATTTCCAACTAGGGTTACAAATCAGACCAAGAGAGCTTATATAGTGCTCTTACAATCCTGATTGCTATCCTCACCCATTTGCTGCCTTGACGATCTACAGTGCACACTGATAGGGCGGCGTATCAGTGTGCGCATTTGATTCAATCTGGAGAAGATGAGTTGATGGGCCGGGTCGGATTAGAAACCCAGCCAAACTCCACTGTACCTGAAAAAACTCTCCACTTCAGGGAAATAGCCCAGAACCAAGCCCAGCAGATGGCACACCCCCTACCGGGTAGTTATAACTACCCGGTGCCTGTTAGCGCAGAGGGAGGAGGCCCTGACATTACCAACCCTAGATCTCCTCACAACAATCTTTTTTTTCGTGGTCTATTGTCAAGGGCTCGATTCGATGATTGATTGAGATCGATTCTTTTTATTCTTGCAGACCTTCAAGCGTCCGAATGGCGGCGGCAACAAGCACGGGGCAAGGCCATGTCAACTTCATCCAGTGCTCCAACTATGGCAACTGCTTATTTTGTTGATATCAAAACCCTAAGGTACGATTTTGCCCCTCTCACACTTTCTCACCCTTTTCTTTTTCTTCTGATTAAAATTTATTACCTCTAATTTCATTCTTGCTAGTTCCCCTTTCTGTGCCCTAATTGTTGTAATTTAGTTTAAAAGAAAATGAAAGAAAGGAAGTGAGAAAGTCATTTGACAGAAATTCACAAGAATTTTTTTTTTCTTTTTTAATTTTTCATTGACTCCTGACCTCGACCAATCGCTCTATATGGATGTCGGTAGCTCGGCGCCTGCCAGCAGTTCGATCAGTCGAAAGTCTCACCTTTTCTCTTTTACTACTTATTATTGCTGATTAAATAGTCGCAAATTTGAATTTTGCTTTGCACTTATTCACTATTATCGTGTTTGTATCAAATTACAGCCAGAGAAAATACACAGTAGTTTGTTGGCAAAATGATACATCAATTTCGCTCTCTGTAGTGTGTGCTTGATATGAATAAAGAAGGGAGATTGATTCTGTCCACCCCCTTCACTGTCATTTCAGTAACTTGTGTCAGCTGTTCTACTTCACAGATGGTGTCAGTGAGTTTGGATAAATAAGTATCTTACCAATGACATCATATGAAGTAGCTTATCAAATTTTATTTTATGTTTGCCAATTTTGTTCTGGGAAACTTTTATGATCTAAAAGATATAATGTGGGCTTGGGGTTGTGGAATTTATCCTGAATAATTTAGTATGAGTGTGATGGTTTCTTTTATGACAATATTTGTATATAATAGTTTCACTTATTTGTTTTGATTTTTTATATGGGCAGGCCTAAAATACCCAGAGGCTGCTCGAAGTCCATTGGACTGAGCTGGATTTTTTTTAACAATGGCCCATTTGGACTTAGAATCTATCCAAAGTCTAAAATTTTAGTTTGAATACTGAATAGATTCGGTCCGGCCTGATCAGGCCTTACTTGTTCTCATCCCTAAATATGCTTGGGAGCTTGATTTCTCATGGGTTTCATAAATATATAAAAAACAAATATATTCTAGTTTGGAAAAGGAAAAGAATGGAAGAGAGAGGTGGAATAAGAAAAAGAGGTTATTTTTGGGTAAAAATTTAAAACACTCCAAAACAACCCGATTTGGAGTGTTCTAAAAAATACTCCAAAACACTTTTCTGGAGTATTGTAAGAATACCTCAAAACACTTATTAAAAACTCATAAGCAAGTGTTTTTATAAACATTTCAAACACATTGCTCCAAAACAACTGAAACACGTCAAAACGCATCTCTTAAGCATAGCCTAAAGAGACTTCATACTGTGTAAGCTTTACAGCAAGTGTTTGCTCTGTTTTCATGTTCTTTCCTTGATCTTATTCAAACTAAAGAAGCAGAGCATAGAGATTAGTCCATGAGATTAACATTCATCTGAATATTGAGGCCAAATTTGAAAACACTTCAATCTTTTTTTTAAGGAAATTTTATTAAACTAATTTCTATGCTCTGCTACTTTGTAACATTGAAAGTAGACAATAATAGTAATTTGAATAAGATCAAGGAAACAACATGAATGAACAGTGAATTCGGAAGCACTTGAATTGATTTTTTTTTTTTTTAAAGAAATTTTCACTTGATTTTGTCTATATTTAACCTATGTATGTAGTACATCCTATATTTCCTTGATAAGTTCAATAGGTAGAGGCTTGGAGTCACTTCTAAAGCAAATTCTTGCTTGCCTCATGTTTAAGACATGATTGAACTTAGATTATGAGTCTTGTGACATTGGAGTGCATTTTATATACAATGTGATTTTAGTTTTATTATCTACTCTGGTGTTTTCTAGCCAATTCTTGCACATAGATAGTGTCATCTGTACTTTAAGCTGGTATGCATTCAAACTGGGAATTATCTACCCCTTTGATAAGGGATTTCTGAGAATTCTCTGCTGTCGAGCTTGTTTGTGACTTCATGTGCAAATTGTGAATAAACTACCTGTTGATGATGATTCCTGAAAATTTTCGGATGTTGAGCTCTCATGTGCATAGTCTTTCTCATCATCAAGGGTTGGGTATTAAGTGTTGGTCCATTTGCAGGATGCTGATAAACTTGTTAGGATCAGCAATCGTCTGACATTATTGTCTATGTGTCAGTTGCCAAACTCTTGGCATAGGAAATTATACAGATAATATCACGCCCCGCACCCGATATACGATATACGAGCACGTGTAGCAGGTACTGACAATATATTCAATTTGAATATGCAAAAACCTCCAGTAGAATTTGTCATAATACGCAAAAATCCTGCATTATTTTTCTGTATGACCATTGAAATTTTGGGCATGCACACCCAGGTCGTCAGATTGTGACCAAAATAAAAATGTAGAAATAATGTGAAATATAACTGTTATGTCCAAATATAATAATAACACAAGATTTAAAAAATATGTAATGAGATATTTGTAATAATGATGTTAATTGATTTAGGTTATTTAATGTCATTCTAGTAAAGTCATAACAGGGGTATTTTTGTCTAGAATGTAATATAATTGGAAAAACTAATTGATGGGATACCACTGTTTCGATTGTTTTTGTACGAATCCAGAAAATAGTCACATGAATTGTCCGGTGCTGAGTCGGATCTGCTGTCAGGCATACATGAATTATAGTCAAGTATGATCTCGAAAATCATCGCGCACCAATGGTGTGTGAAATATTCAGTTGTACAACTTAACAAGTTTACAGTCGAAACAAAGTATATTTTCATCATTCAGTGTCATTTAGGTACAATCCATGTAGGTCTAAATTCTGGTTTTCATAACTTGTAAATTGATTATATCGGGCACAATATTGCAATTAAATTTTATTAATTTGTTAACAATATGATTTATAGAGTCCGTTCAGTTTATATTTGATTCAATAAATCACAATTAGTTATATCCAAGAGTTACTGATTTGAGACATAAAGATATAAGCCAGGCAAGTGTATAGATGCGCGAGATTTTTCGTGCGTTGCACGTTCCTTAATTAGAGAACCAATATACAATATAACTTTTCTAGCCATCAATACAAAATGATATCGCAAACAATATTTTTCTACGGTTATAGCTTTTTCATGATTTATTAAAAATCTAATTATATTCTGTAGTTTAACAAATATTCATTTAATTTCTAACAATATAAAGAAATCGTAGGAATGTTAATGATTGCACTCGTAGTAACAAATTTATTTTTTGCAAATAAATTTCTAACAACGTGAAAAAATAATATTTGTATAACAAATTTATTTTCTACAAATTAGATGATATAATTGGAATAATATTTCTATAAAAAAAACTAGAATGTTTAATGAGTCCAAAAAGAACTCATCTGGATTTTATTTTCCGATATAACTCAACACAACAATCTACACATTAAAAATATTTTAAAATATTAAAAACAGATAAATATGAATTTAGATGATTTTTAGGGATTTTCTAATACTTATAACACACTCAAAATTGATTTTAGTTTTAACGGGTCTGAATTTGAGAAATGAGTCTGAATTCATCTTATTGGATTTATAAGATAATGGATGTTATTTTTAGATTATTATAGTTATTGAGTAGTAGGTGAGTTAACGTAGGGTCTAATAAGTTAAATGTAATAGGAATTTAAGAATATAGTTTATCAAGCTCAAATAGTAAAGATGCAAGAGAAGGAAGAAAATAGGATTCTCCGGTAAAGCTCCGGCAAGGGGTGACAATTTTGGTGAGGTCAACGACTGCGGTCCGATGAGATACTCCAACAAAGTGAGAGAGAAAGAGAAATTTTAGATAATGAATGTAAGATTGAATTGAGAAAAGAAATTGGATTTATATAGTATTGGATTTAGGAGTTATAAAATGTGAAGAGTTTAGGGTGTTATAAAATACGAGAGATTGAGGGAATTAAAAGAGAGAGTGGAGATTTATTTCTTTAAGAATTAAAAAAAAAAAATTTAATTTGGAGGTTTAAGTGGATGAATTCGTGAAGAAGATGAAAAGTTTGGAGTTGGGGAAAATAAAAAGTTTGGGAGGTTAATAAAGTGAAAGGGCCTGGAGGTTAAGAAAAATTAAAGTTTTGAGAGTTAGAGAAAGTGAAAAGTTTTGAAAGTTATAAAAAGTGAAGGGTTATATTTATTATTTGATTATTAATTTTGTTATTAAATTATTTATGCATATAAAAAATGAAGGGTCATTACATTTTATCCCTTAGAAAAATAATTTCGTCCTCGAAATTAAATAAAACAAAGTAAGAAAATATATATATACCTTATTATTTTTGAGAAGTAATAAAACAAAGTAATAAAACAAATTTCGGAAAAATAAATTTTTGAGAAGGAGAGGTGTTACATAGGATACACCTTATTATTAAAACAGTAACTTTCATTTTATTTTTGAAATGTTTTTACATATCTGCCCCTTATATCTTTAAAAAATAGAATTTAGTCTCCTAAATTTTTATATTTATAATTTATTTCTCCAAATTCTTTAAGTTATCTCACTTTAGTCTCTCACCTATATTTTTTGCTCGAATTTTTCATTATATCCGTGAGTTATTTCGCTTTAGTCCTTCCTTTCATCTTCCTCCTCTCTTTCTCTTCTTATTGGGTTTTTTTCTCCATTCTTCTTCTTCTCTCTCTTCCCTCTTAGTTAATCTCTAAAGGGGAACCTAATAAAAAGAGAAAGAGGAAAGAGAGTACTAAAGTAAAGTAATTCATGGGTATAACGGGAAATTCGGATCAAAAATATTGCCGGAGGACTAAAATGAAATAACTTAAGTATTTGGGGATTAACTTATAAATATGAAGATTTATGAGACTAAATTTTAATTTTTAAAGATGTAAGAAACAGATATGTAAAAATTCCTTCATTTTTTTTATTCTACTTTTATGCAAAAAAACACACTCTTACTGGGAGGTATGCTCACCAAAAGGTAAGAATGAGAATGTAATGGTTCAAGGACTGGTCCTCGGCCTGATCAATTCAAAATTTTTTGAATAAAGTAGGACAAAGAGTTGACCTCATATGATCCACCTTTTCTCATCCCTACCCACCGTGAGGATGATTCTTGATACTCAAGATTCGTCTACCAAATTGGATCTCTGATGAAGTACCAAATGGAATCAACAACCCAATTTGGGCAAAAAACCTAATCCTAATTTGGTAGCCAAACTATTTACATCCATACGCATTGCCCTACTTGATCCCAGGTGCATGCATCGTCCCCTAAAAGGATACCCCATGAATTTGAAAAAGATATCATTCATTCATTTCAAATGCATGAAGTGAAAAGTCACGGGTTGCTTGCTTTGTCTGTTACGTTAGATTTGTTCTTCTCCTTCTTTTGTGCATCACATTGTTCTTCAGCCTTTTCAAGTGAAGATCGATCAATCAATACTTTTCTTTGGGTTTTGTCTCTGTGATTTCATTGTGAAGGCGACTCCACTGCAACTTGCGAGTTGCAAGGACCGCTCGCTCACTTGCAGCTTCTTCACACATTCTGTGGAGAGAATGGCCTATCTATTTAATCCAAGATGTGCAGTTTATGGTGTGTTTGTTTGCATGGAAGTAGCAATAGAAAAATGCATTTTTATCTCATAACAGAAAAGACCATCATTTCAATCCCCACAATTTTCAGAATGGTTAGTTGCAACAGTAAGATCAGGTACGGTATAATTTATTACTTTTTAGTTAAAAATTTTTATTTTATTCTAGATATGTTTTGAGTGAGTTTTTTTTAGTGAGGAAGAAGACAGTTATTTAGAAATTTCATACAAAAGATGTATACTTTAAATTAAATAAAATTAACAAACCCTTTTCAGAAACCATCTCAAGCAGCTGTTATCAAAACTTTAGCACCTCTCTTGATAGATACCACCAGAAAAACTCAAGGCATCATCTTCTCTTTTTGAGATTCTGGCCAATCTCCCCAAAAGACAGGAAACATTCCAAATGACTCCCCCAACAACTTGGAATCCAATATGCAAAACAAAATTCAAACTATCTAACTCTGCCAAAGTCAAAAAAGATGACTGCAAAAGCACAGGCAATGTAAGCCAATCTTGAAACTCCCATTGGTTCAGATTGCTGCACGTAGCAACAAAACAATCCAACAAGGCAAGAACTCATCCATCCATCCCCACGTGACCAAAAATTCTGCTTTCCCAAACATTATCACCTCCACTAGCCTCTGTCTCCCTCTCTCTCTCTCTCTGTCTCTCCATCCACTCATTTTACACAACCCCTCACTTTGACGGGAATTTCTAAATGCGCACCACATTTTGCTTGTGAGCACCACATCCTATAGAAAAAGTCATACGGGGAAATGGTGCTCACTAAGTCAAGTGTGCTGACTCATTATACAAATTTTCATTTTTTATAAATTTTTAAACCCCTCAAAATTACACCAACACTCAAACCCCATCCCCTCCCATCTAATTATTTATCACAAAAAACATAAAAATTTATTCCCCATAAAAAAAAACAAAAAACATATTGCTTATTGTCTTTTTTTTGGTCAAACCTGATTGGCCATCGCCGGAGTTGACCCGGCCGTGCCCGCGGGCTCCACTCGCACGTGCGATGATTTGAGCATGAACCCCCCACCACCATTCCCATGGCTAGAGCCCTCGTCATCGTAAGCGTACGCGAACCCTCCATGGCGAGTGAAGTCCATCCCCGCCATCTCGTCCTCCGCCGAGATCCTCAGCAGCTCCATGCTCTTAAGCAAGTAGAACAGCGGCCCCATTGTGCAACTCACCCACCCCACGATCACCAGGATCTGAACCAAGTGCGCGGCCAGGAGCCGCCCGCCTCCGCCCATGAACAGACCGTACGGCCTCCCCTCCCTCCCCGGGTACACCTCGTTCACGTACTTCTCCCTCGCGAACAGCGCCGTGAAGATGATCCCCCAGGCCCCGCACCCGCCGTGCAGCTGCGCCGCCTCCAGCGGATCGTCGTACTTGAGTTTTTCCGCTAGTTTGTTGAATCCGATGAGAACCCAGGACGCGACGAACCCGCAGATGATGGCAGCCCACGGGTCCACGACGGAGCAGCCTGAGGTGATGGCGGCGAACCCGCCCAGCAGCCCGTTGCACACGTCCGTTACGTTCCAGTGGCCCAACATTAGGCGTTTACCGAAAAGGGTGGTGAGGGCCGCAGTGCAGCCCGCTAGGGTAGTGGTGACGGCGGTCCTTCCCACGGCGGACCACTGGCCGTTCATGGATCCGATGGGCCCGTACGACTTGAGGATGGTGAGGAAGGATCCGGGGTTGAACCCGTACCAACCGAACCACAGCAGGAAGGTCCCAAGGACCACGAGGGTGGCGCTGTGGCCGCGCAGCACCACGGACCGGCCGGCGTGGTCGAACCGGCCGATCCGCGGCCCCTCGATCACGGCTCCCCACAGACCGGCGATCCCTCCCACCATGTGAACCACCCCGGATCCGGCGAAGTCGATCACGCCGGATCCGAAGAGGAGGGCCGCGCCGGGGTTGCGGGCAGCCGCGGCCCACCCGTCGCCGGACCAGAACCAGTGGGCGACCACCGGGTACACGAAGCCGGTGAGGAAGGAGGAGTAGATCAGGTAGGCGACGAACTGGGTCCGCTCGGCGATGGATCCGGAGGTGATGCCGGCGGCGGCGATGGCGAAGGCCCACTGGTAGAGGAAGAAGGGGTAGTCGAAGCCTTGGGTGGCGGAGGGGACGTGCTGCAGTGCGAAGAAGTGGCGGCCGATGAATGGGTTGGAGGGGGCGCCGAAGGAGAAGGCGAAGCCGAAGAGGTAGTAGAAGAGGGCGCCGGCGGCGGCGTCGAGGACGTTGGTGAGCATGATGTTCATGGTGTTCTTGGCGCGGACGGAGCCGGCGCAGAGCATGGCGAAGCCGAGCTGCATGGCGAAGACGAGGTAGGCGGAGAAGAGGAGGTAGGTGGAGTTGATGGCGGAGGCGGCGTCGGTGAGCTGGAGGGTGACGGAGGAGAGCTGGGAGCAGAGGTAGTTGGCTGCGGCGGTGGAGTTGAGGAGAGGGGCCAGGTCGGAGGCGGAGCAAGTTGCTGCTGCTGCTGCCACCGCGGCCATTGTTGTTGTTGTTGTTGCGTGGAAGGGAGCGGAGCGGAGTGATTGAATGAGTGGAAGAGAGAAGGGGAGAGGGAGAATTTATAGGCGATGGGAATGGGGAGGGAGTTTCTTAGTGAGCACACCAATTTTCCTAGTGAGCCACTCCTCCATGTTTTGTATTTTTTGTTCGGGCTTCTGAGCCCGTGGGCTCACTGGGAAAAATGGTGTGCTACTTTGGAAACTCCCGAATGGGGAATGTGACCAAAATCTTAAGCAACTCCTAAATACATTTTACCAATACAACACCCCTACAATTCCTAATCTGGATGTAAAAGTGCTTTTAAATTGTATGTTTTAAAACGTCTCATGTTTTGTAGGGCACATGCGCTTGCGAGTTTAGTTTCTCACTAGTTTTTATGTGTTTTATAAATACACAAATATACGCAACAAAAAAACGAGTTTTGTAAGTTTGTAACAAGGAAATAAAGATATAAAATATTTTTGTATAAAAAATCTAATCACTCTAAGATATCTCGATGGTGTTTTCAAAATACATTTTAATAACACCTCAAAATACTTATACAAAAACTTGCAAACAAATATTTTTATGAACACTTCATAATACATCACTCTAAAACACTTCAAAACTATAACTACTCAAAATTTAAAAATATTTTTCTTAAATACATCCTATATTACCTTTCTCTATTCTTTTTCCCTCCAAATCTCTAATTTCTCTCTTTTTCTATTCCTCTTCTCGCAATCTGCATGTATCCCATGTCCCACCCCCTCCTCATCACCACCCATCCCTCCCCCTTCCCCTTCTCGCCCAACATCTCTTTCCTTTTTCTAAAAACTTCTCCTCTATTAAACACCTTTAAAACTCTGAACCTATTTTTCAAAAAAAAATAAAAATAAAATATTCAATACTAAATTTTAAATAAATTATTTTATTTATCGTTCAAATTCTATTTATCGTGCAAAGTTAAATTACTTTTTATAATTTTTTAATCTACTTTTGTTATACTCTAAATAATAAATTTCTTCTTCCAAATATCTTGAATTTGCCTTCGATTAAAAGAGAGAGACTTTTTTGTTTATTGTATTTTCTTTTCAGACAGATTTGTTATTTGAAATTTGAAATTTTTATTAGGATTTTGAATTAAATTTAAAGACACAAGGGGCAAAAACGTCGTGAATATTTAATAATAAACTCCAAAAGTAAACTTTTGGAAACAGATACTTTGGGGGCTACATTTAAAACGACCAAAATTTTAATAGGAGATTAGATCGGGTCCCCAACTTGTGGGCCCCTCGAGAAATAACAAAATATTAAATTGAATTAAAAACCATAATCAATTATAATTTTTTTATAGCATAAACAATAAAGTAATATCCACACGTTTCATTAATTAAAAATTAATATAACAGGCGAAATAAGAGGATTTTTTTTTTTTTTAATTTACAGAAGATGTATTTAGAGTTATATTGTTGTAACTTATTAGAGTTATTTAACCAATATTTTTAGAAAGAAAATGGGGAATTAACATGATTGTTTAAAATTTAAATTTTTAAAACTATTAAGCATGTGTTTTTTTTTTTTATTTTTCGGTTGGTCAGTAATGTTTATTGACTATGTCTGCAGATTCCCAACTCCTATCTATAAGATAAAAAGAGAAAATAAAAGAAAAACAAAATATTAAACCTTTTTATGCTCTTGTAATCTATTATTTACTAGTGTTAATACACAATTGTTGTTTTGATCGAAGTTTCATTCCTAAGTATTATTTTTGGAAATATTGGAGAACAGGCTATTGATAAATACTAATTAAAATTCAAACAAAGATTTCATAAAGAAAATAACTTCTTTCATTTGTAATTGAGGCGTATGTTACGTTGTTCTTAAGAATTGATCGTGTCCCACTACTCGCAAGTTACATTTAGCACTTTTTTCACCGTACATTCTATAGTTATCAACTAACATCAATTTATGCTAACGAGACTTGGCTCAAGGGCACCATCCCTTTCCAATTTACGAAATATTTTGAGTTTGACTCCCGATAGAAACTCAATTTGAATAATATTGCTAAAATAAATCTGCAGACAATGTTAAAATTTCTTATGATCACACAAAATGAATGGATTCAAATCCTACTTTGATCAAGATCTTTTCTCCCAAATTTAACAATAAATTTGTTATTATTTTCCCAAAGTTGTTCCATAAAGTTTTAGTTTTAAACCTTTCCACTTATTCCATAATCACCCTTACCCTTTCTGATGAACAATTAATATCAACAAAAATTTAAAAGTTGGTTTTTTTTTATTTTTTTATATTAGACCAATTAGAGTTATTTCCACATTAAACGCTCAAATCTTAGTATTTTTAAGGTACAATCTTTGTTTTAACTTGCACCATTTTGTAATGCCCGCCTAAGGGTTATTATATGCGTAACGTTAGGAAATTTCTAAATGAGCAAACCATTAGTTTTAGTCAGCACACTTTTTTCGAGTCGGGATTAGTTCTTTAATGGTTTTCAAACCGTTCGGACATTAGTTTCCAAACAATTTTAGCAGTATTCAAAGATTAATCTCAAGCATAGCAAAAAAATATGGCCACAAAATGCAGCAGCAAACTTATAATTTCTTACAACTTTAGGAGATGTGCCCACTAAGATCAATGGTGTGCTCATTTAGAAACTTACAATTTTATACCTGGTTTGGTTTAGAAATTTGCTCTTCGTTCTATGTTGTATACCTTGCCCATCTTGAATATTAGGATGTCACAAGTTTGAATCTCCTCATGTTTAATGCCATTAAAATCTCCTAATTAGGTTTTGCAGTGATGTTTATCTAAAACTTTTCTTTCGGGTCATTTTCATGAGTTCATCACCTGCATCAGCATACACCTTTAGAAAATAGTATTTTTGACCAGGACAGAGGAGGATAATGTTAGAAGGAAGGAGACGCCCTGAGTATCATCAATTCTTTTTAGAGCGATCCAGGGAGTAATAGTCATCCCCTGCTCCTGCTCCGTGACACTTGTTTGTCGGGTTGCTGCTTTACACAAGTTCATGTGTAATATACGTGGATGGATACCAACATGTGCGCAGATTATATGGCTAATGAAGGTACCATGTTGAAGACTAAGATATTTGGACAGAATAATTTCCTTACTTGACTTGTGAATCTTGCAATGAGGGAAGTATCCGGCGCCATGTATGAGCGGCCGGATCTTGTGAGATCCTTATTTAGCCAAAAAAAAAAAAAAAGATATTATTCTTGAGAGATTGGCTGCATCTAAATCAGTAGGTTATTGATGACCTCAATGGTGAGCTCAAGACACCAACCATTGAAGAGCTGAAAATGAAAGCAGAAAGGTCAGTGCAGAATATGAACTGTGAATTCAATTTTTTTTTTTTTTTTTTTTTTTTCATTTTAATGATGAATGAAGTAATCTGATGGATAAATCTGAAAATTGAGATTCATTTAATACCAGAATCAGACTGTGACAGTGAGTTTGATTGTAGATTATATATGCAGGCCATTATTATAAGTTGGTCCATCACTTGATCCTTCTCAAAGGCCATTATTATTATTATTATTATTATTATTATTATTATTATAAGTTGATCCTTCTCAAAGGTCATTCCATTAGTCAGCCCAAATAAACATATGCAAATAGCTCTTTCAAGTTGCAACAAATAAAATACAACTCCCACATATTGTTTTATTTAATTTTTTTGAAAAATTTGCAGATTAGCTATTTTAAATATACAGAAAGCAAGTAAATAATACAACACCCATTTACATGTACATCAACAAATAAAGATTCTACATGATTCTCTCAAAGAGAGGGGGAAAAAAACACTTGGATTCTAGGGCTTGAACTGATAGGAACGATCAAAGCAGCATTCGCTACTCTTAAAGTTGTGTGTGTATGGAAATAAACTGACAGCTCACGTAAGTTATCTGAACTATATTTTCTTTTAGCTATATCCAACAATTTTTTTTAAAAAATTTTCTCATAGATTATGATCTCGACTCCTAAGTTTCACTCATACGCAATTTCTTGTTTTGATTTGGCTCTTCATCAAGTTTACACAAAATTAACTGTTTTCAATAAATAAAACATTTTGCATCCACTTGATGAAAAGGTAAATGAACTCCACGTAACTTTTCCTGAGCTGTATTTTTACCGCTAACTCACATAACTTTTTCTAAGCTGACGGCTCATCTACATTAGTGTGTGTGTATGATTACCGTGTTCTTATTGGATTATATGATTATATATTAGATAGTAATAGAAATAAGCATATAAAAAAAACTATCTAACACTTAATATGAAGGGGTGGGTCATAAATTCAGAGAGCAACCAACAAAACTATTATCTTATTAGACATTCGACTCATAAACATGTCTGCATAGCTCATTCAGGACTTTGTTTTAAAACAGATTATTTTCAAAAATCGTAAGCATATTAAAAAAAAATAATAATAATAACAGTAAATATCTTCTACTTCATTTGCTTTCGAGGGAATAGTTTTTGTCAGAGAACTCAACTGCAACGACAAGTAAGCGAACATAGAAAGATACTTAGAAACAAGCAGGTATCAGCCACGCTCAACTCTGTAGGCTCGCCGCAACCTTTAGTCACAATCAACCAACATGGAGCTTGAACAGCCAGCTGGCAAATTACCACATGCTGACGCTGATAAAAAATGAAACAAGGGTGAAAAGGAGGTATTTTGCGATGATTGATAAGCGTTGTCTTAGATATCAAAACCGTTGCTAAATTTATTTGCAACGGTTTTGAAATCCGTTGTGCTTGCCAGCATTGCAAATAATAATAGCAACGGTTTTAATTAAATATTGTTACGATTGTTAGAACTGACCATAAGAATAAATTTATAATATTTAAATATAACTGTTGCGATCTTCGATACAACGGTTATTATAACAGCCTATTTTATTCACAGCCTATTTTAATTGCAGAAAACATCAGTAATCTCTATCCAAAAGTCTAATTACTAGCTTTGAAAGATGCGTTAGGAACGACAATAGTTTAATCTAACATGATTATTCTGATTAAGTTTCAACGAAGAATCTCAGATAGCCCACTGTCGCATCAAGTAAGTCCACTGCACCAATTTGCAATAGAGTGGCAATGTTAAGATCTGATATCACTAAAATCTGCAGTATTATTAGACAGAAATAAAATGAGAAATGAAAATATTCGTGCTAAAATAGTTATAGCTTTCATTGATGAGAAAATACGAGAAAATCGCTTACGTTGGTTTAGTCATATGCAACGTAAGCCTATAAATACACCAGTTCGATGAGAGAAGTTTATCAATGTAGGACAAGTTAGAAGAACGAAAGAAAAACCAAAGAAAACATTAAAAATAGTAAATATATATCTCAATTTTTTAATACAAAGTACAGAGTTATTGTCACTGTGATTCATAGCCGTAGTCACTATGTGCCTAATCCAGGATAATTATTGTCACTATGTGCTTCATATCAGTAGTCATTTACATATACTCCCCAATTAACCAACATACAATATATGCTCATGCAACTACATTGATAAGCCTAAAGATAAGTTCCAGAGACAATACTCGCTACATCCAGATTTACTGGTCACTTTTAGACAACACACACTTAAGAAAAATTAACTTTAATTAAGACAACTAATCATTATTAATCATAATGGGTATTTACATATCTGTCCCTTAAAGCTTTATAAATTATAATTTAGTCCCCCAAATCTTCGTATTTAGGATTTAGTCCTCAAATCCTTTAAGTTACTATAATTTAGTCCTAAGTTTATATTGTGGTCCGATTTTTCTGTTTTACCCCTAATTTTCTTCACTTAATTTCCCTTCGCTCTTCCCTCTCTCTTCTTAATTCTTATTGGGTTCCCCCTTCTTCTTCTTCTCTTCTCTTTATTCACTTATTGGGTTCTCCCTCTCTATATTGAGACTAAATGTATTTTTCTCCACTAAATGCATTAAATCTAGAAATGAATTTATTCAATATATAGAGAGAGAACCCAATAAATGAATTTATATTGAGACTTAAAAGTTTAATACATTCAGTGGAGAATAATACATTTGGTTTCAATATAGAGAGGGAGAATCCAATAAATGAATAGAGAGAGAAGAGAAGAACAATGGGGAACCAATAAGAACTAAGAAGAGAGAGGGAAGAGGGAAGGAGAATTAAGTGAAGGAAATCAGGAGTAAAACGAGAAAATCGGACCAAAATATAAACTGGGGGACTAAATTGTAGTAACTTAAAGGATTTGGAGGACTAAATCCTAAATATGACAATGTGGGAGACTAAATTATAATTTATAAAGAGGAAATGATAAAAGTTGTTTTGAAATTCAAGCTACTGCTCTGGGATAAATTTTTCGTTAAAAAAAAAAGAAAAAAAAAACTATTATTTTCGTCCCAAGTCGCCATCACCAACGTCCAACATGAAACTTTTATAGCTAGGCAAATCCCATATGGTTGTATTTTACTGAAAAAATCTCAGTCAAGCAAACACATAGCATCAAATTTTTTTTTTAAGTAACAACACAATTCAATGAAGGAAGCTGGCAGATGAATTTTTTTCTGTCATGATGTATGCTGATATTCATCTTCATAGTCACCTCTTGGAATATTCATAAGTCAACCATCTGGTTCCAGAATCGCATGCATCAGAGTTGAAATAAACAATGCTTTAATCGAAGTAAAATGCTAACTAGCCTTTTTTTTTTTTTTTTTTAAATTGTGGAGAATGGCTGCATACTACAAGGCTTGATGAAATCAGCATTAGCTCAAAGTAACAAATAAATATGCTTGGTATACCTATTTCTGTACAGATCTGTCTTTAAGAGGATGCTAGTTTCGTTATCGACATGCAGCATTTATTAATAATGTCAACTGGTAGACTGATTGGTTGAAATGGAGGAGGACAACGGAAGTTTTATGCGACTATAACATTTCGTTAAAATTGAAAGGAAAATTTTATAGGACTGCTATTATGCCAGCTTTATTATATAGTACGGAATGTTAGGCTATAAGGAAACGTATTCACAGAAAATAAGTGTAGCAGAGATACGTATGCTCCGTTGGATGTGCGGCAACACTAGGAGAGATAAAATGAGAAATGAAGATATTCGTGCTAACATAGGTGTAGCTCCCATAGACGAGAAGATGCAAGAAAATTGCTTACGATAGTTTGGTCATGTGCAACGTAAACCTACAAGTGCACCAGTTCGAAGAGGGAAGTTTATCAATAGAGGACATGTTAAAAGAACGAAGAGAAGACCGAAAAAAATATGGATGGAGGTGATACCCAAAGATATGGGGTCTAGAGGTTTAAATAAGGAGATATTACTTGATAGAAATAAATGGAGAAGGAATATCAAAGCGATCGATCCAAACACAAATATCTGACAACACAACTGTTAACACAAGCCCATGTAAGATCTTGTTAGATTACCTGAAAATCTATGTGTAGACCATGTAGGATATATGTTAGGTTATTCCATGCTAAGCTTTGTTAGGACTTGTTATAATATATATATTCAAATATATATTCAGAAGTCATATATATATATATATACATACAAAAATAATTTGTAAATTGTTATCAGTGCGGGAGGTTTATGCCTCACGTTTCCTTATCAAACAATAGAAAAGAAAAAAAAAGAAAGAAATACAATCACAAACACATATAAAGCTAATGTTACTACCATATCAACCCAAAACACTGTTGGAGCCCAAAAAAATCTTTTGATAAGACAGAAGGAGCCAGAAATTGTTCAATATAACCAGTCAAACTTCTCTGAGTTCCTGTTGAGCTTACAAATTAAGGTAGGAAAGAATATATAAGGCTCAATCTAATTAACAATGCATAAAAGGACCATAGGAACAAATAAAGTATTCACCAACAATTGGAGCAAGGTTTTAAATATGTTTATATCGATATTATATCATACCCAATTCGTAAATATATTGTATAATCTTAGTCCGGTTGCTAATATCTTCAATATTGACTATGATCCCACAAATGATCGGCCGATACTAATACTGATTCTGATAGTTAAAAATCTTGATTGGATCCAAATAATTCATAATTAGCAAGAAAAACATCATTCAAAAGGTGGTTACAGATCATAAACAAACACAAAAAATAATAATATTAATAACACATACAACCTCGTGAAAACAAAATAAACAACCACGTGGTTCTCGAATATGTGGGGCTTGAATGCATGCAATGCATAAGCAAGTCCTTAAGGAGGCAGGCTTTAACCTCTGAACTGCCATTCTACCCGTCATACTAATTAGTCACAGGAACACACACACACACCATGGTTACACAAATATAATGAAACATGATAAGATTGCACACACAACCATAAGAATATATAGAAATATGGTGAGATTACATAACAATAGTTGGTCGTATCGAGAATAAAATGGGCCTTCATACTAAGTTTTAGTTTGGTATACAAATTCAGGCATACAAAGGTTGTAATTACTATACAAATTCCTGCACTTGGCATAAACACATCTTCACTCTTTGAGCAATATTGGGTTCCCATTCACTCCTCCTATCACATTCCCTCCATGATTCAAGGGTTAGATACGTTCCTACTGAAACTATTGTTTTCAAATGAAAATTCTCCACTTCTCCCATCTTTAGCCCACCGTAACAACTTTATATATATATATATATATATATATATATATATATATATATATATATATATATATATATATATATAAAAGAAAGTTAAATACATAAACTATCTATATACTATTGGGAATGTATAACTGATACCTTGTATAAAGAAATTTCACAGAGAGATTTGCATCTTGTAACCCCCTATCGAGGGGACTCTATGTAAGAAAATTCTTAATGAGTATTAATGATGCATCCCGAATAGTATATGGTTAGCTGTACAATTAACCTAAAAAAATAACACCAATTCCCATCATCTATGTGACAGTTGCCATTTCTTCTAGCGCCACCACCTCCACCACCACCACCACCACCACGACTACCACTTCCACGGCAAGCATTGCCCTAACCAACCAACGGACCAGTAGAATTATTAAAATATGTCAGGTCGGACTCTGAATCCATCCAGCGGGGATAGCTCAGTTGGGAGAGCGTCAGACTGAAGATCTGAAGGTCGCGTGTTCGATCCACGCTCACCGCAATAGGGCTCTTTTTTAATTTTCCCTTTCTCCGGGTGCTTTCTGCAATTTGCACAATTATTAGAAGTTTTTTTTTTTTCCCCTTTCCACAATTCACAGGATGCTTTCTGCAATTTGCACAAATATTTGCAGTTTTTACAATTCAAAGGGTGATTTCTGCAATTTACTCAATTACTTCCAGTTTTTACTATTCAAAGGGTGATTTCGGCAACTCAAAGGGTGATTTTTGCAATTTACAAAATTAACTGGCCAAATGATCAAATTCTAAGTAAACTATAATCCCCAATTTTAAATTTCTTTATAAATGGTGTTATATTATATTCTTTCATATACAATATCATTTTCTTAAATTTGCATTTTGCGAGCCAAGAGGTTCATGTAATATTTGCATTCAGAGTAGAGTCCAAAACGTTCAAATTCTGATATGTTTCATGTATAATAAATGCATAATATAGGGCTCATTTCTTTTGTTAGTTAAACTCTCACACATACTTTTAATCTTTAACAACATAAGATGAAAAGTGATAATATTGACTATTTTATCTTGGTCTTAATATATTAAGATATAACATTTCTGCTGTTAGCTAGTATATCTTGGATTGGATTAGAAGGTACCATTAGGGTATTGTTAAATCACCATTATGCATTTTGAACTGTCCATGCCACGTAGGGATGAGAATGGGTTGGTTCAAAAATGCTCATCATAGGAAAATTCTATTCACGCAGGGCAATTTACTCTTCATACCCAGCTTACTCTTTACACCAACTACTAATTTTAAGACAGAACAATTTACTCTTTACGTCCAAAATTTTCCTCAAATTTAACTCTCCCTCCCTTTCTCTTCTAATTTCGTCCGATTCATCCGTTTGTTTCAATCGCATATTAATATCCGAGCAAAAAAAATATAGTGATCGGATATTAATATCCGATATCCGACAGGAAGTGTACTAGTACCTGACCAACGATGACTATCTCACTCTAACAAACGAAAAATTAGTATCAATAAATTACAAATAAAAACAAATAAAAAAACTAAAAATAATTTTAAATCGCACATTAGATTTGTCCTCCAACACCAATTGCAAGTTGGATTTTTCCATTTGGTTCAAAAACTCAACCAATATATCCTAATTTCGCTTGTCACAGTAAATTCGAAGAATTTAAAATTTTTTCTAACTTTTTATAAATTTGAATATAAAAATTTTAGAGAATCAAGAAATCGATGAGTTTGCAGAAAATGTACTTTTTAAAATATTTAAATAGTACACTTTTTTTTTTTGGGTTTTAGAGAGAATAAAGGAGGAAGATGACAGTATTATAAAATTTTAAAAATTCTTAAATATTTGAGATTTTAAAAATAACTTAGTAAAAAATAATTACAAACTTGTAATTATTTTAAAGTTTTAAATCTCTGCATGAAGATAGTACTGTAAAGTTCATGGTCTGCACTTGATAAAAGAGATCTTTTTTCTAGACTTTATGTTGTCTTGTCTCAAATACAGCGGATGAATTCCACGCGAAATACGGTACGGAAAGAAGTTAATAAGAAAACCAACAATATTTAGTGTCTCTACTTAAAAAAAAAAAAAAAAAATCAGTCAACTCAGTCATTCTTTGCCAAGTAGTTTGATAAGGAGGCTTTCCAACTTTCAATCAAAAACAAAAAAATTAGAAAAATAAGAAAGAAAAAATGGTACAAATGAAATACATGAATCTGAACAAATAGATGCAATCAATTCCTGACTTTACCAAAAATCATCTTGTACATTGTTAAAGGTCTAAATTTTGATCCGTCCAACATAAAATCTTAAATTAAAAAATAAAAATTTTATTTTTTAATTTAAAATTTTATATTCGAAAAGTTAAATTTAGTACATAGATACGTACATTATCGTTCCTATATCCCTGCCAATCAACAGAGGAGGAAATTTCCGTAATAAAACCTTAAGCGCCGTAAAAAAAAAAAGAAAAGAAAAAACTTAAACTGGGGTTTCCCACGGAAATTCTAAAGCCGCACGCCAGTTGACTCAGTGAGCACATTTTCCCCTATCCCTAGTGCGCATCACAGTTGACTTAGTTAGCACCATTTTCTCCTATGTTGTGAATCACTTTTCGATAGGATGTGGTGATCAGATAGTAAAATGTGGTGCGCATGGCGAATTTCCCGTTTCCCACTAGGGTTTTTTAAAGTTCTTAACCTCTCACCTCTCTCTCACAAGCGGCGTCTTTGAGATCGGAGGTGGTCGTCGGCGCGAGAGCTTCACAACTCGTCGGAATCCATGGGCGGTTTTAGGGTACGTTTGTCAAATCCAAGTCCTTTCATCCCTCTTTCTTCATTCGATCCTTTAATCTCGTGCGGTTTAATTCGAATTTTTTTGAGATTTGTGGTTTTTTCAGTGACGAACGAGAAAGATATCGATAGATTTGTGGATAAATTTCACAGTAGGGTTCTTGATTTTAGGGTTTGTCCTTTTTCATGTTGAAACTGTTTAATGCATCACAACTACCTTTTGAAATGAAAATTTCATTTTCCTTACCATTTAAGTTACCACAAAAACTTGAACAATCATCGTATAGCTAAAATATTCTGATGTTTACAAGGTGCCAGACTATCATATTCTGTTTTTCTATTTGACCAGCTTACTTGTTTATTCTGTGTAAGTGACTTAGAGTTGTTTTTTCCATTCTAATGAATGCTATTTATCGTCACCCAAAAACTTGTTTTAGATATCATTGTTTTGGAACTTCAAGCTACCCCATCTACCTCAGCTTCTATCTCTGAAATATATTTAGATTTTTTTTATCAGGTTGAATGACACACAATGATGTGTTTGCGAGTATATGTAGGTAAGCGTGCGTGCATGTGTGCACTCATGGGCTTTTCACATTGATGTTTGAGGGGAGCTAATTTGTTTAGTTTTTTTTGTAATGCAATGTTCTAAAATATATGTTTACATATACACATTTATATGTATATATACATATATCTAGTGATTACTTTAAATGCGCTACCAGTTTAGGGAAGTTATTTGAGCTAGCGGGAAAAAAAGAAGTAATATTATTAGTTTTTTTGAAATTATTTTTTGAATCATGATTTCTATATCCCTAGCTTCTTTAAGATTAAATTTTATGGATTTTGGAGTTTATTTATCATTCCATCAAGTAGTTACAAGATGTTGTATTAACCAAACATTGTTAATTGTGTCTAATTGATGGAAGACCAATAGAATTTAGACATGAGTGAATTCTAGGGGGTTGATATCATAATCCCAAAAAAATAGTTTGAAATTTTTTTGTTGGAGTGTATGTGTGTTATATATATATATATAGAGAGAGAGAGAGAGAGAGAGAGAGAGAGAGAGAGAGAGAGAGAGAGAGAGAGAGAGAGTAATCGAATTGAGTTGATCGTTCATGTAAGTTACCTGTAATAAATTTAAAAAATAATTCTTTTTGATTATAATCTTGTCATTCTAGGGTTCATCCATACCAAATTTCTTAGGTTTAGTTTTGATTGGCCTTTCCTCGAGTAAATACTAATTTCACGGTTTTCCATAAATATATCCTGTATCCACTTGATGACATAACAAATGAACTCAAAATCTATGAAATTTAATCCTAAAAAGGAGTTTGAGGTCATGATCCCAAAAGAATTGATAAGAAGTAATGAGAGTACTATCTTTTTCGTCTCTAGCTCATGTAACATAGATGTGCTGGTGGCTCATTTAGAGTTATTCAATATTATATATATATATATATATATATATATATATATATATATATATATCAATGTTTTAAATATTGGGAATATATCAGATAAAAAAGTTTTATAGCGAATATCAGTTATTGGAGATAAATTGGAGATATTTAGTAAGTATCGAATATCAATTGCAGACAGTAAATATACTTATCCACAAGCCAAAAATCATAAGTAAATAAGATAATACATGCATATATCGCGTAAAACTGCATAAAGCATTCTATATAATATACATGTTTATGATATACTTATTTTGATAACTTTATATACCTATGAATTTATAATCATTAAACAATTGTAGAATCTTCACAAATGTCAAATGTTACATCACACGAATCACTTGAATACCTAACCTAGGAAATTGCAAATGTATCGAGTTTGAGTTTATCGTGTTTGATTAGAAGAAAAATTTCACTTAGTATCCAATAATCTAATAATAGAGAATAGCAAGCGTTATCTTGAGCATGATTTTGAGCCCAATATTGTGCCTGATTTATCGAAAAAGATCCGATATATCGTCGATAAATTTTTAAAAGCGATAAACACTTTGAAAGTATCAGTATCGTGCGTGTAGGATTCTAAACGGCTAAATCGACCACTATGTTCGATTTAGTGGCGCTATTTAATATATGTGTGTGTGTGTGTGAGAACGATGGAAATGATCTGACAGCTCACACATGCAGTGTTTTAAATACCGGCCGATATACCGGTATATCGGCCGGTATATCGTTAAAATTGAAGAAACGAGACGATATGGGCATTTTTTTACTATTTATCATTTTGGACCGGTATGGGCCGATATATCGGCCATGTGGCGATATATCGGCCGGTATTGAGATGTCTAATACCGGCCGGTATTAGGTAATATCGGTTAATGGAGTTTGGGGTTTTGATTGCGAGTTAAACCCATTAACCCCTTAAGATCTGACCCGTTAAGAAATAAAACGGGTCGGGAGGGGAGAGAAAGGGTAATTTTTTCACGTTTTCTTTTTCTCTTTCTCTCCCGACGATCCGAGCGATCGTTCCCTCCCCGCAACCAAACCCTAACCCAAATTTCTCCAATTCAGCCCTAAATCTCTCTCCGATTCTTCTTCTTCCACTCTCTGGTTCTCTCTCTCTCTCGTTCTCTCCCCACGATCGTCGGCCGATCGAGCCGAACGGCCCGAACCCTAACCCTAATTTCCCAATCCATCCATAAATCTTTCTCGTTTTCTCTCTTTCCTTTCCGCTCTCTGATAGCTCTTCTCCCAGTCTGGGAGTCTTCGAAGAGTGCTCGCCGTTCTCCAGTGGGGCAGTGGCCGCCGGCCAGGTAAGTGAAGTTTTCTTTTTTAATGTTAATTTGATTTAGAATTATAAATTTCTTCAATTTTTTTTATAATTGTGCTATTTAGGTTTAATTGATTGCGATTTATATTAGATTTTTTTTTTTGGGTGTAATTTGAGGGGAATTGTTAAGTTGGGAGGACTGAATTTGTGATTGTAGTCTACAGTGATTTCTTGAATAACCGATTCACACTGAATCAATGAATTGAATCACTGATTCAGTGTGAATAAGTGATTCAAGAAATGATTCAGTCCAAATTAATGCTTCATGCTACCACGTACTACTTCTGGATGATCTGGTGGTTGGATTGGTCTCAGTATATGATTATTAATTTTGTTTGTTAAACATTGTTATTGTTGTTGCAGATTATAATTTTTTTAATTATATCTTAAACATGGTGGGTACAGTGAATGTAGCAGCATATTCAATTTAATACAATTTTCGCATAGATGCATTATTCAATTTAATATAATTTTCTTTAAAGTTTCTAGCATGTTTTAAAGGACAATATTGTAATTTTATAAATCTTATGTATTGTAAAAATACTTTTCTTTTATCTTGAAAACTTATTTTTCTTAATTTTATGATTGTATGTCGCTCTGTGCATATGCGAACGTTCTAAACGGTATCTACAAATTCGTAAGTTGAATGTAAATAATCCAATATAAGTACTATAAACTTATTTTATGTGTTTTATTATGTTCTATATAGCCAATTATATGATTATTGTTTAACTAGTATGACACCGATATGACACTCCGGTATTTAGGGTCATATCGCGATATCCCGCCCGGTATCCGGTAACCGGTATGTAATTTGGCTGACCGGTACGAGACCGGTATCCGATATTTAGAACACTGCACACATGTCCACTATCTCTGATGATATTTTTTAATTTCTTTGGATTATAATCTCAAACCCGTAGGTTTACTCATCCATTTTTTTTAGTCTTAGTCTTGATTTGCTCTTCCATTAATAGACATAAAATTAATCGTTTTTAGAATAGCAACATCTTATATCATCTGATGAAAGGACAAGAAATTTGATTCTAAATAAGCTAAGGAGGTGGAGATCATGATCCTAAAAAATGAAAAAAATAATGGTATTACTATTCTTTTGCCGACAGCTCACATGACTTTCTTGAGCTGGCTATTAATTTATAGTATTTCCTATATATATGTGTGTGTATCTGTATAATGTCAACAATTCTCAATCAATTGAAAAACTGAAAAAATATGATAAAATTTCTATGCAAAAAGCATTATATAGAGAGTAAGCACCAAGAGTTTTTTTACTTTGCGTAGAGCATTGCATGATAGCAAGCTTCACTAACAGAAACAATTGGAAATCAAGAGTGGTGATTGCAAAAGTAGAAGTCTTTCCGAAGGACTGCAATAGTGAGACGTGATTCAAGGGATTAAGAAAAAAATGAAGAAAAAAGAACCTTGTTACAACTTTACCATTGTTCTACAAAAGGAGAGAAAGATGGATGCGTTAGAGAGTAGAATTAAGGTTTTAGCCTACTTCTAGAATTTTGGCATATTGAATTTTGGTTATGTTCAACTTGCAAAAACTTTTGATTTGAAAGAAATATGAGGTGTTTGTTCTATAGAAGGAGAGAAAGTTGGATGAGTTAGAGAGTAGAATTAAGGTTTTAGTCTACTTCTAGGATTTTGGCCTATTGAATTTTTGGTTGTGTTCAACTTGCAAATACTTTTGATTAGAAAGAAATACGAGGTTTTTGTCATGTAAAACTTTGATGCTATGGTCACCTTTGTTTTTGAGTTTTGCAATGATGTAGGAATGGAAAAATTGTTGTTTTATGTTCTGTATGATTCCGAGGACCACAACTGTGGAATATAGGGGATTGAATAGGAATTCTAATCTCATAAAAGTTTCAGATATTATTTTGAGGATTTCGTATGGGATTCTTTGGCATAAAAGAATCTTTATTTGTTCAGATCTGCACTAGCAGTAATAAACTATAACTTTATGATGTGTTTGCTCATAGCTATAGATTCAATGCATTCTTTGTTGCATGGAATTGCTTCCGGTCCACAGGGATGAACACGCTAATTCTACTCCGACCAAGTCGATAGGGATGAACACGCTAATTCTACTCTGACCAAGTCGATCAACGATCGACTCGGATCAGACTCGGATTGGAATCCGTTCGTAGTTCAGGGATTTAGTACGGTCAGAGTCTTGTATATATAAAATGGGAATTGGTCAGGGATCTAGTACGGTCAGAGTCTTGTATATATAAAATGGGAATTGGTCAGAGGCGGTTGGAATGTTGTCAAAGTCTCTGGCTTCAACCTACTATGATTCCCCATTAAAAAAAAATTATTAGATTTTAAAGAGCTCAATCTCACTCCAACCAGTAATTGACTTGTCAATTAGCAAAAAAACCAAGGAAAAAAAAGCAAAACTAATCAACTAATGAGAATTTGAGTGTTTTGAAAAAACAAAGCTCTTTTGGTGATGGGTTTTTGAGAATGAAGGAGCATACACCCATGAAATGGGTTCTGGATGAAGTTGAGGATAGAGAAGGCAGAAGATGGGGGAAGTTCAATTTTAGTATTGGAAAATGAGCATGAAAAAACTACTGCATTCAAAGGGCACCCAAATTGTAGTGCATCCTAGGCTAGACTGATGGTTATGCGGCAAGCAACACCCCCCCGGCCCGAACCTACCCAACCCACCCACCCAAAAAACAAGCATGTTTTTATTTTCTCTCTCATCACCTTTGCCTTCCTCTGTCTATGATAAGGGAATGATGGATAGCGAGTCTGTATTCATTTTCTCCTTAATTAATATTGGGCTCCATTGCTTCCTTTCTTTATGCCTAACGTGGCGCTACCCCCGCCACGACATGGACACACATAACCCTAATCTTCTTCCCAACCCCCTTCCCCTCACCCATCTCTTTACCTTTAGCCGACATAGTTTCAATTCGATGAATCCACTTGAAATTCCAATCCCCTTCAAATTCCGACTGCAGCCAGTGGTCGGCGAGAATCGACCTGGCTTGACGGAGATGATATTAGGAAAAATCTTAACTCCCTCCGACTCCGTTGGAGTTCTACCGCATCCGATCAATCCGATGATAGTCGGAGTTTGATTAGATTCTGGCTGACTGCGACGGTCAAGATTTTCTATCTCCGTTCAGTCGGAATTGGTCGTATTTCTTAGAAACCAGAATACTCCAACCGACCCCTACAGGTCCATGTTTCTTATATTTTCCATGTATTAGTATTTTTCTGTTACTAATATCCATTCTCCCTGTTATATTAATAAATTAATGTGACGTTTTCATCTTGGGCAGATTTTTGAGAAATACCCGACAAAGATTAAGAACTATGGCATCTGGCTGCGTTACCAGAGCAGGACTGGTTATCATAACATGTACAAGGAGTACAGGGACACTACCCTGAATGGTGCAGTGGAACAGATGTACACTGAGATGGCATCTCGTCATCGAGTGAGGTTCCCTTGCATCCAGATCATCAAGACTGCCACCATCCCAGCTAAGCTCTGCAAGAGGGAGAGCAGCAAGCAGTTCCACGACTCCAAGATCAAATTCCCCCTCGTATACAAGAAAGTCAGGCCCCCAACCAGGAAGCTAAAGACCACATGCAAGGCCTCTCGCCCCAACCTCTTCATGTAGGCTGTATAGGGCGAGTATATGGTGCATGGGCATCCAAAGTTTCGCTTTTGAGGATATGCTTGGCTTGGACTTATCGTATGGATTGAAGAATTTATTACAATAGTACAATCTTATTGTCAGCTGCGTTCAAACATGAAATTTTTGTTTGGGAGGAGACTTGTCACAAGACTTTTAAATTAGTTTTAGTTGAATTTATGGGACTTGCTTTAGTTTTAATCTTTTGCATGTGATAATTGATGTGGGCTTACATTTATACTATGGTGGTAGTATTTTTTTTTTTTTTTTTTTTTGATGTACTTATTGTGAAACAAAACGAACTTTGAAGAGTTCTATATATATGAAAAGGATTACATTGGTTGGATTATATTTGTACCCTATGATCTTTATTTGTATGTACTGAAAACCATACTTTTCTTCTTCTTGAAGGAATTTGGCTGTGGGGGTATAGATCTGTAGGAGCAGCTTGGATTCTATTTGAATCTATGTAAGACCTGAATCTGATATACAAGTGTTTTTGCTGAATTTGATACTGATCTGAATTTGAAAATAAAAACTTGGATTTGAATCTGATCTGAATTCTAAAACAAAAACGTGGATTAGGATTTGATTTCTTGTTTTGAATGTGTGTTTATTAGTTAGGGGTTAGTATCGATCGGTTTCAATCGATTTTTTTCAATTTTAGCAAAACTGAACAGAATTAATTTTGGTAAAATTGAACCGAACTGAACTGATTAAAAATGAAAAGAAAATTATCTTTGATTTAGTTTGTTATTTTGATTCCAACTTATTGTATAAGATTTATTTAAAATCGTTCAGCAAACATTTCTCTTAAATGTATTCAATTGGTTTTGAATGTATTATCTATATATATATATATATATATATATATATATATATATATATATATATATATATATATATATATATATATATATATATATATATATATATATATATATATATATATGTGTGTATGTTTTGTGTATTTAATTGTCGGTTTAGTTCGGTATCGAGTTTCAAAGCTTGAAATTGAAAATCGACTGAACGTTTTCGAATCAGTTCAGTTTTGCCTATTGAGATTGGTTTTGTTCCGTTATTTCATTTTTAGAGGGACTCAGCTCAGCTCTAGAGTAAGTTTCAATTCTGACCGTGTTATAGATCCAAACTTGACTTGGATCCAAAATTTCAGATCCAAGTGCGATAAATTTGATAATAAGAAGCCATTAGAATTATAAACCAAGAGATCTCTTATTGCCACAACTATTCATTACAATGAGGAACTATTAATCCTTTGCGCTGAAATGCAAAGTAGTGAAAATATCTATTTCTTCTTGTTCTTCATTTTTTTTAAAGCATAAAACATTGAGATTAGTCTCTGATGTTCTACTAATTAAGTAGCCAATGGGAGGGTGAAGGCCTCATCAGTCGCTTGGCACGCTAATGGGCTGTTGGGTCTAGGCCAAGCTGCTTCTTTCTACATCATACCAAGACAACAATTTTGTTTTACCTCCAAAATAAAGATACTACTGAAAATATATCAAAAACGAACAACCATCGCCTAACTGAAGTAGTTCTTGCAATATTAGTCTATAAATCTAATAGGTATTTTTCATGATATAAAATTAGGAGGAAAACTTGTGGGGGCCTAAAAGCTATGCCTAATAATATACGATATTAGAATCATACAGAGTATAGTAAATACTATGGTAGTCACGGATAATGTAGCATGCCCAATTAAAAATGATTTCATATCTAGATAAGAAAAGTAATATAATTTATAAAGATGTCTATAAACTTAGATGAAAACTAATGGTTAAGTTTATTTGGATAAGGATAGTTTTTGAATGATGACCTCCTGAAAACTTCCCTCCTCTAAAATTTTTCCTCCTATTACCATGAGACTCATTTATCTTATTGTGAAACCCTTTTTAAATTAATTAATTAGTTGTCCTATTTTGCTTTTAATTTTCCATAATCATAATGCTAAGTACCTCGTGTGGCACCATGTCTATTTCAATTTAATTAAATTATTTTAATCAATAAGGCGATTCGTGATCTTCCATGTAGCTTTAAATTTCTAACTCTCTTTTGATTTCAATATTAAAATTGAAAAAAATGACCGGAACTATCAATGGGAGCTGCAAAGAGGCTGACAACGACACTGTCTCTCCCAGTATATTGAGGGCTCACGATCTATTTTGTCAAAGTTATCGGTTCCTCTAGTCTCTTAATAGCTCACACTTACTAATCTTTATTTTTGGTTCTCCCAGTCTTTATTAGTTATGGTTAGATATATGGATGGTAATTGACGGGTCCACGGGCCAAATTTTAACATTCCCTATACAAATTTTTTAATTAGAAAAATAAAAATTTTATTTTTAATGTAAAATTTTGTATACGACGGACCAAAATTTGGTTCATAAACGTGTACTTAATATCCCTAGTTGGATATTTATAGCCAAGAAGAGGTACTTGGGAGGTATTTGGACAAAGTTTATCGAAAAAAGTTTATAAAGATTTGAGAGAACTTCTCAAGGCTTGAGCCTTGATGTGAGCTCTAAAGAGACTAGAAAATATATTATTTGGCTTGGTGTGAGCTCTCAGAAGACTAGGAAATATATTAAATATATTATTTGGCTTAGTGTGAGCTCTCTATTTGGCTTGGTGTGAGCTCTCAAGAGACTAGAAAATATATTATATGGCTTAGTGTGAGCTCTTAAGTGTTGGGAGGTCATGTATGATTATAGTCCCACATCGGATAGGACAAAAAAAATTATGTATTTAAATGCAAAATTGAGTCCCTACTTATCAAGTTAAAATTTTGGGCCATATTAGTTACTTGGGAACCTTCTTCCCATTCTAAATTCGATGCAGAAGGTATAATTGAAGAAAAGGAGCAAGGAAGAAATTCGATCATTGAGGAGGTCGAGTTCTTGAAGGGAGTTGTCTCGGAGCAGTCTCAAGAATTGGGTGAGTTGAAGATGTTGATGAAGAAGTTTGATGCTGACAGGACGTTGGACAAAGAGGAGATGAAGAACTTGATTCTTGACTTGCATTCAAGATCAAAATCCGATGAGGTAAATCTTTCAAATCCTTCTTCAGCTGACAAAAGAAAAAAATCACTTCTGCCTACATCTCCTCCTAGGCAAAATGACGATAGAGATAAACCCTTGCTACCTACACCACCTCATCCAGGAAAGAGTTCCTTGCCCTTATCTTCAGATTTTCAAGATTCTGTTAAAGTTTTGGGAGGAATCCAATTTTCCAGGCCTAGACCTGATTTTCCTCTTTTTAAAGGCAAAGAAGTGCAAAGTTGGTTGTGTCGTGTAGAACAATTATTGGATTTCTTTGAAATCAATGAAGAAGCTAGGGTAAGAATGGCAGCTCTCTATTTGGATGATGGCCCTCTCAATTGGTACAGATGGATAGTGAGGAAGAAGGGTAAAGCTTTATCTTGGGAAGAATTTGAGAAGGGACTTCTATCAATATATGATCATAATAAAACAAGAAGTTATGTTAGTGATCTAACTAAACTTCGTCAAGAACGTGTTTATAGGGATTATATGATGGAATTTATCAGACTCTCTCATCATGTGCATGGGTTATCAGAAGAATTTTTGGTTGAGTGCTTTATTAGTGGCCTAAATGAATCTATTAAATTTGAGCTGATGGCTAAGCAGCCACGAACTGTTGAAGAAGCAATGAGATTGGCTCAATTAGAAGAGGACAAGAATTTTTCGATCAAGAAGAGTGGAAAATTCATGAAGAATCAAGGTTCAGATGCCACTGCAACAGTAAAACCTGGATCAGTACCAGGTCCTGCACCAGGTTCAGCAGGTTCTGCAGCAAAAACTGCATCTGATACTGCTGCTAATGGGAATTTTGTGAAAAGATTAAGTAATCTGGAATATAAGGAAAGGAGGGAAAAGGGGCTATGCTTCCACTGTGATAAAAAATTTACCCCTGGTCATAAATGTAAGAATCAGAGGGTAATGCAATTGCAGATTGTAGCATATGAGGAACTGGATATTTCTGAAACTCAAGAAGAAGATCAGTTAGAGAATAATCAAATGACTTTATCTCTTGACACAATTGAAGGAATTACGGGAGTTAGTTCTATCCGATTAGTGGGAAAAGTCAATGGCAGGGAAGTGGGATTCTTGATTGATACAGGAGCCACTCATAATTTTGTAGATCCAGTTACTGCAGTGAGGCTGAGTTTAGAAAGTGAGGAAGTTCAGGAATTTAAGATCAAGGTTGCAGGTGGAGAGAAATTTGCAGGAACCCATTTTTGCAAGAATGTCAAAATCTGTATTCAAGGAATTGAAACAGTGACTGATATACTGATTGCACCCCTGGCTGACACTCAGATCATTCTGGGCACAGTTTGGTTGTAGAGTTTGGGTCCAACACTATGGAATTTCAGTAGCAATACACTGAAGTTTTGGAAGCAAGGAAGACCTATTATTTTGAAGGGAAGATTACCTACAAAAGTGGAAGTTATTAATAGAAGCCAATGTGAGAAGGTGTTACAGGTCAAGGGGTTAGCATATGCAGTTCAGGTGATTCCTGCAGAAGGGAATTCTGATACTTCAGATACAGTGCTAGTGGAACTGCAGCAAATGTTGCAGCAGTTTAAAGAAGTATTTGAAACACCAAAATCCCTGCCACCAAATAGATCTTGTGATCATCACATTCCTTTGATTGATCCTAATAAAGCAGTATCAGCAAGACCTTATAGGTATCCCTATTTCCAGAAAAATGAAATAGAGAGGCAGATTTTGGAGATGCTTGATTCTGGAGTAATAAGAGCTAGCTCTAGCCCATTTGCTTCTCCAGTGGTGCTAGTTAAGAAATCTGATGGCAGTTGGAGGCTTTGTGTGGATTATAGATCCTTGAATTCAAATACCATCAAAGATAAGTTTCCAATTCCCTTGATAGATGATTTATTGGATGAATTATTTGGTGCTAAGTATTTCTCAAAACTGGATTTAAGAGCAGGATATCATCAAATTAGAGTGTTTGAAAAAGATATATACAAAACTGCCTTCAAGACTCACAATGGACACTATGAGTTTTTAGTAATACCATTTGGGTTGACTAATGCACCATCCACCTTTCAAAACCTCATGAATGATATCTTCAGGAATCATTTAAGGAAGTTTGTGTTAGTATTTTTTGATGATATCTTGGTTTACAGCAGGGATTGGCCAAGTCATTTGAATCATTTGAAACAAGTTCTCACCATTCTCCAGGAAAACCAGTTATATGCAAAGATGAGTAAATGTAAATTTGGTTGCACACAGGTGGATTATTTGGGACACACTATATCTGAAAATGGAATTGCAGTGGATTCAAAGAAGATAGAAGCAATCTCTTCCTGGCCTGAACCAGGTTCTGCCAAAGCTCTCAGGGGATTTTTGGGAATCACTGGTTACTACAGGAAATTTATTAAAGGCTATGCTACAATAGCAGTACCTCTCACTGAATTGCTCAAAAAAGGAGCCTTTTGCTGGTCTGCTAAGGCAAGAGAAGCTTTTATCAGGTTGAAAGAAGCTTTATTGTCACCACTAGTCTTGTGCATGCCGAATTTTAATGAAGACTTTGTGATTGAGTGTGATGCTTCTGAATTTGGGTTTAGGTGCTGTGTTGATGCAGAATGGGCATCCAGTTGCTTATTTAAGCCAAAAACTTAAAGGAAAAGCTCTGCAGCTATCTACATATGAAAAAGAAATGATGGCTATATTAGTGGCTATTAAGAAGTGGGGGCAATACTTACTGGGCAGGAAGTTTTTCATCAGAACTGATCAGAGGAGTTTGAAGTTTCTATTGGATCAGAGATTAACTCATGAGTCTCAACATCCATGGTTGCAGAAATTAACTGAGTTTGATTTCCTTGTAGAGTACAAGAAGGGTAGGGAAAATTTGGCAGCTGATGCCTTGTCCAGAAGAGAATTTCCTGAGGAAGAGGACTCTCAGGTGCAATATGTAGCTATGACTATTGTGCAACCTACATGGGTATCTAGGATTCAACATTCAGTTCAGAATTCTGAGTACTATCAGAATCTGGAAAACAGAATTCAAAACAGTGCACAAGAAGCTTCATTCCAGTATCAGGGAGGTCTCTGGTATTACAAAGGAAAAATTGTATTAGCTCCTAAAACTGAATTATGTGATGAAGTGATCTATGATAATCGCAATTCCCCTGCAGGTGGCCATTCTGGTTACAAGGTGATACTAAAGAGGGTTAGGCAGAGTTTTTAGTGGGAAGGAATAAGGTCAGCTATTAAAAGAGCTATTCGGAATTGTGATGTTTGCCAAAGAAATAAAGTTGAAAGAATAGCTTCTCCAGGTCTATTGCAACCTCTACATATGCCTGAACAAGTTTTAGAGGAGATTTCAATGGATTTTATTGAAGGCCTTCCTCATAGCCATGGTTATAATACCATTTGGGTGATAGTTGATAGACTCTCAAAGTTTGCTGTTTTGATACCCTTGAAACATCCTTTTACAGCAGTGCAATTGGCTCATATATTTCTTCGGGAATTTGTTAAGTGGTTTGGAATTCCAAAATCCATTGTTAGTGATAGAGACAAGATTTTTATTAGTTCATTTTGGAAGGAGTTATTCTCTATCCATGGCACCAAATTGCTCAGGAGCACCGCATACCATCCTCAAACTGATGGGCAATCGGAAAGAGTTATTCAATGCTTAGAATTCTATTTGAGGTGTTTTTGTAGTACCAAGGAGAAGGAGTGGAGTGATTGGCTGGCTTGGGGAATGTATTGGCATAATACAAGTTGGAAAACTTCGACAGGATGCACACCATATGAAGTGGTATTGGGCAGAGCACCTCCTAGTCATCTACAGTATATCCCGAAACAGCTAGAGTGCAAGGAGTGGAAGAATTACTCATAAATAGAGATCAGATTATACGCTTACTGAAAGACCATTATCTGCGGGCTCAAGAGAACATGAAGAGGTTTGCGGATAAAAGAAAATCTGAACGAAGCTTGGAAGTTGGAGACTTGGTATTACTTAAAATTCATCCATATAGACAGAGTTCAATCAGAGGAAATGGACATCAGAAGCTCGCTGCTAGATATTATGGACCTTATCCTATAACAGCTAAAGTTGGAAGTGTGGCTTATAGACTTCAATTACCTCCGGAATCTAAAATACACAATACTTTCCATGTGTCACTGCTGAAGAAATATTCAGGTGTTCCTCCAGCAGCTAATAATCAGTTACCCACATTTTGGGTTGAAGAAGTTAAGAGACCTGAGAAAATCTTACAGAGAAGATTGGTTAAAAAAGGGAACAGGGCTGTAACTCAAATTCTGGTCAAATGGAGAGGTATGGATGCTTCTGAGGCAACTTGGGAAGACTACTATTCATTTAGAAATAACTTCGGGGACGAAGTTGTTCAAATGGAGGGAGTATTGTCAGGAACTGGAGAGTTGGGCTCTTTAGTTTGATGGGTTCAAGGGAAGGAAGCGGATGGAGCGAAGGAGAAAGGAGAACTTAAGTTCGGACGAACGGTTTTACTCTCCCTGTACCGAGCCGACCCGAAGGGAAATAAAGAAGGATTGGTGAGGGCGGATGGGTTTTTTCAATCAAGACCCGACCCGACTTCATTCATTGGGCAGTTATAACTGTTTTAGGGCATTCATGTAATTTTTGTGAAATTGGACCTGCTCCTGCTCCCTGTATAAATTGAGGGAATTTCTGTAAGAATGGAACGAAATAATATTCTCAATTCTCTGCTCTAAATTCCCTCCCTCTCTGTTTGTCTCTTTCTTCTCTTTCTTCTTTCTCTCTCCTTGTGCAGGTTTCCTTTTTCTCTCATCCAAGAACCCATTAAGATTTCAGCCATGGTGAACACCAGGAACTCACACGTCGGCAAGGATTCCGAAGTTCCTGATTGTCAGGGTCCAACCCTAACTCATCCCCGCAAAACCGGCTTGCAGGGTGAGGTTTGGCCTTTCCCTTTAAATGACACCAAAGCCCACCGCCCATACGATATGGGACTAAACTCCCATACGTTTAGTCCCTGACACCACCACGCTTCCGGACCAGCGCCCACACTGGCCCACCAGTAGCCACTGAGCCCGCTCCGGACCAGCGCCCACGCTGGCTACCAGTAGCCACTGAGCCCGAACGCGTGACGCACCAGCTCTGATACCTTTGTCAGGGTCCAACCAATGCTTTTTCTAAATGCTAAATTTGACAGCGATAGCTATAGCTTCTTTCTATTTCATGCTTTTTCTAAATGCTAAATTTGACAGCGATAGCTATAGCTTCTTTCTATTTCATGCTTTTTCTAAATTTGATAGCGATTTAGTCTGCAAGGGGCGAAGCTTCCTCGCAACTGTCACAAGAGTACTGTTTTCTCGCTATAAATTAAGAACTTACCATAACAATTAGAGCAACTGCAACACCATTCAGTTATCATAGAAGATGAGTTATTATTACCCTTCCTCTTCTGGAGAAGCAAGAGATCATCATGATCCACTTCAAACCTTACCCTTCATCTCTGTGCACTCCTCCTCACTATTCATCTCTGTGCACTCCTACAGCACAAACACAAATACAAGCCTACACTTTCCAAATTCTGATGACCAAAGCCTCGCCAAAACCATCCTAGGCTTCAGCCTCTGTGCTGTCGTTGCTCTCCTCTCTCAAGCCATCAGCAACCATACAGATATAGGTCATCATCATGACCTCCAGTGGTTTAGCTTCTTCATGTCGCTTGCCTTCAGCACTTCCCTTGTTGCGCTTTCTTTGCGTCGAGAGCGAGACAGAGCTGTGGCGATTTTCCAGTGCCTATCGGTTGCGTCAACTGCGCTGGCTTTCGCCTCCATTGTCTCGCTATTCATGCAGTCACGTTTCCGAGTGGCTATTTATGGGCTTTGCGCTGTGCCTCTGTGTGCTTTGCTTCCAATTTCATGGGAGGACTTGCTAAAACAACTGATCGCGAGAGCAAAATGGTGGAAGAGGAGGGAGTTGGATGGGAGAGATATTGAAATGGGCATTGGTGATGATGAGCGTTCACTCTCGATTGAGCTTTAGATCGCTACAAAATAAAAGGGAATGTTCCGATGTAAATAGTTATTATCCGTTGGTATAGTGAGTAGGAATTATAAAACAGTAGTGAGTGTTTTACTATCAAATTATATTATATTTAAATAAAAGTGTAATTAGAGATGTTTATATATGCCAAGATTTAGATGATTATAACATTAGATATCACTGCTATTTACTTCGTGGATCTAGCATATGGCTACCAGATATAGACATGTGAGTACATCTTGCGGTTAGTATATAACATTTATAGTTATTTTAACATTTGTAGCTGGGGTAATTGTAAAAGCACCCCGCAAATATCTAAGGGAACACCCAATGAAAGTTCATTGTTACACGTTTGACATTATTTCTCTGACAAATATACTTCATCTTAGCTATAAATTAGCTATAAAATGTTAAGAGTTAGGTTATGTTTAGAAGAGGAGGAGGAGGAGAGGGAGGAAATGGGATAACGGTTCTCTGGGAGATTGGGAGGGGGGTGGTTGGAGGAAGAGGAGGGAGGGGAAAGGAGGAGGATGAGGACGAGGAGGGAGTGAAGGAGGAGGAGGGAGAGGGAACAGCAGCAACAGCAACAGATGAAGAAGAAAAGAAGAAGAAGAAGATGAAGAAGATGATGAAGAAGAAGCAAAAAAAAAAAAAAACGATGAAGAAGAAGAAGCAGCAGCAACAGAGAGAGGGGATAAAGCAGGAATTTTGGTGTGCAAAACCCTCTCTTTTTAAAAGAGAGGGTGTGCTCACTAGGAAAAGTTGGCTCACCAGGAAAAAAATCGTGCCCATCTAGAAATTCCCTCAATTGGTAATATGCCTCTATAATTTGCTAGGGCCTTTCTGATAGCTGGGCTAGGAATTTCCACAAAACGTATTTTTTGACGACAACGAGTGGAGGCCGGAGGAGAGCCGAGGTGCACAAATCGCTGCCGCTGTCTCCTCCTCCTCCTCCTTCCTCCATTCGCTCTCTCATCACTACAATTAAAAAAATACCCTAGAAATCAAGCTCTCGCCCTTCTTTCAAAAAATAAACACATATTTATTATTGGGGCTCTTCTTCGATTTTGAATTCTGGTTCGATTGACTGCGAGATCGATCGGTAATTGGCATTATCCTGCTTTCTAATCGATCCTCTTCCTCAGTTTCTCGCTAATTGAGGTAACTTTGTTTGTTTTGATGATTGTTGAAAAATTCTTTTTTTTTTTTTTTTTTTACTTTTCGTTTTATTAATTTAAGATGCAGTGATTCACCTTATTTAGGCTGTTCTCATTGTTATGCATTAAACAAGTAAAGATTTGATTTTTTTATTTTTATTTTTTTTATTTTACAGCTGCAAATCATCTTTTGTACAGTGTTCTTGATTATAAGGTCGGGTTAATCGAGTTACGAATCGTCGAAACGAATTTAGATTTGATCTGAGTTGCTTTATTTGCTCCAGCATTAATTATTCTTATTACTAGATTGAGATGCTTTATTTTAATTTTAATTATTATTATTATTATTATTATTATTATTATTTTGATAGAAGACAATGGGCTCTACAGTTGGATTTCCCGGCCAACTAGATTAAAAGTGAAGTCTTTTTTAGGGATGTACAGGGAATCCGACTCCGATCGAGTTGTCTCGACTCCGACTGTACTCGATCGGAGTTCGATCGGAGTTTAAAAATCCAAGCCGGTCGGAGTTGTATATTAGAAGATGCGGTCAGTCGGAGTCGGTAGACTCTTTGTCGGAGTCGGTCAGAGTCGGTTGGGTTCTGACTGTTACCGACTGCATCTCCTCTTATTCTGTAATCATACTACTTCTTATACAATAATAACGCTGACTGGTGTTTACTTATGTGCTTGTGATAGATATCAAGAAGAAAGAGGGAAAGAGGATATTAACGTTGCAAATTGCTGCATTTAATTTGGAGAGAATACCAAGAGAAGCACAATAAACAATAAATAATCTTTATTAAAAAGAAAGAGTTCCAAGAAATATATAATATGCTTGCATAATCAGCTTAGAAGGGAAGAAGAAGGGCCACATGATAGAGGAAGGGTTCCTAAAAAAGCACAACAAACATGCATGGAGAAGAGGAAGGGACAGATGGGTTGGTCATTGGGCGGTCCAAAGGCATCCATATTATTTTGTTCAACAATTTTGAACACAAGTTATGAAATATTAACACTTAATGCACCATTAATTTATATTAATCAGAAAGAAACCATATAGTTAGTGAACCACTCCCAACTCCAATCTCTGGTTATCCACCAGCCCTTGCAAAGCTTCTTGACATTCTTCTCTTGCACCTGGCTAATGTCCCTTCCGATTCAAGGCGCTTGAGAATTACTGTTTGAGAGAGAAATCGATCGACGGAAGAGAGAAAATTGTAAAATTTAAAAACCATCTTCTTCCCAAGTAAGATTTTGATTTTTTTAATTTTTATTTCTGTATTCTTTCTTCGAGTTTGAATCTTTAGAATTGTTTTGAATAGAACAGTCATTTGAAAGAGAGATCGATCTAGCGTCACCACTCTCCTTGTCGAAATCTGACCGACTCCGTTGAAATTCGACTACCTCCGACCGACTCATTATCGGTCGGAGTTCGATCGGTTTCTAGTCAGGATGACGGTCAGAGTCTTTGTCTCCTCCGTCTAGTCGGAGACGATGGGATACCTCCGAATCCGACCATTCCGACCGTATGTTCAACCCTAATCTTTTTCAAAAGACTATTTGCAGAATTTGGGATACAGTGCCTGCTTGCAGAGGATTGGGAGTGTAGCAGTGCCAAAGTAAGTGAAGTGTCGGAAATCTATGCAATATTTCCGATGAGCCATAGAGCCATAGAGGGGATATTTAGTTTGTCATATGTGAGATGCTTGCAGTAGTCTACGTCCGCCATCTATATAATATTTATATGCAGAGCTAACAATAAAATTCTGGTGTTTTTCCCATCTCCAGATGACTTCATCGCAATCACTAGTGCTCGGAGGGGGGGGGGGACTGCTATATAATGTTTTTAAGCTCTATGGTCTGTGAGCAAGCTGTAACATCCGTATGTACAGTAGTTTCCAAGTCCCACCTACTTCGGTGCCACAAGTGGCCTGGGGTAGAAAATAGTTTAATTATAGTTGGAATTTCTGAGAGGATTCATGAAAAGCCTTGATAGGAGCGGGAATTTTGGTCAAATTTTATTATTAGATGGGTAGGACATTAAGAAAAAAGAATATTAAAAAAATATGCTTAGTATTTAATGGAGTCACTTAAGGTACAGTAGGCGGTTTGACCATGACCTAGCTTAAAAAGTTAGGGTGTGTCCCTCAAATGTCCAACCCTTGAATTTGCTCTCTCGTCCCTCAAATTGAACAAGTTATCCAAGTTATCTCAAATTGAATAAGTTATCTAGATTAGTTACTCTATAAACTCTCCATCCACATTATGCCTTGTAGATACCAAATATATATATATATATATATATGTATTAAAAAAAAAGGCATTATCGCCTACAAAAAATTTACAAAGCTATATAAAAAAAAAATTCATTCAAGAGGCGTTATCGCCCACAAAAAAAAAAAATTAATCACCCAACGCTATCAAGGCAACGGGAAGAGAATAAATTTCTCGCCAACCCCACCATACTGGGGTAAAAAGCATGAATTATCCGACGCCACCAAGGCTACGGGAAGAGAACCAGTTTCTCGCCAATCCCACCATGCTGGGGGTAAAAAGTATGAATTACTCAACGCCGACAAGGCAATGAGAAGAGAATAAATTTCTCGCCAACCTCACCATGCTGGGGGTAAAAAGCATGAACTGCCCAACGCCATCAAGGCAACGGGAAGAGAATAAATTTCTTGCCAACCCCACCATGCTGGGGGTAAAAAGCATGAAGTACCCAACGCCATCAAGGCAACGGGAAGAGAATAAATTTCTCGCCAACCCCACTATGCTGGGGGTAAAAAGTATGAACTGCCCAATGCCGTCAAGGCAACGGGAAGAGAACCGGTTTCTCGCCAACCCTTTCGTGCTGGGGGTAAAAAGCATGAATTGCTCAACACCACAAATGCAACGGGAAGAGAACCAGTTTCTCGCCAACCCCACCATGCTGGGGGTAAAAAGCATGAATTACTCAACGCCGACAAGACAATGAGAAGAGAATAAATTTCTCGATAACTCACTTGCTCTGCTGGAGAAAAATGACGAGATAAGTTTTGTTGTCAGAGGTGAAATCTTAACGTAACAAGAGATTTATCTGATTAGGATTTTTAGCAAACTCCCGGTTATCAACGGATTTGATTAGCCTTTACCAACTACCGTTTGAGTTGGGCTAGCCATGTTATTCCCCTCAGTATAGTGAGTTATCGAGAATTTTGTTTGGGCTTAAATGCCAAACTTTTCCTCTCCCTTTGCCTTAGCGGCTTAGGGCAGTGATGTATCCTTATATTCGGATAAGAATACTGTTGTGACAGATTTGTCGTGGGATTTTTAGCAAAGCTCCAGCTATCAACGGATTTGATTTGCCTTTACCAACTACCGTTTGAGTTGGGCTAGCCATGCTCTTCCCCTCAGCATGGAGAGTTGTCGAGAATTTCGTTTGGGCTTAAATGCCAAACTTTTCCTTTTTCCTTTGCCTTAGCGGCTTAGGGCAGTGATGTATCCTTATATTCGGATAAGAATACTGTTGTGACAGATTTATCGTGGGATTTTTAGCAAACTCCCAGCTATCAACGGATTTGATTTGCTTTTACCAACTACCGTTTGAGTTGGGCTAGCCATGTTCTTCCCCTCAGCATGGAGAGTTGTCGAGAATTTCGTTTTGAGCCAAACTTTTCCTCTTCCCTTTGCCTTAGCGGCTTAGGGCAGCGATGTATCCTTATATTCGGATAAGAATACTGTTGTAATAGATTTGTCGTGGGATTTTTAGCAAACCCACAGCTATCAACGGATTTGATTTACCTTTACCAACTACCGTTTGAGTTGGGTTAGCCATGCTCTTCCCCTCAGTATGGAGAGTTGTCGAGAATTTCGTTTGGGCTTAAATTCCAAACTTTTCCTCTTCCCTTTGCCTTAGCAGTTTTGGGCAATTCATACTTTTACCCCCAGCATGAAGGGGTTGGCGAGAAATTTATTCTCTTCCCGTTGCCTTGATGGCGTTGGGTGATTATTATTATTTTTTTGTGGGCAATAACGCCTCTTGAATGAATTTTTTTTATAGCTTTGTCAATTTTTTGTAGGCGATAACGCCTTTTTTTTTTATTATTATTATTCTATTTTATTATTTTTTATTTTTCTGGTCCGCGGTCCCGCGGTTGCAACCCGCGGGAGAAATCCCGCGGGTGCACCCGTGGGAGAATCCCGCGGGTTGCACCCGCGGGAGTGATCCCGCAAGTGCACTCGCGGGTTGTTTTCCCTTTGTTTCCCGTTTATTTGTTTACTATTTTTTGGCTAATATTCCGTGATCCGATTTTTCAGGGAGGAAATCAATCCGAATTTCAAGCCTCTCAGTCTATAAAACACAAGATTGGATTCGAGAGATGAGACTTTTGGGGACGATTTTGGGGGAGATCGTGAGATTGAGGAGTGGGGCAGAGCCATCTCCTTCCAAGTCAGACGGTCCACGGAGTGCACCAGCGAGGCTCCATCGCCACCCGAACCCACATAAAAAAAGGGAATAAATTAATATTCCCGTTCTTGTAATTCCTCAGATTTTATTTGTAATCTCAATTTCCTTGTAATCAATCAATTTTACAATGGAATCAAAAGTGCAATTTTTGGGCAAACAAGAATTGGCGACCACAGTGGGAGATTGGGCGGCGCAATCCAATCTTTAATTTTTTTTTATTCGGAGCCTAGGCGTCATCGCCGGGTAACGATAAATAAATGTGAGGTATCATCAGCCACCAAAATTGACAAGACGTCATCGTCTGTCAAAAAAAAAAATTATGAGGCGTCATCGCCCATAAAAAAAAATGACAAGACGTCATCGGCTGTCAAAAAAAAAATTATGAGGCGTCATCGCCCATAAAAAAAAAATGACAAGACGTTATCGTCTGTAAAAAAAAAAAAAAAATTGAGGCGTTATCGCCCACAAAAAAAAATTGACAAAACTGGATATAACCTGCAGATGGAATCGCGGGATATAATCCGCAGATGGAATCGCGCAGATGGAATCGTGGGACCCACGTGGACGCAATCCGCAGATGGAATCGAGGGACGCAACCCGCAGATAGAATCTGTCACGCCCCGCTCCCGATATACGGTATACAAGCATGTGTAACAGGTACCGGCAATATATTCAGTTTGAATATGCTAAAGCCTCAATAAATTTGCCACAATAATACTCAGTAATTACGATAGAAAAATTCAACAAAACTTTGACTTTTCATTTATTGGAATGAAGTTTAGATACAATTGAAACAAAATATAATAAAATTAAACAAAAGGAAGAAGGGAATCTCTAATCCGTTATGGAGCTTCAATATAATGTTTAAAATACACCAGATCCTGCGTCAGTTTTGGCGTGTCCATCGGTAAATCTGGGCATGCACACCCTGGTCGTTAGATTGCGACCAAAATAAAATACGCAGAAAAAATGTGAAATATAACGGTTATGTCCAAACATAATAATAATACAAGTTTTAGAAAATATGTAATAAAATATCTGTAATAATGATGTCAATTGACTTAGGTTATCTTAATGTCATTTTAACGAAGTCAACTTTATAACAGGGGTATTTTTGTCTAAGATGTCATGTAATTGGAAAAACTAACTGATGGGATACAATTGTTTCAATTGTTTCCTGTACAGACCCAGGAAATGGTCACAGGATTGTCCGGTGCTGAGTCGGACCTGTCGTCAGGCAAACATGAATTACAGTCAGGTATGATCCAGCAAGTCATCACGCACTCATAGTGTGCGAAATATTCAGTTGTACAACTTAACAAGTTTATAACCGAAACAGAGTATATTTCCATCATTCAGTTTCTCCCCCAACCCAGTATCATTTAAGTATAGTACATGCATGTCTCAATTCTGGTTTTCATAACTTGTATATTGAATTTCGGGTACAATATTCCAATTAGATTTTGTTAATTTGTTAACAACATAATTTATAGAATCCGTTTTATATTTTATTCAATAAATCACAATTGGTTATATTAAGGATTTACTGATTTGAGATATCATACAGATATCGGCCAGGCCAGTGTATGAATGCTGGGAGGTTTTCCGTGCATTACACGTTCCTTAATTAGAGAACCAGCATACAAAACTTTTCTAGACATCGATATAGAATGATATCACAAACAGTATGTTTCCACGATTATAGCCTTTTTCATGATTTATTAAAAACCTAACTACATGCTGTAATTTAACAAGTAATCATTTAATTTCTAACATCATAAAGAAATAACAGATATGTCAATAATTGTACTTGTAATAACACATTTAGCTTCTACAAATTAAATTCTAACAATATAAAGAAATAGTATTTGTAATCACAAATTTAGATGATATAATTGAAGTAATATTTCTATAAGAAAAATTAGCATGTTTAGTGAGTCCAAAAAGAAATCACTTGGATTTTGTTTCCCGATGTCGCTCAATGGAGTAATCTACACATTAAAAGTATTCTAAGAATATTAAAAACAGATTAATATGAATTTAGATGATTTTTAGGGATTTTTCTAATATTTATAACATACTCAAAATTGATTTTAGTATTAAGCGGGTCTGAAATTAGGAAATAGGTTTGGCTCCATTTTATTGGGCTTATAAGATGATGGATGTTTTTTTTAGGTTATTAGGATTATTGAGTGGTAAAAGAGCTAACCTAAAATTTATTAAAATAATTTAATTCAAGAAGAAAAAGAAAGATAATCTCTTACCTCTTCATTAAAAGGTGAGAACCTAAAATGTGGAAAGAGATGGAAGGAGACACTCTTCTCCGGTGAAGTGGTGACAACTCTGGCGGTAGCTCCTGCAGTGGTTTTGAAGGTGGCTCGGGCGAGACGAGAGAGATTATAATGTTAGAGATGATTTTTAGAATGAGTGGAATGCGTTTTGAGTTAGGGGTTTATATAGGATTGGATTTAGGAGTTACAGAATGTGAAGGGTTTAGAGAGTTATAAAATCTGAAAGGCTTGAGGAGTTATAGAATTTAGAGAGTTAAGAGAATTAAATTGGATATTTAATGTAGATAATTCATGGAGAAGATGAAAGGATGGGAGTTAGAGAAATGAATGAGTAATGAGTTGAGAATATGAAAAGTTTGAGAGTTATAAGAGATTGAATGTTTAAAAATGAAGAGTCATATTTATTATTTTGTTTGTTTATTTAATTTTTTATTACTTTAAAAAAAAATGGAGGGTTGTTACAGAATCGAGGGACGCAACTCGCGGGACCCACGGAGACACAACCCACAGATGCAATCGCGAGATGCAACCCGCGGGATATCGAATCCATAAGACAAAAAAAATAAAATAATAACAATAATAAAAAATAAGTAATAATAGTAATAAATAAAAATAAATAAAATAATAAATTGAAATTGCCTCAATTACAATAAAAAGTTAATAAATAAAGAAAAACTTGAGGCGGGATTAAAAAAAATATTAAAAAAAAAGGCGTTATCGCCTACAAAAAATTGACAAAGCTATATAAAAAAATAATAAAAAAATAATGCGATATGAGTGTTCCTCCCGCGGGAGAAATTCCCGCGGCTGGGCCCTCTTAGCAAAAAAACTTTTTTTTTTAATTTTTAATTTAATTATTATTATTATTCTATTTTATTATTTTTTATTTTTCTGGTATCTACATGCCTTAACCAGAGATGGTAACTTACACTAATACCCTCACCCTAATCCAACTACCAACACATCCCTCTACCCATGCAGGCCCGGTCCTAATGTTTTACAGGCCCGGGGCGAAATGAGAAAGGGGTCCTAACTGCGGCGCCCTCGCCGACAGCCTCCCCCTCCCCCGCAGGTCGCCGCCTTCCTCAAGTCCCACACCTTCATCGACCGCGTCAAGCTCTTCGACTGCAACCCGACCTTCATCCGCGCCTTCGCCGGCACCAACATCTCCCTCGCCATCACTGCCCCCAACGCGGACATCCCCTCCCTCTCCAAGCCAGACGCCGCCTGCTCCTGGATCCAGTCCAACGTCCTCCCCTTCGTCCCTGCCTCCAACATCACCCTCCTCATCGGCAACGAGGTCATGGCCACCGCCAACCACACCCTCATCGCCCACCTCGTCCCCGCCCTCCGATCCGTCAAGTCCGCCCTCGACGAAGCAGGCCTCCCCCAGATCCGCGTCTTCACCCCTCAGGCCCTCGGCTTCCTCTCCTCCTCCGAGCCCCCCTCCTCCGCCCGCTTCCACCGCGGCTACGACAGGGCGATCTTCGCCCCGATTCTCAGATTCCACCGCGAGACCAAAATCCCCTTCGTCGTCAACACCTACACCTACTTCGGCTACAACGGCGACACCGTCAACTACGCCGTGTTCATGAACAACTCTGGAACCTTCGATCCGGTGACCGTCACCTACACCAACATGTTTGAGGCTCAGATGGACGTGATCTACTGTGGGCCCCCTTTAGATCAGGAGCCCTGGGCAGGTGCACAGCCCGCACCTGCCCAGGGCCGGCCCTGTACCCATGTCTCATTTGTCCTTGACAGTTGCATTGAGTAGTGTACTGTTGTTTTTAGAGAAAGAACCTGAATATTTCTTTATTTTGCTAATTGGATTTGGAGGAGTCATTAGAATCTTTAAATCATCTAATTTCCAGTGAAACCCTACCATGTGACAGATATCCTAATTTCTGTGAACCTCTTAAATTCTGAGGTTGATAACTAAAAGATTTTTGTTTATATTGGAGGTTATTTCGAACAATGTAGAATGAATTACAGTGTAATATAAATTGTTTTTGGTTGTAATATGGGACTATATTGGATAGTTAATCTTGAGCTTTTGGATTATTTATTTATTTATTTATTTATTTTGGTTGTTGCTATGCTTCCCTAATTATTAATTAACTTGCTGTACAGTTTTCTTGGAGTAAGAAGAGTTGGTAGGAGAAAAATATGAGGTTCGCAGCCTGGAGAGAAGAAAAATAGAACTGTTAATTGTTGGAAAGCAGTTAGACGGAGGAACACGTAGGTTTCAGATGGGATATGTAGGGAATGGGTTGGTATGTTAAGGTTGGCTTTTGGTTGGGTTCAAAATAAAGACAGGGTAGATCCAGGATGAATTCAAGTTAAGGGATGAGTGGTTTTGGGTTGAACTAAGAATGGGTTCGGTTGGGCTTAAGTTTGATGGTGGATTGTTTTTTTTTTTTTATATTGCAAACGGTGGGCTTAAACTCCCTCCATGTTCCATTAAAACATTTTAACAGAACTATTACAGAGTACTTCACTGATTAGGTTTAGTACAACATTACGAAAGCAAAAACACTTGTCGCTACAAGTTTTAGTACATTACATAGCTATGAAAAAGCAAGCAAGCTAACAGTTCTGCACCTCGGGCTTCAGCCGTTCTTTGTCTTCCTTCGCATATCATGCACAATCTGTATCTTCCTCCTGTATACTTCCATCCATGGTGTTTTGCCTACCATTTGCCAAGATTCCTGTCCAAGAGTCTATATCAGAAACACTAAGAGCAATGCATGCGTCAATGGTGTGTGACGTGCTATTAAAGATTCTATTGTTCCGCTCTCTCCATATGTTCCAACAGATCGCCGCCACTAATTGGCTCCTCTTGACATTTCTATCTTTATGGATCCTAGCCCTTTTCCAAGAAGTGACTGCATTTCTGACTATATCTAGTTGTAGATTAGAGTCAGTCCTCTCCCAGACGGCAATCTCGAACTTACACTCCATCAGGAGGTGTTGGGTCGTTTCTAAACACCTTATGCATATTACACATTTATTTGGTCCCTCCCATCCTCTCTTCTGAAAGTTATCTCAAGTTAAAATTGCATTTTTTGCTACTAACCAAACTAAGATCCTTATTTTCAGAGGGCATCTTGTTTTTCACAGCTGTTTAGCAAAGGTTAACCTACATCCCTTATCATTAATGAAACTATAGATAGACTTAACTGAGAAAGTGTTCGTCACATCCCATCTCCATATAGGGATATCCTCCCCGTTTTCCAATGGTATTGTCCGTGCTAGTGTAATCACTATCTCTGCCTTCTCTGCCATTTCCCATATACTAATGGCTCCTCGAAACTGTAGTTTTCATCTGTTCCTATTCCAAACACGACTTACCGGCACATCCTTATTGCTTGCTGTCGAAAATATCTTGGGGTACTCTCTTTTTAACGTTATTTCGGTGCACCAACTGTCATTCCAGAAGGAGACAGATCTCCCATTTCCAATCTTATATTTCAGTCACATCCAAAAGATGTCCTTTGTTAATACTATGCCCCTCCATAGGCCCGATATATTATGAGAATTTCTAGATGTTGATGCCTACGGGCCCTCTCTGGATCCGTATTTGTTGTGAAACATACTTTGTAGGGCACCCTTCGGATGACTGGCTATCTTCCACCACCATTTCGTCAGCAATACTATGTTGAAGTTCTGAATATCCAGCACCCTGAGGTCCCCTTGTTCTTTGGATTTGCATATTTGCCCCCATTTGACCAAATGATACTTTCTATCATTATCCATGGTACCCTGCCAGGAAAATCTTCTCCTCATGCGGGCAGTTCATGGCCCACCGAGGTAATGCTTTAAATGACATAATGAACATAGGCATTGATGGTGGAGAGTTAAAGAGGAGAAATGGGCAAGTTAGGTAGAGAGGCTGGAGATGAAAGGTTCGCTAAGTTCTTTAATAAATAGAAAGGTTTAACTGGAAGATTAAGTAAAAAAAAGTCACAAGTTCATGGAATGTTCTCTTAATTTGCGATGAAACTAACTATAGGGACTAGTTTTAGAGTGGCTAAAAAGATTTGGAGACTAGTATAAAAAATATGAAGATTATATCAAAACATTGAAGATTTAATGGATCAATATGGAAAGAAACCAAAAATTTATGGTAGGAATATAAAAATATAAAGATTTTCGTTGTAGTTTGGAAACTAGGGTCTATCCCTGATGTCCTGCTTCACTGAGAAAATCGTAGAGAAGAAACCCTTGTTTGCTCTGATCGTAGCCCCAGCCCCCACAATAATTTACCTTCTAACCAGCATCGTCTGGTATACAAACATCCCAAAGGTCATCTTGCTAGTAGATGCTGTAAGCTTGAAGCAATCTTTTGACTATTCTACAATTTTAAATGTGCAAGCTCCAACTGACTTGCATAATAAGTTGGAAATTTTGTTGAGACAGAGATTATAGATAGCCTCAAGCCGCTCAAGCCTCAACCACCCTTTGAAGTTCTATGTTCTGCTGTCATAAGGTACAAACTAACCAACCTGTGGAGTCAAAAGAACTCGGAGGGTTGCTTGACTCAGTTCAAACCTGACTCGATGGGATCCAGCCAATTGCCACAACTAATCAAAATGAACCAACAAAACCCAAGTCCAAAGGTTCAATTTAGTGTTATTTGCATAGATGAATGCAGGCTGTAATAAATACTGCATGTCAAACTATTTGTGTTTAGTTTTAGCAACACAATGTCCATAAACTGTGGAGGATATCTGATTTATTGTCACCAAGTACCATACCATTTTGGTAAACAAGCTAAGTTATCGTTCAATAGAGGTATCAGTTCCTAGCTACTGCAGGTTTTGCCTCCCAGATGGTAATGGACACATCCATAAATCAATTTTTGGCACGCACTATCCAAAATTTTGAATTAAATTTTTTTTTTTGTTCTTCTAATTCAAAATTTTGTATAAAAGAAAGTCAAATTTTGTTCCGTGGACACGTCTACTACCATCCCTACTGTCCCGGTGGCAGCCTTGAGATGTTGGGTACTGAAGGTTCGTTTTCTGAACCCAGCCCGTGTGTAGTGCAATTCACACCATGCATGTTCCTAGCGCCTTCCTTCTTGTTGAGTTCCTCTTTCCCTGAGGCTACAGTAACGCAAGATGATAACAAAAGCTAGTAGGATGAGCAAAAGAACACTGACTGCGAAGCCCAGCAATATAATCGACAAATTTGTAGAAGAAATTAACATCCAAATGATTGATGCCGCCAGTAAGTCCTATGTTCTTTTTACTTTTTTTTATTTTTTAAATAGAAAAGAATGAGAAGGGAATCTCTTGGTTTGCATATCACTGGTGCTTCGAGTCATGCATGCAGGGTAAATAATACTCAGTGGAGTACATTTCAGCACGATGACTAGAATTTCTACACTTCCAGTCATCGTGACGAACAACTATGAGCGGGCACAAAGATTGTCATTTTGGTAAAAGTGGTAGAGATGAGGATGTTCTTTTGTATTCGAGGAGACGGTGATGAATCTGGAGGGGGGAGAGAGAGAGAGAGAGAGAGAGAGTTAAATTATGTGGAAAGAGAGGACCGCTGGAATTTGAGCAGAGATCATGTCATTGTCATTGTACGTGGAAGCTCTATCATAGGCGAGAGGATAGATGGAATTTGAGGAGAGATCATGTCGTTGTCAGAAATGAGGGACGGGAAATTCTAAATGGGGCCCATCTTTTTCTCAGTGGAAAAGATTTGGTGCAGTTTGAATCACCGTTGTGGCCACGACAACAAGTGAAAGTGGTCCCCCATGCCATTCTACGCACCCCATGTGATACTATGGATGTATGTTTTTTTTTTCCCTATATATATAAATATGGGGAGCTTCCTCCAAACTAAATTTTGAGGATAACTTCCAAATTAATCTTTAACTCTCAAAGATGGGAAGCCGTCGTCTAATCCACGTCCAAAATAGCTCTTCATCCTACATTTCCTCCACCCAAGAGCATATTATACCCATCCCTGAGGAGCCACATGATCATCCTTTCTCCTCCCTCAACAGCCCCCTCCAGTTCACCTCCATTCTTGCTTGCAATAATAATAATAATAATACAACCACCACGGTTATAGTCTCTAACTCCAATCAAGCCAAACTAAGCAACCAACATCTTGTCAAAACCATCATAGCCTTCACTCTTTCTGTTCTCGTGGCTATCCTCTCTTTACGAGACGACGAAATTCTAACAACCAAGCTCCCTATGGAACCCTTCATTTGCTTTGTGACCGTGGCCTTCTGCACTTCTCTTGCCTCCATCTATTCAAGTCGCAAACAAAGCAGCAAGACTACCACTACTCTCAACTGCATCATGGTGCTATCCACTGCCTTGGCTTTTGTTTCCTTCTCTTCGATGTTTCTACGTGAACGCTTCCGTGTGGCTGCCTATGGGTTTTGCGTCGCGGTGCCTCTGTACGCATTTGCTCAACCGCAATGCGAGGGTTTTCTTCGCAAGCTGGTCCGTGTATCTAGGAGATGGTGCTCAAGACAGATTCAAGGACAACAGTCTCTTACAACCTCATTTCATTGAACACATTTCCAGTTAGATTCAGTTTAATTTGATGGGCACACATCGTTGAAAATTGATCCTAAAGTCTCTTAGCTAGATTCTGCGACTGCTGCAGACAAACGTGATTTCTATAAGAAAGTGATCGTAAAGCCTCTATTAAGACTCTCATCCTCAGCCTCTCTGTTTCGTGTCGAATTAAGATAAAAAGCTTGCATTTTGCTCCGTGTATATTAGGGTAATTCTAAATGCGCACCACTTTTTGCTAGTGAGCGCCATGATTAAAGTTCGAAATAATTACAAGTATGCCATAATTTTTTTAGAACAAAAAAGGGTGTGAATATTTCCTAGTGAGCACCATGACCCAAACAACTTCCCTCCCGAGCGATGCGAGCAGAAAAAAAAAAAGAAAAAAAACCCTAATCCTCTGGATTTCTTCGCTCTGGAGTAATTTCATTTGATTTCGTTGTGGATTTGGAATTATTTTAGTGTAAAAGGAAGGAGGAGAACCATTAGATTGTGGATTCTTGATGGTGAAGAAGCTGGAGAACCCATTGGTTTTTTCGGATGATTCTCCGTGTTTAGAGACGCGTAGTAAAGAAAGTTCAAGTAAATAGCCTAATTTTTTGAGAGCACGAATTTATTTTGCGTTTTTGGAAGATTTTTTTTAAAAAATCGTTATCAGACATTGAGTTTAAGTTTTTTGAACCTTATTGTCCGTGTTTCCAACCCCGACCCTTTCAAGTTTTGGACGGGGTTTAAACCCCAGACAGTTAAAGGGTGGGATGAGATTTGAACCCCGGACAATTAAAGGGTGGGATGAGGTTTGAGCCCCAAACAGTAAACTTCTCGTTTTTTGTGAAAAATTAACTGTCCGGGATGTACACCCGGATATTCTATGCATCATCCGAAATTTACACTCCGAATGATTTATTTAATTGGATGGAGCATGAACGACGGACGGAGAATTTAACAATATGACTCTGAATTTCTAAATGAAGACTTATATATACCCAACCTATACGAATATAATCAACATGAAATATATTAGCCAACAAGAAATATGCTATAGATAATTTTTGAAACGTGAGACATACGCCAAAATAGAACATGGTTTCTTCCGGTTAAATTACAAAACATTAACAATCGTTGCAAAACACACTTCAATGGCGGCAGAACAGAATTGTTTCCTAGTTACATTACAGAACACTAAAAAATATTACAAAATACAAATCAACGCCGACAAATCTTGGTTTAACTCATCTCTGGTTTCACTGTGACTTACGCCTAGGGAACTAACTAACAAGTCAACAGGGAACGGTGGATCATCATTTTCAGGCAAATAGACAGACTTTTCTGTTACTGGCAAACTAAAAAGACACGCGTCGTCATCCAACGATACCGTCATCTCCCCGAAAGGCATTTGAAAAGTATTAGTTTCTAGATGCCACCTCTCATCGAAGGCTGGGATCTCAACCCTGCTTATATAGGGTATGAGCACTGAACCGGCTCGTCTTGGGCTTCTTTAGTGAATGGATCAGTCGGTGGTTTTGATGCAGTTTTCTTCCGTCTATACGATACTGTAGAACGAATTCTTGATGACTGGGATTGATCCATCTGAATTTGACAGTATAATTAAATATTGTGATGTATAAATTATGATCTGCACAACAAATTTAGAAAATAATTGCCGCATATAGAAGCCAATTGGTGCAATTTTCTTCTTCTTTGGTTAACAACATGCCAACTACTTGATTCCATAATCCACCTTTACTATAAACACAAATAATAATTTTAATTTACTCTAACTTCTAATATCAAGAATTTTATTTTCCAAAAATTTCCAAACAATAAATCACATACATAAAAAGAACCACACCACTAAAAAAATCTTAACTTCAAATAGTTCAATTCCAACAAACTATAATACAAATATTCAAAGATTAGGAATCCTCAAAACCATAACAAATTAAAAAAAAAACCTAACTTACAATCGGATACCCAAGCCTTGGATTTGATTGCGATGAGGATTGGGGGCGAAGGCGCTGAAGGTTGCCGGTGGCTAATCGGCGATGTCGCTTCTCAGACGGCGAGGATTGGCGGAGATCGACGGTCGAGAGTCGAGAGGGAAGCTTGAGTAGAGAAGGAAGACGATTTGGGGATGGTGCTCACTAGGAAAAAATGGTTTGTGAGGAGGACAAATGGTTATAGAGAGTGGAAGGGTAATTTGAGAATATTTATGGTGCTCACTAGAAAAAAGGATCAGCTTTTTAGAATACCTGGTGCTCACTAGGAAATTGAGGCTTACTAGGAAAAAAGAGGTGCGCATTTAGAATTTCCCTGAGTATTATTAGAACACTATTTGCATTCTAGCCACTAGAAAATCATTTTTTGCAATAAATTCGATGCATTTTTTGCATGTTTACCTTTGCTAATATATGATTTGCAGACTAACCCCTTCTTTTTGTTTTTTTTCCTTTTTATTTGCTGCATCTTATTTTATTATTACTTGAAGAGAAACATATAAAGAAAAAGGAAAATTGCAGGAGAAATGACTGGTTAAGATGAATTATTACCATCGACTTTTTTTGACATCAATGCCTATGTATTCAACCTCCCTTCTTCCTCTCTCTTTCTCATTCTATGTCTCATATAACTTCAGCCAAAAAAAATTATAAAACCACTGATTGGGACTGAGAGGCGTGACGGAGGGCAGCAAGAGGTGGTTGGCGAAGGAAGGTGGTCGGCGGATTGGAAAGGAGTTAGATAGGGGACTGTGGGTGAGAGAATATGAAGGGGGTTGTGGGTGAGAGGAGTTAGAGATGGTTTTTTGGCGATGAGGGGTTGCTCACTACGAAAAATCTTATCTTTTCAAAACAGAGTGTGTGCTCACTAGGAAAAGTTCCTAATGGGCTCACTGGGAAAAAAATGTGCTCCTTTAGAAACCCCCTCAGGAATCTATATAAAAATTACAGCTTTTTCAAAGAGATAATTGAGCCGAGTGAGATGGGCCATCATTGTGAAGCAGTCCGAAGGCCCGTAACTAAAGCAAACATAAGGGTATTTCGGATGGCGCCCTCTATAAAGTCATTGTTAACTAAACCCTAGCCCGCCTCCTCCCCAATCGAAGGGAATTTCCGAAGGAGCACACCTTTTTTCCTAGTGAGCCCACTCTCTCTTTTGAACCCACTCTTTTGAAAAGAGAGGGTTTTTCCTGGTGAGCGCACCTAAAATTTTAAAAACTACCCTTCCCTATTTTTCTCCCAATATTACAGAAAGTTCCGGGCTAGACAGCTTGGATCCTCTATGGTGGATCCGGATTTACAGTTTCAGATTCATCTTCTCGGATCTGGACTATCTAGTCCGGATCAAGGAGATCATATTGGATCCAAATCTTCTCTATTTCGCTGCTCAACGTTGTCTACAACAGCTCCTTCACCGCACGGCCACATGGATGGCATTGCTCACTTCATATGACGCGAGTTTAGAATCCACAATCTGAAGCAAAAATCCAAATCAAAATCAACAAAAAAAATCCTATTTTTCCCGCAACAAAAACAAATCCCAAATTTACAGACTATAACGCAAACAATCACATCGATGAGGACGGTGACGTCACTGAAGATGGCCGACTGGTCGGAGATATGGATGAACTCCTTCTTGAGAGAGTGGACGTAGATTTCCTTGTCGATGATCGGGATGAGGAAGTAGATCCTTCTCTCTAAGGTTTTGTGATAACCCGGGCCAAAGTCGTCGCGGCGGTCAGCCCTGAAGTGGCGGAGGAGAGCAAGGGCGGCGGCGGCGGAAGGGTAATGGTGATGGAGAAGATGAAAAAGAGAGAATAGAGAGGTTGAAGAGGACATTTTTATTCTAAAATTTAAATGGTCAAGTTGTATATAAAAGTACATTTTTAAGTGGGCTTAGTAGGAATAATGGTGTGCCCCCCTAGAAACTCCCCAATCGAAGCAGCGGCGGCGATCGATATCAGAAGATGTCGGCTGGTCACGGTCTCCGTTCTCGCACGCGCGACCTGTTCGCACGTGCATTCAGGAAGAAGGGATACATCCTTTTGATGACGTACCTAAGGACGTACAAGATCGGCGACTACGTGGACGTCAAGGTTAACGGAGCCGTCCACAAGGGGATGCCCCACAAGTTCTAATATGGTCGCACCAGCAAGGTCTGGAACGTCACCAAGCGCGCCATCGTCGTCGAAGTGAACAAGCAGGTCCGATCTTTTCTCTCTCTATTCTGTTCTTTTTCATTTGATCTCAATTTTTTAGAGGAGGAATTAGTTTTATACTTTGTTAATTTGATTGATAAATTCTATGATAGTTAATCGCACTTTATTTTGGTATTTATAGGGATCTCACCTGCTAGGGATTTTTGTTTTTTTTAAATATTGTTTTGGGGTGGTTGTTGTGTGTGTGTGTGTGGCGGTTTAAGTTGCTAAGAATTCAAAAGATTGTATATTTGTATTTGCTTTTTATTTTGCAAATACTATGCAAATAATCAGTAACTTGGGCTTTAGTTTTGTGAAAAAAAAAATATGTCATTTTTATTGAATTTTGGATGATGATATGTGATTGATAGAAAAAAAAAAAGTTGGTTTTTCTATATTTTTTTCCTTGTAAAATCTGTAAGTTTATAGAAAGCATTGTAATTTTGTGTATGATGTTAATTGTCTATCTTTATGTTATTCTAATTTGTCATCCTTTTGGTTTTTATATAAGAGGCTTAATTTAAACTTACTGTTCTTCATCAAATTTACCAAGTCGGTAACTTTTTCTGTAATTACTATTTCGTCTCGAGTCTTTTTTTTTTTTTTTTTTTTTGTAAATCCTAGCCTTGATTTTTTTTTTTCATTAGATTCTATGTGACAATATGTCAACATCTTTGGTTGTTGTTTTAGTGGAGGCCATTGTCTTCTAAAAAAAAATGCCATTTTCATATACCTTAATTTATCCAAAATAATAGAGATCTTATATTCCACATATTCTTTTTTTTTTTGTTATAACCTTGATGTTTGTAGTTTATTTAGCGGCATATATATCCTAAATGACAGTTAGGGATGGTAATGGACGGCAACGGGTCCAATTTTTGCCCTCCCTATACAAAATTTTGAATTGGAAAAATAAAATTTTCATTTTTAATTCAAAATTTTGTATATTGGCCCGTGGGTACGTCCATTACCATCCCTAATTGATAGTCAGCAGGCTAGGTCTTTCAGTGTCTTACGGGTACAGGGGCCATTAATTTGTACTAATCAAGCATATTAAGTGGCTTATTATTCATGTTCTTGCATATCGATTGCTAAATATTTTGATTAATTGTTTTGGTTTACTTGTAAAATGTTATAAATATATGCCAAACATTGTGGTTACGTGAGTACAGTTTTATGGGATTTTCTTCTAATTGTTGTTAGGTATTTAATAAATTTCAGGGGTTTGATATGTTTGTTTACAGTCTCCTTGACATTTAAAAACTAGCTACCCTAGGATAGCACTCTTTCTTTGAGTGTCATGGCCTTGTTCCAAGGCTTATGGATGAGACAATGACAAATTAGTTCTTTTATATTTGGTCGAAAGTACACAGTGTAGTCCTTATCATTAGTAAGGACACCAAATAGTCTTCTATAGTCAGAATAAACACATGATAGACCTTATTAAAATTGAATTAAAGATATAAAAATCCAAAAAAATTGTTGTGTTATTCTGAAGACCTTGTAACTAAGTATGTTTGTGATCAATATATGGTTTATGTGCTTTCTATAATTACAACAATTACTTTCCGTACCTTTTGCTCCAACAAAACAAAATAATTAGGCTGATAGATGTAAGAACAATATACTAAATAGGAACTTATTGATATTGATAGTTGTTATCTAAAAAAGATTCAACTAGGATTATTTTGTAGACAATATATAAAAACTAACAGGTTATAAAAGTGAGTAATAAAATAGAGGTTATTTTTATATGAAGGATGAATGTACTAAGGCCTTTACAGCTACCAATTTGTTAAAACTATATTACAGGACCAATTGTTTTTTTGAAATACTTCTTAAAATTGTTAAGAGAATTATTTGTGCTTTTATTGGAAAACAGTGTCTATGTTGTGTTTTGTTATAGAAAAATGGGACTAATATGTTATAATCCCTTTTTATGGATCATAAGTTGTATCTTTCCTGCAGTTGGTATTTTATGTAGGTTTTTTATGCTGATTTTTGTAGCTCTTTTCAAGTTGGAGCTTGTGCGCAGCAGCGCAAGCAAAAGTACACTCTGATCATACTTATATTAATTTTGTCCTGGTAAAACCTGTTGAGTGGGGTCAACCTCTGTGTTCTAGTTGTCATGTCCAGATCATCAAAGTTCAAACATTATGATGAAGTAAAAGTTCTGCATAAGAAGCTTAATCTGTCAGATTAGTTAAATATCATGGGAAGAGATGCTAATTAATATCTTTATAATAATTAGTTAATTATTATAAAGATGTCTCTAAACTCGAAATGCTACAGTAAATAGGAAGGAACCCTTGCCAATCAATGAAAACTGATGGTTAAATTTCTAATTCCCTCTCGTCTTCAGTATTAAAATTGAAAAATGACTGGCACTAGTTAGTGGGATCTGCTGTCAACACCGTGTTTCTTAAGTGCCTGCAGCCACTTGGTTGACAATTATCGATTCCCTGAAGCAATTTTGTCGGGTTAAAGTGCCTACAATATGCCGAAGACTATTGACTCAGAATACCTTAACACCCCCAAGCGGAATAATATACATTATTCGGTCAACTTCCTCCGCAGTGACTCGACACATGGAGAGCATTTCAAGTCTTTCCCGATTAATATATTTGCGGAATACCCTTTTCAAAACTTGTTTAATATATTAATTTTAATGGTTTAGCAAAGTTTTCAATTGGTTTTTTACTTATTATATATAATACATGTATGTGTATGTTTGTATCTCTCTCTGTGTGTGTATGGATTACTCTCAGTGAGCCGTTAGCTCAGGTAAAATTATGTGAGTTAGCAGTTAAAATACAGTAATCCAATAATTTTTCTTTCTAAAATTAGGATCTCTATCTCTTTAACCTTAATAAAATTAAATTTCATGAATTTTGAAATTCATTTAAACTTTAATCAAATAGATACCAAGAAATTGGATATGAGTGAACCTAGAAGGTGGAGATTATAATCCAAAAGAAATTTTTTAAGAAAAATTATTGGAGATAGTGAAAATAAACTACAGCTCAGATAATTTGCGTGATTTGTTAACTAATTTCCATTTTCTTATTCTTAAATATATATATATATATATATATATATATATATATATATATATGTATGTAGAGAGAGAGAGAGAAAGAAATATGGAAATGAGTTGATAATTCACGCAAATTATCTAAGCTGCAATTCATTTTCACTATCTTTAATAATTTTTTTTTTTAAAATTCTTGTGGATTATCCCAACCCTCTGGATCACTCATTCCCAATTTCTTGGATTTTAGTTTGAATTTGGTCCTCAATCAACCTGATACAATATTAATGGGTTTTAATGAATAAAACATTTTGTATTCACTTGATTAAAGGGTAAATGAACTTCAATATTTATGAAATTTGATCTGAAAGAAGTTAAGAATGTAGAAATACTAATTATAGAAAAATTTGAAGAAAAATTATTTGATCACTATACTTTTTTCACTAGCTCACGTAACTTTTCCTGAGCTGACGACTCACCTACAACAATTCCATAGATGTGTGTGTATGAGAGAGAGAAAAAAAAAAATAGAAACGAGCAGACAACTTATACAAGTTATCTAAGTTACAGTTCATTTTCACTATTTCCAAAAAATTTTTTTAAATATTTCTTTTGGATTATGATCTCAATACTTTAGGGTTCACTCATACTAAGGGTGAGTATTGGTCGTTTTGGTTCGATTTTTATTAATTTTGGCAAAACTAAACTGAACTGAACTGAGCTGATTAGGAATGGGAACCGACACTGAACCAAACTAATTCGGTTCGGTTCGGTTAGAACCGAATTTGGAATAAAATTGTTTAAAATTTTTAATTTTAATTGTTTTAGTAAACATATCTATTCAAAGTATCCAATTTGTATTGAATTTATAATCTAAAATATATACATAAGTATATACATGTATATATATATATATATATATATATATATATATATATGTATACATACATATATATATATATATATATACATATATATATATATATATATATATATATATATATATATATATATGTATATATACATATATATATATGTATATATACATATATATATATCTATATATATATATATATGTATCTATATATATATATATATGTATATATATATATATATATGTATATATATATATATATATATCTATGTATATATATATATATATATGTATATATATATATATATATATATATATATATATATATATATATATTTATGTGTGAATATATAATTTTTAAACAATTCGATTGGTTTGGTTCAATTTCGATTTCCAAAGCTCGATAACGAAAATTTACCGAATTATTTCGGTTTGGTTTGATTTACTTATACGGGTCCGTTTCAGTCAGTTATTTTGATTTTAACCGAACTCTGCTCACCCCTAACTCATGCCAATTTTTTTAGTTTTAGTTTTGATTTGGTTCTCCATCAAGTTTACACAAATTTTAACAGTTTCTAATGAATAAACATTTTGTATCTACTTGATGAAAATATAAATGAACTCCAAAATTCATGAAAATTTAATATTATTAAAGCTAAGGAGGTTGAGAGTCTAATTCTAGAGAAAATTTGAAAAAAAAAAATTATTGTGAAAACTTAATAGAAAATTTGAATAGATTTTGTATTATAAAATAATTTTTTATATATTTTTAGAATTTTTAAATTTATTTTAAATTTATTTAAAAATTATTGTTTTATATTTATTTTTTAATTAAATAGGAAATTGCGTAATCTACGTTATGCGTTATGATATATGCGATATAATTTTACTGAGGCAAGACATTACGTTACTGTTATCGCTATTTTAAAAATTAGAAATGATTAGTTATTTACAAGCTTAACACATATGGCCAAGGGAAGTATGATTTAAGGCCTAAACATATTCTAAATAGTTTTATATGATTTATATAGACATGACATCCAATGTGACGCTTAAGTCCCTCCAATTCTGTTAGAGTTCAACCATATCCGACCGACCTTGTGATGACGGAGTTCAGTTAGATTCTGGCTGAGCACAACAGTCAGGATCGCTCTTTCTCTGTTCAGTCAGAGTTGGTTGTATTTCTCATAAATCTGACCACTCCAACTGACCCCTATTTGTCCATGTTTCTTATATTTTCCCTGTAATAGTATTTTTTGCTGCTAATATCCAGTCCCTTGTTATATTAGTAAGTTATGTTAATAAATTAACATGACGTTTTTATCTTGGGCAGATTTTTGAGAAATACCCGACAAAGATTAAGAACTATGGTATCTGGCTACGTTACCAGAGCAGGACTGGTTATCATAACATGTACAAGGAGTACAGGGACACTAACCTGAATGGTGCAGTGGAACAGATGTACACTGAGAGAGGTTCCCTTTCATCCAGATCACCAAGAATGCCACCATCCCAGCTAAGCTCTGCAAGAGGGAGAGCACCAAGCAGTTCCACGACTCCAAGAAAAAATTCCCCCTCGTATACAAGAAAGTCAGGCCCCCAACCAGGAAGCTAAAGGCCACATTCAAGGCCTCTCGCCCCAACCTCTTCATGTAGGCTATACAGGGCACGTATATGGTGTATGGGCTTCCAAATTTTCGCTTTTGGGGATGCTTGGTTTGGACTCATCGTATGGATTGAAGAATTTATTACAATAGTACAATCTTATTGTCAGCTGCATTCAAACATGAAATTTTTGTTTGGGAGGAGACTTGTTACAAGACTTTTAAATTAGTTTTAGTTGAATTTCTGGGACTTGCTTTAGTTTTTTTTCTTTTGTATGTGATAAATGATGTGGGTTTGCATTTATACTGTGGTGGTACGATTTTTTTGTTTGTTTGATATACCTATTGATAAACAAAATGAACTTGGCTGTGGGGGTATAGATCTGTGGAAGCAGCTTGGATTCTATTTGAATCTATGTAAGATCTGAATCTGATATACAAGTGTTTATACTGATTCTGATACTGATTTGAATTTGAAAATAAAAACTTGGATTTGAATCTGATCTGAATTCTAAAACAAAAATGTGGATTCGGATTTGATTTCTTGTTTGGAATGTTTGTTTATTGGTTAGGGGTTAGTATCGGTTCGGTTTCAATTGATTTTTGAATTGATTTTTGTCAATTTTGGCAAAAGTGAATAGAATTAATTTTGATAAAACTTAATCAAACCGATTAAAAATGGAAATAAAATTATCTTTGATTTAGTTTGTTACTTTGGTTCAAACTTTTTGTGTAAGACTTCTTTAAAATTGTTTAGCAAGCATTTCTTTTAAACGTATTCAATTGGTTTTGAATTTATTATATTTGTTGGTTTCGTGTTTCAAAGCTTGAAACTGAATACCGACGGAACTGTTTCGGTTCACTTCGGTTTTGTCTATTCGGATTGGTTTTGTTCCGTTATTTCATTTTTAGCGGGACTCTGCTCAGCTCTAGAGTAGGTTTTAATTTCGAACGTGTTGTAGATCCAAACCTAACTTGGATCCAAAATTTCAAATCCAATTGCGATAAATTGGATAGTAAGAAGCCATTAGGATTATCTACCAAGAGATCTCTTGTTGTCACAACTATTCATCATAAAAGTAAGGACAATTCCAAACAATGAGGGACTCTTAATCCTTTGTGCTGAAATACAAAGCAGTGAAAAAAAAAATCTATTTCTTTTTTTTTTTTTTAAGCATAAAACATTAAGATTAGTCTCTTATGCTCTACTAATTAAGTAGCTAATGGGAGGGCGAAGGCCTCATCAGTCACTTGGCACGCTAATGGGCTGTTGGGTCTGGGCCAGGCTGCTTCTTTATACATAATACTAAAACAATAATTTTGTTTTACCTCCAAAATAAAGATATCTACTGAAAATATATTAAAGACGAACAACTATAGTCTAATTGGAGCAGTTCTTACTATACTAGTCTATAAATCTTATGGGTATTTTTCACGATATAAAATTAGAAGGAAAACTTGTGGGGGCTTAAAAACTATGCCTGATAACATATGATATTAGAATCATACAGAGTAGAGATAAATAGCATGGCAGCCACGAATAATGTAACATGTCCAATTAAAAATAATCTCATATCGAGATAAAAAGTAATATAATTTATAAAGATGTTTATAAACTCAAATGAAAACTAATGGTTAAGCTTATTTGGATAAGGATAGTTTTTGAATGGATGAACTCTTTAAAAACTTCTCTCCTCTAAAATTTTTCCTCCTATTACCATGAGACTCATTTATCTTATTGTAAAACCCTTTTTAAATTAATTTATTAGTTGTCCTATTTTGCTTTTAATTTCCATAATCATAATGCTAAATAGGTATGGCACCATGTCCACTTCAATTTAATTAAATTATTTTAATCAATAAGGCGATTCGTATAGTATTACTATACGTAGCTTTAAATTTCTAACTCCCTTTTGATTTCAGTATTAAAATTGAAAAATGATGGGGACAGTCAATGGGAGCTGCGAAGGGGCTGACAACGACGCCGTCTCTTCCAGTATATTGAGGGCCTACCGTCTATTTTGTCGAAGTTATCGGTTCCCCTAGTCTCTTAAGAGCTCACACTCGCTATTTTTTATTATCAGTTTCCCTAATCTTTATTAGTTATGGTTAGACTTAAATATTTATAGCCAAGAAGAGGTACTTGGAAGGTACTCGGACAAAGGCCAAGAAGAGGTACTTGGAAGGTACTCGGACAAAGTTTATAAAGATTCAAGGAAACTTCTCAAGGCTTGGTGTGAGCTCTAAAGAGACTAGGAAATAGTATTTGGCTTGGTATGAGCTCTCTATTTGGCTTGGTGTGAGATCTTAAGAGACTCGGAAATATATCATTTAGTTTAGTGTGAGCTCTTTAAGTATTGGGAGTTTATAGTATAGTTCCATATTAGATAGGACAAAATTCTTTTATGGGTTTAAATATAAAGTTGAAATCTGTAGGTATGAACTTAAGATTTTAAGTCAAATTAGATCGCTTAAATACAGATTTTGGGGCCACTGTGGACAATTTCGTGCTGTGGTTGTCAATTTCGTACGACAATATCTTGCTGTGGTTGTCAATTTCGTACGACAATTTCGTGCTGTGGTTGTTGTTTTCGCACAGCAAAACGACAAACATCGGTGCAAAACGACAAACATCGCTATATAGAAAACGGAAGTGTCTTGCAATACAAGAAAACATCGTTAGTGTTATTTCCTAGTGCCTTCCTTCTAATTTGTAGAAGTAATATCCACGTGATTGACAAAGTGAGTGCTGCTAGTAAGTCATATGTTCCTTTTTTATTTCTTCTTATTTTTTAAATAGAAAAGAATGAGAAGGGAATTTCTTGGCTTGTTGTCCAGTTGTGGTTACAGCCATGCAGGGTAAATATAATACTCAGTGGGAGTTTCTAAAGGAGCACACCACTTTTCCCAGTGACACTGTCTAATGTATTTTGGATTGGGACTAAGTCTTTTTAAGTGGGCTCAATAGGAAAAATGGTGTGCTCATTTGGAAACTCCCGAATTTGCGGTCATAGACTTACGTCATAGATGTGTGTGAGTGAGAGAGAGAGAGAGAGAGAAGAGGGAGATAAGTTAAATTATGTAGAAAGAAAGGACCACTGGAATTTGAGGAGAGATCAAGTCGTTGTCGTTATTTATCCGTGGTACGAAGAAGCTCTTTCATATGCGAGAGGATAGATGTAATTTGAGGAGAGATCCTGTCGGTGTTAGAAATGAGAACGTGAAAATTCAAAGTGCTCCGCATCTTTTTCTTAGCGACAAAATGAGGTGCATTTAGGATTATCTTTCTAGATGTGAACAAGTGAGAGTCGATCCCATGTCATTATATATATATATATATATATATATATATATATATATATATATATATATATATATATATATATATATATTTATTTATTTATTATTTTTTTTCCTATATATATGGGGGAGCTTCCTTCAAAATAAACTTCAACGATAACTTCCAAATTAATCCTCAACTCTCATACTAAAGAAGATGGGAAGCCTCCGTCTAACCCACGCCCCAAATAGCTCTTCATCCTATATTTCCTCCAGCCAAGAGCATATTATACCAATCCCTGAGGATCCACGTGATCATCGTTTCCCCGCCCTCAACAGCCCCATCAACTTCACCTCCATTTTTACTTGCAATAATAATAATAATACAACCACCACAATTATAGTCTCAGATTCCAATAAAGCCAAACTAAGCAACCAACATCTTGTCAAAACCATCCTAGCCTTCACTCTTTCTGTTCCTGTGGCTATCCTCTCTTTACGAGACGACCAAATTCTAACAACCAAGCTTCCTATGGAATCCTTCATTTGCTTTGTGACCGTGGCCTTCTGTACTTCTCTTGCCTCCTTCTATTCAAGTCGCAAACAAAGCAGCAAGACTACCACTATACTCAACTGCATTATGGTGCTATCCACTGCCTTGGCTTTTGCTTCCTTCTCTTCGATGTTTCTACGTGAATGCTTCCGTGTGGCTGCCTATGGGTTTTGCATCGCGGTGCCTCTGTACGGTTTTGCTCAACCGCAATGCGAGGCTTTTCTTCGCAAGCTGGTCCGTGTATCTAGGAGATGGTGCTCAAGACAGATTCAAGGACAACAGTCTCTTGCAACCTCATTTCATTGAACACATTCCCTAGATTCAGTTTAATTTGATGGGCAGACATCATTGAAAATTGATCCCAAAATCTATGAGCTAAATTCTGCGACTGCTGTAGACCAATGTGATTTCTATAAGAAAGTGATCGTAAAGCCTCTATTAAGACTCTCATCTTTAGCCTCTCTGTTTCAGGTTGAATTAAGATAAAAAGCTTGCATTTTGGGGTAATTCTAAATGTGCACCACTTTTTACTAGTCAGCGCCATGATTAAAGTTCGAAATAATTACAAGTATGCCATAATTTTTTTAGAACAAAAAAGAGCATGAATATTTCCTAGTCAGCACCATGACCCAAGCAACTTCCCTCCTGAGCAATGCAAGTGGGAAAAAAAAAGAAAAAAAACCCTAATCCTCTGGATTTCTTCGCTCTGGAGTTATTTTATTTGATTTCATTGTGGATTTGGAATTATTTTCAGTGTAAAAGGAAGGAGGAGAACCATTGGATTGTGGATTCTTTATGGTGAAGAAGCTGGAGAAATCATTGGTTTCTTCAGATGATTCTCCATGTTTAGAGACGTGTAGTAAAGAAATTTCAAGTAAATAGCCTAATTTTTTGAGAGCACGAATTTATTTTGCATTTTTGGAAGATTTTTTTAGAAAAATCGTTATCAGACATTGAGTTTAAGTTTTTTGAACTTTATTGTCCGGGTTTCTAACCCCGACCCTTTCAAGTTTTGGACGGAATTTAAACCCCAGACAGTTAAAGGGTGGGATGAGATTTGAACCCCGGACAGTTAAAAGGTGGGATGAGGTTTGAACCCCAGACAGTAAACTTCTCGTTTATTGTGAAAAATTAACTGTCCGGGATGTACACCTCAGATATTCTATGCATCATCTGGAATTTACACCCCGGATGATTTATTTAATTGGATGGAGCAGGAACGCCGGACAGAGAATTTAACAATATGACTTTGAATTTCTAAATAAAGACTTACATAGACCCAACCTATACGAATATAATCAACATGAAATATATTGGCCAACAAGAAATATGTTATAAATAATTTTTGAAACGTGATAGACATGCGCCAAAATAGAACATGGTTTCTTCCGGTTAAATTACAAAACATTAATAATCATTGCAAAACACACTTCAATAGTGGCGGAACAGAATTGTTTCCTAGTTACATTACAGAACACTAAAAAATATTACAAAATACAAATCAATGCCGACAAATCTTGGTTTAACTCATCTCTGGCTTCACTGTGACTTACACCTAGGAAACTAACTAACAAGTCAACAGGGAATGGTGGATCATCATCTTCAAGAAAATAGACAGACTTTCCTGTTACTGGCAAACTAAGAAGACACGCGTCGTCATCCAACGATACCGTCATCTCCCCGAAAGGCATGTGAAAAGTATTGGTTTCTGGATGCCACTTCTCATCGAAGGCTGAGATCTCGACGCTGCTTATATAGGGGTATGAGCACTGAACCGGCTCGTCTTCGGCTTCTTTAGTGAATGGATCGGCCGGTGGCTTTGATGTAGTTTTCTTCCGTCTATACGATACTATAGGACAAATTCTTGATGACTGGGATTGATCCATCTGAATTTGACAGTATAATTAAATATTGTGATGCATAAACTATGATCTGCACAGCAAATTTAGAAAATAATTGCCGTATATAGAAGCCAATTGATGCAATTTCTTCTTCTTTGGTTAACAACATGCCGAACTACTTGATTCCAAAATCCACAATTACTATAAATTACACAAATAACAATTTTAATTTGCTCTAACTTCTAATATCAAGAATTTTATCTTCCAAAAATTTCCAAACAATAAATCACATACATAAAAAGAACCACACCACTTAAAACTCTTAACTTCAAATAGTTCAATTCCAACAAACTACAACAGCAAAATTTCTGAATACAAATATTCAAAGATTAGGAGTCCAAAAAAACCTAACTTACAATCAGATGCCCAAGCCATAGATTCGATTGTGACGAGGATTGGGAGCAAAGGCGGTGAAGGCTGCCGGTAACTAATCAGTAATGTCGCTCCTCAGACGGCGAGGATTGGCAGAGATCAACGGTCGAGAGTCGAGAGGGAAGCTTGAGTAGAGAAGGAAGACGATTTGGGAATGGTGCTCACAAGGAAAAAATGGTTTGTGAAGAGGACAAATGATTATAGAGAGTGGAAGGGTACTTTGAGAATATTTATGGTACTCATTAGAAAAAAGAATCAACTTTTTAGAATACCTGGTGCTCACTGGGAAATGAGGGCTCACTGGGAAAAAAGTGGTGCGCATTTAGAATTTCCCTGAATATTGTTAGAACACTATTTGCATTCTAGCCACTAGAAAATCATTTTTTGCAATAAATTCTATGCATTTTTTGCATGTTTACCTTTCCTAATATATGATTTGCAGACTAACCCCTTCTTTTTGTTTTTTTTTCCTTTTTATTTGCTGCTTCTTATTTTATTATTACTTGAAGAGAAACATATATAGAAAAGGAAAATTACAGGAGAAATGACTGGGTAAGATGAATTATTACCATCAGCTTTTTTTGACATCAATGCCTATGTATTCAACCTCCCTTCTCCCTTTCTCTTTCTCATTCTATGTCTCATATAACTTCAGCCAAAAAAAAGTTATAAAACCACTAATTGGAACTGAGAGGCGCGAAGGAGAGCAGCAAGAGGTGGTTGGCGAAGGAAGGTGCTCAGCGGATTTGAAAGGAGTTAGATAGGAGATTGTGGGTGAGAGAATATGAAGGGGGTTGTGGGTGAGAGGAGTTAGAGAGGGTTTTTTGGAGATGAGGGGTGTTCATCAAGAAAAATCCTATTTTTTCAAAAAAGAGTGTGCTCACTAGGAAAAGTTCCTAATGGGCTCACTGGAAGAAAAAAAAAAGTATGCTCCTTTAGAAACTCCCTCAGGAATCAATATAAAAATTACAGCTTTTTAAAAGAGATAATTGAGCCGAGTGGGATGGGCCATCATTGGGAAGCAGTCCGAAGGCCCGTAACTAAAGCAAGCATAAGGGTATTTCGGACGGCGCCTTCTATAAAGTCGTCGTTAACTAAACCCTAGCCCGCCTCCTCCCCAATTGAAGGGAATTTCCAAAGGAGCACACCTTTTTTCTGATGAGCCCACTTTTCCTAGTGAGCCCACCTTCTCTTTTGAACCCACTCTTTTAAAAAGAGAGGGTTTTTCCTAGTGAGCACACTTAAAATTTGAAAAACTACTCTTCTCTATTTTTCTCCTAACATTGCAGAAAGTTCCGTGCTAGACAGTCTGAATCCTCTATGGTAGATCCGGACTTACAGTCTCAGATTCATCTTATCGGATCTGGGCTATCTAGTCCGGATCAAGGAGACCATATTGGATCCAAATCATCCCTACTTTGCTCCTCAATGTTGTCTGCGATAGCTCCTTCAATCCACGGCTACACGGATGGCATTGCTCACTTCATATGACGCGAGCTTAGGATCCACAATCTGAAGCAAAAATCCAAATCAAAATCAACAAAAAAAAAAAAAAAATCCTTTTTTCCCGCAACAAAAAAAAATTCCAAATTTACGGGCTCTAACGCAAACAATCACATCGATGAGGACGGTGACGTTGTCACTGAAGATGGCCGACTGGTCGGAGATGTGGATGAACTCCTCTTTGAAAAAGTGAACGTAGATTTTCTTGTCGATGACCAGGATGAGGAAATAGATCCTTTTCTCTAAAGTTTTGTGGTAAACTAGACCGAAGTCATTATGGCGGTCGGCTCTGAAGTGGCGGAGGAGAGCAGGGGTGGCGGCGGTGGAAGGGTAATAGCGGTGGAGGAGATGGGAGAGAGATAATAGAGAGGTTGAAGGGTAGGGTATTTTTGTTCTAAAATTTAAATGGTAAAATTGTAAATAAAAGTAATTTTAAGTGGGCTTAGTAGGAATAATAGTGTGCCCCCAGAAACTCCCCTAGCGAAGCGGCGGCGGCGGCGGCGATCGATATCAGAAGATGCCGGCAGGTCACGGTCTCCGTTCTCGCACGCGCGACCTGTTCGCACGTGCGTTCAGGAAGAAGGGATACATCCCTTTGACGACGTACCTAAGGACGTACAAGATCGGCGACTACGTGGACGTCAAGGTTAACGGCGCCGTCCACAAGGGGATGCCCCACAAGTTCGACCATGGCCGCACCGGCAAGGTCTGGAACGTCACCAAGCGCGCCATCGGCGTCGAAGTGAACAAGCAGGTCCGATCTTCTCTCTCTCTCTCTCTCTCTCTCTCTCTCTTCTGTCCCTTTTCATTTGATCTCATTTTTTTAGAGGAGGAATTAGTTTTATACTTTGTTAATTTGATTGATAAATTCTATGATAGTTAATCGCACTTTATTTTGGTATTTATAGGGATCTCACCTGCTAGGGATTTTTTTTTTTTTTTTTTTTTTTAAATATTGTTTTGGGGGGTGGTTGTTGTGTGTTGAGAGGGGGGTGGAGTGTGGCGGTTTAAGTTGCAAAGAATTCAAAAGATTGTATATTTGTATTTGCTTTTTATTTTGCAAATACTATGCAAATAATCAGTAACTTGGGCTTTAGTTGTGTGAAAAAAAAAAAAATGTCATTTTTATTGAATTTTGGATGATGATATGTGATTGTTAGGAAAAAAAAAAAAAGTTGGTTTTTCTATATTTTTTTCCTTGTAAAATCTGTAAGTTTATAGAAAGCATTGTAATTTTGTGTATGATGTTTATTGTGTATCTTTATGTTATTGTAATTTGTCATCCTTTTGGTTTTTATGTAAGAGGCTTAATTTAAACTTACTGTTCTTCATCAAATTTACCAAGTCGGTCGTCTTGAGTTTTTTCTTTTCTTTTCTTTTTTTTTCTTTTTGGTGTAAATCCTATCCTTGATTTTCTTTCATTAGATTCTATGTGACAATATGTCCACATATTTGGTTGTTGTTTTAGTGGAGGCCATTGTCTTCTAAAAAAAAAAAAAAAAATGCCATTTTCATATACCTTAATTTATCCAAAATAATAGAGATCTTATCTTCCACATATTCTTTTTTTTTTTTTTGTTATAACCTTGATGTTTGTAGTTTATTTAGCGGCATATATATCCTAAATGACAGTTAGGGATGGTAATGGACGTCCACGGGCCCAATTTTTGCCCTCCCTATATAAAATTTTGAATTAAAAAAATAAAATTTTCATTTTTAATTCAAAATTTTGTATAGGACGGGCCAAAATTTGGCCCGTGGGCACGTCCATTACCATCCCTAATTGATAGTCAGCAGGCTAGGTCTTTCAGTGTCTTACGGGTACGGGGGCCATTAATTTGTACTAATCAAGCATATTAAGTGGCTTATTATTCATGTTCTTGCATATCGATTGCTAAATATTTTGAATAATTGTTTTGGTTTACTTGTAAAATGTTATAAATATATGCCAAACATTGTGGTTACGTGAGTACAGTTTTATGGGATTTTCGTCTAATTGTTGTTAGGTATTTAATAAATTTCAGGGGTTTGATATGTTTATTTACAGTCTCCTTGACATAAAACTAGGACCTTCCATCATTAACTTTTGCCTAGTGAAACCTTAGTTGGCAATTCTTATTACTATTCTCTTGGGAGATTAGGCAATATTTGAAGAAGGATTATTGGCACAAACATTAGTTTTTTGAAGTATTTGGTTGCCATTTTGTTATTAAAAACTAGCTACCCTAGGATAGTACTCTTTCTTTGAGTGTCATGGCCTTGTTCCAAGGCTTATGGATGAGACACTGACAAATTAGTTCTTTTATATTTGGTCGAAAGTACACAGTGTAGTCCTTATCATTAGTAAGGACACCAAATAGTCTTCTATAGTCAGAATAAACACATGATAGACCTTATTAAAATTGAATTAAAGATATAAAAATCCAAAAAAATTGTTGTGTTATTCTGAAGACCTTGGAACCAAGTATGTTTGTGATCAATATATGGTTTATGTGCTTTCTATAATTACAACAATTACTTTCCGTACCTTTTGCTCCGACAAAACAAAATAATTAGGCTGATAGATGTAAGAACAATATACTAAATAGGAACTTATTGATATTGATAGTTGTTATCTAAAAAAGATTCAACTAGGATTATTTTGTAGACAATATATAAAAACTAAAAAGTAATAAAAGTGAGTAATAAAATAGAGGTTATTTTTATATGAAGGATGAATGTACTAAGGCTTTTACAGCTACCAATTTGTTAAAACTATATTAAAGGACCAATTGTTTTTTTTGAAATACTTCTTAAAATTGTTAAGAGAATTATTTGTTATTGGAAAACAGTGTCTATGTTGTGTTTTGTTATAGAAAAATGGGACTAATATGTTATAATCCCTTTTTATGGATCATAAGTTGTATCTTTCCTGCAGTTTTTTATGCTGATTTTTGTAGCTCTTTTGAAGTTGGAGCTTGTGCGCAGCAGCGCAAACAAAAGTACACTCTGATAATACTTATAATAATTTTGTCCTGGTAAAACCTGTTGAGTGGGGTCAACCTCTGTGTTCTAGTTGTCATGTCCAGATCATCAAAGTTCAAACATTATGATGAAGTAAAAGTTCTGCATAAGAAGCTTAATCTGTCAGATTAGCTAAATATCATGGGAAGAGATGCTAATATATCCTTCTGTTTTATATAATTTGTTTGCAAATTGTATAGAGACAAAACACAATTACTAACAGGATTTCTTTGATGGACATATCTGTGTATCTGTTTTTGTTGATCTGTTAGTTTGATTACCTTTTTTGCAGTTTTATCTAGTTAATTCTGGATTCTAAAGATCGAATGATGTTTTAATATTTGTTGTATTCTGCCCTTGATCATCCATATATATGTACTGTGACACAGAAGATCATCTAGAAGATAGAAGTAGCCAAATCCTTCTCTTCTTTCTGACCTGGAGTAGAACTAGAACCGTGACATTACAGTCCTCTACAACTCTGAACAGTCAATAGGAAGGCAAAGATATATATAGAGCTCTGCAGTTAGTTAATGAAATCTGATTTTTTTTTTTTTTTTTTTTCATTTTCTTCTTTATTATGGTGAGATTTGTTTCCTCTCAAACCATTAATGATCCCATTTTTAAAACATTGTTTATTAATGTTACTGAAGTAGCTATTTGGCTTCAGTACTCATGCAATGTATTTTTGCTATTTAGAATGTAGCACTTAACTGGTGCTTTGTTTGCCATCAGGTGGGCAACAGGATCATTAGGAAGAGGATCCATGTGAGAGGGGAGCACATGCAGTCAAGATTTTTCTATCTCCGTTCAGTCGGAGTCAATCGTATTTCTTAGAAGCCTGACCACTCCAACCAACCCCTACAGGCTACAGGTCCATGTTTCTTATATTTTCCATGTATTAGTGTTTTTCTGTTACTAATATCCATTCTCCCTGTTATATTAATAAATTAATGTGACGTTTTAATCTTGGGCAGATTTTTGAGAAATACCCGACAAAGATTAAGAACTATGGTATCTGGCTGCGTTACTAGAGCAGGACTGGTTATCATAACATTGACAAGGAGTACAGGGACACTACCCTGAATGGTGCAGTGGAACAGATGTACGCTGAGATGGCATATCGTCATCGAGTGAGGTTCCCTTGCATCCAGATCATCAAGACTGCCACCATCCCAGCTAAGCTCTGCAAGAGGGAGAGCACCAAGCAGTTCCACGACTCCAAGGTCAAATTCCCCCTCGTATACAAGAAGGTCAGGCCCCCAACCAGGAAACATTCAAGGCCTCTTCCCCCAACCTCTTCATGTAGGCTATATAGGGCGAGTATTTTGGTGCATGGGCTTCCAAATTTTCGCTTTTGGGGATGCTTGGCTTGGACTTATCGTATGGGTTGAAGAATTTATTACAATAGTACAATCTTATTGTCAGCTGCGTTCAAACATGAAATTTTTGTTTGGGAGGAGACTTGTTACAAGACTTTTAAATTAGTTTTAGTTGAATTTATGGGACTTGCTTAAGTTTTTATCTTTTGTATGTGATAAATGATGTGGGTTTGCATTTATACTGTGGTGGTAGGATTTTTTTGTTTGATATACCTATTGAGAAACAAAATGAACTTGGGAACAGGTTAATACATAGGATAGAGTTCTATATATCTGAAAAGGATTGCAATGGTTGGATTGTATTTGTTCCCTATGCTCTTTATTTGTATGTACTGAAAACCTCACTTTTCTTCTTCTTGAGGGAATTTGGCTGTGGGGTATTATCTGTAGAAGCAGCTTGGATTCTATTTGAATCTATGTAAGATCTGAATCTGATATACAAGTGTTTATATTGATTCTGATACTGATCTGAATTTGAAAATATAAACTTGGGATTTGAATCCGATCTGAATTCTAAAATAAAAATGTGGATTCAGATTTGATTTCTTGTTTGGAATGTGTGTTTATTGGTTAGAGGTTAATATCGGTCGGTTTCAGTTGATTTTTATCAATTTTGCAAAAGTGAACATAATTAATTTTTTATCAATTTTGCAAAAGTGAACATAATTAATTTTTTATCAATTTTGCAAAAGTGAACATAATTAATTTTGGTAAAACTGAACGAAATTGATTAAAAAAGGGAACAGAGTTAATTTTGATTTAGTTTGTTATTCCGGTTCAAACTTTTTGTATAGGACTTATTTAAAATCGTTTAGCAAGCATTTTTTTTTAAGCTATCCAATTGGTTTTGAATTTATTATATGTGTGTATTTAATTATCGGTTTAGTTCGGTTTCGAGTTTCAAAGCTTGAAACTGAAAACCAACCGAACTGTTTCGGTTCAGTTCGGTTTTATCTATTCGGATTTGTTTTGTTTCGTTATTTCGTTTTTAGCGAGACTCTGCTCACCTCTAGAGTAGGTTTCAATTCTGACCGTGTCGTAGATCCGAGCTTGATCCAAGTGTGATAAATTGGATAGTAAGAAGCCATTAGGATTATCTACCAAGAGATCTCTTGTTGCCACAACCATTCAACATAAAAGTAAGGACAAATCCAAACAATGAGGACTATTAATCCTTTGCGCTGAAATGCAAAGCAGTGAAAAAATCTATTTCTTCTTTTTCTTTTTTTGTAAAGCATAAAACATTAAGATTAGTCTCTAATATTCTACTAATTAAGTAGCCATTGGAAGAGTGAAGACTTCTTCAGTCGCTTGGTACACTAATGGGCTGCTAGGTCTAGAACCTGCTGCTTCTTTTCTATATATACTATAACAGCAATTTTGTTTTACCTCCAAAATAAAGATGTCTATTGAAAATATATCAAAGACGAACAGTCATATTCTAACTGGAACAGTTCTTGTTATACTAATCTATAAATCTTATGGGGGTATTTTTCATGATATAAAATTAAGAGGAAAACTTGTGAGGGCTTAAAAGCTATGCCCTTTAACATACTATATTAGAATCGTATAGGGTGGAGATAAATAGCATGGGGGCTGATCATGGAGCACCCCCAATTACAAATAATCTCATATTGCAATATAGTTTATAAAGATGTCCATAAACTCAAAATGTTATCGTAAATAGGAAGGAACCTTTGCAAAAGAAAACTAATGGTTAAATTTATAATTCCCAAGTAATAGAGTTTATAAAGATGTCTCTAAACTCGAAATGCTATAGTAAATAGGAAGGAACCCTTGCCAATCAATGAAAACTGATGGTTAAATTTCTAATTCCCTCTCGTCTTCAGTATTAAAATTGAAAAATGACTGGCACTAGTTAGTGGGATCTGATGAGGGTCGAATCAACACCGTGTTTCTTAAGTGCCTGCAGCCAGTTGGTTGACAATTATCGATTCCCCGAAGCAATTTTGTTGGGTTAAAGTGCCTACAATATGCCGAAGACTATTGACTCAGATACCTTAACACCCCCAAGCAGAATAATATACATTATTCGGTCAACTTCCTCCGCAGTAACTCGACACATGGAGAGCTTTTCAAGTCTTTCCCGATTAATATATTTGCGGAATACCCTTTTCAAAACTTGTTTAATATAATAATTTTAATGGTTTAGCAAAGTTTTCAATTGGTTTTTTACTTATTATATATAATATATGTGTGCGCATGTTTGTATCTCTCTCTCTCTGTATGGATTACTCTCAGTGAGCCGTTTGCTTAGGTAAAATTATGTGAGTTAGTAGTTAAAATACAGTAATCCAATAATTTTTCTTTCTAGAACTAGGATCTCTATCTCTTTAACCTTAATAAAATTAAATTTCATGAATTTTGAAATTTATTTAAACTTTAATCAAATAGATACCAAGAAATTGGATATGAGTGAACCTAGAAGGTGGAGATTATAATCCAAAAGAAATTTTTTAAGAAAAATTATTGGAGATAGTGAAAATAAACTGCAGCTCAGATAACTTGCTTGAGTTGTTAACTAATTTCCATTTTCTCATATATATATATATATATATATATAGAGAGAGAGAGAGAGAGAGAGAGAGAGAGAGAGAAAGAAATATGGAAATGAATTGACAGTTCACGCAAGTTATCTAAACTGCAATTCATTTTCACTATCTTTAATAATTTTTTTTTTAAAAATTCTTGTGGATTATCCCGACCCTCTGGATTTACTCATTCCCAATTTCTTGGATTTTAGTTTGAATTTGGTCCTCAATCAACCTGATACAATATTAATGGATTTTAATGAATAAAACATTTTGTATTCACTTAATTAATGGGTAAATGAACTTCAATATTTATGAAATTTGATCCGAAAGAAGTTAAGGATGTAGAAATACTAATTATAGAAAAAATTTGAAGAAAAATTATTTGATCACTATACTTTTTTCACTAGCTCACGTAACTTTTCCTGAGCTGATGACTCACCTACAACAATTCCATATATGTGTGTGTGAGAGAGAGAGAAAAAAAAAATAGAAATGAGCGGACAACTTATGCAAGTTATTTAAGTTACAGTTTATTTTTACTATTTCTAAAAAAAATTAAAATATTTCTTTTGGATTATGATCTCGATACTTTAGGGTTCACTCATACTAAGAGTGAGCATTGGTCGTTTTGGTTCGATTTTTGTTAATTTTGGCAAAACTAAACTGAACTGAACTAAGCCGATTAGGAATGAGAACTGACACTGAACCAAACTAATTCGGTTCGGTTAGAACCGAATTTGGAATAAAAATTGTTTAAAATTTTTAATTTTAATTGTTTTAGTAAATGTATCTAATCAAAGTATCCAATTTGTGTTGAATTTATTATCTCAAATATATATATAAGTATATACGTGTATTTATATATGTACACATATATGTTTATATACATATATGTTTACATATTTATCTGTAAACATATAATTTTTAAACAATTCGGTCGGTTTGGTTCGATTTCGATTTCCAAAGCTCGATACCGAAAATTTACTGAATTATTTTGGTTTGGTTCGATTTACTTATACGGTTCATTTCAGCCAGTTATTTTGGTTTTAACTGAACTCTGCTCACCCCTAACTCATACAAATTTCTTGAATTTTAATTTTGATTTGGTCCTCCATCAAGTTTACACAAATTTTAACAGTATCTAATGAATAAACATTTTGTATCTACTTGATGAAAATATAAATGAACTCCAAAATTCATGAAAATTTAATATTATTAAAGTTAAGGAGGTTGAGATTCTAATTCTAGAGAAAATTTGAAAAAAAAAAATTTATTGGGCCATTATATTTTTGCCGCTAGCTTACTTAACATTTTCGAAACTGGCGGCTCACCTACATATAGCTCACGCAAGTTATCTGAGCGGCAGTTTATTTCTACTATATTTCTGATAAAAATTTTTAAAAATTTCCTTTCAGATTTTGAGCTCGTCCACTTAGATTTTAGTCATACCCAATTTCTTGAATTTTAGTTTTGATTTCATCCTCGATCAAGTAGACATATATAATCTCATATCGAGATAAGAAGTAATATGGTTTATAAAGATGTCCATAAACTCACAAAGTGTAATCGTAAATAATTTTGTTGAGGAAGGAACTCTTGCAAATGAAAACTAATGGTTAAGCTTATTTGGATAAGGATAGTTTTTGAATTAGGAGAGCCATGTGAAACTTTTTTTTAAATTATACTATTATTAGTTGTTCTAGTTTGCATTTAACTTTCATGCCAAATGCTGACGTATGGCACGCCCACTTCAATTTAACTAGATTATCTTAGTCAAGAAGGCGATTAGTGATATTCCGCATCTCTCTAAATTTCTAATTCACTTGACCTATTCACAAATGTGAGCTTCCTCGATGCAGTACTTTTTGCTGCTATAAATTAACAACTTATTGTGACAATTAGAGGAACCGCAGCACCATTCAGTTATCATAGAAGATGAGTTACTATTACCCTTCCTCCTCTGGAGAATCAAGACATCATCATGATCCACTTCAAACCTCACCATTCATCTCTGTACACTCCTTCAGCACAAACACAAATGCAAGCCTGCACTTTCTGAGTTCTGATGACCAAAGCCTTGCCAAAACCATCCTATGCTTCACCCTCTGTGCTGTCCTTGCTCTCCTCTCTCAAGCCATCAACAACCATACAGATATAGGCCACCATCATGACCTCCAGTGGTTTAGCTTCTTCGTGTCGCTTGCCTTTGGCACTTCCCTTGCTGCGCTCTCTTTGCGTCGAGAAAGAGACAGAGCTGTGGCGATTTTCCAGTGCCTGTCGGTGGTGTCAACTGCACTGGCTTTCGCGTCCATCGTCTCGTTATTCATGCATTCACGTTTCCGAGCGGCTGTTTATGGGCTTTGCGCTGTGCCTCTGTGTGCTTTGCTTCCGGTTCCATGGGAGGACTTGCTGAAACAACTGAGGACGAGAGCGAAATGGTGGAAGAGGAGGGAGTTGGATGGGAGAGAGATTGAAATGGGCATGGGTGATGATGAACATTCAGTCTCCATTGTATGAGCTTTAGATCGCTATAAAATTCGCTCCCAATAAAAAAGAATGGTCCGATGCAGTAGTCATTATCCGTCGACTTACTGAATGGGAATTATGAAACAGTACTCAGTGTTTAGCTTTCATATTAATTTAAATGGGTATTTATAGATTTGTCCCTTACAACTTTATAAATTATAATTTAGTCCCCAAATCTTCATATTTAGTATTTAGTCCCCAAATCCTTTAAGTTATTACAATTAGTCTCAACTTTATATTTTGGTCCAATTTTTCCGTTTTACCCCTGATTTCCTCCACTTAATTCCCCTCTCTTCTTACTTCTTATTGGGTTCCCTCCTTACTTTTCTCTTCTCTCTCTATTCATTTATTGGGTTCTCCCTCTCTATAGTGAAATCAAATATATTATTCTCCACTAAATATATTAAACCTTTAAGTATCAATATAAATTAATTTATTGAGTTCTCCCTCTATATATTAGATAAATTCATTTATAGATTTAATATATTTAGTAGAGAATAATACATTTGATTTCAATATAGAGAGGAACAACCCAATAAATGAATAGAGAAAGAAAAGAAGAAGAAAGAGAGAATCCAACAAAAACTAAGAAGAGAGGAGAAAGAGGGAAGGGGGAATTAAGTGAAAGAAATGAGAGGTAAAACAGTAAAATCAGGCCAAAATATAAACTGAGAGACTAAATTGTAGTAATTTAAATGATTTGGAAACTAAATCCTAAATATGAAGATTTTGGTGACTAAATTATAATTTATAAAGATTCAAGGACAAATCTATAAGTACCCCAAATTTAAATTATAAAACAGGTATGTGCTAGCGGTTGAAGAATACATGGCCCATTATCACAGGTCAACTGGCCAGCCCAGCCCATTGACTGCTAGGTCCTTTCTGATAACTGGGCTGGGCTAAGAATTTATCTGCTTGGGAATTTGTAGATGCGCCCATCTTTTTCTCACTGTACTCCACGCCGTGACTTAAGATCCAATAATTACAAGTTTGCTATAAATTTTTTGGATTAATTACAGACAGACCCCTTGTAGTATTGGGGGTGTCACTTAACACCCCTGAAGTTTAAAACTCTCAAAAACCCCCTGATCTTTTAACACTGTTAGAGAAAGTTTATTATTGTCACTTTACTTTAACTCTAAAGTGCACTCATAGCCCTGAATTTCCTATTTTACCCTCAAAACTCCATGCACACTCCTTCTCTTTTTCTCTCCCCCCTCTCTCTCTCTCCCTCCCTCCCTTTAGTGGTAATTAAGCTGTTTCCCTGCTTAACAGTTGAGCTGATTTGTTTCTCCACTGTTGTCATTTTACATAAGTACTTAGCATCTCACATCACATTTGACATCAATGCAGAGTGCTCCAGCAGACAGTGAAAGGGTGAAATCACAGTCTCGGCTATAGTTTTCATCCCTATGCAATCTCCAGTTGATTTTGGAGGCAAATAAAGCCAAGAGATGGACAGCCTTGGCTTTTAAAGTGCTCTGAATCCCTGTATGCCACTTGAGGAATAAAAGAGATGAGTTATGCTGTAAAATGTGCAAACGTTGCTGTCCCTGATAATTACAATGGAAATTCTTTACCTTTTTTTTTTTTTTGTTTTCCTTGCTGAATATGGTTGAAAGTCTCTTTTACTGAGTTGATTATTTTTCGTGTATCTTGGACTTGAGGTGAGACCTTGCTTATCGTCTCTCCTTGAGTCTCTCTATTGTGTGCAAAATTTGTTTTTAGTCTTTCCGTGGAGCTCGTTGTTCCAGTCTATAAAGCTTCTTACTTGTGCTGAAATTTGTGAATGACTAATAATTTAGTACATGTCTTTATTTCTAGTTCTTTAGAGTCAGTAACAAGCTAAAAAGTTTTCTGCAAACGATAGGTTTGTAATTGCGTGTCCAGATCCGTAAGTTTGGTGAGAGCATGATTTCTCGTATTTTTATGAGACAGTAGGGTTTCATGCTAGTATTAAACCATTATTTTATTAAAATTGATTAGGAGGTCATCCTATCATAGATTTAAACACTTTTCTGTTCTTCAGTGAAATTATACAATTTGTTGTGATAAAGGTCTTGTTCTTAAAGCTTAAAGCTTCTCTGTTCTGTCTAAATTTCAAAGTTGCTCCAAAGTTGTGTTGATGCAGTAAATTATATTTATGCCATGAATTTCTTCGTCCTTATAGCTGCATGTAGGAAGTGAATTTCATGTAGCCCTTCTGAAAATTTTGGAAGAAATCCAAATAAAAATGAAATATTGCTATCCTGTTCCCTTAGGCAACAACAATTTATTTGTCTTGAGATGATTGGATCCTTCCCAGAGAGAGGGGGAGCCGGAGGCGGGTGAGAAATGGGGACGGAGACGTGAGAGAGAGAGGGGGAAAGGAAGCCGGTTGAGAGGGAGCCGGCGACCTGGCGGGAGAGAGAGACGGGGGGACGCCGGCGGGAGAGAGAGAGAGGGGGGGGGGACGCCGGCGGGTGAGAGAGAGAAAGGGGGGGGGGGACGCCGGCGGGTGAGAGAGAGAGAGGGGGGGGGGACGCCGGCGGGTGAGAGAGAGAGGGGGGGACGCCGGCGGGTGAGAGAGAGAGGGGAAGGGAGGCGGCTGAGAGGGGTGAGGGGAGCGGCTGAGAAAGAGAGTGCCCTGGGGGCTTTTCTTGTCATAGTAGGGGTATTTTTGACATTTTTCAATACGTGCACAACACGTACCTGATAACTAATGTTCAGTTAACACCGTTAGTATGTTCAGAGGGTTTTTTGAGAGTTTTAAATTTGAGGGGTGCTAAGTGACACACCCCTAATACTACAAGGGGTCTGTCCGTAATTAACCCAAATTTTTTTTACAAAAATCTCTCACTATTACTATTAGTGATCCCGCTGTCGTCACCACTGCAGCAGCAACTGACCGCAATTGCTACTGCTGCTGTTGTTACCGCCGCGGCCATCACTACTTTTGCTGGCGTGATTGCTGCCGTTGTTGCCGCCGCTGCAGAAAGAGACATGGAGAGGGTAATTTAAAAAAAAAAAAAAGGAACTCACTGAGATAAAATTCACATGTTATAAATTTTCACGGGGCCAGGTGAGAAATTGGGCTCACAAAGAAAAAGCTGGGGCGAGAAATTCCCCTTCTGGTTTCTTGTTTGATCCAAATACAAATACTCTATAATTTCTACGAAACGTTTTTTTGGACGAGACCTAGAGGAGGCCGGAGGAGAGCGGAGGTGCACGAATTCCTGCCGCTCTCTCATCACTTTAATTAAAAAAAAAACCCTAGAAATCAAGCTCTCGCCCCTCTTTCAAAAATAAACACATATTTATAATTGGGGCTCTTCTTCTATTTTGAATTCTGGTTCGATTGACTACCAGATCGATCGGTAATTGGCCTTCTCCTGCTTTCTAATCGACCCTCTTCCTCAGTTTCTCGCTAATTGAGGTAACTTTGTTTGTTCTGATGATTGTTGAAAAATTCTTTTTTTTTTTTTTTAACTGTTCGTTTTATTAATTTAAGACGCTGTGATTCACCTTATTTAGGCTGTTGCCATTGTTATGCATTAAACAAGTAAAGATTTGATTTTTTTTTTTTTTTATTTTACAGCTGCAAATCATCTTTTTGTACAGTGTTCTTGATTATAAGGTCGGGTTAATCGAGTTATGAATCGTCGAATGGCATTCAGATTTGATCTGAGTTGCTGTATTCACTCCAGTATTAATTATCTTTATTACCTGATTGAGATGCTTCATTTTAATTTTAATTTTTTTAAAATTTTTAATTAATTAATTAATTAATTATTTTAATTTTTTTTTAAAGAAGACAATGGGGCTCGACAGTCAGATTTCCCAGCCAACTAGATTAAAAGAAGTCTTTTTCAAAAGACTATTTGCAGAATTTGGGATACGGTGCCTGCTTGCAGAGGATTGGGAGTGTAGCAGTGCCAAAGTAAGTGAAGTATGGGAAATCTATGCAATATTTCCGATGAGCCATAGAGCCGTAGAAGGGACATTTAGTTTGTCATATGTGGGATGCCTGCAGAAGTTTACGTCTACCATCTATGTAATATTTATATACAGAGCTAATAGTAAAATTCTGGTATTTTTTCTATCTCCAGATGACTTCATCGCAATCACTAGTGCTCGGGAGGAACTGTTATATAATGTTTTTAAGCTCTATGGCCTGTGAGCAAGCTATAATATCCGTATGTACAGCAGTTTCCAAATCTCACCTACTTCCGTGCCACAACTGGCATGTGGTAGAAAATAGTTTAATTATAGTTGGAATTTCTGAGAGGATTCATGAAAAGCCTTGATAGGAGAGGGAATTTTGGTCAAATCTTATTATTAGATGGGTAGGGACATTAAGAAAAAAGAATATTAAAAAAATATGCTTAGTATTTAATGGAGTCACTTAAGGTACAGTAGGCGGTTTGACCATGTCCTAGCTTAAAAAGTTAGGTTGTGTCTCTCAAATGTCCAACTCTTGAATTTGCTCTCTCGTCCCTCAAATTGAACAAGTTATCCAAGTTATCTCAAATTGAATAAGTTATCTAGATTAGTTATTCTATAAACTCTCCATCCACATTATGCCTTAACCAGAGATGGTAACTTACACTAATACCCTCACCCTAATCAAACTACCAACACATCCCTCTACCCATGTCTCATTTGTCCTTGACAGTTGCATTGATCACGAGCAGTGTACTGTTGTCTTTAGAGAAAGAACCTGAATATTTCTTTATTTTGCTAATTGGATTTGGAGGAGGAGTCATTAGAATCTTTAAATCATCTAATTTCCAGTGAAACCCTACCATATGACAGATATCCTAATTTCTGTGAACCTCTTAAATTCTGAGGTTGATAACTAAAAGAATTTTGTTTATATTGGAGGTTGTTTCGAACAATGTAGAATGAATTACAGTGTAATATAAATTGTTTTTGGTTGTAATATGGGACTATATTGGATAGTTAATCTTGAGCTTTTGGATTCTTTATTTATTTATTTATTTATTTATTTTGGTTGTTGCTATGCTTCCCTAATTATTAATTAACTTGCTGTACAGTTTTCTTGGAGTAAGAAGAGTTGGTAGGAGAAAAATATGAGGTTCGCAGCCTAGAGAGAAGAAAAATAGAACTGTTAATTGTTGGAAAGCAGTTAGACGGAGGAACACGTAGGTTTCAGTTGGGATATGTAGGGAATGGTTTGGGATGTTAAGGTTGGCTTTTGGTTGGGTTCAAAATAAAGACAGGGTAGATCCAGGATGAATTCAAGTTAAGGGATGAGTGGTTTTGGGTTGAACTAAGAATGGGTTCGGTTGGGCTTAAGTTTGATGGTGGATTGTTTTTTTTTTTATATTGCAAACGGTGGGCTTAAACTCCCTCCACATTCCATTAAAACATTTTAACAGAACTATTACAGAGTACTTCACTGATTAGGTTTAGTACAACATTACGAAAGCAAAAACACTCGTCGCTACAAGTTTTACTACATTATTACATAGCTATGAAAAAGCAAGCAAGCTAATAGTTCTGCACCTCGGGCTTCAGCCGTTCTTTGTCTTCCCTTGCATATCATGCACGATCTGTATCTTCCTCCTGTGTACTTCCATCCATGGTGTCTTGCCTACCATTTGCCAAGTTTCCGTCCAAGAGTCTATATCAGAAACAATAAGAGCAATGCATGCATCAATGGTGTGTGACGTGCTATTAAAGATTCTATTGTTCCGCTCTCTCCATATGTTCCAACAAATCGCCGCCACTAATTGGCTCCTCTTGACATTTCTATCTTTATGGATCCTAACCCTTTTCCAAGAAGTGACTGCATTTCTGACTATATCTAGTTGTAGGTTAGAGTCAGTCCTCTCCCAGACGGCAATCTCGAACTTACACTCCATCAGGAGGTGTTGGGTCGTTTCTAAACACCTTCTGCACATTACACATTTATTTGGTCCCTCCCATCCTCTCTTCTGAAAGTTATCTCAAGTTAAAATTGCATTTTTTGCTACTAACTAAACTAAGATCCTTATTTTCAGAGGGCATCTTGTTTTTCACAGCTGTTTAGCAAAGGTTAACCTACATCCCTCATCATTAATGAAACTATAGATTGACTTAACTGAGAAAGTGTTCGTCACATCCCATCTCCATATAGGGATATCCTCCCCGTTTTCCAATGGTATTGTCCGTGCTAGTGTAATCACTATCTCTGCCTTCTCTGCCATTTCCCTTATACTAATGGGGCTCCTCGAAACTGTAGTTTTCATCTGTTCCTATTCCAAATACGACTTACCGGCACATCCTTATTGCTGGCTGTCGAAAATATCTTGGGGTACTCTCTTTTTAACGGTATTTCGGTGCACTAACTGTCATTCTAGAAGGAGACAGATCTCCCATTTCCAATCTTATATTTCAGTCACATCCAAAAGATGTCCTTTGTTAATACTATACCCCTCCATAGGCCCGATATATTATGAGAATTTCTAGATGTTGATGCCTACGGGCCCTCTCTGGATCCGTATTTGTTGTGAAACATACTTTGTAGGGCACCCTTCGGATGACTGACTATCTTCCACCACCATTTCGTCAGCAATGCTATGTTGAAGTTCTGAATATCCAGCACCCTGAGGTCCCCCTGTTCTTTGGATTTGCATATTTGCCCCCATTTGACCAAATGATACTTTCTATCATTATCCATGGTACCTTGCCATGAAAATCTTCTCCTAATGCGGGCAATTCATGGCCCACCGAGGTAATGCTTTAAATGACATAATGAACATAGGCATTGATGGTGGAGAGTTAAAGAGGAGAAATGAGCAAGTTAGGTAGAAAGGCTAGAGATGAAAGGTTCGCTAAGTTCTTTAATAAATAGAAAGGTTTAACTGGAAGATTAAGTGAAAAACAGTCACAAGTTCACGGAATGTTCTCTCAATTTGCGATGAAACTAACTATAGGGACTAGTTTTAGAGTGGCTAAAAAGATTTGGAGACTAGTATAAAAAATATGAAGATTATATCAAAACATTGAAGATTTAATGGATCAATATGGAAAGAAACCAAAAATTTATGGTAGGAATATAAAAATATAAAGATTTTCGGTGTAGTTTGGAAACTAGGGTCTATCCCTGATGTCCTGCTTCACTGAGAAAATCGTAGAGAAGAACCCTTGTTTGCTCTGATCGTAGCCCCAGCCCCCACAATAATTACCTTCTAACCAGCATCGTCTGGTACACAAACATCCCAAAGGTCATCTTGCTAGTAGATGCTGTAAGATTGAAGCAATCTTTTGACTATTCTACAATTTTAAATGTGCAAGCTCCAACTGACTTGCATAATAAGTTGGAAATTTTGTTGAGACAGAGATTATAGATAGCCTCAAGCCGCTCAAGCCTCAACCACCCTCTGAAGTTCTATATTCTGCTGTCATAAGGTACAAACTAACCAACCTGTGGAGTCAAAAGAACTCGGAGGGTTGCTTGACTCAGTTCAAACCTGACTCGATGGGATCCAGCCAATTGCCACAACTAATCAAAATGAACCAACAAAACCCAAGTCCAAAGGTTCAATCTAGTGTTATTTGCATAGATGAATGCAGGTTGTAATAAATACTGCATGTCAAACTATTTGTGTTTAGTTTTAGCAACACAATGTCCATAAACTGTGGAGGATATCTGATTTATTGTCACCAAGTACCATACCATTTTGGTAAACAAGCTAAGTTATCGTTCAATAGAGGTATCAGTTCCTAGCTACAGCAGGTTTTGCCTCCCAGATGGTAATGGACACATCCATAAATCAATTTTTGGCACGCACTATCCAAAATTTTGAATTAAAAATAAAATTTTTATTCTTCTAATTCAAAATTTTGTATAAAAAAAAGTCAAATTTTGGTCCGTGGACACGTCCGCTACCATCCCTACTGTCCCAGTGGCAGCCTTGAGATGTTGGGTACTGAAGGTTCGTTTTCTGAACCCAGTGCGTGCAGTGCAATTCACACCGTGCATGTTCCTAGCGCCTTCCTTCTTGTTGAGTTCCTCTTTTCCTGAGGCTACAGTAACGCAAGATGATAACTAAAGCTAGTAGGATGAGCAAAAGAACACTGGCAGCGAAGCCCAGCAATATAATCGACAAATTTTAAGAAGAAATTAATATCCAAATGATTGATGCCGCCAGTAAGTCCTATGTTCTTTTTAATTCTTTTTTAAATAGAAAAGAATGAGAAGGGAATCTTTTGGTTTGCATATCGTTTGCATATCACTGGTGCTTCGAGTCATGCATGCAGGGTAATAATACTCAGTGGAGTACATTTCAGCACGACGACTAGAATTTCGGCACTTCCAGTCATCGTGACGAACAACTATGAGAGGGCACAAAGATTGTCTTTTTGGTAAAAGTGGGAGAGATGAGGATGCTCTTTTGTATTCGAGGAGACGGTGACTGAATCTAGTGGGGGGAGAGAGAGAGAGAGAGAGAGAGAGTTAAATTATGTGGAAAGCGAGGACCGCTGGAATTTGAGCGGAGATCATGTCATTGTCATTGTACGTGGAAGGATCATGTCGTTGTCAGAAATGGGGGACGGGAAATTCTAAATGGGGCCCATCTTTTTCTCAGTGGACAAGATTTGGTGCAGTTTGAATCACCATTGTGGCCACGGCATCAGGTGAAAGTGGTCCCCCATGCCATTCTACGCACCCCATGTGATATACTACGCACCCCAGTTTGTATGTTTTCTACGCACCCCATTTGAATCACCATTGGGTGTATGTTTTTTTTTCCCCTATAAATATGAGGGAGCTTTCTCCAAACTAAACTTCGAGAATAACTTTCAAGTTAATCTTTAACTCTCATACTAAAGAAGATGGGAAGCCGTCGTCTAACCCACGCCCAAAATAGCTCTTCATCCTACATTTCCTCCGGCCAAGAGCATATTATATCCATTCCTGAAGAGCCACATGATCATCGTTTCCCCTCCCTCAACAGCCCCCTCCAGTTCATCTCCATTCTTACTTGCAATAATAATAATAATAATACAACCACCACGGTTATAGTCTCTAACTCCAATCAAGCCAAACTAAGCAACCAACATTTTGTCAAAATCATCCTAGCCTTCACTCTTTCTGTTCCCATGGCTATCCTCTCTTCACGAGACGACGAAATTCTAACAACCAAGCTTCCTATGGAACCCTTCATTTGCTTTGTGACCGTGGCCTTCTGCACTTCTCTTGCCTCCATCTATTCAAGTGGCAAACAAAGCAGCAAGACTACCACTACTCTCAACTGCATCATGGTGCTATCCACTGCCTTGGCTTTTGCTTCCTTCTCTTCGATGTTTCTACGTGAACGCTTCCGTGTGGCTGCCTATGGGCTTTGCGTCGCAGTGCCTCTGTACAGTTTTGCTCAACCGCAATGCGAGGGTTTTCTTCGCAAGCTGGTCCGTGTATTTAGGAGATGGTGCTCAAGACAGATTCAAGAACAACAGTCTTTTGCAACCTCATTTCATTGAACACATTCCCAGCTAGATTCGGTTTAATTTGATGGGCACACATCGTTGAAAATTGATCCTAAAGTCTTTGAGCTAGATTCTGCGACTGCTGCAGACAAACGTGATTTATATAAGAAAGTGATCGTAAAGCATCTATTAAGACTATCATCCTTAGCCTCTCTGTTTCGTGTTGAATTAAGATAAAAAACTTGCATTTTTCTCCGTGTATATTCTTAGAACACTATTTGCATTCTAGCCACTAGAAAGTTTTTTTTTTTGTTATTTGCTACTTCTTATTTTATTATTACTTGAAGAGAAACAGTCAAACAGGAAAAATGCAGGAGAAATGACTGAGTAAGATGAATTATTATCTTTGAGGTCTGAAATATTTTGTACGTTTCTTTACTTATTTAGTTGTATATGTTGTTTATTGATTAGGGGGAAAAAATGACACAGTCAACTTATAAATATTGTTACATATAAAGTCTTTATAATTTTTTTTATTTCAGTGATTTAGCATAAAAATTATAAAAAATCTGGAAGTCCTTCGACCAATAAAAATATCAACTTTAACTCATCAATCTATATAAAGATTTGAGCCTATAAAAATGGGCATCTAGCAATTAGAACAAAGTTAAAGAAGAGAATTTACTCGTCTAAAAAAGGATAATAGTTATAAAAGTTAGTATATATTTGCGGGGATGCCCTAAGACACTTGGAGGGTGCCCGTGGAATGCCCCCTCAGCTCTAGCACAATTTTACAAAAAGAGATAATTGAGCCCAGTGAGTGAGATGGACCATCATTAAGGGGCAGTCTAAAGGCCCGTAACTAAAGCAAACAGAAGGGTGTTTCGAATGGACGGCGCCCTCTGTAAAGTCGTCGTTGACTAAACCCTAGCCCACCCCCTCCCCCACGTCCACCCCATCGAAGCAGCATCGGCGGCGGCGGCGGCGGCGATCGATATCAGAAGATGCCGGCTGGTCACGGCCTCCGTTCTCGCACGCGCGACCTGTTCGCACGTGCGTTCAGGAAGAAGGGGTACATCCCTTTGACGACGTACCTGAGGACGTACAAGATCGGCGACTACGTGGACGACAAGGTTAACGGCGCCGTCCGCAAGGGGATGCCCCACAAGTTCTACCATGGCCGCACCGGCAAGGTCTGGAACGTCACCAAGCGCGCCATCGGCGTCGAAGTGAACAAGCAGGTCCGATCTTCTCCCTCTCTCCCTCCCTCTCTCTCTCTCTCTCTCTCTCTCTCTCTATTCTGTCCCTTTTCATTTGATCTCATTTTTTTAGAGGAGGAATTAATTTTTTACTTTGTTTATTTGATTGAAAAATTCTATAATAGTTAATCGAACTTTATTTTGGTTTGCATCGGGATCTTCTAGGGTTGGGAGGGGATGAGTGTATGTTGCAAAGTAAACCCTAGAATTCGATTGATCGTATTTGCTTTTTATTTTGCAAATACCGTGCAAATAATCAGTAACTTGGGCTTTAGTTGTGTAAAAAAAAAAAAAAAAATTCTACATATCTGTCTCTTGAATCTTTTAAAATTTGAATTTAGTCTTTCAAATCTTCATATTTTGAATTTAGTCTACCAAATATTTATATTATCTCATTTTAGTCGCTCCTTTAAGTATTCCGTCCAACGGCGGATTTTAATTTTAATAATTTAGAGGTGGAGGAAATGACTGAAAAACCCTGGATCCTAAGTTAATTCATCTTATCCCAATGTGTAATGGTTTTATTGCATGTGATATGGATGCATTTGTCCAGAACTAAGAAACTGAGAACTTGTTCTCCGCTGAACTGAGAACATGATGGTTCTTGGTCTAGGCTGAGAACTTGTATATTCATCCAGAATTTGATTAAATTTCACATTAAAACTTGTTCTCAGTAATGCCAATTTGTTCTCAGTTAGTTCTCACTTATTGTATTAGAAAGAGAGAGAGCATAAAGAAGAGTAATTCACATTAAAACTTGATTAAAATTCATGACACCAATGATCTTCACAAGATGAGAGATATGGGGTTGGGAAAAAAAAGGAAAGAAGGAAGAGATAGAGGTTAGCTGGGAGGAAACAGAGAGAGAGGAGAAGAATGGAGAGGGGAACCTAATAAGAAGGAAGAAGAGGAAGAGTTAAGGGAGAACTAAAATGAAAAAAACTAAAGGGTATAATATTATTTTTATTGAATTTTGGATGATGATATGTGATGGATAGAAAAAAGTTGGGTTTCTATCAATTTTTTTTTAGTAAAATATGTAAGTTTGTCTGAAAGCATTGCAATTTGTTGTATGATTTTAATTGTCTATCTTTATGTTATTCTAAGTTGGCATCTTTTTGGGTTTTATGTAAGAGGCTTAAACATATATCTCTCGCATCTAATTCAAACTTAGTGTTCCTTCATCAAATTTACAAATTAGTCCTTCTATATTTGATTGAAACATAGCTTAGTCCTTATCTTCAGTAAAAACACCAAATAGTCTTCTCTAGTCAAAAGAAGCACAAGATAGACCTTATTAAAATTTTTAAGTTAAGGAAAATATCCCCAACTTAACTATTGTTAGATTTGGATGAAATCCTAATGGTACATTCTCTGAAAATAGTTTCCCCATAGTTGGAGTTTCTCAGAGGGTTCATGAAAAGCTTTTTTGATAGGAGCAGGAATTTTGGTCAAATTTTATTATTAGATGGGTATGACATTAAGAAAAAAGAATATTCCAAAAAAAATGCTTAGTATTTAATTGAGTCACTTAAGGTACAGTAGGGGGCTTTGACTATGACCTATATTAAAAAGTTAGGTTGTGTCCCTCAAATGTCCAACCCTTGAATTTGCTCTGTCGTCCCTCAAATTGAATAAGTTATCCAAGTTAGTTCTTCTAGAAACTCTCCATCCACATTATGCCTTAACTTTAGAGAAAGAACCTGAATATTTCTTTATTTTGCTGATCGAATTTGGAGAAGGAGTCATTAGAATCTTTAAATCATCTGATTTCCGGTGAAACCCTACCATATGACAAATATCCTAATTTCTGTGAACCTCTTTAAATTCCAAGATTGATAACTAACAGATTTTTGTTTATGTTGGAGGTATTTCTGTTTGCCATAAAATTGAATTTTTATTGAAAATATCAATAAAAGATTATAATTAGAACAATTTTCCATTTACAGAAAATGAGAAATATCTAATTTCCTCTTTATTTAATGTTAGGTTTTGTTGTAGCCACGGAGGACGATCCTACTATTCGTTGACACTCCGAACAAGTTATTCAATTGGCAGATTTCGTAAAGCTCTTGGATGCAAGGGCTATAGATTTTTAGTACAAGTATTCAAATGGAGATAATTCCACCAACCAACCGATTCATCTCCCACCCCTTTCTTAACCCAGACTTTGGCTATTTATAAAGGTCTGGAGACGTTTGAATTGGTGTAACCGTCCAATTAATAGCCTTCTTGATTTGGGAACTAATTTTCTATTTTTAATCCGTTGGATTTGTGTTAAATCTATAAGATTTGTGTTAAATCTATAGGATTTGTAACTGATATCTTTAATTCTCTGGATTTGTAGCTGAAACGCGGATCTCATCCTTTAGATCTGCATTTTAGCTCTTACTAGCTCGCGTGGCATACTCAAATCCGCGTTTGATTGTCACTTAAGATGCTTTTCGCCTCTTTATATTTTGGAATGGAAACGCGATTCTCTGGGCCTGTGTTTTAGCTATACTTAGTTTCAAATCATGAGCTCAAAAAATAGTTCAGAATGCAGATCTCTTTTTAATTGATGATCTATGTATTAGTTTCTCAGCTGGGCCTATATTTGTACTGAAACAGGGTTATCTTTAGTTTTTATAAGTTTTTGTAGGTGATGATGCGACCTTGTGTTTCAGTCGCAGATTAGATCCGCGTTTTGTATTGAAATGCAACTTTAAGGATCCGTGCGGATCTCTCTGGATGAGAATCTGCGTTTGAGTATAAAAAGGAGATTTAAGGTTTTGAACACAAAACACGGCCCTGAGAAGTTCCTCGCTGATCTTTCTGGATTAGGATCCGCCTTTTTATTTCTTAGTCATTTTCAAGGATTTTGAGGTTCGCATTTCTTTGTTTTTTGGGAGATCTTTCATCTCTCAATATTATAGAAACAGAATGCGACTCTGAGGGGTCCACATTTGTCAATCTTTTCTTAGCTTCAAACGTGGATTTCTCTGGATGAGGATCCGCGTTTTGACTATCTTGAGTCTCAAAATGCGACTATGTGAGAGTAGCATTTTAGCCTTTCTTGGCTCAAAACGCGGATCTCTTTATGGTAAATGATCCGCATATTAGCCATTTTTGTGTTTGAAATATGAATCTCTTCTTTCTTTTGCCAACAATTTCGATGTATTGTAGTCAAACAATGTAGAATGAATTACAGTGTAATATAAATTGTTTTAGGTTGTAATATGGGACTGTCTTAGATAGTATAGTTAATCTTGAGCTTTAGGATTCTTTATTTATTTATTTTTTTTGTTGTTGCTATGCTTCCCTAATTAATTAACTTGCTGTACAGTTTTCTTGGAGGAAGAAGAGTTGGTAGGAGAAAAATATGAGGTTCGCAGCCTAGAGAGATGAAAAAATAGAACTGTTAATTGTTGGAATGCAGTTTAGATGGAGGAACCGGCAGGTTTCAGACGGGACATGTAGGGAATGGGCTGCGATGTTAAGGTTGGGGTCAAAATAAAGAGAGGGTGGATCCAGGATGAATTCCAAGTTAAGAGATGAGCGGTTTTGGGTTGCACTAAGAATGGGTTCGGTTAGGTTTAAGTTTGATGGTGGGTGGAGGGTTAAAGAGGAGAATTGGGCGAGTTTGGTAGATAGAGAGGATGGAGATGAACGGTTCCTTAAGTTCTTTAATAAAAAAGTGAGGGTGTAACTGGAAGATTAAGTAAAAAAATTCACAACTTAACGGAATTAATGTTATCTTTAATTTGGGATGAAACTAACTTTAGGGACTAATTTTAGAGTGGCTAAAAAGATTTGGAGATGAAGAGGTAATTAACAAGGAAAAGAATAGAAAGGACAAAAACTGCAATCTAACCTTGTCAACATCACCACTTGCAATATCTAATTCTTGTCTTCACATCCCCAATGATTTATCTTCTAACCAGCACAGTGTCTGGTGTACAAACATCCCAAAGTTCATTTTGCAGCTAGGTGCCGTAATCTGTAAGCAATCTTTTTGACTCTTCTACAATTTTAAATGTACAAGCTCCAACTGACTTGCATAATAAGTTGGAAATTTTGTTAGAGACAGAGATTATAGAGAGCCTCAAGCCTCAACCGCCCTTTGAAATTCTATATGCTGCTGCCATAAGGTACAAACTAGCCAACCTGTGGAGTCAAAGGAACTCGGAGGGTTGCTTGACTCAGTTCAAACAAAAGAACTCGATGGGACCCAGCCAATTGCCACAACTAATCCAAATGAAGCAACAAAACCCAAGTCCAAAGGTTCAATTTTAATTAGTGTTATTTCCTGGTGCCTTCCTTCTTGTTGAGTTCCATTTTCCCTGAGGCAAAAGTGAACGCTGCAATTCGAAGCCCAAGCAAAGGGCAATTAGATCCAACTGCGGAGGCCGGCAATATAATAAACAAAGTGGGTGCCGTAGTGCGATCTTACATCATAGATGTGTGTGTGTGAGTGAGAGAGAGAGAGAGAGAGAGAGAGAGAGAGAGGGATGGGGGAGAAAGTTACTTTATGTACAAAGGGAGGACCACTGGAATTTGGAGAGTTTCCAAAGGAGCACACCACTTTTACTAGTGAGCCCACTATGTAATGTATTTTTGATCCGGACGATCCTCTAGTAAAAATGGTGTGCTTCTACGGAAACTCCCGAATGAGGAAAAATCATGTCATTGTCAATGAGGAACGTGGAAATTCTACCATCTTTTTGCTAGTGGACAAGATGGGATGCATTTAGGATTACCCTTCTGGACGTGAACAAGCGAGAGTTGACCCATGTCATATTACGGATGTAAGTTTTTTTTTTTCTCCTATATATATAAATATGGGGGAGCTTTCTCCAAAATAAACTTCGAGGATAACTTCCAAATAAATCCTTAACTCTCATACTAAAGAAAATGGGAAGCCGTCGTCTAACCCACAGCTCAAATAGCTCTTCATCCTACATTTCTTCCAGCCAAGAGCATATTATATCAATCCCTGAGGAGCCACATGATCATCGTTTCCCCTCCCTCAACAGCCCCCTCAACTTCACCTCCATTTTTGCTTGCAATAATAATAATAATAATACAACCACCACAATTATAGTCTCTGACTCCAATCAAGCCAAACTAATTAGCAACCAACATCTTGTCAAAACCATCATAGCCTTCACTCTTTTCTGTTCCTGTGGCTATCCTCTCTTTACGAGACGACCAAATTCTAACAACCAAGCTTCCTATGGAACCCTTCATTCGCTTTGTGACCGTGGCCTTCTGTACTTCTCTTGCCTCCATCTATTCAAGTCGCAAACAAAGCAGCAAGACTGCCACTACACTCAACTGCATCATGGTGCTATCCGCTGTCTTGGCTTTTGCTTCCTTCTCTTTGAGGTTTTTACATGAACGCTTCCGTGTGGCTGCCTATGGGTTTTGCATCGCGGTGCCTCGGTACGGTTTTGCTCAACCGCAATGCGAGGGTTTTCTTCGCAAGCTGGTCCGTGTATCTAGGAGATGGTGCTCAAGACAGATTCAAGGACAACAATCTCTTGCAACCTCATTTCATTGAACACATTCCCAGCTGGATTCAGTTTAATTTGATGGGCACACATCGTTGAAAATTGATCCTAAAGTCTCTGAGCTAAATCCTAAAGTCTCTGAGCTAAATTTGTGACTGTTGCAGACCAATATGATTTCTATAAGAAAGTGATCCTAAAGCCTCTTTTAAGACTCTCATCCTCAGCCTCTTTGTTTCAGGTTGAATTTAGATAAAAAGCTTGCATTTTGCTACATGTATATTCTTAGAACAGTATTTGCATTCTAACCACCAGAAAGTCATTTTTTTTACTTTTTTTTTTTTTTATTTCAGCGATTTAGCATAAAAAATTTGGAAGTCCTGCGACCAATAAAAATATCAACTTTACCTCTTCAATCTATATAAAAAATTGAGCCTATAAAAATGGGCAACTAGCACTTGGAGCAAAGTAGAAGAACAGGATATAAAGTTAGTATATATTTGTCGGGATGCCCCCAAGACACTTGGAGGGTGCCCGTACAATGCCCCTCAGCTCTAGCACAATTTTACAAAAAGATAATTAGCCCAGTGAATGAGATGGGCCATCATTATGAGGCAGTCCAAAGGCCCGTAACTAAAGCGACGGCGCCCTCAATAAAGTTGTCGTTAACTAAACCCTAGCCCGCCCCCTCCCCCATCTCCACCCCCATCGAAGCAGCAGAGGCGGCGGCGGCGGCGGCGATCTATATCAGAAGATGCCGGCTGGTCATGGTCTCCGTTCTCGCACGCGCGACCTGTTCGCACGTGCGTTCAGGAAGAAGGGGTACATCCCTTTGACGACGTACCTGAGGACGTACAAGATCGGCGACTACGTGGACGTCAAGGTTAACGGCGCCGTCCACAAGGGGATGCCCCACAAGTTCTACCATGGCCGCACCGGCAAGGTCTGGAACGTCACCAAGCGCGCCATCGGCGTCGAAGTGAACAAGCAGGTCCGATCTTCTCTCTCTCTCTCTTTATTCTGTCCCTTTTCATTTGATCTCATTTTTTTAGAGGAGGAATTAATTTTTTACTTTGTTTATTTGATTGAAAAATTCCATAATAGTTAATCGAACTTTATTTTGGTTTGCATCGGGATCTTCTGGGGTTGGGTGAGGGATGAGTGTATGTTGCAAAGTAAACCCTAGTATTCGAGTGATTGTATTTGCTTTTTATTTTGCAAATACTGTGCAAATAATCAGTAACTTGGGCTTTAGTTGTGTAAAAAAAATGTCATTTTTATTGAATTTTGGATGATAATATGTGATGGGCAGAAAAAAATTGGGTTTTCTATAAACTTTTTTTAAGTAAAATCTGTAAGTTTATCTGAAAGCATTGCAATTTTTTGTATGATTTTAATTGTCCATCTTTATGTTATTCTAAGTTGTCATCTTTTTGGGTTTATGTAAGAGGCTTAGACATATATCTCTCGCATCTAATTCAAACTTACTGTTCTTCATCAAATTTACAAAGTAGTAACGTTTCCTGTAATTACGTTTTCCTCTTGAAAGTTGTTTTTTTTTTTCAAAAAAAAAAATCGTAGCCTTGAGTTTTTCATTAGATTAGTTTTAGTGGAGGCCCATATCCTCTAAAAGAAATGCCATTTTCATCTCTCTTAATTTATCCAAAAATGATAGAAATCTTAGCTTCAAAATATTCCTTTTTCATTATAACCTTGATGCTTGTAGTTTATTTTAGCGGCACATCTAAAGTTAATGGCAGTCAGCAGTCTAGTCCTCTCAGTCCATTAATTTGTACAAATCTGGCATGTTAAGTGGCTTATTATTCATGTTTATGCTTATCGATTGCTAAGTTGTGGGAATAATAATTCTGGCTTACTTGTAAATGGTATAAATATATGCCAAAACATTGTGTTACCTGACTAGAGCTTTATAAGATTTTCTTCAAACCATTATTAGGTACTTAATAAAAATTCAGTTTTTGATATGCTTATTTACATTTTACTCGTCAAAAAACTAGGACCTTCCATCATTAACTTTTGCCTAGCCAAACCTTAGTTGGAAATTCTTATTACTATTATCGTGGGAAATTAAGCAATATTGAAGAAGGATTATGGGCTCAATTAATTTGTTTTTGAAGTAGTTGGTTGCCATTTTGTCATTAAAACCTAGCTACCCTAGGATGGTAATCTTTCGTTGAGTGTCATGTCCTTGTTCCAAGGCTTGTGGATGGGATAATGACAAATTAGTCCTTTTATATTTGATCGAAGCATAGCTTAGTCCTTATATTCAGTAAAAACACCAAAATAGTCTTGTATAGTCAAAAGAAGCACAAGATAGACCTTTTTAAAGTTGAATTAAAGACATAAAAATCCAAAAAATTGTTGTGTTATTATTCTTAAAACCTTGTAACTATTATGTTCGTGATCAATATATGGTTTATATGATTTCTATAATTACAATAATTAGTTTTCGCACCGTTTTTTCAAACAAAATAATTAGGCTGATAGATGTAATCATGTGAGAACAATATACTAAACAGGAACTTATTGATATCGATGTTTGCTATCTAAAATGATTCAACTAAGATTATTTTGTTGACAATATATGAAAACTAACAAGTAATAAAAATGAAGATCCAAATGAAGATTATTCCTATAAGAAGGATAAATGTAAGCTATTGATTTGTTAAAATTATATTATAAGACCATTTGTCTATTGGAGAAATTCTTAAAATTTTTGAGAGAAATATTTGTGTTTTTATTGGAGGGACTATGTTGTGTTTTGGTGTGAAAAAATAGGACTAATATGTCATAATCTCTATATGGACCATAAGTTGTCTCTTACTGCAGGTGGGATTTTATGTAGGTTTTTTTTTGAAACTTTGGTATCTGTTCTCAAGTTCTTAGAGCTTGTTCCAGCAGCACAGGCAACATGACACTCTGATCATATATGAGTTTTATGTTGTCCTGGTAAAAAGAAACCATTGACCCTCAACCTCTGTATTCTATTTGTCATGCCCAGATCATCAAAGTTCCAACACTATAATGAGGTAAAAGTTCCACATAAGGAGTTTAATCTGTCTGATTACTTAAATATCATGGGAAGAGATGCTAATATATCCTTCTGTTTTATATCATTTGTTTGCAAATTGTATAGAGACAAAACACGATTACTAACAGGATTTCTCTGATGGACATATCTGTGTATCTGTTTTTGTTGATCTGTTAGTTTGATTAACTTTTTGCAGTTTTATCTTAGTTAATTCTGGATTCTAAAGATCCAATGATGTTTTAATATATGTTGTATTCTGCCCTTGATCATCCATAAATATGTACTGTGACACAAAAGATCATCTAGGAGATAGAAGTAGCCAAATCCTTCTCTTCTTTCTGACCCGGAGTAGAACTAGAACCGTGACATTACAGTCCTCTAAAACTCTAAACAGTCAGTAGGAAGCAAAGATATCTATAGAGCTCTGCAGTTACTTAATGTGCAAGTAATTAATGAAATACGATTTTTTCATTTTCTTCTTTATTATGGTGAGATTTGTTTCCTCTCAAACCATTAATGACCCCCTTTATAAAATATTGTTTATTAGTGTTACTGAAGTAGCTATTTAGAATGTAGCACTTAACTGGTGCTTTGTTTGCCATCAGGTGGGGCAACAGGATCATTAGGAAGAGGATCCATGTGAGAGTGGAGCACGTGCAGCCTTCCAGGTGCACTGAGGATTTCCGTCTAAGGAAGATTTAAGAATGACAGGCTAAAGGCTGAGGCAAAGGCTCGTGGTGAGACCATCAGCACAGAGCGACAGCCTGAGGGTCCTAAGCCTGGTTTCATGGTGGAAGGAGCTACACTGGAGACGGTCACTTCCATTCCTTACGATGTGGTCAATGATCTCAAGGGTGGTTATTAATTTCCATTAGTCTTAGTTTTCTATCTTATGGCTATTTCATCGATTCTTTCGAAGGCCTTGTTTGATATTGAGACTATCGCTGCATTTGAGTTTTTTGAGCACCTTATTGAGGTTTAAGATTTCTGTTGCCGGAGTAGTTAAACTCAGGGATCCTATATTATTTTGGCTTCAATACTAGTTTCCTCCTATTATATGTGAAAATTATTGTTACTGCCTAATTGGCTTTCAAGATCTGGTGTTTTGCATACTGTTGATAGTAGTTATTTGGGGCAACATTTTTGTTACATTGTCTAGTGCTGTCTTCAATTTTAGTTCCCTAAATTGTTGAAAATTTTGATTCTGCCATGTAGGTGAGCCGCAAGCTCAGGAAAAGTTACGTGAGCTAGCGTGAAAACTTTAATGATCTAGTAATTTTTTTTCAATTTTTTTAACAATTACTATCTCTGCTCCTTAACTTATTTCGGATTAAATTTCATAAATTTTGGAGTTTATTTATTCTTTCATCAAATGAAGTGTATATAAAATATTTTATTCATTGAAAATCGTTAATTTTGTGTTAACTTGATTAAGGACCAATTCAAATTTAAAACTCAAGAAATTAAGTATGAGTAAACCCTAGGGGGTTGAGATCATAATCCAAAAGAAAATTTTCATAAAAGATTATTGGAGATAGTGAAAATGAACTACAGTTCAAGTAACTTGCGTGAGCTGTTAGCTTATTTCCATCTCTGTGTGTGTGTCTATATATATATATATATATATATATATATATATATATATATATATATATATATATATATATATATACATACATATTAGAAAATAGAAATAAACTAACAGTTCATGCAAGTTATTTGAACTGCAGTTTATTTTCTCTATCTTCAATAATTTTTTCTTATGAATTATGATCTCTACTCCCAAGATTCACTCATATCCAATTTTTTGGATTTTAGTTTTGACTTAGTCATTCATTAAGTTGATATAAAATTAATAGTTTTCAATGAATAAAATATTTTGTATTAATTGAATGAAAGGATAAATGAACTCCAAAATTTATGAAATTTGATCTGAAATAAGTTAAAAATGTAGAGATACTAGTTTTAGAAAAAATTTGAAAAAAAATTATTATCCCATGTCAAGATTGCGCCTTTAACGATGAGACATAGAGGGGGCATTTAGTCTACCATATGTGAGATGTCTGTGGTAGTCTACGTCCGCCATCTATGTAATATTTATATGCAGAACTGACAGTATAATTTCAGTGCTTTTTCCATCTCCAGATGAACTTTTTCCATCTCCAGATGACTTCATCGCAATCACTAGTGCTCGGAGGGAACTACTATATAAATTTTTTAAGCTCTATGGCCTGTGAGCGAGCTATATATAACATCCGTATGTATAACAGTTTTTAAGTCCCACCTACTTCGGTGCCACAATTTGCCTATGGTAGAAAATAGTTTCACCATAGTTGAAGTTTCCCAGAGGGTTCGTAGAAAGCTTTGATAGGAGCGGGAATTTTAGTCAAATTTTATTATTAGATGGGTAAGACCATAAGAAAAAAGAATATTCCAAAAATATGCTTAGTATTTAATGGAGTCACTAATGGTACAGTAGGCGGTTTGACCATGTCCCAGCTTAAAAAGTTAGGGTGTGTCCCTCAAATGTCCAACCCTTGAATTTGTTCTCTCGTCCCTCAAATTGAATAAGTTATCCAAGTTAATTCTTCTAGAAACTCTCCATCCACATTATGCCTTAACCAGAGATGGTGACTTAAACTCACCTTAATCAAAATACCAACACATCCCTCTGCCTATGTCTCATTTGATCTCTCTAACTCCCCCCCTCCCCCTGAAAAAAAAAAAAAAATGACTATTTTCTTGTACCCAATCCTTGACAGCAATCAGTTGCATTGATCGCGAGCAGTGTACTGTTGTCTTTAGAGAAAGAACCTGAATATTTCTTTATTTTGCTGATCGAATTTGGAGAAGGAGTCATTAGAATCTTTAAATCATCTGATTTCCGGTGAAACCCTACCATATGACAAATATCCTAATTTCTGTGAACCTCTTTAAATTCCAAGATTGATAACTAACAGATTTTTGTTTATGTTGGAGGTTATTTCAATGTATTGTAGTCGAACAATGTAGAATGAATTACAGTGTGATATAAATTGTTTTAGGTCGTAACATGGGACTGTATTGGATAGTTAATCTTGAGCTTTTGGATTCTTTATTTATTTATTTTGGTTATCGCTGTGCTTCCCTAATTAAGTAACTTGCTGTACAGTTTTCTTGGAGTAAGAAGAGTTGGTACGAGAAAAAAAAATGAGGTTCGCAGCCTAGAGAGAAGGGGAAAAAAAAAAAAAAAAAAACTGTTAATGGTTGGAAAGCAGTTTAGATCTAGCTAATGGGTTGGGATGTTAAGGTTGGCTTTTGTTTGGGTTCAAAATAAAGAGAGGGTAGATCCAAGTTGAATTCAAGTTAAGGGATGAGTGGTTCTGGGTTGAACTAAGAATGGGTTCGGTTAGGTTTAAGTTTGATGGTGGAGAGTTAAAGTGGAGAATTGGGCGAGTTAGATAGAGAGGATAGAGATGAATGATTCGTTAAGGTTCTTTAATAGATAGAAAGGTTTAACTGGAAGATTAAGTCAAAAAAGTCGCAAGTTATCGGAAGGTTCTCTTAATTTGGGATGAAACTAACCATAGGGACTAATTTTAGAGTGGCTAAAAGATTTGGAGACTAGTATTAAAAATATGAAAATTATATCAAAATATTGAAGATTTAATGGATCAATATGGAAAGAAACCAAAAATTTATGATAGGAATATAAAAATATAAAGATTTTCTACTTAGTTTGGAAACGAGGGGCTATCCCTGATGTCCTGCTTCACTGAGAAAATCCGTAGAGAAGAATCCTTCTGTGCTCTGATCATAGCCCCAGCCCCCACCCATAACAAAGAAAAGAAAAGAAAAGAAAAGAAAAGAAAAATTAGCAAAAGCAACATCACCACTTGCAAGTATCTAATTCTGGTCTTATACTAGTAGATGCCGTAATCTCGAAGTCTTTTGACTTTTCTACAATTTTAAATGTGCAATCTCCAACTGACTTGCATAATAAATTGGAATGTTGTTTGAGATGGATTATAGATAGACTCGAGCCTCTCAAGCCTCAGCCACCCCTTTGAAATTCTATATTCTGGTGTCATAAATAGACAGAAACATGTCTTGTCACAAAAGTGGAAAAGGAAAAAACATAATTCAAAAAGCTGTGTTCATAGTTCTAAAAATGGTAATGATCTGTCTATTGTTTAACTAATCTAGTGACCAAAATCGGCCAAAACGGACTTTGTTGCTCATTAGCTATAGATTCATGCACTCTGTTTATTCATCGTTGCATAGTACTTCATGTCCACAGGAATTAACAAGCTAATCCTGCTCTGACCAAGTCGATCGACTCGGATCAGACGTGGCCAGAATTTGGTCATAGTTCAGGGATCTAGCGCAGTCGGAGTCTCGTATATATAAAATGGTTATAGAGGCCATCGGAATAATATTGAAGTCTTAAAAAGAACTCCCCATTAATAAGAATTCTTAGATTTTAAAGAGCTCAATCTCACTCCAACCAAATTGACTTGTCAATTAGCAAAAAACCAAGAAAAAAAACAAAAATAATCAACTAATCAGAACTTGACCATTTTGAAAAAATAAAGCTCTTTCGGTGATGGGTCTTTGAGAATGAAGGAGCATACCCCATGAATAGGTTCTGGATGAAGTTGAGGAGAGAGAAGGCAGAAGGGGAGGTTCAATTTGGGTATTTGAAAATGAGCATGAAAAAACTACTGCATTTAAAGGGCACCCAAATTGTAGTACATCCAAGGCTAGACTGATGGTATTGCGGCAAGTGGGCTCAACACATTCCCGCCACCCCAGTGATTGTCGGAGTTTGATTAGATTCTAGCTGAGCACGACAATCAGGATTTTTCTTTCTCCGTTCAGTCGGAGTTGGTCATATTTCTTAGAAACCTGACCCCTCCAACCGACCCCTACAGGTCAATGTTTCTTATATTTTCCATTCATTAGTATTTTTCTGTAACTAATATCCATTCTCCCTGTTATATTAAAAAATTAACATGACGTTTTAATCTTGGGCAGATTTTTGAGAAATACCCAACAAAGATCAAGAACTATGGCATCAGGCTGCGTTACCAGAGCAGGACTGGTTATCATAACATGTACAAGGAGTACAGGGACACTACCCCGAATGGTGCAGTGGAACAGATGTACACTGAGATGGCATCTCGTCATCGAGTGAGGTTCCCTTGCATCCAGATCATCAAGACTGCCACCATCCCAGCTAAGCCCTGCAACAAGAGGGAGAGCAGCAAGCAGTTCAACAACTCCAAGGTCAAATTCCCCCTCGTATACCAGAAAGTCAGGCCCCCAACCAGGAAGCTAAAGACCACATTCAAGGCCTCTCGCCCCACCTTCTTCATGTAGGCATTATAGGGCGAGTATGTGGTGCATGGGCTTCCAAAGTTTCGCTTTGGGGATGTTTGGCTTGGACTTATCGTAAGGATTGAAGAATTTATTACAATAGTACAATCTTATTGTCAGCTGCGTTCAAACATGAAACTTTTGTTTGGGAGGAGACTTGTTACAAGACTTTTAAATTAGTTTTAGTTGAATTTCTGGGAGTTGCTTTAGTTTTAAACTTTTGCATGTGATAAATGATATGGGTTTGCATTTATACTGTGGTGGTAGTATATATATATATATATATATATATATATATATATATATATATATATATATATATATATATATATATATATATATATATATATATATATATATATATATATATATATATTTTAGGTGTACCTATTGTGAAACAAAATGAACTTGGAGGCAGGTTAATACATTGGATAGAGTTCTATATATATATGAAAAGGATTACATTGGTTGGATTATATTTGTTCCCTATGATCTTTATTTGTATGTACTGAAAACCTGACCTTTTCTTCTTCTTGAAGGAATTTGGCTGAGGGGGAATGATCTGTGGAAGCAGCTTGGATTCTATTTGAATCTATGTAAGATGTGAATCAGATATACAAGTGTTTTTGCTGAATCTGATACTGATCTGAATTTGAAAATAAAAACTAGGATTTGAATCTGATTTGAATTCTAAAGTAAAAACTAGGATTCAGATTTAATTTCTTGCTTGGAATGTGTGTTTGTTGGTTAGGAGTGAGTATTGGTTGGTTCTAATCGATTTGTGTCAATTTTGACAAAGCTTAATGGAACCAATTAAAAATAGGAATTGAAATGCGAAGTTTTGTTTAGTTTGTTATTTTGGTTCAAACTTTTTATATAAGAATTATTTAAAATTGTTTAGAAAGCATTTCTCTTAGAGGTATTCAATTAGTTATGTATTTATTATTTATAATATATATATATATATATATATATATATATATATATATATATATATATATATATATATATATATATATATATATATATTTTAAATTGCTAGTTTGGTTCAGTTTTGAGTTTCAAAGCTTGAAATCGAAACCTGTCTGAACTGTTTCATTTCAATTCGGTTTTGCTTAATCGGATTGGTTTAGTTTTATTATTTAATTTTTAGTTGAACTCTGCTCACCATTAGAGTAGATTTCAATTTCGACTGAGTGTTGTAGGCCCGAATCTGATTTTGATTCAAAATCAGATCCAAGTGCGATAAATCGAATAGTGAGAAGCCATTAGGATCATCTATCAAGAGAAAAGTTGCCATAACTATTCAACATAAAAGTAACGGCAATTCCAAACAATGGGGGACTGTTAATCCTCTGCACTAATATACAAAGCAGTGAAAACATCTGTTTCTTTTTTTTTTTTTTTAAAGCATAAACTGGGGAACACTGAAATTAATCTCTGACATTCTACTAATTAAGTAGTCAATGGGAGGGTGAAGGCCTCATCAGTCGCTTGGCATGCTAATGGGCTGCTGGGTCTGGACTAGGCTACTGTTTTTCTACATATACTATAACATCAATTTTTGTTTTACCTCCAAAATAAAGATGTCTATCGAAAATATATCAAAGACGAATAACCATAGTCTAACTGGAACAGTTCTTGCTATACTAGTCTATAAATCTTATGGGTATTTTTC